>CM041776.1:35500086-36106151 GCA_023374045.1 Limonium bicolor
ACCCACGCTTCTCGGGTAGCTCTCCAGTACCTCGAATGGAATCTGGTATCTCTATCTGACACTATGGTCTTCGGTATTCCGTGATGTCTCATAATTTCCTTCTCAAATAACTCAGCCAATTTGGTCACCTTCCAAGTATCCTTCATCGGTATGAATCGGGCTACTTTGGTAAGGCGATCCACCACCACCCATATCATGTTGAGACCTCCCCTAGCAGGTGGGAGTCCAACTATGAAGTCCATGGAGATATCATGGAACTTCCACTCTGGAACTGGCAACGACTGTACCATTCCGCCCGGTCGTCGGTGCTCGAATTTCACCTTCTGGCATGTGAGACACCTCAAGACGAACTCGGTAACATCTGCCTTCATCCCCGACCACCAGAAGTATCTTTTCATGTCCTTATACATCTTAGAGGCTCCCGGATGGATGGAAACTGAAGAGCAGTGTGATTCTTTAAGTATGCGGTCTTTCAGATCCGCGTTGCCTCGTGGTATGCATAACCGACCCTTTAGTCTGATCAGATCATCATCATGAAGTCTGAAGTCATATTTCTGACACTCAAAGGTACCATATGTTAGCTTCTGTCTGACCTCCCTCATATATTCATCTGTCCTCTAAGCCTCTCGCACCTCATCAACCAAGCTGGAGAAAGAGACTAGCGAATGGAGTGAGTGTGCTCAACGGCTCAGGGCGTCCGCTACAACATTGGCCTTCCCTTCTTTGTAATGGAGGTCAATGTCATAGTCCTTTAAAAACTCTAACCACCTCCTTTGTCTAAGATTTAACTCTGAGTGAATATATATTTCAAGCTCTTGTGATCGGTGTAGATCGTCACACTAACCCCGTATAAATAGTGGCGCCATATCTTCAAAGCGAAGACTACAGCTCCCAGCTCTAAATCATGCGTGGGGTAGTTATCCTCATGTTTCTTCAACTGGCGTGAGGCATATGCCACCACCTTGCCATGTTGCATGAGCACGCAACCCAGCCCTCTGCCGGATGCGTCACAGTAAACCTCAAAGCCCTCTGTACCGTCTGGAATAGTCAGAACTGGTGCAGTGGTCAGTGAGTCCTTCAAACTCTGAAACGAGATCTCACAGTCATCCGTCCAAACGAACGGTGCATCTTTCTTCATCAGACTGGTCATCGGCTTCGCGACCTTGCTGAAATCCTTAAAAAACCTCCTATAGTAACCCGCCAAGCCAAGAAAGCTCTGAATGTCGGTAATAGTCTTCGGTCTTGGCCAACTACGTACAACATCTATCTTTGCTGGATCCACTGAGATCCCAGCATCTGAAATAATATGACCCAAGAATGAGACTTGGTCAAGCCAAAACTCGCATTTTGAAAATTTAGCATATAACTGGTTCTCCCTCAGTATTTCTAATACTCTCCTTAGATGTTCCTCATGCTCAGCCCTTGATTTCGAATATATCAGAATGTCGTCAATGAACACCACAACCGACTTGTCCAGCTGCTCCCGGAACAAGCGGTTCATCAGATCCATAAACTTCGCCGGTGCGTTCGACAAACCGAACGGCATCACTGTAAACTCATAGTGGCCGTATCGTGTCCGGAATGTCGTCTTCTCAATATCTCCCTCCTTAATGGCTATCTGATGATACCCCGATCTGAAATCAATCTTGGAAAACACAGATGCCCCCTTCAACTGATCGAACAGATCATCAATGCGGGGTAGTGGATACTTGTTCTTCACAGTCACTACATTCAACTCTCTGTAGTCGATGCAGAGGCGGAGACTACCATCCTTCTTCTTCACGAAGAGGACTGGCGCTCCCCATGGTGATACACTTGGTCTTATAAATCCCTTGTCCAACAAATCCTTTAATTGCTCTTTTAACTCAATCATTTCTGTCGGAGCCATGCGGTATGGTGCCTTGGCTATCGGTCCGGTACCAGGTAGCAGCTCGATGGTGAACTCTACTTCCCGAGTGGGTGGCATGCCGGGCAGTTCCCGTGGAAAGAGGTCGGGGAACTCCGACACTACCGGTAAGTCGGGGTCGAACTCGAGGTCTCTCTCTATGTCCTGGACATAGCAGAGGTATACTTCTTCCTTCCTCCTCAACTCCTTCTACATTGCCATTGCGGATATGATCTTGGTCGAAGGCTCTCTGGGCCTCTGGCGGTATGATATGGTTACCCCAGATGGACTCCTCAGCAGCAGTCGATGCGCGGCAGAGGATACGTCCCTTGTGCCGCTCCAACCAATTCATCCCGAAAATAACATCAAATCCCAACTCTTTGAACTCAATGAAACTAACTGGAAAATCTTCCCCCTTAATTCTGACGATGGCTCCTCGGTAGTAACGAGTGCAACGAATCTTCTCCTTAGACGGGAGTGTCACCGCAAAGTCGGGTAGCTCATCAGCGTCTAGCCCCAACCGTCTCGCAAATGATACCGAGATAAAGATATGCGAAGCCCTTGAGTCGAAGAGAACATATGCCTCAATCCCATTAATCGGAAAGGTGCCGGTGAGGATAGTACCACTTGCGTCGGCCTGTGCCTCTGTAAGTATGCTTAGTGCACCTTCCGTACCGAGTCCATAACCTAATTGTATTCACAAGCTTCCATGAGTAATGATGGAATAACAAGAGTCATAACAAATTATATGAACAACACTGTTATTTTATTAATAACCATCCTTTTTACATCATGTGCTTCTTCCTTACATCTCATTTCTTATCTCGTACTTAAAACATTACATGTCTGATACTGTCTAAAGGTTAGGTTCAACCGTCCCGGTCTTATATGCGTCGCATTAATTACTGCTGACGGCGCTGTACTCAGCTTGATTCTCTTAATCCCATGGTACAACATCCTCGATTCTCCTCCCATAACTAATACATCCCCTGATTTAAGTATTACTTTATTCGCACGGTCCACATGCTTCTGCTCGCCGTACAAGAACTCTGCGTCGTCGCCTATGGACCAAGACACTACGGGTATCCCTCTTTCGAGAGACTCCGCTGTCTCGTCCTTATCTTGATGTAAACCAAGTCGCCCGTCTTTCTCGTAAAAATTCACAATGCAAAGGTCTGCTCGTATGTCTGGGATCAGGTCAGCTTCCATCTGCTGAGCGATCTCCACGACTTGTGTAATAATCGGATGGAACTCTTTGGGTATGTCTGGTGGTGAGACTCATCTCGTACTCTTGTAGTTTGGTAGGTCTTGGCATAAGGATTCCAATCCTTGCCTAAGCTCATCATCTTTAACTTCATTCTTGCTCCTCCTTGGTACTCCGGTGTATAGAAACCTTCCGGCCCCACTCCTAACTGACTGCATCTCCTGATGATGGCTATTTGTGCTTCGGGTGTCAGGTATCCCCTTAACAAAATCATACCTGGGCGGATAACCTGACATTATTCAGTTGGAAAATCTCGGGTCTCGCTTTCGGTGTCCTCCGGGTTAGGTGTTGGTGGTATTGGATAGCAAATGTTGAAGTATCCTAAAGTGGTAATAGGTTATGTCATACTTAAATTCTAATCTTATCTAATTGTTACTTAACTCAATTATTCACCAAGCATGCATGAAATGCGATAAGCAGGCAATTTTGCTACTAAATGGTTTATAGCGGTACCTGGTCTCGATGAGGGTTCAGCCTCATCGTCCCGGTCCACCATATGTAGTGTGGGTCCCAACTTCTGGACTACCCGTGGGTTATTGTTAGCCGGTGGCTGAGTCGCCTTCTGACCATCGGATCCAGCTCCCTGATCGGTCTTACTCTTGCCCTTAATCTTGGGCATGTAGGCTCTGCTCTCGGGGTTCCGGAAACATTCATAAGCTTGATGTCCGTACACCCCACAAAAGTTGCACTCAACCTTGTTTCCCTTGCAATCGAGCCCGGGGTGGTCCTTGTGACACCACTGACAGATGTAGCATCGCTGGTAGCCACCACCGGCTCCCTTACTAGTCTCAGATCCTGGTTACATTAGATATCAGTACTTGTATCTTAACGGTTACTAAACGGTGCTCAATTTACTCAACATGCATTCCCTTACCCTTTGGCGCCCTCGAGCGCAGGGGCTTAGCAGCATATGCATAAGTCAACTTCAATGGCTCTTCTGTAGCCTTCTCCTTTTCCTCCTTCCCTTTCTGGTTCTGACTCTTCTGGGCTTGAGGCTAGTACTTATGTTTCTTGTACCAACCTTGCCCTTGATTTTCTGTGCTCTTCCTGGCACTCTTCCTCTTAGCATTGTCTTCGTCCCTCAGCTGGACGGTTATCTCAACCTTAGCAGCGGCATGATAGCACTCCTGCTTTCCAAAGTATTAGTTTCCTCTTATTTTTCAAAGTCTAAATCTTACTCATTTACTTACTCTTATCTCAAACATTCTCATTACCTGCAAGGTAGTATAACTCGTCGGCCCCATGCCGTAGCGGAGTCGATGGCTAAGCCCGCCATAGAAGAGGTCCACCAGTATCTGGTCTGAATATCCGAGACCTGGCAGAAGACGGAGCAAGGCAGTGAACTCTGAGTAATACTCGTCCACCATCATCTTGTCAGTCTGCTTAAGCGCATCCAATTGTAGGCGCTTCTTCGTCTGGACATGGGCGGGATAGTACTTTGCTCGTAGTAGCGCGGTGTACTGCTCCCAGCCGAACTCTGGATTGGCCACATGCTCGGCCCTTACCAGCTTCCACCAATCGCCCGCTGCCCCTTTCAGGTAGAATGCAGCCAGACGTACCTTGATCCCAGCAGGGACATCAAGGGTCTCGAAGGCGGTCTCCAGCTCGGAGATATACGCCTCAAGCTTGGCGGGATCAGTCTCCCCCTTGAAATGCGCGGGTCGAAGGCCAGCAAGACTCTTCACCCAGTTCGGTTCCCAGGGCTGTGGCGGTGGAGGTGGGGGTGCACCAGGCTGATAGCCCATGTGCCCCAATGCGGCAGCCACGATCTCTGCGATCGTCTGCCCTTCCGATATCTCAGCCTCATCGCCTTGACCACGACCTCGGCCTCCTCTCCTTCCTGACATCTGAATAAGTGCAACTCATATTAGATTTGTATCCACGATGGTTTCGGTTCAAGGATTTATAACGTCCGTAGATGGTAAAGACGATCCACACTTAATAGTGGTCATCTGGCTCTACTCACTCTAACAACTCACACCCTTAACCCATTACTTATATCTTAACTCGTATCCTAACTCGGTGGTCACTTATCTCCGGTATTTCTTGATCAGAGCGTAACTACTCTCTGATACCACTTTTTGTAACACCCCGTCCAAAGCCAATCGTGGTTATCGCAAAAAACAACTTATTCGCAAACGTCGCAGCGGATATAACAAACACCGGACCTTGCCACGGTCTGATCATTAGAATATACCGAACCTTACCGATTACATTACTTACAAAAATATATACAAACCGTCCAAAAACGCCAACCAACCGAGTTTAAGTATCTAAAACATTATCATAAGCTTGCATCAGCTTAAATATAAACAGACAGGCGCACAGGCGCAACCCGTGCTCAAAATAAACAACCCGTCCTAAGTATAGCCACCCCCACTCTCAGGGTGACTCCTCATCGGACGCTTACCTGCAAAATAAAAACAGCCCCCAAAGGGGGTCAGCACGAATGCTGGTACGTCCTCTTATGGCCCCCAAGCTAACGGGGCTACGACGACTAATTGTCGATAGCATGGAAATTGATTAGATGCATAACATATCAATAATTGCAATAACACAATAATCCACAAATGAACATCATAGTTCGCACTCAAGAACAACTTAAAAGCGTCCACTTAGTATTCAATTTAATCATTTAACTCCTCAAATCCAACGCACACTTAACCTTAGTCCACCTTAGCTCATCTCAAACTCAGTCCTTACCTTAATCTCAATCTCAATCTCAGTATACAAACCGTTCCTTAAATAGAAATGGTTGTATCTTATCTTAATCTTAAACTTAGGATTTAGGTGATCCTACCGCACCATCTTAACTGCCACCCACCTTGAACTGTGGGCCCAAGGTTGATGAGCCGGCATCCGACTCTAGGCAACAAGTCCAAAGACAAGTCCTCAAGTGGAAGTCGGATCTGATTCAGATACCGACCCCCTTTTTCCTTAACATGCATGACCGGAGTCAGTCCCGGATTCCTCACTCCCCCCTTAAGTTCCAGTTAGTGAAAATCTTATGAACCAAGTGTTAGTTAAACCCTCATGGGTATTAATCAACCATTAAACCATTATAATTCCTTATCTCATTCCAAATCATACTAAACTTGGTTAGTAACTAACCTCAAGTCTTGTGTGTTAGTGTAAAACAACACGCGCACAATAAGCACAATATATATAACCGGTTGCATGCTTTATCTTGCTTAGTCGGCACACAAAACAAATAGCACACAAGCCGAGGGACACCTCGTTAGCAAGCAGGTCACAAGAAAACTGTACCGTTCACCGTCGATTGTCCCGGTTGTTTAATTCTCCTCCGGTTCCGAACTTTCAAATCCTAAAACATCCATCCAACTTAGATTATTAATTACTTATACTTTACTTAACTTCTTAACTTACTTAACCCTTATTGATCCCCTCTTAATACCTCTTAAGTCCTTACAACTTAACCTTACAAACGTATCTTTAACATTAAAGTTTACACTTAACTTGACTTAATTCCTTAGGTTCTAAACTTCCTAATCATCATTACCCTCTTAATGGTATACCCTAGTACCATTAGACATTTTTGAAACTTAGAGTTTTTTTTAAAACGTTTTTGGCTCGACCGACCTTACCGACCGACCTTGCCCAAGGTCGGTCCATTCCAGTACCTATTACCGTCAGAAAATTCTACCCCGACCGACCTTGCAAGTCCGGTCCCCAAGGTCGGTCTATTCCCGAGAGTTTTTCCCTTTGAAAATTTAAGCCCGACCGACCTTGTCAAGGTCGGTCCCAAGTCCGGTCGATTCCAGAGACCAATCCCTGTACAAAATTTTAGACATGACCGACCTTGCAAGTCCGGTCCCAAGGTCGGTCCATTCCAGAGACTCAATCCGTACCTAAAATTCAAGCCCGACCGACCTTGCAAGTCCGGTCCCCAAGGTCGGTCGGCTCTAGAACTTTGTTTCTAAATTCCCATTTGACTCCAAACTTCACCCCATATACCCTAGTATGATCTAACCTCATTTGGACACTTCAAACACACCTTAAGCCCTCCACTAAACTCATTAAATCACTCACCAATATCCACCTTAGTCATTATGCATTTTCCTTGTAATAATGCCAACACTTGTAATGTTTTTCTCTAGGCTTCTAAGTGGTGGTTCATACCTATCATAACCACTATGCCAAAAGTTTCCTCACCACTATAACATCATCTCCCAAGCATCTTTCACCACCTATAATTCCTTTGTGTAACTACTTGAAGTTTCTTCACAAGCTAGTACCTTCCCCTTTGAACACATTACTTTCTCCTTTCCTAACATGATTTGCATAAACCTAAACACCTTCCCAAAATGACTTTGGTGTATCCCAAAACACTCTTTGATTCCTAAATCCTCCATGATGATGCCTAAGTCATTCTAACTCACGAGAACACCTTAAACCCGCTCTTTTTCATCAAAACAACTCCTAAAATCTCCTAGTACTTTCTTTGTCATGGACTCTCCTTAGAGTATCTAAAACTCCAAGTTTCTTCACCAACTTTTGACATGGGTTCTCTAGTATATTGTTACACCAAAACACTTAGTTTTTCACCATCAAAAAACTAGGAATTCTCAAATTCTCCTTACACCATCTTAACACACAATATACACCCACACTACACTACATCACAATATAGTGCAAATACTTAAAATGCTTGGCACTTAGGCCCTTAAATGACTTGGCTCTTAGGCCCTTAAATGTATAAATCTTAAACACTGAATTTCCTCAATACATATAGCCTTTGACCTACAAATACACACAACAAGGATCCCATTGCAATATAAATGTTCTTATAATTCACCTTGACATTCTTAAACTATCTCCTTTCTCATTTGCTCTTTAGTCACAAGTTCTCAAATATATTCATTGTTTCTCCTAGGTTTTATAACTCTTTCCTAATATATGCTCTACACTAAACTCACCACATATCTAAATCCCATTCCCTTAAATAATAAAACACCTTAAGGTAAGTAATTTACCTTGTTCTTTTACAAGCTCCTCAAACTTTCCTCCTCAGATTTTCCTTGCACAATCTCGGTCACCAATCAAATTCTCCTTTCCAATGCTCTAACCAATATCCAATGACTCTAATGAGTGCTAGATAATACATTAACCTTAAGGAACAAACCCTAGGTTAAAAATGTGTTTTAGGGTATTAAATTGATTATTTTACCTTGGAGTCTTAGGATAAGCTTGGATATGAATCAAGGAGGACCTCCTCTAGCCCTTGGAGAATAGAAAACAAGCTAGAACAAGGCATAAAAATGAAGTCCCATGAGAAGGAATTTTCGGTAATGTGAAGGAATGATGGAAACTTGGGTTTTCTTGCATATTCTTTACCTTAAGAGAATGGAGAAGCTAATGGAGTCCTCAAGCTTGTATTTCCTCCTCTAATGGCGGTTTGGCTTGGCACCGAATTGAAGCTCTTGGAGTTTTGGAAAGATAGGAAGAAAGAGCTTGAGCTAACTAAGAAGAATATATACTTTGTTTTGATTTTGGAGCTAAAATGTGTGTTTGGCAAGCAAGTGAAGGTGGAGCTAGCATGGAGTTGTCTTCTATGTGAATGGAGAAGAAAGAGAGCAAGAGAAATCGATGAAGAAGAAGAAGAAGAATGAAGAAAGGAGGAGAGAGGTAGTTAAAAGGAGATATTTTGATTCCTTAAAAGCAAATAGTAACCAATCTTCTTTTCCCTCTTCTTTTACAATCTTGCTTATTCATATGGTGACTCACCCTCCTTAGTAAACCGGCCCCTTATTAAATAAGGCTAGTCATGGTCTTGTTTGACCAATTAATTGAACTTAATTGACTAAAGATTAAACTAGGTACTATTTGGTTACTATTCACAAACTAATGCACATATTTGTGAAATTTTTGATTTCCCATTGATTTAGACTTCCTAATGTGATACTAAGTAGTACACAAGTTTATTAAGGAGTAATCATGGGAATTTAGCCACTTAAAACTCCTTTCCAAGACAATTTTTCAAAAATGTGCTTTAAGAGTCCTTAAAGCACAATTGTGTTTTAACTTGTTTTTGATCTTGGTTTTCTTTGGTAATTGGTTTAATATGACCATTAGGATGTTACTAAGGTCTAAGAATGATATTTGGGTGCTAACCCAAGTTACTCCAAGCTTAGAGCACATTTTTGCTTAAATTGCTCTTATGGTGCTTCCTTGTGTTTTCTTTGGTTTAAATTGTTTCCTAAAGTTTCTAATGAATTATCTAGCCTTATTATACCTTATTTTATTTTCTAAACACCATATCAAGGTTTGGGGTATTTCAGTTTATTAGTTCGTGTTATCGGTTATTTTGTTGTAAGTGTTATTGCCCTAGTGGCATCGGTGGTAATTCGTGCCATAAGCCGGCGTTATTCAGCTCGGTGTAAGTAAAATTCGTGCTATATTTAGCAAACTTGGTCCTCCTATTTCGATCTCGTTGAGTACAACACATATTCCTTTTCTCCCTGTTTATCATGATCATATCTCATCCATAATTCATATTCATTCCCTCATCCGCTTAACTGGATGTATTGCAGATTGCATAATAGCTTGAACAACTTGGCTCTCACCTTCCCAACCATCCTCACTGACGGTGGTGCATCTACAAAGGGTATGCTTGTCCATAAGGACTAAACATTTATCACTATTAGTGATTAGCATTAAATGCGGGTATACTCTGTTGGTATTTGGCTAATAAGCCCTGTCTGACAATTGTCGAACAATTAAACTGGTGTGGTTTACAATCACAGTGGCTGTATAATTTCTTCAGTTGCAGTGGTTGGACTAACGGTACAGATTTCTAATCTGAAATTTGTATGAAAAGGTATGAAAATTTTTTTATATATAATAAGAGATTAAAAATCAGTAGTAGTTGCAGTTGCAGCACTTGGTCTGTCAAGTGCGCAAGGCAGATGGAAATTTCAGTGGTTTACTTGTCATAGCGCTTGCAATAGCAAGTGCGCCATGCAGGTGGAAATATTGGTTCAGTAATTACCGGTCTCATTGACTCTGCGTCGTTGAGTATGGGCTACATGATAATGTAAGCATTAACATTCTATTCATACATATATATAATCCGTCAAGGTTCCAAGGTTACTCGTATCGAGTCCACAAACTAGTCTCAAAAGTGATACGCAAAAAGGCGAGTGGTCGATGACACACTCCCACATATTTATAATATATCTCTGTCTAACATCCAAGGTAAGTACATAACACAGTAAGCAAAAGTCTTCCACCAGCGGTCTCATGGAGTTCAGGGTACTCATGCCCTATCTACTCCCTTGCCTCTTTGGGCTCCAGCATCAGTAGATGTCCGGCCATCCTGACCGCCTCGTGGTATTCCAGATCCTCCAACTGAGGTCTTCTGAGTATTCCTTGGTGGCCTGTAGTTACGGCCCTCGGGGTTCATCCAGCACTCGAACTCCCGGTGGCCCTCTTTCTTGCAGTACCGGCACTCAATTTTACGGCCACTGTAGTCGACCCCAGGATGATCCTTCCCACAACGCTTGCAATAGAAATGGCGTTGGGGCTGTCCGGTGCCTAATGGTAGCATTTAGTTTAAGTTAAGATACGATGATATAAAGGTTAAGGTTATAATTTCATTTAAGAGGTAGGTGTTCTCACCCTTAGGAGGCGCAGATCTCAGAGGCTGAGCATCTATAGCTGGGCCGGTCAACCAAAGGACGGGCTCCTTCCCCTTCGCTCCCTGGTGACCCTGCTGCCCTTTCTTCTGGAAAATTTTCCTGCTTAAGGTTTTCGGGTCAGCATTCATAAGGTATTTAATATGGTAAGTAATTTAGAATGGGACAAGTCCTTACTTTCCCTTCTTCTAGCTATCGCCTGGAGATGCTCCTCCACCCTTAGACTCTCCCTCAGGGTTCTTTCTCTTCTTTGTCCCGAGAGTCTCTTCCCGAGTCTGGAGCATTAGCTCCGTCCTTGAGGCAGCGTCATAACACTCCTGGAATCTCATTGGTAAATTCTCACAAGGTTAATTGGTAATGTAGTAAGTAAAGAATTTATGGCTTTCATGTTAATGCCTGCATGGTAGTGTAGAGGGTAGCACCCATCGCCATCTGGATGCGAAACAACAATCCCCCCCGGAACTTCTCGACCTTCACGGTCTCTGAGTAATCAACTCCGGGAATGAAGTCCAGTAGACCAATGAATCGAGCGTAGTACTCATCCACGGTCAGACCTCCCTGGGATAATGTCTCGAACTCATGGCGCTTCATCTGCTTGAGATGTGTCGGATAGTACTTCCCCTCAGTAACTCGACAAAGGCATCCCACGAAAATTCGGGCGTAGCCAGGTGATGGTCCTTGACCAACCTCCACCAAGTGCTGGCTGCATCCTTCAGATGGAAAGCAGCAATGACGACCTTCTTGTCGGCAGGTACTTGCAAAGCTTCGTAGGCCTTCTCATGTTCAACAATGAAACGCTCTAAGGCTACGGGGTCTGGCTCCCCAGAATATGTATGTGGTCGGGTCTCGGTAACTGACTTCAGCCAGTTCGTTTCCCTGGGCTGTGGCGGGTGGGCTGGTGCTCCTCCAATCTGAGTACCAAGCTGTGCGAGAACGGCAGCAATCGTCTCTGCAACTCCTGGAATCACGGGGTCACCGCCTCCACGTCTACCAGTACCACGCCCTCTAGTTCCCCCAGACATCTGTAGTACAGTATGTCACATAAATACTTGGTAATTTACCGTACACAACCAGTGGATATTGAATTGCCTCTAAGGCTAATATATCACGCAATTTGCGTTACTAAACATAATATCTTTTAAGACGAGTCGTCTCATACCTCACAAACGTTTCCTGTAATTTCCCAAGTCCTAAACTCACTGTCTTGACCTATTTTCTCGTCATCAGAGCGGTACTCCGCTCTGATACCACTTTTGTAACACCCCTCTCCCTAAACACGTAATAATCTCTCTCGTAGCAATAAATAAAACGTCTTACAGCGGAAGAAATAATAATAACAACAATATTCACTCAGGTGTCACCGGCCATTACTCGCCCATGCGAGTAACGAAGCCAAATTGTATCCAACAACCAACATAAACAAACTGCTAACCGCTATGATAACGAGATAACTCCTATACATCATACTAAGTCCATAAAGCATACACGTCGACAAGTGAGCGTCTACCCAATCCCGAATATACATAATCGTACCATAATACAATTCCCAGTCTGATAGCGTTATACAAATAATTAAACTCCATGTGCGGTAATTAAAGTAAACTCTAACTACCATGTTCCCGCACTTCTGCTTCGGTGATAATCATCAACCTGCATAATGAGTGTAGTCTCAGCGATAAACGCTGAGTATGCCGAGCCTGGACCCTAATGGTCACTTAGTCATTTTAACCATCTTATTATTAGATTGGTTCCATGCTTTTCCAGTTTACAGTTATAAATGATACTGTAATAAACATGCATAATATACATAATCATCCATCCAAACATCCATTTAATATCACAAACAACATTTGTATATCGAACATATCGAATAATAATACTGAATAAACGCCGTAGCGAACACCATCCTTTGTTAATATAATTTGGCCTTTAAGGCCCCATCCATCCAAACCATATTAATTAAATACCAGTTGGGCGTCATGTTAGGACAACCCGATAACCTTACCATGGACAGTAGTCCTCCCGTACACACAAAGGTGCTCATTTTGCCAGAGGTCCCGAGGCCCCTGACTATTCACTTTGCCTCGTAAGGCGTCCATATAAAGGCCGTAGCCACCTGACCCACGATCCAAATAGGGCTCGTTGGGTATAAACCTGGAGCGCAACCTGATCGGGAACCCCTCAGTGATCACAAATGCGCAACCAGGTAGTTCGTAAACTACACTGGATTCCTCACCTCAACTCACACCATCTCTCTCTCATAATGTTTAAGATATGCTCTTAGTCTTATGGAGAATATAATTATTAATTATCCGCCCAATGGGTCTCACACATACCTAGAAGTAATCTAGGTTATATTCATGTTCGAGATCCATGCTCTAAAGACCGACAATGTCGTGACTCGTTCCTAAGTGTTTTACTTAGGTTACCATATACTTAATATTAATACTATGGGTATTATATCAAGTAACCGTCATGTCATCACAATAACGTATATGTATGTTATATAAGTCGATCTATAGTCGACGTAGTGTTAGTCCCGTAAGACGCTCGTGCATAAATAAATAATGCAGTAACACTTAATCACATACATGTATTCAAAACACACAACACACAAGTTATATCAACCAAATCTGAGCCCAAGGAATTCCTTAGGACAACCCGGATCAAACCCCTTTACATACCGTACACCTTAGACCAAGGATGCGCAATGTAGACCACTAGCTCGTCAAGCGCCTTCGTCTGAAGTATGATCTAAAGGGTAATAAAACTATAAGCCAGTCTCCATGACTAACTACATCCGGTATTTCCGAATAACAAGTAACCCCAACAGTTCATCCCCGGATTTCTACAGTTAATTGTTACGGGTTTCTCTAAACCGGTCGGCTTTTACTAAAACTCGTATGTCGAAATGTTTCGACTGTTAAGTTAAATTCATTATATTTCTTTAATCTTATTCTCCATTAAATTTAGGTATATAACCTATAGTTGCATGTATACATGCATGACTCATTATATTGTATTATTTTCCCACCATCCATTATAATACTTTGTATTACATAATCCATTAACTTTTAGTAAACTATATTTGAATCCAAAAACTTATAACTTATAGTTTGTAAACTATAATCATGTAATAATCTCAACCATTATATTACATGGTTTCCAACCATAATATATATCCATCCTTATATACAGTATTCTCTCATATGTATATATTTACCAATATAGGTAAGTTTCATGAGTTAGAAAACTCTTATATTATATGTTACATTTTATCATCTTATATTAGATGATTATTCCCATTAGTTGTATTATATTATACAACTTATATTAAGATTATTATCCTAATATCATGTAACAATTTATGTTGTATAATTACAACTCCTAAGGTTTATTCAATAAATACCTTAGTTTATAAATCTTATTTATTTATAGTTTGTCACATTATTTAATGTGAATATCCTTACTTTTTAATTCCATTTAAACCACCTTAATACCATATAATTGTTATAACATTTATAACATTGTAGACCATAGTCTGAAATTCATTTTCCATCTCTTAATAATTCGGTACAGCCCTTTATTTCATTTAAATTCTATTTTGACCACATAACATTTTGTAATGTTATACCATATACTAATATCATATAATATGATATTTTTATTTCCTTTAATTTATAACCTATAGTTTTTATACAAAACTATTTATATTGCCGCATAGGCATATACATTTATACCTTATTCTTTTCCATAATCCATAGTTTCCTTTATTTACAAAATCATCCCATAATTTATACCATGTTATATATATCATATAATATAACATTTTTAACTTATAAAAGGGTATAACCTATGGTTTTATTTTTGTCAAATTACCGAACAGACCATGTCTGTTTATAAATTAATTTCCAACCCCTTTAACTTTCCAAATTTATAATTTGACCACATATATAATGTTATGTAATATATATCATATATTATAACATTTTAAACCTTAATAATAATATAACCTACGGTTATATATTATTTTAAAAATTGCGAACAGACCCTAGTTGTTCTATATTATTTTTCAACCCTTCCACTTTCTATAATTGCCATTTGGCCCAATTTATAACATATAGTTTTATAATATCATTAAAACTATATATTATACACATATCTTATTAAATACTCTTATATTATTCTAAAAATCACCAAATTTCACCAAAGGGTTATCAATATTATTCCTAACCCTTCTAATCTCGGTATTTACTATTCCACCACATATATTTATCCAAAGTGTCATAATGACATAATAACTATATATTATACATATATAGTTTATTTTAATTCCAAAATCAACCCAATAAATTCCTAAAAATTCCTAATAGCCCATGGGTGTTTATAATACCATTTTACTCCCTTTATTTTCGGTAATAACATATTTACCACATATGTTATAAAATTGTTACAATTAAATACTTATTTTATTATAAAACCTTAAATAAGTTATTTAACTTATCTAATTTGGTCAAAACCTACCATATGGTCAAGGTTGACCTCCTTAATATTGCCTTGACCATTAATTCCCATATATCACGTTTTGTACCCCTATTTTTCAGAAATTACCATTTAACCCCAAAACTTTATAAAATCTTATAATTTTTATTTAAACTCATTTAAACCTCTAATTTTCGGCTTTATTAATATATAGCCCCCAAATTTAATTTAATTACACATTATACCCCAATTCCTTGCGGTAACATATATATGTTACCTAAACTTAATTAAAACCTTATAAATACATAAATAAAATGGCCTAAAGTACATGACCTTATTACAAACATTAGCTTATAAAATAAATTACACATAAATGCTCAAAAATGCTTTAAACTCTCGGCCTTACCACATAGTTTTCCATATTTACCAATTTTCCACATAATGTCTTAAATTTGACAATTATGCTAGTTAATTATTTATATAAATTCACTAAACCATTCCTTAATCACCTAAGGTCAAAATAAGACCTTTATACCTTGTTCACTCACGGCATATATTATACACATATGTATAAGCACATATTAATATACCAAGTGAAGGTTTAAGTGATTTATACCTTATTTTTGCCAAGTTTAGGCCTTGTTTGGCCACGGCTGCTTAGGAACAATTTTTCCACAGCTTAGTTTACATGTTTTCAAACAGCAATTAAGGCATGATTAGTCTCCAAACACGAGCTAACCATAAGAAGTGTTTAATGTATATTTTCAAGGTAAAATTTACCTTAGAATACCAAGGCAAGCAAAGGTTGTCTTCGACCTATTTTTACAGAAGAACAAGAGCATCAAAAGAGCTGCTAAAACCAAGCTTAAAACTGGTATAACTTAGATTAGAAGATGGCTAATTTTCACCTTGATTAAAATGCTAAAAATGGTGTTTTTGGCTTGGATTTGGCTATTCCTTGAAGCTCTTGATATACCAACTGAATAAGCATGTTAAGAAGAAGATTATAAGCCTAAGAAACAAAGCTTTACAACCGATAATGATAGGAATTAAGATATAAGTGCTTAAAACACATTTTTATACCTTAAGAACAAGATTAGAATTCTCCACCTCCTTCCCTTGTTACAGCCGAGAATTGCCCTCCTTTTAACCTCCAAAACAAGCTAGAAACATGGATGGAAATGGTTGATGCTTAGCTCCATGGAAAGGAAGGCAAATGAGAAAGGCAAATGAGAAAGAAAGCTAAATTTGCTTTTATGTTAATTAATGTTACTTTATGTAATAGTAAATGATGATTCATTAGATTGGCTAGATATTTGTTTATAGGTTGCTTAATGGATGGGTATGACAGCTAATATGGGGCGGCAATGCTTGGTCAAGTCAATGGGTGACATTTGACCATGGTTAATACTAAGTATTTAAATGTTATTTTTGGGTACTATTCATCCAAAATCATCCATTTTGATTTTATTTTTAAACTTTGATTTAGACTTTATAATATAGTCTATCATGTCACATTAATGTTATAAAGAATGTAATCTGGTCTTTAAAGTGACAAAAAGTCATTATCTTAGAGCTCATACACAAAAACATGCTTTAAGGTGTTTTAGTGCACATTTTGTGTCACAAGGTGTTTCTGAGCTTAGTTTCCTTTGAGAACAGTTTTTTGTGTTCCTTACATGATAACTGATCTTAGGAATCCAATTTTATATCAAATAGAGGTCATAAGACCTTTAAGGTTTCCTTAGAGCACATTTTTGCACTACTTGACCTTGAAGCATGTAAATGCTTGTTCTATGTGTTGGAGTGTTGTCCAACGATTGTAATATTCCTCTATGTGTTAATAAGCTTAGGACAAAGTTTTAGGTCCTAAGAAGTTCATTTGGGTATGTATTTACCCAAAACAGTCAAAGGGTGCAATATCTTGCTTTGTGTTGACCATTGTTGTTCTCAATTGACTTTTAAGGCATGTTTAAGCCTTAATTAATGTGATTAGATGTTTAATCCATGTTTAATTAGTTTGGGGTATTTCACATATAAAATTTGCAAACCTGTAACTGGTCCGAGTTTGTAAACCAGTACGCAAACCCGGACCAGCATAAAAACACAACAGAAAGTTTTACAAAGGAGTGGTCCGGGTTTACAAACCAAGACACTAACCCGGACCACCCCAAAAACATACCCGTAACTTATCAAAACATGTGGTTCGGGTTTGCAAAGGAGTACACATACCCGGACCATGTGAAAAACACACCCGTAACATATATTAGTAAGTGGTCCGGGTTTACAGATAGGGACACAAACCCGGACCAGTAGTTTTTCACACCTGAGAGTTCTCCAACGTGGTGGTCCGGGTTTTTAAACCCGGACAACAACCCAGACCACCTTAAAATGTGTACAGAAACTATTTTAAAGCTTAGGTAAGGATGGGTAATGATGGGTAATGATATTATAAGATGATTAAGACATAATTAATGATGTTTAAAGGTCATTAAGGCCATAAACAAGCTTAGAAAATAATTGTAAGTAGATAACCTAAGTATATGTATTTGAACAGCAATGAAATAGTAAGTATAAACCAGGAAATGTTAGTAAAGTAATTAGTAAGGTTAAGTACGGGTAATTAACCACTCGATCATATTTATACTATAGGACTTGGATTGTGAACACCGAAGGAACGTCGGATACAAGTACAACGGTGAACGGTATGAACTTCTCATGCCCCGTATGCTACCTTGGTTACTCTGATTTGTGTGTTGTGTGCTAATTGATCACCAAATATGATAAATGCACGAATCGGAGTTATTATGCTTACTTGTGAATATGTAGTGTTGTATCTTGTTGAATGTTATCTTTAAATCATAGTTTGTATAATTCACGAAATGTATGGATGAATATGAATGTGTGTATGCTTGATGTATTGTGTTGTGACCGAATATTATTGTGATTGGACTTCTAACTGATTCCTAACAAGCTAACCAATCTAACTTAATAAATTGGTAATTAAATTGGAATGAGTAGAAGTCCGATATAGTTTCGGCCACGCGTGAGGATGAGGGGACACAAGAGGTTGGATCCGATTCCTGGCTCTTAAACTGGTCCACGGCCCAAACCCCTTAAATGGGTAGCATCCTGGATTGGTGAGCCAAGTAAATCCCGGTGGTGGGACGGTGTAGTCCCTGCCCGGAGGTCATACCGACTTAACATGAGTAACAGTAAGTAAGTAAGTAAGAATGAGTAAACAAGTATGGAAAAGTAAGTAAGTAAAGTAAGAGAAATTGTATGAAGTGTTGGGTAATGAGTCAATGAGTAATAAGCATCCGATTAACCCGGATGCGTAATTTGGCTAACCGTTGTGAAGGTAAGGATTGTGTATGCTATCGTATTGTTGTTTAGCATGTGTATTGTATTGCGTATGATGGATGCAAAGCATGTATGTATGTTAATAATGAACCGCATGTCTATTCGACCTTAAATAGTCGGCGTGCCCTTGTTAGCACTTGGTATATGCGAAGTTTATGCGCAGCTTTTGCTGAGCCCCTTCGGGCACCGTTTTTAACATAATGCAGGTCCTCGAGAAGGGTGAAGACTATGAAGATATTTAGTTTGATTTCTTTTTGTGTAATGATGAATTGAATGGTGTACTAAGTAGTACACGGCTGTAGGTTTTTGTTAGCCGGTGTACCATGGGGTACACCTTTTTGGATAATGATAGGATGGTGAATTGGTATAGATGAGTAGTTGTTTTAAACTCATTCTTTTTGGGAGCTGGTGAAAGGATGTAACTGAATACACTTAAATACTCGGTAATCCAGTAAGCATATGGTATTTAGTAAGCATTGTTTAGTAGCTCAGTATATTTAGACATCAGACCGTCACTGTATTGTAGTGTAAGCCTTGCTAGCCGTATGGGCGGTTAGCGGCATTGTATCACCCGTCGTAGTAGTAGTATTTCCGCTGCGAGTAGCTTTAATTATTGGGATGATTGGACGGTAAGTACAGGATTAGCGGTAGGGGTGTTATAAAAAGTGGTATCAGAGCGAAGTGTCGCTCTGATGTCCATAGTTACCGAGCATAGGGATTACCTAGTTAGGATTTCAACCGTCTTAAGACAGATACTTAGAAACCTTACTAGGAACTACCGTTGTTAACAACGGATACCCTTGACGTTCTTATGAACGATACCTTGCTTAAATTCAAGACCAACTGGTCATATGTCACGGAACCTAATGCGAATGTTAAATATTCAGATGTCAGGAAGAGGTCCATGTCACCCTAGAGGAGGGGCCAATGACGGACTGGGCGCGTAGACGATAGCTGAGATCGTCGCCGCCACAGTAGCACAGATGCTACCACAGGTAATCACTGCAATGCAACAAAACCAACAAAATCAGCAGACTCAAGCGGGACCAATCCCTCCCCCTCCACCCAGAGAAGTAAATTGGGTAAAAGCTATCGCAGATCTCCGACCTCCGTGCTTTAGAGACGAGAGCGACCCTGCTAAGCTTGAAGCCTACATCTCCGAAATGGAGATTGCGTTTGAAACTCTCGAATGTCCTGCTGGAGTTCCAGTGAGATTAGCCGCCTACTATCTTAAGGATGCAGCCATGGATTGGTGGAAACTAGTCAAGCACGACCATGCTGATGACCCTACCTTTGACTGGGAATCCTTCACATCCCTCCTCCGATCCAAATACTACCCTGAACACGTCAAGAAAAGTAAAAGGCTAGAGCTAGATGCCTTGAAATGACAGAGAAGATGTTTGTTGATGAGTACTACCGCACCTTCACCTCTCTTCTTCGTCTACTACCCGACCTTGGGTATACCGGCCAGGTGTTGGTCGATCGCTTCTATGGCGGTCTGAGCCATCGCCTTCGGTATGGCATGGGCTACACTAGATTTACCTCCCTCCAGGTAAATATTGGTTGAACCCTTAGTATCATTGTCAATTCTTAAATCTTTACCTTATCTTTTAACCAAGAATCCCGGCTAATACCTGAAACTTCAGGAGTGCTATCACGCGGCCTCTCGCGTTGAGATCACTTGCCAAATGAGGGATGAAGAAACCGCGCTTAAGCGCAGGGCCAACAACAAAAACACAAGTGCTGAGGAGCAGAACCAAGGGAAGAGTTGGAAAAAGAAGAAGGGGAACTTCTTTCAACAAACCCAAAAGAAATTCCCAAGTGAGAGCAGTGCCCATACTGAAAAGGCCAACCCGGTTGAGATTCTTCAGCTAGGTTCTTCTGCGCCGGTGGCTGCGAAGCTGCTGAGATCACACCCACCTAAGGGTAAACTTCTAATCTAAACTTGTATCTGCATAAGTATCATACCTAGTATTTCTGCACAAATGTGCTAACACTCTAAGCCTTAGGTTCTGGCTCCGGTTTCACCAAGAACTACTTAGATGGCCGCACCTACGTATGCAGAAAGTGCAACCAAGACCATCGCGGCAAGGATTGCTATGGGAGAGAAATAAAGTGCTACAATTGTCAGAAACCGGGACATAGAGCTAATATGTGCCCGGAAAATACCAAGCCAAAGGGGAACTTCCAGAGCTACAAGCAGAGGGAAGGCAAGGAGGTTGCATCTGGCGATGCACCAGCCCAGCAGGCACCACAGGGACAGGGCTCCCGAGTGACCTCAGAGGCAGCCTGTCTTGCACGTGATTGACCGTGACGGGTCCGGTTCTAAGTCCGGCCTAGGTAACTAATCTAAACCTTGAATCCTTGTGAAGCATGTCTAAGTATTGAAGTAACTGTTGAGTGAATGCATGAGTAAATGAATTGAAGTTATTGAGCATGAAATGGAGTAGTTGAAACTAGTACTCACCGTAGATGAAATTTACAACAATAGGCAATTTTAGTATCTGCTATCCGATACCTATGAACCTGAATCAAGAAGAGACCGACATCACCACACACCATTACTCCAGCAGAGCAGTGTCAGGTCATCCGACCAGGTATGATTTTATTAAAGGGATATCTGACACCCGAAGCCCAAATCTCAATCATTCGACGATGCAACGAACTAGGAACGGGTCAAGGAGGATTTTATACACCCAAATTCCCCGGTGGAGCGAAGATGAAGCTGAAGATGATGTGCTTGGGAAAGGATTGGAATTCTTATACCAAGACATACCAAGAGACATAAACACAAGACGGAGCGACGCCACCGACAATACCTCCAGAATTTCAGACACTTGTCACACAAGCAGTAGAACTTGCACAACAATATGCGAATATGATCCGATCCCCGCACTTGGAGCGGACCTCTGTATCGTCAACTTCTATGATAAAGAAGGACGACTTGGGTTACACCAAGACAAGGACGAGACAGCGGAATCTCTTGAACAAGGAGTGCCCGTAGTGTGTTGGTCCATTGGTGATGACGCCGTATTTATGTATAGCGAGCAGAAGCGTGTAGACCTCGCACAGAAACTGGTATTGAGATCAGGAGATGTCCTAATCATGGGTGGAAACTCTAGGATGCTGTATCACGGGATCAACAAGATCAAACTGAATACGGCACCGCCGACAATAATCAATGCCACACACATGAAACCAGGACGCCAGAACCTTACCTTTAGGATGTATTAAATTCATAGTATCATGTACTGTATCAGTAACATGTATTAGAGACACGGTATGTATGATGGTTGGTTTATCAATAAAGAGCAGTGTTGATTTAAATTCCACTTGTGGCCACCATCATTACTTATGATATTGTGACTTCAATAGGTTGTGGACTCGGTACTGAAGGTATCCTGAGTATCCTCACCGAAGCACAAGCCGGTAAAAGCGGCACCATCTTAACGGGAACCTTCCCAGTAAACGGCATTGAAGCCACAGTGATATTCGACTCCGGCGCCTCTCACACCTTCGTATCACCATCTTTTGTGAAGAGGTTAGGCCTAGATGCGGACGAGCTACCGAACTTCCTGGTTACTCTCCCATCGAAGGAGCGAGTAAAGTGCACCAAGTATTACAAAGTAGCCACGATCCAAATCAAAGGCGAAGCGTTTCCCATCTCCTTCATCGAGTTTAATGGATTGGGATTCGACTTGATAATCGGAATGAATTGGTTGGAGCGGCACAAGGGACGTATCCTCTGCGTCGAGCATCGATTGCTGCTCAAGAGTCCTTCTGGGGTTACTGTATCTTACCGCCAGAGACCGAGAGAGCCTTCGACCACAGTCATCTCCGCTATGGCTATGTACCGGGAGCTCAGAAAGGGCCAAGAAGTGTATTTGTGCTATGTACAAGACCTGGAGAGAGATCCAGAGTTCAGTGATGATGTACCGATAGTATCTGAATTCCCTGATGTATTCCCTAAGGAGCTACCCGGCATGCCACATCAGAGAGTGGTAGAATTTGAGATTGATCTCTTGCCAGGTACCGGTCCCATTGCTAGGGCACCGTACCGCATGGCACCTGTAGAAATGACAGAGTTGAAAGAGCAGTTACGAGACCTACTTGATAAAGGGTTGATACGCCCGAGTGTATCACCCTGGGGAGCACCGGTTCTCTTCGTGAAGAAGAAGGACGGTAGTCTCCGACTTTGTATTGACTACCGCGAGTTGAATGCGGTCACTGTCAAAAATAAATACCCATTGCCACGCATCGACGACCTATTCGACCAGCTGAAAGGAGCCTCAGTCTTCTCCAAGATCGACCTCCATTCTGGGTATCATCAGATTGCTATCAGAGAGCAAGACATCTAGAAAACGACATTCCGTACCAGATATGGCCACTACGAATTCACCGCCATGCCATTCGGTTTGTCAAATGCACCAGCAAAATTCATGGATCTCATGAATCGACTATTCAGTGAGCAGTTGGACACTTCAGCTGTTGTCTTCATCGACGACATCCTTGTATACTCCAAATCAGCAGGAGAGCATGAATTTCATTTGAGGAAAGTGCTTGAGACACTGCGCGAGAACCAGCTGTATGCGAAGTTCTCCAAATGCGAGTTCTGGCTAGATCAGGTATCATTCCTCGGTCATGTCATCTCGAGCGCAGGTATCTCAGTTGACCCTTCTAAGATAGAAGTTGTACGATCATGGCCTAGACCCAAGACTGTTACCGACATTAGGAGCTTTCTTGGTCTAAGCCTGTTACTACCGGAGATTTGTAAAGGACTTCTCGAAAGTCCTAAGCCCATGACTACACTGATGAAGAAGATGCACCGTTTGTATGGACAGATGAGTGCGAAGTGTCATTTCAGAGCCTTAAGGACTCATTGACCTCAACGCCCATCCTTACTCTTCCAGAGGGCACAGAGGGATTTGAGGTGTATTGTGATGCATCAGGCTAGGGAATGGGATACGTACTCATGTAGCATGGCAAGGTTGTAGCTTATGCCTCCCGCCAGCTGAAAAAGCATGAGGAGAATTACCCAACTCACGACTTAGAGTTAGGAGCCATTGTCTTCGCATTGAAGATATGGCGACACTATCTCTATGGGGTAAGCATCACCATCTACTCCGACCATAAGAGCTTACAGTATGTATTCACGCAGAAAGAATTGAACTTGAGATAGTGAAGGTGGATGGAGTTTCTTTCAGACTACAACATCGATCTACAGTATAAGGAAGGGAAGGCAAACGTTGTAGCCGACGCCCTGAGCCGTCGAGCACACTCGCTCCATTCACTACTCGCTTCTTCTAGCTTGGTTGACGAGGTGCGAGACGCTCAGTTGAGCGACCCTTACCTAACCGAAATCAGACAGAAGATCACAGATGGTACATTTGAGAAGAAGAAATATGATTTTAAGTTGCATGAAGATGGTCTGATTCGGCTAAATGGCAGGTTATGCGTTCCCCAAAGCAATGCTAGCTAAAGGATCGCATCCTGCAGGAGTCACACAGTTCTACATTGTCAGTCCATCCAGGAGCCTCCAAGATGTACAAAGACATGAAGAGGTACTTCTGGTGGTCAGGAATGAAATCAGATGTGACAGAGTATGTATTGAGATGCTTAACATGCCAGAAAGTGAAGTTTGAACATCGTAGACCGGGCGGAATGGTACAATCGATGCCAGTTCTGGAGTGGAAGTTTCTCGATATCTCCATGGATTTCGTTGTAGGACTCCCACCTGCCAGGGGAGGACTCAACATGATCTGGGTTGTAGTCGATCGCCTCACCAAGGTTGCCAGATTCATACCGATGAAGGACACCTGGAAGGTAGTGAAGCTCGCAGAGCTATTCGATAAGGAGATTATCAGACATCACGGAGTCCCGAAGACCATAGTATCTGACCGCGACACCAGATTTCTTTCGAGATACTGGAGAGCTACACGGGAAGAGTAGGGTACAGAATTGAAGTTGAGTACCGCCTTCCATCCTCAGACCGACGGTCAGACAGAAAGGACCATCCAGACACTTGAGGACATGCTTAGGGCATGTGCCTTAGACTTTCAGGGGAGTTGGTCAGATAAGCTTCATCTTATCAAATTTTCATACAATAATAGCTATCATGCCTCGATTAATGTCACCTTTCCAAGCTTTATACGGTAGACCTTGCCGTACACCCTTGTGTTGGGATGAGTCAAGTGAAGCGGTCATCATAGGACCGGAGTACCTTGAACAAGTGCAAGCTGAAGTTCAGCAGATTCGAGCCAATATGAAGGCATCCCAAGATAGATAGAAATCCTATGCGGATGTGCGACGACGTGACCTTGAGTTCGCCGTGGGCGACCAAGTGTTCTTGCGTGTTTCACCTATGAAGGGTGTCTTCCGTTTTGGTCAGTAGGGCAAGCTGAGCCCAAAGTTTGTAGGGCCGTATGCTATCACCGAAAGAGTTGGAGCTGTAGCCTACAGGTTAGCATTACCTGAGGACTTGGGGCGTGTCCATGATGTATTTCATGTGTCACAACTCAAGAAGCACATTGCTGATCCTTCTCATGTCCTAGAGCCCGGAGACTATCCATTGAGCCGACCATGAGATATGTCGAGACTCTAGTGAGAATCCTTGATAGGAAGACCAGAGACACTCGCCATAAGTCTATACGAATGGTGAAGGTCCTATGGTCAAACCATGATGTCGAAGAAGCGACATGGGAGTTGGAAGATGCCATGAAGGCGAAGTACCCACAGTTATTCATACACTAGATAGTCTAGCACTTAGTAGATACGGGTACGGGGCGTACCCCTTTTAAGGGGGTAGAGCCTTTTTGCTTTTGCATTGCTTCGGGTTAGCATTGCATTAGAGTGTGTGTATTGTAGTATGTTTTGATAGCACATGTAGTGCGGAGTGTATGTGGTATGTATGTGTAATGTGTAATGTATGGATGTGTATGTGCAACGTGTAATGTATTTGTGTAATGTGTATTGTGGAATGAAATTATGTATCGTGTGATGGTATGTATGGAAATGGTGTATTGTGGATGTGAATTGCATATGGTTCTTGAATTGTGTATAATTGTAATGTAGTGGAAGTAAACACCTAATAGGTGGTAAAAAGACACATTATGACAATTGGTTTGCCTAATGAGTAGAATTATTAAACTATTAACCTTGAGCAACTTTGAGGGTAAAGTTTCTTAAGGGGGGTAGATTGAAATACCCCGTAATTAAAAATAGTGATTAATTAGGCTAATAAATAATTTTAGAAGCTTAATTAAGTCTAAATAAATATTAGGGAACAAATCCCGAAGAAAACGGATCCTTAAAATGGATTAAAAACACAAACGAACATTAAAGCTCGTTTTTCGAGGAAACCGGGAAAATGCGACTTTAAGCGGGTCAAATAGACTCGTAACAATTTTGGTCAACTATAGTCATTATTAAACATTAGTGAAGGTCTAGAACCAGTAAAATCAATAAAACGAGAAAATAGTAAAAACTGTCAAAAACGGGAAGTTGTGGGGTGAGAGTGTAATTAAAATAAACTTGTGTGTTCACTTTTAAAAATAAAAACTGAAAGTGGGTGTGTGTGCTGTGTGGGTAGCCGGCCGCATTAGAACCCATATCCCTCTTCTTTATTTCTTCCTTATGTGCTACAGACAAAGGAAATAAAGCAAAAGCAAAAATAATCTCTCTCCTCACTCACTCACAAACCCACGTACTGCATCTTCTTCTTTTTCCTCTCTGTTCCAGCGATGGCGATTTGAGAGCCCCTCACAGAGCCCACTTCCTCTTCATTTTTGAAAGCCTAAACCACCACCAAATGCTATAAAAATCATACCGTTGAATTCGTATCGCTTAGGAGATCATTCTACACCCTTCAAAATCTAAAACCTCCCACTTTATTTTTGAGGGTATTATCGTTTAAGAGCTTCAGGAGCACCATTTCAAGATCTACCTTCTTCTCCATATTCTAAGGTAAGAGGTAGACCAAAGCTTCACTCTTTTTCATCTTTTCCTTGTAAAATCAAAACTCACGTGAAACACACTATTCCATTGTCAGCCGGTTTTGGCATGCCACTGTGAGAGTTGAAGCCTTGTCATTTTCTACTCAAAAAACTCCATTAGAAGCTCAAGGTAAGACCTACTAAGTGTTTTAAATGGTTTCTCATAAGTTAGGGTTTTAAACCTACGGTAGAAATTTACTAGTTTGGTGTGTATGTGTGTGCCTTGTTACATGGTGTAGCATGGTTTAAATAAATCAAGAAACAAAGAAGGAAAGAGGAGTAAGAAAGGAGAAGGAGGGAAAGAAAAAATCAAGGAAACCCAAGGTAAAGAGAAGCCTTTGTACAGTTTTGATGTCGTGTATGTATAAATGCATTACTGTAACAATGTTAAAAACCACCGTAACAGTAGGAAGTGAATGGGTATATTAATGTGGATGGTATTTGTAGTTTGAAGCTTTTGAAAACAAGTAAATAAATTGTTAAGTGTAAGTAGTAAGTGTGCAGTGATGTTTAGAATGTGGTGAGAATAATGTATATGTTGTACAGGTTGTGTACATATTGAGTGTGCAAAATTATGTGGTGAGAACACTTATAAATGTAGGGAACCTCTGTCAAAATTTGGTTAGAAATTAGAGACTTGGTTGATGTTAGAAAAGAAAGAAACAGAAGAGAATTGCAGAGAAGCAAAGAATGGGATTTTTCACTTTGTTGTGTAACAGGAAAGGAAATGTAGTTGAGTGGAGTTGTAAATGGTAAAACGTGAGTTGTCAAACTAAGTTAGGCTAGTGTAAGAGTCATTGAGTTAGTGGGAAGAAGAAAAGGAAAATCTGTAGCATTAATGGAGAAGGAAAAATTGTAACAGGAAGAGAAAAACTGACAGATAAGTGTGTAATGTAACAGATTTGGTTAGAGGTGGAGTAGGCTAGTTTAAAATGCTTAATCAATGTTAAAACATGCTAGATTATATGTAGAAATATTAGGGAAGATTGGTAGAAGTTTGGAATTGAAACAAGTTCAAAAACATATATAATTTGCAAACCTGTAACTGGTCCGAGTGCAAACCAGTACGCAAACCCGGGCCAGCATAAAAACACGACAGAAAGTTTTACAAAGGAGTGGTCCGGGTTTACAAACCAAGACACTAACCCGGACCACCCCAAAAACATACCCGTAACTTATCAAAACATGTGGTCCGGGTTTGCAAAGGAGTACACAAACCCGGACCATGCGAAAAACACACCCGTAACATATATTAGTAAGTGGTCCGGGTTTACAGATAGGGACACAAACCCGGACCAGTAGTTTTTCACACCCGAGAGTTCTCCAACGTTGTGGTCCGGGTTTGTAAACCCGGATAACAACCCGGACCACCTCAAAATGTGTACAGAAACTATTTTAAAGCTTAGGTAAGGATGGGTAATGATATTATAAGATGATTAAGACATAATTAATGATGTTTAAAGGTCATTAAGGCCATAAACAAGCTTAGAAAATAATTGTAAGTAGATAACCTAAGTATATGTATTTGAACAGCAATGAAATAGTAAGTATAAACCAGGAATGTTAGTAAAGTAATTAGTAAGGTTAAGTAAGGGTAATTAACCACTCGATCATATGTATACTATAGGACTTGGATTGTGAACACCGAAGGAACGTTGGATACAAGTACAACGGTGAACGGTATGAACTTCTCATGCCCCGTATGCTACCTTGGTTACTCTGATTTTGTGTGTTGTGTGCTAATTGATCACCAAATAAGATAAATGCATGAATCGGAGTTATTATGCTTACTTGTGAATATGTAGTGTTGTATCTTGTTGAATGTTATCTTTAAATCATAGTTTGTATAATTCACGAAATGTATGGATGAATATGAATGTGTGTATGCTTGATGTATTGTGTTGTGACCGAATATTATTGTGATTGGACTTCTAACTGATTCCTAACAAGCTAACCAATCTAACTTAATAAATTAGTAATTAAATTGGAATGAGTAGAAGTCCGATATAGTTTCGGCCACGCGTGAGGATGAGGAGAGACACAAGAGGTTGGATCCGATTCCTGGCTCTTAAACTGGTCCACGGCCCAAACCCCTTAAATGGGTAGCATCCTAGATTGGTGAGCCAAGTAAATCCCGGTGGGGGACGGTGTAGTCCCTGCCCGAAGGTCATACCAACTTAACATAAGTAACAGTAAGTAAGTAAGAATGAGTTAACAAGTATGGAAAAAGTAAGTAAGTAAAGTAAGAGAAATTATATGAAGTGTTGGGTAATGAGTCAAAGAGTAATAAGCATCCGATTAACCCGGATGCGTAATTTGGCTAACCGTTGTGAAGGTAAGGATTGTGTATGCTATCGTATTGTTGTTTAGCATGTGTATTGTGTATTGTATGATGATGCAAAGCATGTATGTATGTTAATAATTAACCACATGTTTATCGACCTTAAATAGTCGGCGTGCCCTTGTTAGCACTCGGTATATGCGAAGTTTATGCACAGTTTTTGCTGAGCCCCTTGGGGCACCGTTTTTAACATAATGTAGGTCCTCGAGAAGGGTGAAGACTATGAAGAGATTTAGTTTGATTTCTTTTTGTGTAATGATGAATTGAATGGTGTACTAAGTAGTACACGGCTGTAGGTTTTTGTTAGCCGGTGTACCATGGGGTACACCTTTTTGGATAATGATGGATGGTGAATTTATAGATGAGTAGTTGTTTTAAACTCATTCTTTTTGGGAGCTGGTGAAAGGATGTAACTGAATACACTTAAATACTCGGCAATCCAGTAATGTAAGCATATGGTATTTGGTATTTAGTAAGCATTGTTTAGTCGCTCGGTATATTTAGACATCAGACCATCACTGTATTGTAGTGTAAGCCTTGCTAGCCGTATGGGCGGTTAGCGGCGTTGTATCACCCGCCGTAGTAGTAGTATTTCCGCTGCGAGTAGCTTTGATTATTGGGATGATTGGACGGTAAGTACAGGATTAGCGGTAGGGGTGTTACATAACCTTAATGCATTTAAAGAGTTTTAAGCATATTTACCTTGTTATAATCACAAGGAAATCCACACAACCCTTCACTCTTCTCGACACTATTAACCAAGACATAGATTAGGCTTTTGTTCATGAAACTAAGCTTAAAATTCCATTACAGTCCTTAAGACTTGATTTAGTAAATTACCTCTTGAAGTATGATTTTTCCCTTGGAAAATGCTCCCAAATTTTTGACACTACATGGGTGAAACCAGACCCATTCGGCCACCATTAAAACATGAAAGAAAGATTAAGTTAACACCTTAACAATTGAAATACCCCAAACCTTGGTATGTTGTTTAAACATTAAATAATAAATTGTTAAGACTAAGAGTCTTAGGAACATTAATAAACAATTTAATAAATAGTAAATACAATAAATTGTCTAAAAGGCAATAAAGGGCGAAATATGCTCTGAGCTTGGAATAACCTTGGTTAAGACTTAATAAACTTACCAAGACCTTATATGTATATTAATGAATTTATTAAATCAGTTACCAAAGAAAACCGAGCTTGAAAACAAGTTAAAATACAAAATGTGCTTTGAGGAGCCTTAAAAGCACGTTTTTGAGTAACTGTCGTGTAAATGAGTTTTAAATGGCTAAATGTCCATTATTACTCTTTAATTAATATGTGTACTATTTAGTATCACATTTGGAAGTTTAAATTAATAAGAAATAAATATTTCACTTTTATGTGTTTTGTTATAGTGAATAGTGACTAAAATAAGCTAGTTTGTAACATATGTTAACATATGTAATTTAATTGAGCTATAAAGACTAGTAACCCCTTGTAATTAAAAGGGAGTCGGTTTGTTTGTGGTGTGTCGACACCCTTGCTTACTGATTGAACAAATAAGTGAGCAAGTAAATGAGTAGTTTAATAAAGCACTATTTGCTTTTCTACTTCCTTACGTAGATAACTAATATCTACTAAAAGCAACTACAATAAGTGAACCTCATCATTCATTCTCTCATTTCCTTACTATCTCACGTAGCCTTCTCCTTCCTGTTCTCTCTTTCACGATCGAACACACCAGCACCAACATACTACTTCAAATTCATGTAACTTCTTGCTCACTTGTCCAAATCTAAAACCGAGACCACCGATCTCTTAGTTTCATCAAGCTCTTCGACTTGGTCCTTTCAAACCTTCAAGAGCTCCATTTTGGTGCCAAGAGGAATCTCCATGGAAGGAGCTTGAGTTCATCTTCTTACGTATTATTCTTCTCCTTTGCTTCAAGGTATGGAAACTCAAAGAAAATGGTGTTTCCTTTACGTTTTATGTTAACCAAAGGTGGCTTAAAATTCCTTTGGAAAATGAACGTACGTTGTGTATTCAAACTACCTAAAGAGCCAATGGTTATGACATAGAAAAATGTTCTCAAAAGACTAGTAAAAAAAACATACGAACTGCTGTTTGTATTTGCAGGTGAAAGGCAAATATATTGTGGGAAATTCAGTGTTTAAGATTATTGCATTTTAAGAGCCTAAGTGCTATGCAAATTTAAGTTTGTGCACTATGTTGTTATATGGTGTATATTTGATGAAGTTTTGAGTATAAGAGTGTACGTAAAATTATTTGGGAAGCTATACAATTGATGGGTGTTAAGAACTTACGCAGCAGGCGATGAAAAATGCGTGTACGTCGGTCCAGTAGTTTCGGTCCGGGACTTAGGGTCTGGATGAGGTCCCGGACCATATATCAAAATTAAACCGAGAGTTGTTACGTGGTCGTAGGTCCGGGACTTGGGTCTTGTCCAAGGACCCGGACCAATCCTTTAAAATGCCCGAGAGATTTTTGGCTAGTATGGTCCGGGACTTAGGACCTGGGTGAAGTCCCGGACCACCCCATTTTAAAAGCCGAGAGTACACTTAACATATGGTCCGGGTCTTAGGATGGAGACAAGGTCCCGGACCAATGTAAAACTTGGTTTTAAGGTGTGAAAATGATGCCTAATGATGGGGATTGATGGATAATGATGTTATAAGGTTGTATAAGACATGTTAGGTGAGTTGTAATGACAATTTGGAGGGTGAGAAGTTAAGGTAAGAGTAAAACAAGTTAAAAATGTAAAGATATTTAACTAGCTAACGGAGTTAACTATAGTCATTCGACGTTACACAAACATTACCCCAATGTTAATGAAGGTAACTTTAATGTACCAGTTGTTCGAGAATTGTTCGAGGAACCTAAATGGACATGGTAGAGTGGACTCCGGCGACAGGTATGGTTTTCTTGCAACCTGTGTCCTACCGGATTACACCGGCTTGTATGCCAATGTGTTTTTCTGTGTGTTTGCCACCTTGTAAGATAAAACATGAAATGAGTTTATAGTAATTCATTTATGTGGCGAATCTGGTCACCAATACCGTTTAACCTCAAATAGGTGTTAAACCTTAGCTAACCAAATCTAGGTACACATGAGATATCGGTATTCGGAGTTAACGGCCCAAACCTTGGGAACGTTCTAACCACGGCTATGCGTGAGTTAGTTGTGTATGGTTATTGTTTATAGGTGTGTGAACCTCCCTTACATGCTTAACACGGTTGTGATACCGAATGGTGTGTGGATGTGATAGGTTCCATAATGGAGCCTTAACTACTTAACTATAAGTATATGTGTACTAATGGGGGGTGAGGAGTCCGGTCATGTTCCGGCCACGCGTGTGATGGACGGGAGTCGATGTCATACCCGGTTCGACTCTCTTGGTGTATGTTAGGTTGTTTACTCATTGGGTTTCCAATCTTCCCTTTAGCTTAGCCAAAGCTATGTTACTGACTCACGTCGGTTTTCTGGGGCATACAATGGTTGTTCGGTGTGCTTGGTTTACTGTACCCAACGCACCTTAGTGTTAAGTTATCTGTTCATTTAAAGAAACGGTAGCAAGTTATGGAACGGGCTTATCATGAGTTTGGCAACATTCTCTAGGCTCTAAGTGAACTAATTATGGTGGGTTGGTTCCTTAAGAGAACCGTACCCGTTGTATTATGTGTTATGGATGTATTGCAATTCCTATTCGGTGTGAAGTTATATGTGGTAAATTGTGGATATGTGGATTATGGTTATGAATTCAGGTTTATAATAAGAAGCGTTTAAGGATAACCCGGTTAATGGGTAAATGTCGTCTGTTAAGGAAGTAACTCCATTAAGAGGAGAGTCACTCTAGGGTTAAAGGAAACAATGTTGATTTGTTATGTGTGGATGTGTGGATGTGTGGGTGTTTGTAAGCCCTATAGCTGGGCGTATGCATTGTGTTGTGTGTTTATGGTTTACATGCAGGATTTAAATATAATCAACAGCATGCTAAGACGACAATTAGTTGTGCGTGGCCCGGTAGCATGCGGGCTGCGGGATTACCATACCAGCAAAGGTGCTGACCCCCTTGGGGGCCACCCTTTTCTCCTTTTTTTTATTTCAGGTACAAGGAGCTGGAAGCCGTTCGAGAGTAGGACGGGGTAGATGTTTGCACATTGGTAGCCCTTTAATGGTGTATGTATTATAGGTGTAGTAAGACCGAATTTGTTATCGGCATTGGTTAATGAATACTCGGTACAGTGGGGGATGTGTATGTATATAATTGTTGGAAATGGAATCAGGATTGTATGGTGTAGTTGCTCGGGGATCTAGTCCATCAGACCGATATAATATGTATGTATTAGCCTTGTTAGCCACGTGGGTGGTTAACGGCGTGTAACACCAACGGATTAAGTAATGTGATGGTTTATGTTTCCGCTGCAGATGGTTATAAAGTGCGACGTTGTGGATGGGGTGTTACAAAAAGTGGTATCAGAGCGAAGTATCGCTCTGATGACTGAATTACCGAGCTTAGGAAGTACCGAGTTAAGATTTTAGTACTTTGGGTTAAGGGTTGGTGATAGCGTGAGAGATACGCTAGTTAGGAACTACCAGTATACTGGAAACCTACTATATCTATCCCGCCCTCCACAACCCCTATTTTATGACTTGGGAAACGCCAGAGAGATGAAAGCCCTCTCTTACCCGGGAAGACCCGGTCTGACTGCTATTAACTATCTTGTAAGTATGGGGAACCTGTCATACGGTAGATTCTGAAAAGTAGAAATCCCGGAGACGGCTCCCAGGTGAACAACTGTAACCGCACTTGATAGCAAAGAATGGAGAATCTGTGTAAGGAGAATGAAATTTCCGCAACCTGGGTCGACATGCCGAGCAGTCGAGAACAGCTTGCAACACAACTGCAACGGCAAGAAGTGAAATAATGAAACCCGAGACGAGAGTCTACGGGATGGCAAATGTTAGGTATGGCACCAACGGTATACCAACCGACAAAGAACTACAACGTAGTACCCAAACAAGAGACAAGTCTCAGTAACCACGACAAATGCGTGGAATGGGCTACGAAGAAGATACAATAATAAGGGGTCTCCCAGAAGGGGAAACACCCTAGTAATGTTTATTAGAGGAGGACAATGAGAAGTTGTGCAGGAGATTAGTTACAATTAGAGTATCCAAGTAAGGGCCCATGAGGCCACTGAATACGGTGCAGACAAAAACAATGCCGCAGACGGTACATGTTGAACCGACAGCCAGTTAACAGGGCGCACTTGCCGTGGCAAGTGCAGCTATAACAGGGCGTTCGAAGAAAAAAAAAAGACAACTACAAACTACTTAGTAAAATACCCAGAAATTAAATGTGATCATCGTAACCGTGGAAGGGCTTAACAGCCTAACCTTTGTAAATGGGAATATACCAGTCAGCAAGAAGCTAGACTTGGTTAAGACAAGAAGGTGTTGTGAAACCAGGAGAAAATTTTCTTTCAAACTCAGATATATTTCAAACTCTTTTCTTTCAAAACCAAATTCTCTTTTAAACCAGTACTCCTTTTACCCTTCTTTCAAACCAGATTACCTTTGAATAACTGGACGGAAACCGGTGAACCCGAGGGTAGCAACCCGACGGTATGGATGGAGTTCAGAATAATATAACGATAGGTAAACCTTCCCTGGAATGAGTTCGGGAAGCACGGAATGTATATTGTCAGAGGACAATATAAGGGAGTTGACAACAGAATACTTCACCTAGGCGTGTGACGGACACTACGAGTGTACCAACTGCGTTGTGGGACGACCGCACTCCGATAGGAGCATGTGGGCCTAACAGACCTACTTATGGGTTAGTCGGGTAAGTAGTAATGTATCAGTATGATACCCCATATATGTATACGAGAAGAGTCCGAAACACGGGAAGTAGTCGACTCCATACTACGGTCAGCAGTAAAAGTCAAGTAAGAACTAAGGATTATCACGAATGGTCGAAGTGAAGGAACCCAGTTGAGAAGACTAAAGGAATTGGTAAATTCGTCCAAGAGAATGTGTAGAGTCAAGAAGTGCGAAGAGCACGGATGGTTATGCAAAGACATCACGTATGTCTTAGGAAGTTGAAGGAATGAGACATGGTAGCTGGAACGAATACCCAGCTAAGGAAGTAAGAAGGCATAGTCTACTGAATGTACTCATAGGTGAAAGTTAAATGTAATGGCATACCTTAGTAACACCCAGGAGTAATCCTTGAAGGGTGTTTGGGATCAAACATTGTTGGATGGGGCAACGTAACAGAAACGTAAGAAGGGAACCCACTTAACAGTAGGACCCTAAGTTGCCAAAGAGACAACTTGGAAGGAATCGAGATGTGACGACCTTGTTAAACCATGTAATGTCGTACAGAAAGGTAAATGTGTGGTAATAGCCTTTAGTGAGCAGAGCTCGAGGCAGTGGCTTATAAGCCACAAGCGAGATAGGTCATGTAATTGAATCAATTATAGAAGTTTATGTTGTACAGGAAAATAAAGCGGAGAACGAACCACTGCTTAAAGAGTGGGGATACCTCTAGATATGGTGAAACCGCGAGAGCGGTAGATGTGTGGATCAAGTTTAGGAAATATGTGGAGGATGAACCATGTTGTTATTACCCCAGGATGATTTGAATAAAATAATACGAAAGAAAGTGTTTGTAACAGTGGTGTAGACAGGAAGAGTATTAAGTCTGGTAGCAACCACCATAGGTGTGTGATGTTAAATGTGTAGCGAACAACGCTTAGGAAAACAAAGACTCGAGAAATAGTGTATGCAGAAATCAGCCAAACGGGTGGCCGAATATAATAACGGATGCAGTGTAAGTTGATGTTATATAATGAAAGAGGATACGGTGTGTACTAAGCGACCGTTGTATAAATATTATTAAGGGATGGTATGACAATTAAGCAGAGTTGTGAGTTAAACCCAGTGGAGATACAACAGTAAGTTATAACGAATAAGCTGGACAGTAAGCCAGTAGCCGGTATTATGAGATAAGAATCTCAGTAAAACACAGTGTGAATTCCTATTGCAATCGCATGAGAGATTTACTGCCAAGAGTTACGCCTCTGCACTCTGTATGACTGAGTGTTTTGGTATTGCGTTTGCGCAATAACGATCGAGTGGGATAGCTAGGATTTGGAAGATGATAATTGTGGAAGGCGGACAAAGAGAATTATAACACAATAAGACCGAGGCATATGAAATGCAAGGTCATATCAATGAAATGATACTGGTACAGAACTAAATATGGAAGCAGGACTGGCAATAAGTGACTACAGTAGCACTAAGTATCAAATATCGGTATGAAATATACCTCAGGTGTAGGAAATAACTGAGAGAGCACTACACATCAGGTAGTAGCTCAACCTCAACCGGCAGTAAGTCGAAAGGAATTGAGGCAATAATTGAGAAATACATAGCAGTACACTGTAAATTGTCATGGAGGTAGATGAAAGGTTTATAACTCACCGAATTCGCTCACGGTAAGAGATACCACGCTTCGGTTGAGAAACCATGGTTACCAGGATAAGGGTAATACATAAGAGGTGTACAGTACAGTAACAGAAAGAGTGGGGAAAACTAGCTCTATGAGTACCAGAGTTGTGCAACGAGGCCAGCGAGCCCATGCATCGAATATGAATAAGTGGCTAGTAATCAATGCCTAGAAGCCTTATAGGCCAGGAACGAAACCGGTAATGAGTTAGATAAACTCCAATGAGAATCCTTGGTTGGAACTAAACCGCTAATATGGTCAAGATCCTTTAACACCGCGTGTTAAAACACTTCACGACGGTAGAACATTTTTAACACTGTGTTCAGTGGTTGATTACGTGGGCGTAATCCTTTTAAGGGGGGTAGAGCGTAAAACCGCTTAGTGTGTTTTACCGTACAAGTGTACGTGAACTATGTTGTGCATAGCACAAAAATAATTTGTTATGGTGGTTGGCATGGTTAATATTTGGTTGTGATGGTTGGTTTGGTTAAATGGTGGTAATTGCGCACAGAAGATGCGAAATACTGTTGTGGTAGGTGTGACTACCTTGGTAATGGTTGTGGGTAAGTACAAATACTAAGGAGTAAATAAACTCCTGGGGAACTAAAGCCCCAATGGTGTGTGTTAGCATAATACCAAATGTAACACGATGTATTGTATTTTGATTAAAAACATGTATATATATAGTGTGGTGATTTACGAAGGGTATGAAACTGACATGGAACTTAGTAAGAATTAGATTCCCTAGGTAACCTGATTAAAAGCGAATGGAGGTAATTGATAGACTAAGTTCTATCCCTTGGGATAATGATTATGACTAGAAGGATCAATAGTGGAATATGCTTGAATTAATTGTTGGTTGAAAATGAAGTGGGAGGTGGAACTTGATTTGCATGCGATCAAGGGAAGCCGAACACAAATTGGGGTGGAAGGATAGTTCAACACTGATGCTGATCACATCAGGGTTGGATGACTCTTGAAGCTCCCTATAAGTGGTCACAAATAACACCATTAAGAAAGGATGCAAAGAGCATAAGTTGGACTTGGAGTTGTATTGAATTTTCAAAAGGGTTTTAATTGGTATTTCCAAAACAGTGGATTGATATTTTGAATAAAGGATTCTCCTGTTTACTTAACCTGGTAAAGAATATTTTTGTAGTACTTGCTCACGAGCTGAGGACGTATGAGCCTTTGTCTTCGGACCGGTGACATGAGAAGTACATGTTAAAAATTAAGTGAATGTTTTGATCTCCCAAAGGAACGGGGACCAGCAGGTGTCCATCGCGACCGGGTTCTGCGGGGATCACAGTGTATATGTACTCAACGTGGGACTCGAGCCCAAGAGATGGAAAAGGTATTCTAATTGTTTATGTTTCTAGGCTGTTGGTGATATGTGTTATAAATATTACCTTGACCTTGAGTCTTAATATGGTTGGGTTCTGAATTGATTATGTTCACTTGGGCTATGAGTCCAAAGGTGGTCATGTTACCCAGACCTGAAGTCTAAGGGTTGTTATGTGAGTACAATACTATTAAGGTACCCGGACCATTGAGTCCGAGGTAATCATGTGAGAATGATACGTTATGGATGGATGTGTATGTGAACCCGGACCTTCAAGTCCGAGGTTGTGGTGTAAGGTGTGTTGGTTATGGAAGTGTTTTATTAAATAAGTAATTCCCGTATTCTAAACCAATGATATGTGGGAAGTGTGAACTTCGGGGACGAAGTTCTTTTAAGGGGGGTAGACTGAAATACCCCAAACCTTAATAGGCTGTTTAAATATTAAATTATAATTTATTAAGACTAAAAAGGAGTCTTAGGAACATTAATAAACAATTTAATAAATAGTAAATACAATAAATTGTCTAAAAGGCAATAAAGGGCGAAATATGCTCTGAGCTTGGAATAACCTTGGTTAAGACTTAATAAACTTACCAAGACCTTATATGTATATTAATGAATTTATTAAATCAGTTACCAAAGAAAACCGAGCTTGAAAACAAGTTAAAATACAAAATGTGCTTTGAGGAGCCTTAAAAGCACGTTTTTGAGTAACTGTCGTGTAAATGATTTTAAATGGCTAAATGTCCATTATTACTCTTTAATTAATATGTACTATTTAGTATCACATTTGGAAGTTTAAATTAATAAGAAATAATATTTCACTTTATGTGTTTTGTTATAGTGAATAGTGACTAAAATAAGCTAGTTTGTAACATATGTTAACATATGTAATTTAATTGAGCTCTATAAAGACTAGTAACCCCTTGTAATTAAAAGGGAGTCGGTTTGTTGTGGTGTGTCGACACCCTTGCTTACTGATTGAACAAATAAGTGAGCAAGTAAATGAGTAGTTTAATAAAGCACTATTTGCTTTTCTACTTCCTTACGTAGATAACTAATATCTACTAAAAGCAACTACAATAAGTGAACCTCATCATTCATTCTCTCATTTCCTTACTATCTCACGTAGCCTTCTCCTTCTGTTCTCTCTTTCACGATCGAACACACCAGCACCAACATACTACTTCAAATTCATGTAACTTCTTGCTCACTTGTCCAAATCTAAAACCGAGACCACCGATCTCTTAGTTTCATCAAGCTCTTCGACTTGGTTCTTTCAAACCTTCAAGAGCTCCATTTTGGTGCCAAGAGGAATCTCCATGGAAGGAGCTTGAGTTCATCTTCTTACGTATTATTCTTCTCCTTTGCTTCAAGGTATGGAAACTCAAAGAAAATGGTGTTTCCTTTACGTTTTATGTTAACCAAAGGTGGCTTAAAATTCCTTTGGAAAATGAACGTACGTTGTGTATTCAAACAACCTAAAGAGCCAATGGTAATGACATAGAAAAATGTTCTCAAAGACTAGTAAAAAAAACATACGAACTGCTGTTTGTATTTGCAGGTGAAAGGCAAATATATTGTGGGAAATTCAGTGTTTAAGATTATTGCATTTTAAGAGCCTAAGTGCTATGCAAATTTAAGTTTGTGCACTATGTGTTATATGGTGTATATTTGATGAAGTTTTGAGTATAAGAGTGTACGTAAAATTATTTGGGAAGCTATACAATTGATGGTGTTAAGAACTTACGCAGCAGGCGATGAAAAATGCGTGTACGTCGGTCCAGTAGTTTCGGTCCGGGACTTAGGGTCTGGATGAGGTCCCGGACCATATATCAAAATTAAACCGAGAGTTGTTACGTGGTCGTAGGTCCGGGACTTGGGTCTTGTCCAAGGACCCGGACCAATCCTTTAAAATGCCCGAGAGATTTTTGGCTAGTATGGTCCGGGACTTAGGACCTGGGTGAAGTCCCGGACCACCCCATTTTAAAAGCCGAGAGTACACTTAACATATGGTCCGGGTCTTAGGATGGAGACAAGGTCCCGGACCAATGTAAAACTTGGTTTTAAGGTGTGAAAATGATGCCGAATGATGGGGATTGATGGATATGATGTTATAAGGTTTATAAGACATGTTAGGTGAGTTGTAATGACAATTTGGAGGGTGAGATTAAGGTAAAAGGGAAGAGTAAAACAAGTTAAAAATGTAAAGATATTTAACTAGCTAACGGAGTTAACTATAGTCATTCGACGTTACACAAAACATATTACCCCAATGTTAATGAAGGTAACTTTAATGTACCAGTGTTCGAGAATTGTTCGAGGAAACTAAATGGACATGGTAGAGTGGACTCCGGCGACAGGTATGGTTTCTTGCAACCTGTGTCCTACCGGATTACACCGGCTTGTATGCCAATGTGTTTTTCTGTGTTTGCCACCTTGTAAGATAAAACATGAAATGAGTTTATAGTAATTCATTTATGTGGCGAATCTGGTCACCAATACCGTTTAACCTCAAATAGGTGTTAAACCTTAGCTAACCAAATCTAGGTACACATGAGATATCGGTATTCGGAGTTAACGGCCCAAACCTTGGGAACGTTCTAACCAGGCTATGCGTGAGTTAGTTGTGTATGGTTATTGTTTATAGGTGTGTGAACCTCCCTTACATGCTTAACACGGTTGTGATACCGAATGGTGTGGATGTGATAGGTTCCATAATGGAGCCTTAACTACTTAACTATAAGTATATGTTATTAATGGGGGGTGAGGAGTCCGGTCATGTTCCGGCCACGCGTGTGATGGACGGGAGTCGATGTCATACCCGGTTCGACTCTCTTGGTGTATGTTAGGTTGTTTACTCATTGGGTTTCCAATCTTCCCTTTAGCTTAGCCAAAGCTATGTTACTGACTCACGTCGGTTTTCTGGGGCATACAATGGTTGTTCGGTGTGCTTGGTTTACTGTACCCAACGCACCTTAGTGTTAAGTTATCTGTTCATTAAAGAAACGGTAGCAAGTTATGGAACGGGCTTATCATGAGTTTGGCAACATTCTCTAGGCTCTAAGGTGAACTAATTATGGTGGGGTTGGTTCCTTAAGAGAACCGTACCCGTTGTATTATGTGTTATGGATGTATTGCAATTCCTATTCGGTGTGAAGTTATATGTGGTAAATTGTGGATATGTGGATTATGGTTATGAATTCAGGTTTATAATAAGAGCGTTTAAGGATAACCCGGTTAATGGGTAAATGTCGTCTGTTAAGGAAGTAACTCCATTAAGAGGAGAGTCACTCTAGGGTTAAAGAAACAATGTTGATTTGTTATGTGTGGATGTGTGGATGTGTTGGGTGTTTGATAAGCCCTATAGCTGGGCGTATGCATTGTGTTGTGTGTTTATGGTTACATGCAGGGTTTAAATATAATCAACAGCATGCTAAGACGACAATTAGTTGTGCGTGGCCCGGTAGCATGCGGGCTGCGGGATTACCATACCCAAAGGTGCTGACCCCCTTGGGGGCCACCCTTTTCTCCTTTTTTTATTTCAGGTACAAGGAGCTGGAAGCCGTTCGAGAGTAGGACGGGGTAGATGTTTGCACATTGGTAGCCCTTTAATGGTGTATGTATTATAGGTGTAGTAAGACCGAATTTGTTATCGGCATTGGTTAATGAATACTCGGTACAGTGGGGGATGGTTATGTATATAGTGTTGGAATGGAGTCAGGATTGTATAGTGTAGTTGCTCGGGGATCTAGTCCATCAGACGATATAATATGTATGTATAGCCTTGTTAGCCACGTGGGTGGTTAACGGCGTGTAACACCAACGGATTAAGTAATGTGATGGTTTATGTTTCCGCTGCAGATGGTTATAAAGTGCGACGTTGTGGATGGGGTGTTACAAAGGCGGTTCGGGTTTGGAGGCCCGAACACACCACACAAACACATGTTCCCCCTAAACCGATCATAAGTCAGAATAGCTAAGCTTTGGAGTAAGCTAATGGGAGATCATAACCCGTGAGGGAAACAACCATAACAAAGAGAAGGGTAAGGCTAGGAAGGATACCCTCTCCCAAACAACGCGCGACCGGCCAAACCGGATTCCTCACCACTGTTAGTACATACTTACTTTAGATATTAGTTAGAACCCCACTATGGAGTCTATCATAACTACACACCATACAGAATTACAACTGGGTTAAACACATAAGGGAGATCCCTACATTCGCAAACACATATCACACAATTAACACACGCATAGCCGTGGTTAGAACGTCCCATGGTTCGGGTCGTTTACTCCGAATACCGAACTCTCATGTGATCCTAGACTCAGTTAACTAAGGTTAACACTTCCGGTTAAATGGTATCGGAGTTGAACACGCCACATAAATGAATTACTGTAAACTCATTACATGTTTAATCTTACAACATGGCAAACATACAGAAAAACACATTGGCATACAAGCCGGTGTAATCCGGTAGGACACAGGTTGCAAGAAAACCATACCTGTCACCGGAGTCCACTTTACCACGTCCACTTATGTTCCTCGAGCAATTCTCGAACAACTGTTAACATCACATGTGTTTTTATTAACATCGGGGTTGCTTGATTATTTAATGTCTAATGCTTAACTTTCCCCGTTAACTTAGTTACATAACTTTACTTTTTAACTTGTTTTACTTTTACATTTTGATACAACTTTTCACCCACTTAATTGCCATTAAAACTCACCTAACATGTCCTTAACAACTTTATAACATCATTACTAATCAATCCCCATCATTACACATCATTTCCATACCTTAAAACAACAATTTTGGTCCATACAGTGGCCTGTCCGAACTTGTGTCCGGACTTCCCAAGTTCGGACACAAGCCGCGACCCAATACTGAAAACCATACACACGTCCGAACTTGTGTCCGGACTTCCCAAGTTCGGACACAGTTCGAGAGTAAATCCCAGATAGAAACAGTCACGTCCGAACTTGTGTCCGGACTTCCCAAGTTCGGACACAGTTCGAGGGTGGGAAAATCCTTTACCCAACAGAGCCTGTCCGAACTTCCATGTCCGGACGGAAGTTCGGACACGGCAAAACATTCAATTTCCAAGTCTTTAAACACTTAACAAATTTCACCAAACTTCTCCTAAAGCCTTATAATGTTTCCTAACATCATTTGGCACATCAACACACCTTTAGCCATGTGCTAAACTCTTTAAATCACTCACCAAAACCATCTTATCGTTCACAAATTTCTTACAAAATTCCTAGCACTTGGGATGTTTTCTCCTTAAGATTTATAAGTGGTAGTTCACCAATAATGACCACTACACCAAGGTGTTTCCTCTACACCTTAACATCATCTCTCAACTTCTTCTCTTACTAACTAAATCTCCTTTTCACATCTTGCCTAAACATCACTTCTTCCTTGTACATCAACATCCCTAAACCTTAAACAAACTTCTCCAAGACTTGAATACATTCTCAAAAACACACATTGAATTCCTAGAACTTCCAAGATAATACCTAAATCCTTGCATCACTCTAAATCACCTTAATACATGTTTTCTTCCCTAGTAAAACATTTGTTCACCTTTAACACTTCCTAGTTCACCAAAACTCATTTAAAACACCTAGAACTCCTTATACATTTTACAAATTTTGCCATGGGTTCTCTTAGCACATCATCATACCAAAACTCATAGTTTTCACCATTAAGCACTCAAGAACACCTAAAATCCATCAAACACTTTTTATACACAAACTTCACACATTTAGCACTACATCACAATATAGTGCATAACTTAAATTGCTTGGCACTTAGGCCCTTAAATAACATGGCTCTTAGGCCCTTAAATTGCATAAACCATAAACACTGAATTTCCCACATGAGTATGCCTTTGACCTGCAAATACATACACCAATACATATTCCTTTAATAAACTCCTCGAGAGCATTTTACTAGCTCATTCACCATTGGCTCCTTAGGTATTTTATTAAGCAAATCAAGCTCATTTTCCTAAGGCATTTAAACTACATTGAGATAGCTTGTTTACCTCCTTTTCCTCACAAACTTCTTTCTTGTTTCCTTGTAAAACCGGTGGGGTGTTTGGTTGTTTGTCAACTTCTAAACAATGTACAAATAGTAGAATGAGTATTCAAGCATTATGCTTCATCTCATTGTAAACCCTAGTTACACATATTGTTTTAACACATTAAGGTAATTGTTTTACCTTGGAATTGGAAGAGAACTTGAACAAGTATCAAGAGAGGACTCCTCCTAGCCCTTGGAAGATTCAAATGAAGCTAAAACAAGCAAGGTAAATACACCATGGTGAGGTGAATTTTCGGTCAACATGAAAACATGGAGGAAACATGGATTTTCTTTGAGTTTCCTTACCTTGAAGCAAAGGAGAACAATAATATTTGAAAAGGTGAGCTCAAGCTCCATCAATGGTGAATCTCCTTGGCACCGAAATGAGGCTTTTGAAGATTTGAAAAGATAGAAGTGTAGAGCTTGCTCCAACTAGAAGAATGGTGGTCTTGAAATTAAATTTGGATAAGTGAGCTAGATTTTACAAGAGTTCAAAGGTGGACTTCCATGGTGGTGGTGCTATATTACGAGAGAGAACAAGAAGAAGAGAGGAAGAAGAAGTTAGAACCGTGTGAAATGGAGGAAGGAAAAGAGAGAATGGGATATGATTGCTTTAAGAAGATATTTGTAACTTATAAAGCAAATAGTACTTTACTTTAAGCTTAACTTCACTTATTTGATTTCTTTTACATATTGGTGACTCACACCATGAAAAACCGGCCCCCATATGCCTAGGAGGGTATAATAGTCTTTGTTGACCAATTTAATTACTTATAACATTATATGTTACAAACTAGCTTATAAAAGTCACTATTTACCTAAACAAGGCACTTAGAAGTGAAATTTTTGATTTCCCATTAATATAGCCACCCAAATGTGATACTATATAGTACACATGTTAATTAAAGAGTAATGATGGACATTTAGCCATTCAAAACTCATTTACAAGACAATTTTTCAAAAACGTGCTTTAAGACTCCTTTAAAGCACATTTGTGGTGTTAACTTGTTTTCAAGCGGTGGTTTTTTGGTGTAATTGATTTAATATGTTCATTAAAATATTATAAAGTATAGGTAGACCATAGGTCTTTTACAAATTTATCCCAAGCTTAGAGCACATTTTTGCTCTTATTGACTTTAAGGTATTTATTTGTGTTTTGTATGGTTTCATTGTCTAACAAAGTTTCCTAAGGACTTATTTAGCCCTATCAAATCATAATTAAATGTTATCAAGTCTTGGTAGGCTCTTTGGGTCCTAACCAAGTTCATTCATAGCTTAGAGCATGTTTTTGCTCAAACTGTGTCTTAATGCTTTATTGCATTTATTACGGTCTAAATTGTTCACTAATGTTACTAAGGCGCTTTTTAGCCTTTACATACCATAGTTTGATATTTAAACCACATATCAAGGTTTGGGGTATTTCAAAACCTAACAACGGTTACTACTTTACCCAGCGCGTCCCGCACTCTGTCGACACCGGAAGCTGCATACCTGCAAAATATTTGTTTGTGGTATGGAATCAGCCCTTGCTGAGTATGTTACTACATGACCGTCATGCCCCCTCAGACCCTCAGTTAATTGGTCAAGAGCATGCAATTCATTTTCATGCATGTAGTTTAATATAAAAAAAAACTGTAAAGCAACAAATATATTTCATTAAACTCAAACAGCAAACAAGCCCCCGGCTTCACACATCACATCGCAATAAACCAACTGAAAGCGTTACAACGCATATATGAGTACGAAGGCTCCACTCAACCAAGCACTTAATAATTCGTATTCGAGTACAGCGACTCTGCTCAACCAATCAATCCACAATAATCCACACACGAGTACAGCGACTCGGTTCAGCCAATTCACAACATAGATATGAGTACAGCGACTCAATTAAACCAATTCACAACACACATATGAGTATTGCGACTCATTCAACAAATCCACAAACATACATCACATAGCCACATAGCATAACCGATGAACAACAAGGTGAAACAATGAGGATTATAAACAAGTTAGATTCCCGTCTTGGCATACAATCCCAAATAATGTTCGCCTACTGTACGAGCTAATGTAGTTGTTCGTAATTGTTCATTCATACCTATTGACGACGTCTCGTTAAAACGACGTGTCTCTAAGTTACCCATCTCATATCGCGGGTCACCCACGGCAGTAGCCACTCCAGCTGTAGAGTTTCCGACCGACGGACCATCTGTAGTCCGTTGGAAATTTATCTTGATACTTACAGGTACCCACATGGCATCCAAGTATCGTTAATTGATCACAATTCTCACCAAGAGCCACATCCTCTTGATTAACTTATCTATACCATCGCATCGTATTATCATTTCCCTAACACAGCAGACTAAGGTAGTTAGTCCAATCCTGAGTATGTCGACTCAGGATCCAGTGTTATACGAGAGCGGCATTAAAAAGGCCAATGCTCTGTATATAAGTCTGGATAATATATATATATATATATATATATATATATATAATATATAATATAATATATATATATCTTATTATCCTAATGCTACAACGTTTTACTTACGTTCCTTATATTATACATATAAGATAGCATCATTGCGCGCTAGTTCGTTTTATAATATGTTCATATATACGAACAATACTGTTATCGTACAACAGTAATAATAATAAGGCAACATTAATACACAACTCAAGCATATTAATTCACACAATCAGACATTCAACCTTAACACAGATTTTCACACAATGTCTTAACTGAGGAAATCCTCAAAGACAATCAAGCACATAATAACATACCGTGCACTGGGATATATAAAACAGTGGAGTATGAATCAGCTAAATCCTCTAGTGATCCTCGAGACGCCTCTAACAATCTATTAATATGCATCACACTATGCATTAGCATCTCATACTAACAATACACTACGGCATCCCGTACCGTTAATAACCCGTCCCGGTTATTCCTCGTTGTTAACTAATAACGCCCTCGGGTTTTTGGTTTAACTCGGGATTAGGAAAAACGCTATATTACATGCGTGGTTACGTCGTGTATATTAATATACTTAACTTTAAACGTTTGTTATCGCATGTAATTTAATACACATTTGTATATTATATAGTTTATCACTATATTGTGTAATGGTATGAAATATACCATGCGGAAGGTCAAAGCATCTACCGAAGGCCTTCTAGCGGAAGGACTACTATCGGAGGCCAATTGTCAGAAGGCCTGCTACCGAAAGGCCCCGATGCGGAGGGATCTACCAAGAGACTCTACCGGAGGACTCGCTACCGGAAGAGCTGCTATCTAAAGGATCGCTACCGATAGAGTAACTACCGGAGGGATTATTGTCAAAGTGACGGTCCGGAAGAGTTAGTCCATTGCGGAAGCAGTATTTCAGTCCGGAGACCCGTAAAAGGACTGATAGTTATGTTTATGTAATACTATCACATGTATAGGGGCAAAAGGGTAAACTTAGTGATAGAAAGTCTATAAATAGGAGTAGAGGGGCTCATTTGTAAGGGACAAAAGTTAGAAAAGGGAGCTCACATCCCAAAAGCTCTCTAGGGTTGTAAACCAAAGAATGAATAATAGCTCTGTCTAGAAGTGGACGTAGGCCGGATCATTGGCCGAACCACTATACATCACGGTGTGGAAATTGTGTTGGGAGAGTAACTTCTGTTACCGCTTCATTGGCGCCGTCTGTGGGAAACGAACTTCAACCACGATTGAACCACAATCAAGAGATCGAGGTCGGAGGAATTCATTGGCGGAGAATTGGTTCGTGATTTTCAAAAAGTGAACTGGAGGATCTATGATCGCAAGATGTGAGGAATAGATCGATGACGAGAGAGAAGTTCGATGGAGAGACAGGTTCATGGATTCTTTACTCGATCGATCAGGCGGCTTCGATCGACTAAAAATAGCAAACCAAATCGAATCGCAAAAAACAAAGTTCCTTGTGATTTCGCAAAGCAAGAAAAGGACGAGAGGAGTAGCCACGATTCAACCACGATCGGGAGAAATTGATCGATTGTTTTCCGTTTGTTTTGTCAAAACTTGATCAAGAAAGAAGTAGAACGTACCGCACTTCAGATTCGGGAATTATGTACATCAAAGGAATAAAATAGCACGTTCGAGAATCGACTCTCGATTATAGAAGAAATGGATCACATTGAAAATACTCGCTCTGTCAAAAGTAGAAGATCGATAATTCGTGATTCAGTGAGCATCGATGGCTTGGTGAAGAAGTCAAAAAAAAATGAGAAGAAGAAGACCGAAGAATAACCGCGATCCAACTAAGAAGTTGCGATCAAGCCAGCCAGACTAAAGAACAAAATCGGAACAAGGATGACTAGATCGGACGATTCGCCTCTTTGACTACCAGCAAGAGACCAAAAATCAATTGCGACGAATTGACGATGCGATTCACCTGAAAAATCAACTGCGAATGAATCTCTGGGGAGAAAGCAATTCGTAGAAGTTTACCGAAGGATTCTATAGGATTTGCGATTCAATTAAGGGAATTGCTGGTGCCGGCTTGTGACCAGATCTACGAGATCGTACATTCAAAGAAGGAGGATTCGTATGCTTCGATCGTGAGGAACCGATGGTGGACGATAGAAGTTGAAGTTCCCTTCGAAGCCATCTGGAAATTTCAACGTCGATGAGATAAGTCAAAATTTCTCTTTCAAAAAATCCTAAAATTCGCTCATATAACTGCGATTAATCAGACCGGCAAGCAATCACATATTTTCCTTTTTGATTATGTACTTAACATCATCCTCTCTGCATCGATAGATGAATCAAATTAAACGCCTACCCTTGCGAATAAACAGGGGAGGCCAAAGAAGAAAGACCCGTAGATCCTTCGAAGTACTCCGCCCCGATGCACCGCGCACGGACCGCTTTCCAAGCTAGACTGAAGCTTCAAATTCAGCCTCAAGCGCGAATCCTAGAAAGCAAGATTCTAACCAGAAAACCGATGAGAAGATATAGGAGGGAAAAGACCGAAGCTAATTACTAAGATAAGTTTCTGCTTACTCAAATTTCTCCACTATTGTTGATTCAAGGATTTGATCGAATGTTGATTGTTTACGGCATGGATGAAAGAATAACGCTTATCTGTCTTTGACAAATAAGCCTGCTGCCTTTTGATGCATATTAACCTGTAACACCTAGGGCAATTTTATGTTGCTTAACATTATGTTACATATCTAATCAATTTCATTTTTATAAGTCAAATCCAAACACCTCAAATTTGCTTCTCTGTCATATTGCTGCTGTGAGTTGCGATTGGTTATATTCATCTGAATCTTGACTAACCTTTTGGAGTCGTTTCTCCATTATGATCTGTACACGCATTTCGGTTTCTGATTTTACTTTGGATGCTATCTTGAGTCTTATATTCTTACGCATCTTTCACAAAAAAACATTTATGGTAGTACTGTATAAATTTACAGATGGTCATGATTCTGGTCTTTGTGATTTTTAAGCGGATGAAAATCTTCACTGATAATGCCTAGCTTTCACAAAACTAATCTTTAAGCTGTTATTTAGGGATATAACTTCATTTCGTTCATGATTGTCTCACTGCTACCAACAGGTCTGTCTCAAGAACACTTGCGGCCATGATTTTCACCATATTATTGCTTCAGTTTTTCCTATTGATACAAGCCACAGTATGATTATGATCGATAGAGTTCTATTAGTAACAGCCATGTACCAATGCGCTTAGGTTGTCTTCGTCACCGGTAGCACTTGTCATCTCCACTGATAGCAAACTGCAGGGTATCCCAGTCCGGAGGGAATAAAAAATATTGCACGGAAGGAGGATGCAGGTCGCAAGGATATAAAAGTTCTCCCAGGGGGTTCCAACATCCAAAAGTTCCATTCTATATTTCGGTTGCTTTGAGTCAAAGAGGAAGGGAATTATCAGCACAAATAAACAGAAAGGCTATGGCTGAACCAAAAAAGAAAAATTGAAAACCGTAGAAAGCATCGGTAATTTTTGAAGGAATTGACCAACGTCGATCGTAACAGTCAAAGGATAACAAAAGGAACAGATAGCAGAAGCGGAAAATTGGAGAGCGGCGGTGCAGGCATCTGCGGATATATCTTTCTACCGGTAAAGGAATAAAAAAGGATGGAACCAGAAACATGACCTGCCCCGTCAGATACACGCATGCAAACTGTCAAGTGGTAATCTCTGGAACTCTCGACCTCATCCCCATGCAACGGTGGTTCTGTCTTCGGGAGCGGTATTTCATCGCCCAAAGAGCATCCCTAAACACTGGCAACAGATGTATAATCCGGAGTGCCAGCCTGTCTCCAATCTCTCTTGGAGGCCATTTTCTCTCGGAGGCCAATTCCCTCTCGGAGGCCAATTTCTCCCTCGGAGGCAATTCCCTCTCGGATGTCATTTTCTTCTCGGAGGCCATTCTCTTCAGCTGGAAGTGAGGTTAATTCTCTTCAACAATACTAAACGAAGACAATAATTCAGTTCGAAGGCTTGACTCCAATTTGAAACCTCCACCAATACCAAGTTGAAATCTCCTCCGGTAGCGATGTCCATTTCCATTTTGACCGGTAGTGCGTATCGGAGTGCTTCCGAAGGGAGTTGGGATAAATGGTTTTCCGGAGGCGTCATCACAACTTCAAATTCTTCACCAGTAGAAATAATGTGTCTTCACCGATAGTAGCTTGTCCTCTCCTCCGGTAGCCTCATTCTAAGCGACATTTTAATCCCATAACGGTGAATCGGAAAGGCAGTCTTTCTCCACCGGTAGCAATTGTCTCCTCCTCCGGTAGCCAATTGTGGTTCGCGTGCGAATACTTTTCGAAGATATGGTCCGTTTAACAACAATTTAAATTCTTGGACCGGACGCAAGCTTCCTGGTGGGGGCTACAACAGGGGACGTGCAGCTTGAGCAAATAATCAGCAAGGTAGAAATGAGAAACTCGTCGGTCACATCTACCAGTAGTAACTTGCCATTTTCTCACCGGTATGGTATTGCCTGAAGACAACCATGTCTACAACAAAAACTTGGGTTGTGAACTACCGATAGGAGCCCCAGCGCGATGCCAACCCTGGACATGAGGTAGAACTTTGGGCTGTGAGCTGAAGTGCGTAGGTACGCCAGGGTCTTTTTACTTCCGGAGGCAAAAGAAATTCAAATGAGGGTACCAGTAGTCTTCGGTGGCGTCTTCCCACCTCCTCCGACCATGTTTTGGGCAGGCAGGCTCTTCCAGCAGGAACATCGGTAAGGTCAATCTACCGGTAATGTCAAAGAGGTACCAAACTTTGATATTTCATTGTGAGTATTCTTTTACCACCGGAAATTTACAAAACTTTCTCTAGAGGATTGATCACCCTCTAGTTTTCAAAAAAGAAATATTTTAAAACAATTTCTGATTTACTCAAAACGAAGACCAGCGAGTCTTGAAAGGAAAGAAGAGAAGAAAAAAAAAGAGAAAAGAGAAAGAAAAAGAAAGACAAAGAATGTATCCGACGACCTCACCATTGGCCATGGGAGAGTGTTTTGTATCCGACGATCTACCATCAACGATGGTAGTGTAATTCATCCGACGATCTCACTGTCAGCGTCCTGGCAGTAGAGTGTTAATCCGACGATCTCACCGGCTCAAAGTCGGTAGAGTGAAATGACGATCTCACCATGTGTACAGTGGTAGAGTGTGAAAGCAAAAGTGTAACTAAGGGGTTACCAAAAGAGATCTTGGCAAAAAAACAAAAAGAGCAGTCTAAAATTATTCATTATCAGAATCTTCAAACTTTTGGGAAGCAATAGAACTTATAGTAATTCCTTTGTTCACCTCAGACTTGTACTATCCATGTACTAAAAATGCTGCTCTAAGCAACCTATAGGCTATATTTGAGTTTTTTATCCCCGTGGTTAATATGCTCTAACTAACAAGAAACTTTTGGGAAGTCCGGTCGCTCCGGGCAGCCCAAAAGACAAATATCTTTTAAATCTGTTAAATTTAGATATGCAGGCCCAAGGAATGAAGTGATTCAAGCAGCAATCTGATTATGAAGTAATATCCCATTTATTATTATTATCTCGGACTTCTTGAGATTATTATGGTCTTCTGGAATTATTATGGTCTTCGGGAATTCTTATGGCCTTCTGGGATTATTATGGCCCTTCGGAATTCTAGATCTTTGGATTTCTTATTATGGCATGGTCAAGGGACGGAGACCTTTTCTCAGGAGAACAAGTGGGACTCCATCACCCCGGAACCTGTGGGACTTCTTGGTGACCGATAGACAAGCTCTCATGTAGCCTAAAGTTTTTAAGTTCATTTCCTTTTTAGGCAAAAGAAAAAGAACTTGTGGGACTAGGAGATACATAGTAGAAAAGAAAAGAGTACAAAGTGTAAATTTTATCTTCTTTTTATAAGTTCCACTTTTTAGTGCTAAAAAGTAGAACTTGTGGGACTGATGTAATGGTATGAAATATACCATGCGGAAGGTCAAAGCATCTACCGAAGGCCTGCTAGCGGAAGGACTACTATCGGAGGCCAATTGTCAGAAGGCCTGCTACCGAAAGGCCCCGATGCGGAGGGATCTACCAAGAGACTCTACCGGAGGACTCGCTACCGGAAGAGCTGCTATCTAAAGGATCGCTACCGATAGAGTAACTACCGGAGGGATTATTGTCAAAGTGACGGTCCGGAAGAGTTAGTCCATTGCGGAAGCAGTATTTCAGTCCGGAGACCCGTAAAAGGACTGATAGTTATGTTTATGTAATACTATCACATGTATAGGGGCAAAAGGGTAAACTTAGTGATAGAAAGTCTATAAATAGGAGTAGAGGGGCTCATTTGTAAGGGACAAAAGTTAGAAAAGGGAGCTCACATCCCAAAAGCTCTCTAGGGTTGTAAACCAAAGAATGAATAATAGCTCTGTCTAGAAGTGGACGTAGGCCGGATCATTGGCCGAACCACTATACATCACGGTGTGGAAATTGTGTTGGGAGAGTAACTTCTGTTACCGCTTCATATTGCATGTATAATCTTAATCATATATTATACATCTCACCTTAGTATTTATTTTCCTAAGGTTAGCTTTTCCAAGTGTAATGTGTATAATTCATATTTTAAAATTCTTTGAATTATATAACTCCTTATTATTTTATGTACAACACATACATTAGAATTTCTTTATCTAATGTTTATAATTCTTTCTTCTTTTACTTATATCATTTTAATTGATAATATGGTTATGAACCATATTGTATTTCTCACTCCATAACATATATTTATTTATATATATGTATTATGGGACCATTTATTATATGGTAATTCTTTATAATATATTCATTCTCTTTTAATGAATATTCCTTATATTATAAATGTTACAACCTTTATAACATTAAAAACCATATTATAAATTCTCATTCTAAAATGCCCATTATTTCCGAACAGAACCCGTATTCTTTAATTATTTACAAAATCCACCACATTATTTATATAATGTTACATTATAGTTATATAACATACATTATGACATTTATCTCATTAAACCATTTATAACATATAGTTATAACATGATATAAATTACCAAACAGCACCTATTGCTGTCGGTTTTAACCAATATTACCTATACTTCCAAAAATTACATAATAACCCCAAATGTTATTAAATTGTTACACTTCTAACATATCTCTTATTTTATACATTTAAACCTTCATATAATTATAACATATAGTTATAAATGTACTAAATAACAGAACAGACCCTAGGGTCTGTTCTAATTTAATTTCCACCCCTTCACTTTCCATATTCACCAAATGACCCCATTTTATAACATATAGTTTTTAATGTCATTAAAACTATATATATATAACACATCTTAATAAAACCTCATACTCCCTCCGTCCTGAATTGACCGTCCTGTTTACTATTTAGACATGTCGTTTGACTTCAATTTTTAACATATAAGATAAATTAATTTTGAATATTTAAATTTTGCATATGAATCCTTACATGATAAACTATATGTTACAAAATTTAGTTTTATAAAATTATTTTATCTTATATGCTTAATATTGAAGTGGAAAAACGTGCCATAAAGCAAACAGGACGGTCAATTCAGGACGGAGGGAGTATATAATTCCAAAAATTACCAAACTATCAAAAGGTTATAAACATCATTCCTAACCTTATACTTTCAGTATTTGCGGTTTTTACCACATATGTTATCCATATGTAACAATGATATAAAATATCATATATTATACTTATATAATCCATATTAACTCCAAATTTAACCAAATAAATTCCTAAAAATTCTTAATAACCCAAGGTCTGTTCTAAACCCCATTTGGTACCCTTAAGTTTCGGAAATCACAATCTCACCCCAACACTTATAAATCTTTTACAATTTAATAACTAACTTATTATAAGGTAGTATTTTAATTCCATAAATTTCCAAACTTGGTCAAAGTATCCTATATAGTCAACTTTGACTTCTAAATCCCATTTGAGCCCAAACTCTCGGTAATTACAATATATACCCCAAACTTTCCTATAATTACAATTTTGACACAAAACTTTATAAAATGTCATAATTTTTATTTAAATTCATTTTAAACCCCATATTTCCCTAAATAGCCCACGGCTTTATAACTTTCCAGTAATTACCGTTTGACCCCAAACTTAATGCTAAATGCATAAATTAAATTAAATAAGCTTTTAAACTTAAATAAAATGGCCTAGTGACATGGCCTTATTACAACTTTGCTTTATAACATAAAATTACATTTAAATGTTACCAAAATTATAAACTCTCGGCCCTCACATAGAATTCTTTATAAATTACCAAACTCCCACATAATGTCTTAAATTTGACAATTATGTTAATTAATCACTTAATTAATTTATCCAAGGTTTCTATAACATTTCCTAGTCATTTTTGAAGCTAAAATGACTATTATAAACTGTCCACTCACGGTAATGACATAACATAAGCTCCAAGGGTTTATAAACATAATATAAAGATGTTATACCTTGATTTAATGAGCTTTAATGTCAAAGTTGGCCACGACAGCTTAGGGAAAATTTGCACAGCTTCTCCAACATGTTTAAACAGCAAACAAGGATATAGTTAAGTTCAAAACGTGAACTAACCATAGGAATGATCATAAGTCATTAAAACCTAGATTTTCACCTCAAATTCTTAAGGCTTTTACAAGCTGTTCTCGCCCCTATTTTTCAACAGAAAGAAGGTGTCAAAACACTCTTTAAATGAGGCTATATAATCGTCAATGATCAGAATAGGAGATGGCTAGGTTTTACCTGTTTTAAAATGCCAAAAATGGTGTTTTTGGCATGGATTTGGCTAGGAATTGATGCTCTTTGTAACACCCCAAATACTAACACCACACTTAACCTTTAATCGCAGCGGAAATTACATCATAAACACTAGCTAAATCAATGGGTGTTACACGCCGTTAGCCACCCACATGGCTAACAAGGCTAATACATACATAGTGTACCGGTCTGATGGACAAGATACCGAGCACTACACTTTACATTACCAACCGCTTCTAAACTGAAACAAATACACTTACATTTACATTACAACTGTACCGAGTCTAATACATTCCATTACCAATATCACACTTCGGTCTTACACTACTTACGAACACATAAAAAACTAAGTAACTATCCATGTATAACAACTACCCCGTCCTACTCTCGAACGGCTGCCAGCTCCATTGTACCTGAATAGTAATGGGGGCCCCAAAGGGGCTCAGCACCTTTGCTAGTATGGTAATCGTGCAGCCCGCATACTACCGGGCCACGCACAACTAATTGTCGTCTAAGCATGCGATTGATTATTTTTAACTCATACATAGAAACTTTAAATACATATCATGCTTATAATTAACACACATCCAATCAAAAGGATACAAACATAAGGTTAACACATCACATTGGTTAGATCACCTTATTGTGTTCCTTGACCCTTGACGGTTCTACCTTAATGGAGCTATTCCTTGTTAGACAACACATACCCATTTAATCGGGTTATACTTAATTACCTCTTTTATTAACACCGAGTTGATTTCGGTAATCAACGTACACAAACATATCAACACTCATCTCGTAATAACATATACTCAACATGACACCGTTCTTCTTAGAGAATATACACTTTACTTAAGATGTGTCGGATTACATATAGGTCCAAACACACCGTACACATTCTTTACTTAGATGTGTCGGCCACAATATAGGCCCGATCACACCATACACATATCCCCTTAGCCTTGAATAATAATCAAGGTAGGAAAGTCTCTTGTTAGACTTGTGGGTGATTGTAATCCAAGTAGGAAAAACAACCAAAATAGAGAGGGAGTTAATTCAGCTATAGATACCAACTCCTAAACACACGTGCATGACCGGGACCCCGGAATCCTCACCCCCCATAATATATTTTAATTAGAGGTTCCCTTATGGAACTTATCACAACATGACACCATAAGGTGTTACAACTTAGTTAAACAACCAAGGGAGGAGGTATTATACCATTCGTCATACATGAACAACAACCATCGTTAGATAACGGCATATTACAAAGGGAAACACACATCACACACAACCACATTATACAATTAACACACTGATAGCCGTAGTTAGAACGTTCCCATAGGTTGGGAAGTTAAGTCCGAATACCGATCTCTTATGTGATCCTAGAGTCGGTTAGCTACGGTTTAACACATTATAGAGGTTAAACGGTATCGGAACTAAATACGCCACATAAATGAAATACTGTAAACTCATTACATGCTTTATCTTGCAAGGTGGCAAACATACAGAAAAACAAGTTGGCATACAAGCCGGTGTAACCCGGTAGGACACAGGTTGCAAGAAAACCATACCTTACCATGGGTTACTCTACCGTGTTCCCGAGGATTTACTCCAATGCGTCACCTCACGCTCCCCGGGTAGTTTCTGAACAACTGGTATTATTATTCAAATGTTTTTAACAACAAAATCTTACGGTATGTAAACTTCTATTACTCCCGTACTTAACCCCGTTGACCCGTTATCCTTAACTTATTTATGTAATCTTAAGTTCACAACTTACACATCCAACCTAACACTTGTTTACACTTTTTAAGGCCTTTACGTGTCACCAAACAAGGCCTAAACATCATCTAAAACCATTACCATCCAATCCCCCATCATTAGAAGCCTTAAAACACATTTTTTTTCTTTTTCTGGTCTGGACCGCCCCTCTGGGGAGGTCCCAGGGGCGGTCCACAACAGAAGCTCCATCGCCTACAGGATTCTACTGGACCTCCCCATAGGGGTGGTCCCTAGGGCCGGTCCACAATAGACCCCATTTTAAAAAGTGATTTTCTACACATTTTGAACTCCAAATTTACCCCAATCTTTTCCCACTCATTCCACAATCTTTCCACATGTTTCCTACAGGTTTAAACACCCTAAAACACTCCTTAAACACTCCTAAAACATTGGTCCAATTCACCACCCAATTCTTGTTCAAATTCACAAAAATCAATTCCCACATTTTGCACTTTACCCACTAATGCACTTCTTACTTCTTCTTGCTAGTTTTTACCTCCTACCAACCTCACCAAATCCATCAATGACCATTACAAATCATTCCTATATAATGCACTCCTAAAACCCACATTCACTCCTTGTTTCACAAGTTATAAACACTAACTCTTTTCTAGCATTTCTAAGCTCCCCATATGTAAATTGCTACAGATTTTTATCCTTCTCTTTCTAGTTTCCCAAATACCAATTCAAGGCTACCACTACACCCTACTTAACACTACAAACACCTAGGTTCCCCAATTCACTAAGTCATCTTAAAACACTTATTTTTCTACCAAAATTTCGCCATAACCTCCCCATAAACCTAACACATTCCAATCCATCAACTCACATCAATTTACATTCCTAATCTAGCCACACCCATAAGGGTTCTACCAGCACATAACATTTCCTCAAAATCCACCAAACAACAATATAATTCACAAACTCCAAACACTTGGCTCCAAGGCCCTTAATTCACAATTAATTTCACAAATCTCTCTAAAATCAACTAAACACATTTCCAACATAGATTTCAATCCATAATTTGGGTATATTTATTTTTTTACCCATCCCAAACTCTAAAACAATTAAAACAAGTGTTAAGGTGAGCTTTTTACCTTAATCTTCCAAGTTCCTTTTCCATTCTCCTTTTCCCCTTCCATGATCAAAATCTGCCAAGTGGGAATGGAGTTGCCAAACTCCATCCCAACATTCAAGAAACACAAAAATGGATTCAATTAACCATTTAAACCCTTAGGAAATTCTAATCCAATTAAAGGGCTTAAAGCACAAAGTTAGGGTTTACCTTTTGGAGCTTTTTAAGTGGGGTTTCAAGCCTTGAATCAAAAGGGGGGTTCCCACCACCATTGGAGGGTTGAAATGAAGCTCAAAATCAAGAAGAAAACAAGGCATTATAAGAGGGGAAAAATCGGTCACCAAAGGAGATAGGAGAAAAATGAGTTTTTCTTGGAGATTTTTACCTTAATTCAAAGAGGGGACTCCAAGCTTCAAGATGGTTCCCTTTTCTCTTCAAATGGGGAAAACCCATGGAGATGAAGTTCATCCTTTTGAAATTTTGAAAAGAGAGAAAGATAGAGGATGATGAGAGGAGTTCAAATATGTAATTTGTTTTTGATTTGGAGCTTAAATGGAGCTTGGGCATTAAGAGAGAGAATGGAGTAGCCATGGGAGTCCAAGAGGAGCTGCATATTACCGTGAGGAAGAAGAATAACCACGAAAGAGAGGAAGAGAGGGGGCTTCACGTGAGGAAAGGAAAGAATGAGAGGTGAGAGAGTGTGGGTGGGGGTATAAGTCACTTTTTCACTTTTTGCTTTATTGCTTTTTGACTTTTTAATTAGCTAACTAGTCAAGAGTGTGAGAGAGCTTATTTATACTGTAAAAACCGGCCCTATGTTATAATACAAGCTGGAGCATTTTCATCTTTTACAGAAACGCTCGTTAATTTACCTGGTTTAGCACTATTCACTAACCGGGCCCGTTTTCGGAATTTTCTCGTTTCTTTAAAATTAATGGTTCTTAAGCCCCCATTAATGTTCAATAATAGTTATATGATCAACCATAACTTTTACGGGGTCATTTAACCGTTTAAAGTCACGCTTTCAGGTTTTCTTGAAAGACGCGCTTTAAGACTCCGTTAGCGTTTTAACGCATTATTTGGATCCGTTTTCTTCGGGAATTTTTACCACATGTTTTTAGTGTGTGTTAGGGTATAAAAATATATTTATAACCCTATTGAAGGTTATATACCTCTTAAGATAATTTAAATACGCGTTTTCGCATCTTGTGACTTTTACGCGTTTCCTTTATCTTTTGGTTTCTCTTTCTTCACCAACGTTCTTAAGGACTTAATTAGCCATAGAAAATCATAATTACATGATTAATTAACACATAAAGGTTTGGGGTATTTCACTCTTGATATACCAACTGAACCAACATGTAAAAGAGAACAAAATAAGCCAAAGAAACTCAGGTTTCAACCGGAAATGAAGAGGACAATGGTTTAAGTGCTTAAAGCACATTTTTACCTTAATTAGGTCTTAAGCTTGCTTCCCCCTTGAATATTGAGTTTCAGCCGAGATTCCCCCTTTCCTTTGATCACCAACTCGTTCTAGATGAGTGGATGGAAGTGGTTGGAAGTTAGCTTAATGGAAAGAGGAAGAAAAGATGAAGAGAATGGTATATAACATGTTTTGAATGTTTACCTTATGCCATGGGAGTTGCTCTTTGAAGTTGGCTGCTTCCTAGCTCAAGTATGAAGGAATGGAGGGTCTGGTAGCTGAAGCCACGTTTGGAATAGGGTGGGAGGAAAGAGAAAGAGCAAAATAATCTTATAAGGTAAGATTATCTTACTTTAGATAATAGTCACTTATGACTCATCCTTAGATATTTTGGGGCTGGCTAAAGGATAAGAAGGAGGCTCCAAACAGGCGGCAACACATGGTCAAAGTCAAGGGCATTGTCTTGAACATTGACTAGATTAAGAAAATAAGTGTTACAAAAGTACTATTCACAAACCAATGCACATATTTTTGATTTTTTTTTGAAAAATTTGAATTAGACCTCCTAATGTGGTACATTATAGTACATTAGTATAACAAGGTGTAATCCAGCCCCTAACACCACTCAAAACCCACTCAGAAAGTCAATTTTCTCAAAAACGTGCTTTAAGGAGTTTTAAAGCACAATTTGTGTTAGAACATGTTTCTGAGCTTGGTTTCCTTTGAGAATAGTTTTATAGTGTTCATTACTTAATTATAATACTTAGGAATCCACTTTGGATCCTAATTGAGGTCATACAATCTCTATGGTGTCTTAAAGCATATTTTTGGCTTTACCGATCTTAAGGCATGTTTTTGCCTTGTTGAGATCTTTTAGATTGTTCCCCAATGGTATTAAGATTATTATTAGTCTTCTTAGACCATTAATAGATCATTTAATTATAGTTTTAGAAGTTAGGGGTAATTCACGGGATGACGGGAGGGATAGACTAGACGTCGAGTGCCGAATATTGACCGATGATTCACCAAATTTTAAATTTATACTTGGTCGATACAATTAATAAATCTATAGAAATTATATTAAAGATATTGTCATCCAATTTGATTATGTATGACCAACCAATACACAATAGCAATCTTCAGCAAGAGTAACACTATATTAAGCGAATTTGGATCCAAATATGAAAATCAATACAAGTTACAAAGGTTGCTTAAGATTGTATTTTAAATTTTTTGTCAATTAAGCATAACTGCAGTAAGTCACCTGAATTTGACCCATAAATCGAAAAAACCGAAAAACGTAGAGCCTAATCCGAACCGAAATCACCCAAACCCGAAATCAACCAAACCGAAGTCACCCGGATCTAATTTTAACCAGATAACCCGACCGATCCGAACCGAACCAAATAGTGAATATCTACAAATTAACCCGAACCGAACCGAACCCGAAACCGAACCGAGTGACCCGAATTGCCAGATCTACTCAGGGCTATGGAAAGAGCAGTAAAGAGCGGCACAAAAAACTAGAGAATGTTTGTATTGATTTCTGTTAGGTTTGTACAGTGATTCACGTGTTGTATTTATACACGAGAGAACTAATATGTTATTGGACTTTATTAACAAGCTACACTTGGGCTTGGTAATGGGCTCAATATTTTGGGCTTTATTAGTAGTGACCTCGTCCAGTTTCTCTCTTCTGCGAAACATTGATTGACAAAATGATAAAGAAACATAATTCCATTGATCAATTTTGAAGCTAACAATCTAGTTCAAAGAGCAGAAACATGAATCTAAAGAGGACAACTGTGCTTCCACCTTGACAAGAAGGCCAACGGCAAGGAAATTGCATCCTGAGAAGGAGGAAGGTTCCTCGATTTGATTTGATTGATTTGATTTGGAGCAAAGTACTTTCCGAGAGAAACGAACAATCGTTTGATGATATCGACAAAGATAAAATCCAGAAAAAGAAGAATGTCTCAACATTTGATTCGCTCAAAACTAGAGATGAGGAACGTCTCTGGATAATCATTCAGACAACCGCTCAAAAGGATCCTGTAGAGGTGGATTACTGCAGCTGAGTTGAAGAAGATTGGGCCAACGGCGTCGAAGCAAAAAATTTCAACTTTTTGGGGAGGAATAATGCATTATCTCCCTGTACAAGTGATATGCATGGAAACTTGTTCATGAACTTTGACGATCCAAAGGCTCTTAAAGTTGAAGAAATCAGTGTCGCTGGAAAATGATGTAGAATTAATAGATCTTGATGAAAATGAAGTTGAAGAGCTCAACACCATGTTCCGGGGCACAAGTCAGTAAAGAGGAAATATCTTAATAATTCCTCCAACTGGTGGGCAATGGGCCTGATAGACGCGAGAATCTAGTAAACATTTCCCCCCATCAAGAGAGTACCTGCCCGATGTACAGAGTACCATCACAGTGCTATCCTCCGGAGGTACTTCTAGAATAGCATCTGCGGAAAATGTGATTGTGGGGATCGCGGCAATGCGCTTCTCGGGTCAACTCAATCACATCAGAGCAAAACATGAGAAAGGTACGGATACAGGGATGATTAGGAACAAATGGCACAGCGTTGTGCTTTCCAGAAACCACTAGAGCAAAGAAGCTGCACCAAGGCCCTGTTAGGATTGTTTGTCTTCCATTATCTCCTTGTATTCCCTCCCTTAAGTTATTCATTATTGCATATCACTTCATATGCCTAGTTCTCTTCATATGCACTTGCAATGTATATATAACCAGGCAGTTTGTATCCTTCATCATCAATAAGAACTACCAATCTTTTCCAAACTCTCAATTCTATTTCTCTTCACCCTTCTAACATGGTATCGGAGCAGTAACGTTTTTCCTGTGAATTCAATTCACAATGTCATCTCAACCCAACTCAAGTGAAGAAGAAAACGATGCTACAAAAGAGGAAGAAGAAAATTCCTCAGAATCAGAGGATGAAAGAACCAAAAGAAGAAACAAGAGATGCATCGATTCCGATCCCCTAACCGTATCAAACTCAGAAACACCAGGAGTACAACTTACCACAACTAGGTTCGACGGCAAGGGATTTCAAAACTGGAAGAAGAAGGTACAAATATGTCTATTAGCTAAAAACAAAATTAAATTGATAGACGGTACCTTGAAGAGATCCAAAGTTCCTAAAGGCCGCCGAGATGCCTAGGATAGGTGTGACGGATTGGTTCGGTCGTGGCTTCTTGCTTCAGTCGACACCACAATCGGCGACAGTCTCGTCTCGTGTACCACCGCGTACGACATGTGGAAGCGGCTCATCTCCAGGTTTGATCAATTGGACGGTACGCAACTCTTCGAACTGAATCGCGATCTATCCAAAATTGAACAAGGAGAATCATCCGTTACAGAATACTTCACCAGATTGACTGCTATATGGGATGACATCTCTAGTATGACCAGTATAACCTCTTGTGTTTGTGGTTATGGCGATAAGATTGCCAAACATAATGAGAATCAGAAATTATTCCAATTTCTTCTGGGATTGCGCGATGAATTTGTGAACATCCGGGGAAACCTTCTGATGAAGAAACCCCTTCCAAGCTTGGATTCCGCCTACGCTGTAATTCTCCAAGAGCAAAGGCAGCGAATCAACGGTCAAGCACCAAAGGGAGCCTCTGATGTCGTTTTCGCAAACAACGCCACCAGATCTGAGGAAAATCGCCGTGAGAAAGGAAAACCTAAACGGGACAAGGGCACCACCAGTAAAAGAAACATCGACGTCTGCAACCACTATGGCAAGACCGGCCATCTAAAGAGCGGATGCTTCGAACTTCTGGGTTACCCCGACTGGTGGAAGGGTTCGAGAAACACCGCGGCTGTTAATACCGTCGAGCAGAAGGTGGAAGGTAACAAAAGGATTTCCAGTTTAAACTTTGATAAGTTAAGCAAACTTTGCGATTTTCTTGAACAGACAGGAAAATTACCTAAGAAAGGAGCCTCGAGCAATAACGCGTTTAGTGGCAGAGATGGCTCCAATTTCGCAGGTACTATCTACTCTAATCACAATAGATGCATTAATCATCGTTGGCTTCTGGATTCTGGAGCTAGTGAGCACTTAATCGGTGATGAATCATTGTTAAGAGATAAAAAACGATTATTTGATACGCATCATGTGACTATGCCCAACGGAAAAGTCGAGACCATTAACACCATGGGCTCTGTTCAATTAACTGAAAATTTTAAACTTGAAAACGTCCTTCACGTCCCCAGTTTTCATCTCTCGCTCATTTATGTAAGTAGACTGGCCCAACAGAGTAAGTCCATTGTTTCCTTTGATACTGACGGTTGTTATTTACAGGCCCATATCTGGAGGAGTAGACGGCGGACTGGGCATCGTGAAGACGGGCTTTATTCCTTAGACACTTGCTTGTTAAGTAATGTTTTTCGTACATGTAACGATATTAATACTCACTCCGTTTTTAGTACTACTTGTCGCGACAATTTGCTTTGTTGGCATAGAAGGATGGGTCACCCGCCTTTGAATAAAATGATTAGGATGGGACTTATCAATAAATGTGATATACCTAAGAACTTTGTTTGTGATATATGTTTTAGGGCGAAAGGACATCGTTTGCCCTTTCCTAGTTCTAAAAATAAATCCAAACATTGTTTCGATCTTATCCATGTTGATACTTGGGGTCCATGTCCCACCACTAATCACGATGGTTGTCGATACTTTCTAACAATTGTCGATGATGCTAGTAGGTGCACATGGGTTCTCCTTATGAAGTCTAAGTCAGATGTTTCTCAACACATTCAAAACTTTATTTGCATGGTCGAGCGACAGTTCAACAAACTCGTGAGGATTGTTCGTTCCGACAATGCTTATGAGTTGGGATCATCTAAAAACATGCAAGAATTTTTTCACAAAAAGGGGATCATCCACCAAACTTCGTGCTCATACACTCCTCAACAAAATGGCGTTGTTGAGAGAAAACAGTGTTATCTTTTGGAGACGGCTCGAGCTTTATTTTTTCAATCCGGTCTCGACATGTCTTATTGGGGTGAGAGTATTCTTATGGCAACTTTTCTTATTAATAGGTTGTCATCTTCTACTTTGGATGGATTTTCTCCTTATGAATATTTGTATGGGTCCTCTCCCAATTTAAACAACATCAAGACATTTGGGTCATTAGTTTACCATACTGGGCCAACGCTGCATCAAACTAAGTTCGACGACAGAGGTTACCGTGGCGTTTATCTTGGGCCGGGTCTTGGAAAGAAAGGACACCGTGTCCTTCTTATCAACGAAAAACGGGTAATCACTAGTCGTGACCTCACATTTTTTGAAGATGTCTTTCCTTTGCAGGCCCAGCCCACTGAAAAAGAAAACGCTGAGGATACCATCACACCTTCGTTTCCCGTACACATTCACGATGAATCGGATTACGATGTTCCAAATGAATTGGGCCATAGACACTCCAACCCTCCATCCAGCCAACCCGGTGATCCCATCTCGATCCTCCATGACACTCCTAAGGACAACGAAGTTTCCAACACTTCCGATAACGACATGCCCAATTTCGATAAAGATCAGCCCAGTCGTGAATCCACCAATGACGATGCTCAGGACTACGTCCCCGACGATGACATCCTTGATAGAGCACGGACAAGCTCTATTTTTCTGGACGAGAACACTCAAAATCATGACACTAACCGTGATCAAAACCTAGAAAGTCCATCTGGTTCACTCGGCCCCAATGCTCTTCGGCGATCCACACGAAGCAGACACGCACCCATGAAGCTTGCTGACTATGTGTGCAATCAAGTCACTCATGACCCTTTCACACACATCCTTTCAACTCGACTTGAAACATCTCGACCAAACCTCTTGCCTCATCTCAATAGTATTACTGATTTTGTCCCTACTAACGTTCTTTGTTCTCAGGTCAAAATGCAGTGTCCCGTAGAGCCATCATCCTACCGAATCGCTTCCCAGTATCCTGCATGGAGGGACGCGATGCATACCGAGCTAAAAGCTCTTGAAGACTGTTAGCAGAAATATGTTACTATCTCTACCTAGGCAGTGTACCTATCGTTTTGCGGAATAGTGAATTGAGTGGGGTTGTCGATCTCAGGGGCCTCGTTCAATTAATTGACAATTTATTAATCTAACTGAGAAACTAAATTAAACTAAGAAAACGGGAAATTGTCACTTTTTCAGGTTTTCAATTAATTCAAAACAAATAACGAACACATAATAATAAAATAACAAAACGATAAAAATAAACAAAGCAAATGTCGGTTTAAAAATCAAATGTATTAAAAATGCTCCCCGGGTTATTCCACTCGCCTATTTCGTCGAATTCAGTTAATAACAATTTTCACTATTTTATGCAATAAACTCAGGAATTATAAATAGTTCGTTGACCGGTCCTTGTACAACGAACCCTAACTAACTGAAATATCAAGCCGCAAACCATGCCCAAGTTAAATTCAAGTTAATTGCAATAAACACAATTCCTATTAGAGACAGATTAACCTATAGGCAAGCTATGCTTCTAGTCGTTAATCCGGTTTGATTTCCTATGTCTAGAACTCAATCTCAGCACCGCATTTTGATAAAAATTCTACAAAAATCACTTAGATAATTGGCCAGAAAATCCAAGCGCATTAAGAACAGGAATCAAACTATTGCAAAATTATAATAATAGTGAGAAATTTACATAACGTGAATTCTATGAAAAGGACTCGCTTCCCTAACCCGGGAAGCTAAATAGAACTACTCACTCATAGTTTTAGCAAACAGAAGCAATCAACTAAAAATAACTTGAACCAAATAACAAGAATGCAAAGAACAAGTTCCAGAATTTCACTCCAGTTTTACAAATGTCTCCGGTTGATACTCGGCTCTACCGGTACCGATCCTGTCTGCTCGCGCAGTAGAACTGCTGCACTCCACGCCTCGGTCTCAGTCCGGTGGATGAATGAAGATGGTGTGTGTGTTTCGGTAATTGGAGGTACGAGAGTGTACGTACGGCTGATGTGGATTTGGTGATGGTGGGTGTATGGATGATGATGAATGATGGGCAGGTGCAGGTGGTCACGGATGAGGGCTGGAACGAGGGTAATCGACTGGGAATCAAGTAGTGCGGCGCCGGAATTGTCTTCTGATCTGGAATTAATCATCCCCGTCAAACTCTTTCTTTCCAATATAATAATGCCACCCCGGTGTAGGGTTTCCTCCTCTGCATGGGCCTGTTCACGTGAGAATAAAACAAAATGATAAAAATTCATCCTCGGTAAAGCCCATGTCATGCCGCCGTTGGAATTGTCCAAATTCTCTCATCTATGTGTACAACTTTCAATATCAAGTAATTCCCACCAGAAGTCACGTTCAGCCCAAGTTGATAAAGATTGATTAAAATAATCAATTCTCTTCAGGTGCAGCTCCACTGTAGCGTGCACATATACATATATGTATGTGTGAAACAAATGTTATCCCCCGTCCCAGTCCATCACGTGGAAGATTTGGGCTCCTCATGTGTGCATGCCTGTAGTACTATGTGAGAAATAAGTATCATGGCTGCGCTGGCCCTCATCATTTTGTAGGCCCATCTCAATTTTCTGCGCCTCGGTCAGAGACTGCCCATGTCACGTTGATCGCAGCCCACCACATCCGTGAGTGTTTCCATTGAAGCAAAACCTCCGTGCACATATTAATATATAAATATATATAAATATGTATACGTTATTGTATTGTAATCCTTGTAAGAATGTAATTTCAAGACTTTTTTTTCCTACATTTGATAAATAAAATATATCAGCTCTCATCTAAATATAAAACTTAAAGAACATAAGATAAGTGAGAAATATGACATCAATTGTTATGAAAATAGGAAGAATTAAAGCCCTAAAAATAGATATATTTCACACTTATCAAACTTCCTCACACTTAGCTTTTGCTTGTCCTCAAGCAAATACAGAATTTGACTACTCTTAAGGGTCGTAGTATTGAAACTCAGGATCAAACAACTGCCGATGGAAAACAAGCAAAATGACAATCAAAAGAAAAGTTCTGCTACTAGTTGTAGGTTTTCACAAACAGTGAAAAAGAGTGAAGTTAAAAGCATGGAGAAGTTAGATTATAGAAACTGAAACAGAATAGTTTGGGATCTTCCACCATTTCTTTCCTCTAACCTTTGGATGACAAGGGGTGTGAAGTAACGCCTTATTCCGCGATACCTTTCAACACCACGTACTCATGATCAGAATAAGCAAAATTGAAATACACTTTTAACTTTTCAAAGTTCCTTTTCCTCAACATTCTATTTTGCCATTTGCATATTCAATTCATCCCCTCAGACTTTTCTCTTCACCCATGTAGCGGCTTTGGGCCAACTATCCCAGATCCCGAGACCTTAGGTAGATAGATGTTAAGGCACCCCGAGGACTTAATAACCGAATGAAGAGGCCTGTTTTGGTTCAGAAAATTCAATTCAGATCAGCGGAGTACCTTGCCTTATCCTTTTCATACCAAACTTTCTTATCATTCCCAAGATCCCAAACTAGACCACTTCAGTTTTCATAATCAACTAATCGACCAAATTTCAGTGAAAATAGATTCAATTTGGATAAAACTATACATACAAACAGCCTAGAGCAGAAAGATTCTTGAGGTGGTCATCAGGCTCGTTTTCAAAACCTCAACAAAAAATTTTCACCTGGAGATTCAATATTTATTGGCGCCTAAAAGAGACAATTCTTTCAAAATAAGAGGACAAACAAAAACAAATGTGGCATTAAGCGCAATGGCAATATTTAGAAAGTACTCATACTTCCTCACACTTAAGAGGAGCAATGTCCTCATTGTTCACAAATTCAAACCAAGAAGAGGACTTTCTAAATAGTGCAAATTCATTAAAAGTTAACTAAAGATCTCATGGACTTGATGCATTCAAAGCGGAAGTTGGACTTAAAATAAGAGTGAAAGGCCACGAAAACTCCCCTGATATCTTCAGATTGTGGAAGGGCATCTTCCTCACACTTAAGTCCTTCACCGGTGTAGAAATCTTCAGATTGAGGAAGGGCACCTTCCTCACACTTAGGTCCTTCACCGGGGTAGAAATCGTCAGATTGAGGAAAGGTACCTTGCTCACACTTAAGTCCTTTACCGGGGTATGAATCTTCCTCACACTTGCTGTGAAGCAAGTGTCCAGCCTATGGAGTGTCTATGATCACGACACCTGTAAGCAATCTTAGAAAAACAACAAGAATTGACGCTAAAAGCATCTCATTAAACGCATGGGCATTAGAAACCTCGAGTGAGTAAACTGGACAACAAAGAACACAATAAAAATAAAAGTACTACAAATCAAAAGAAAATTGGAAATTAAAAACTACCACTGGGTTGCCTCCCAGTCAGCCGCCCTTCTTTATAGTCTTTGGCTAGACTTTCCCTTGATTACGTCATCTCATTGCCACGTGTTGAATCAGGAGGGTTACGTTTACCAGGATCCACTAGACATCTTCTTTTTGGTTGAAGGATCCGCTTAACCCGCCAAACTTTTTCAACTTTCTTCTTTTGTCGTACTCGTTTGGGGGTGTGCATTCCATCATGAAAGTCATCCGGATAAGCAAAATAAATATGATCCTTACCTTTGTCCGGCGCCTCAGTCATGCAGGCAGCAGAAGAATGTCTCTTCTTGACTAGTGTCTCAGTTTTCTTACATGTATTGGTGATCTTTGAAATTTTTTAGGCACCTCAGGCTCTCTCTGCAATCCTATCTCCTGCACTGAAGAGTCAACAATAGCTATACCAGAACAAAACTGAACTCCTGCAAGATTTCTCTTATTAGGAGTCATATCAAAAGAGACCTGCTCATCATGGTATCGCAATATTATTTCCCTTCTTCTGCATCTATTAAAATACGAGCAGTGTGCATAAAAGGTCTACCTAAGATAATAGGCACTTCTGAATCCTCCTCCATGTCTACAACGATAAAATCAGCAGGAAAAGAAAATTTTCCTACTGTCACTATTAAGTCCTCCGCCTTACCCTTGGATAAACTATGGAGCGGTCAGCCAATTGCAATCGAATGGAAGTAGGGGAACATTGGCCAACTTTATTGAAAATTGATAAAGGCATTAAATTGATGCTAGCACCTAGATCGCACAAACGTTTACCACAATTTACCTTTTCAATAGAGCAAGGTATGATGGGGAGTCCAGGATCACCAAGCTTAGGAGGGAGCTTCTTTAGAAGGACTGCTGAGACCGTCTCTGTTAACTCCACTGTCTCCTGCTCTTGTAAATTATGCTTATCAAATCTTGGATTCTTCAAAAATTTAGCATAATTGGGCATCCTAGTACAAATATATTCAAAAGAACATTTAGCAGTTAACGGTTCCATGAAGCTCAGGAATTTATCAAATTGCTTATCATAATCACTCATTAAAACTGGAACAGGATATGACAATGATTTTATTAATGCAATTCGAGAATCAGAAAAAGAAAATAAAGTAGGTTGAGTTTCAGGAGACTCCTCCTCCTTGGATTTTTCTACTTGTTGTTGGAGTCCTCAACTTCTATAATTTCATGCCTCAGAGTTTCTTTTGAAGCTTCAAAAGCACTAGGTTCTGGTCGCTTCTCACCGTTCAATGTTATTGATTTACAATGTGCTACCGGATTTGGTTTCGGTTGATTTGGAAGCGACCCTGCTTGCATTTGTGCTAACTGCTGTGACATTTGACTCAACTGCCTCTCTACGCTCTGATTTATGTAGGCTTGATCAGCAAATTTGGCCTCCAAGTCTACAATTCTGGAATTAGTAGCCTGGCTCTGTTTCAGCAACTCTGCAAACATGCTCTCGATCTTGCTATTTCCTTCCTGGGGATCCTGAACTTGTTCATGCTGTCTATTAAAATGAGATTGTCTATTATTCTGATTATAAGAATTATTGCCCATAGACTGGTCATTACCTCGCCACTGAGACTGCTGATTATTTCTCCAACTATTTTGACCATAAGCATTAGGAAAAGAGTTACCTGGTTGGTTGTTTATAGAATTTACCTCATTTGGATTTCCATCAAAACCAGGTCCCTCGCAGTTGAAGGTCTCATGGGCTCCACCATATATTTCACAACACGGATTCAAATACTGGGAAGATATAGTTGCTGCCTTCACCGTTTGTTGTGGTTGATTCAAGGTAAGCTTCTCAATAGCTTTTGCTAATGCTGACAACTGAGCTGAAACATGATCCTGCGGGGGAAAACTGTGAATTCCTGCTCCTCTCCCCTTATTCTTGCACCACTGTCTGGTGCTCTCGGTCATCGAATCCAGGAGCTCAATTGCTTCTGCACCTGTCTTACTCATAAAATTTCCTCCAAAAGCAGAATTTAGCAAAAGCTTATTAGAATCACTTAAACCATTAAAGAATGACAAAACAAGGTCCCTATCACTTATACCGTGGTGGGCATGCAATTTGGAGTTCTTTGAATCTATCCCATGAATCATAAAGTGACTCACCTGGTTCCTGACAAAAGTTATTAATCTCACCGATCTTTTCTCTGGTCTTGGATGGTGGATAATATTTGGCCAGGAACTTGCTGCTAGATCAGCCCAAGTATGAACGCTACGAGGTTGTAGACTTCTTAACCACTTGGAGGCTCCATCTCTCAAGAATAGGGAAATAATTGTAGACGGATGCGCTCGTTCAAATTTCCTGTTTTATTAAATGAACCACAAAATTCTAGGAATGAAGAAATATGATGTGGAGCATCATCCGAGTCTAACCCACTGAATTGCCCCTGGTGGTAAAGTGTAGTAATGTAACTTGTTTTAAATTGCCAGCAATCTAATTCAGCTGCTGTAACTTGTGGGAGAACAATAGCAGAAGGTCTTCCCTCAACTGACGGTTGCTGATATTCACTCAAGGTCTGCCTATCTGCCATTCTGAAATACTATGGAAAAACAAAATATAAAGAGAATTGCTAAAACTAATAACAAATAAATAAAACGAAAAAGAAAAAAATGTGTAAAATCAAATCAAATAAACTAAGTTACGTACTATACAATCGAACTTAATTCTAAACTAAAAATTGTATAAATATATCCTAATAATAAATGAACTTAAAAACATAAAAGGAAAGCTTAAACGAAAAGAATTAAACGAAAAACAAATTGATCGTCACGTAAATTAGCAGAAAACTAACTACGAATAAGTCAGAATATCCTAACTAATCAACGAATACGTCAAAATCAGTTATAAAGAAAGAAAGTAATAACATGCAACATTAACAAAGTTGCAAAATAAAAGAAAATAAATAAAACTGAAGATCTCAATTAAATTAGATAAAATTGTCAATTAACTGTGCCAGAGGTCCCCGGCAACGGCGCCAAAAACTTGTTAGCAGAAATATGTTACTATCTCTACCTAGGCAGTGTACCTATCGTTTTGCGGAATAGTGAATTGAGTGGGGTTGTCGATCTCAGGGGCCTCGTTCAATTAATTGACAATTTATTAATCTAACTGAGAAACTAAATTAAACTAAGAAAACGGGAAATTGTCACTTTTTCAGGTTTTCAATTAATTCAAAACAAATAACGAACACATAATAATAAAATAACAAAACGATAAAAATAAACAAAGCAAATGTCGGTTTAAAAATCAAATGTATTAAAAATGCTCCCCGGGTTATTCCACTCGCCTATTTCGTCGAATTCAGTTAATAACAATTTTCTATTTTATGCAATAAACTCAGGAATTATAAATAGTTCGTTGACCGGTCCTTGTACAACGAACCCTAACTAACTGAAATATCAAGCCGCAAACCCATGCCCAAGTTAAATTCAAGTTAATTGCAATAAACACAATTCCTATTAGAGACAGATTAACCTATAGGCAAGCTATGCTTCTAGTCGTTAATCCGGTTTGATTTCCTATGTCTAGAACTCAATCTCAGCACCGCATTTTGATAAAAATTCTACAAAATCACTTAGATAATTGGCCAGAAAATCCAAGCGCATTAAGAACAGGAATCAAACTATTGCAAAATTATAATAATAGTGAGAAATTTACATAACGTGAATTCTATGAAAAGGACTCGCTTCCCTAACCCGGGAAGCTAAATAGAACTACTCACTCATAGTTTTAGCAAACAGAAGCAATCAACTAAAAATAACTTGAACCAAATAACAAGAATGCAAAGAACAAGTTCCAGAATTTCACTCCAGTTTTACAAATGTCTCCGGTTGATACTCGGCTCTACCGGTACCGATCCTGTCTGCTCGCGCAGTAGAACTGCTGCACTCCACGCCTCGGTCTCAGTCCGGTGGATGAATGAAGATGTGTGTGTTTCGGTAATTGGAGGTACGAGAGTGTACGTACGGCTGATGTGGATTTGGTGATGGTGGGTGTATGGATGATGATGAATGATGGGCAGGTGCAGGTGGTCACGGATGAGGGCTGGAACGAGGGTAATCGACTGGGAATCAAGTAGTGCGGCGCCGGAATTGTCTTCTGATCTGGAATTAATCATCCCCGTCAAACTCTTTCTTTCCAATATAATAATGCCACCCCGGTGTAGGGTTTCCTCCTCTGCATGGGCCTGTTCACGTGAGAATAAAACAAAATGATAAAAATTCATCCTCGGTAAAGCCCATGTCATGCCGCCGTTGGAATTGTCCAAATTCTCTCATCTATGTGTACAACTTTCAATATCAAGTAATTCCCACCAGAAGTCACGTTCAGCCCAAGTTGATAAAGATTGATTAATAATAATCAATTCTCTTCAGGTGCAGCTCCACTGTAGCGTGCACATATACATATATGTATGTGAAACAAATGTTATCCCCCGTCCCAGTCCATCACGTGGAAGATTTGGGCTCCTCATGTGTGCATGCCTGTAGTACTATGTGAGAAATAAGTATCATGGCTGCGCTGGCCCTCATCATTTTGTAGGCCCATCTCAATTTTCTGCGCCTCGGTCAGAGACTGCCCATGTCACGTTGATCGCAGCCCACCACATCCGTGAGTGTTTCCATTGAAGCAAAACCTCCGTGCACATATTATATATATAAATATGTATACGTTATTGTATTGTAATCCTTGTAAGAATGTAATTTCAAGACTTTTTTTCCTACATTTGATAAATAAAATATATCAGCTCTCATCTAAATATAAAACTTAAAAGAACATAAGATAAGTGAGAAATATGACATCAATTGTTATGAAAATAGGAAGAATTAAAGCCCTAAAATAGATATATTTCACACTTATCAAACTTCCTCACACTTAGCTTTTGCTTGTCCTCAAGCAAATACAGAATTTGACTACTCTTAAGGGTCGTAGTATTGAAACTCAGGATCAAACAACTGCCGATGGAAAACAAGCAAAATGACAATCAAAAGAAAAGTTCTGCTACTAGTTGTAGGTTTTCACAAACAGTGAAAAAGAGTGAAGTTAAAAGCATGGAGAAGTTAGATTATAGAAACTGAAACAGAATAGTTTGGGATCTTCCACCATTTCTTTCCTCTAACCTTTGGATGACAAGGGGTGTGAAGTAACGCCTTATTCCGCGATACCTTTCAACACCACGTACTCATGATCAGAATAAGCAAAATTGAAATACACTTTTAACTTTTCAAAGTTCCTTTTCCTCAACATTCTATTTTGCCATTTGCATATTCAATTCATCCCCTCAGACTTTTCTCTTCACCCATGTAGCGGCTTTGGGCCAACTATCCCAGATCCCGAGACCTTAGGTAGATAGATGTTAAGGCACCCCGAGGACTTAATAACCGAATGAAGAGGCCTGTTTTGGTTCAGAAAATTCAATTCAGATCAGCGGAGTACCTTGCCTTATCCTTTTCATACCAAACTTTCTTATCATTCCCAAGATCCCAAACTAGACCACTTCAGTTTTCATAATCAACTAATCGACCAAATTTCAGTGAAAATAGATTCAATTTGGATAAAACTATACATACAAACAGCCTAGAGCAGAAAGATTCTTGAGGTGGTCATCAGGCTCGTTTTCAAAACCTCAACAAAAAATTTTCACCTGGAGATTCAATATTTATTGGCGCCTAAAAGAGACAATTCTTTCAAAATAAGAGGACAAACAAAAACAAATGTGGCATTAAGCGCAATGGCAATATTTAGAAAGTACTCATACTTCCTCACACTTAAGAGGCAATGTCCTCATTGTTCACAAATTCAAACCAAGAAGAGGACTTTCTAAATAGTGCAAATTCATTAAAAGTTAACTAAAGATCTCATGGACTTGATGCATTCAAAGCGGAAGTTGGACTTAAAATAAGTGAAAGGCCACGAAAACTCCCCTGATATCTTCAGATTGTGGAAGGGCATCTTCCTCACACTTAAGTCCTTCACCGGTGTAGAAATCTTCAGATTGAGGAAGGGCACCTTCCTCACACTTAGGTCCTTCACCGGGGTAGAAATCGTCAGATTGAGGAAAGGTACCTTGCTCACACTTAAGTCCTTTACCGGGGTAGGAATCTTCCTCACACTTGCTGTGAAGCAAGTGTCCAGCCTATGGAGTGTCTATGATCACGACACCTGTAAGCAATCTTAGAAAAACAACAAGAATTGACGCTAAAAGCATCTCATTAAACGCATGGGCATTAGAAACCTCGAGTGAGTAAACTGGACAACAAAGAACACAATAAAAATAAAAGTACTACAAATCAAAAGAAAATTGGAAATAAAAACTACCACTGGGTTGCCTCCCAGTCAGCCGCCCTTCTTTATAGTCTTTGGCTAGACTTTCCCTCGATTACGTCATCTCATTGCCACGTGTTGAATCAGGAGGGTTACGTTTACCAGGATCCACTAGACATCTTCTTTTTTTGAAGGATCCGCTTAACCCGCCAAACTTTTTCAACTTTCTTCTTTTGTCGTACTCGTTTGGGGGTGTGCATTCCATCATGAAAGTCATCCAGATAAGCAAAATAAATATGATCCTTACCTTTGTCTGGCACCTCAGTCATGCAGGCAGCAGAAGAATGTCTCTTCTTGACTAGTGTCCTAGTTTTCTTACATGTCTTGGTGATCTTTGAAAAATTTTTAGGCACCTCAGGCTCTCTCTGCAATCCTATCTCCTGCACTGAAGAGTCAACAATAGCTATACCAGAACAAAACTGAACTCCTGCAAGATTTCTCTTATTAGGAGTCATATCAAAAGAGACCTGCTCATCATGGTATCGCAATATTATTTTCCCTTCTTCTGCATCTATTAAAATACGAGCAGTGTGCATGAAAGGTCTACCTAAGATAATAGGCACTTCTGAATCCTCCTCCATGTCTACAACGATAAAATCAGCAGGAAAAGAAAATTTTCCTACTGTCACTATTAAGTCCTCCACCTTACCCTTTGGATAAACTATGGAGCGGTCAGCCAATTGCAATCGAATGGAAGTAGGAGAACATTGACCAACTCCTAGTTTATTAAAAATGATAAAGGCATTAAGTTGATGCTAGCACCTAGATCGCACAAACTTTTACCACAATTTACCTTTTCAATAGAGCAAGGTATGATGGGGAGTCCAGGATCACCAAGCTTAGGAGGGAGCTTCTTTAGAAGGACTGCTGAGACCGTCTCTGTTAACTCCACTGTCTCCTGCTCTGTAAATTATGCTTATCAAATCTTGGATTCTTCAAAAATTTAGCATAATTGGGCATCCTAGTACAAATATATTCAAAAGAACATTTAGCAGTTAACGGTTCCATGAAGCTCAGGAATTTCTCAAATTGCTTATCATAATCACTCATTAAAACTGGAACAGGATATGGCAATGATTTTATTAATGCAATTCGAGAATCAGAAAAAGAAAATAAAGTAGGTTGAGTTTCAGGAGACTCCTCCTCCTTGGATTTTTCTACTTTGTTGTTGGAGTCCTCAACTTCTATAATTTCATGCCTCAAGTTTCTTTTGAGCTTCAAAGCACTAGGTTCTGGTCGCTTCTCACCGTCCAATGTTATTGATTTACAATGTGCTACCGGATTTGGTTTCGGTTGATTTAGAAGCGACCCTGCTTGCATTTGTGCTAACTGCTGTGACATTTGACTCAACTGCCTCTCTACACTCTGATTTATGTAGGCTTGGTCAACAAATTTGGCCTCCAAGTCTACAATTCTGGAATTAGTAGCCTGGCCTGTTTCAGCAACTCTGCAAACATGCTCTCGATCTTGCTGTTTCCTTCCTGGGGATCCTGAACTTGTTCCTGCTGTCTATTAAAATGAGATGTCTATTATTGATTATAAGAATATTGCCCATAGACTGGTCATTACCCTCGCACTGAAGACTGATGATTATTTCTCCAACTATTTTGACCATAAGCATTAGGAAAAGAGTTACCTGGTTGGTTGTTTATAGAATTTACTCATTGGATTCCATCAAAACCAGGTCCCTCGCAGTTGAAGTCTCATGGTCTCCACCATATATTTACAACACGGATTCAAATACTGGGAAGATATAGTTGCTGCCTTCACCGTTGTTGGTTGATTCAAGGTAGCTTCTCAATAGCTTTTGCTAATGCTGACAACTGAGCTGAAACATGATCCTGCGGGGGAAAACTGTGAATTCCTGCTCCTCTCCTCCCCCTTATTCTTGCACCACTGTCTGGTGCTCTCGGTCATCGAATCCAGGAGCTCAATTGCTTCTTGCACCTGTCTTACTCATAAAATTTCCTCCAAAAGCAGAATTTAGCAAAAGCTTATTAGAATCACTTAAACCATTAAAGAATGACAAACAAGGTCCCTATCACTTATACCGTGGTGTGGGCATGCAATTTGGAGTTCTTTGAATCTATCCCATGAATCATAAAGTGACTCACCTGGTTCCTGACAAAAGTTATTAATCTCACCGATCTTTTCTCTGGTCTTGGATGGTGGATAATATTTGGCCAGAACTTGCTTGCTAGATCACCCAAGTATGAACGCTACGAGGTTGTAGACTTCTTAACCACTTGGAGGCTCCATCTCTCAAGAATAGGAAATATTGTAGACGGATGCGCTCGTTCAAATTTCCTGTTTTATTAAATGACCCACAAATTCTAGGAATGAAGAAATAGATGTGGAGCATCATCCGAGTCTAACCCCTGAATTGCCCCTGGTGGTAAAGTGTAGTAATGTAAACTTGTTTTAAATTGCTGCAGCAATCTAATTCAGCTGCTGTAACTTGTGGGACACAATAGCAGAAGGTCTTCCCTAACTGACGGTTGCTGATATTCACTCAAGGTCTGCCTATCTGCCATTCTGAAATACTATGGAAAAACAAAATATAAAGAGAATTGCTAAAACTAATAACAAATAAAAAATCAACGAAAAAGAAAAAAAAAATGTTGTAAATCAAATCAAATAAACTAAGTTACGTACTATACAATCGAACTTAATTCTAAACTAAAATGTATAATATATCCTAATAATAAATGAACTTAAAACATAAAAGGAAGCTTAAACGAAAAGAATTAAACGAAAAACAATTGATCGTCACGTAATTAGCAGAAAACTAACTACGAATAAGTCAGAATATCCTAACTAATCAACGAATACGTCAAAATCAGTTATAAAGAAAGAAAGTAATAACATGCAACATTAACAAAGTTGCAAAATAAAAGAAAATAATAAAACTGAAGATTCAATTAAATTAGATAAAATTGTCATTACTGTGCCAGAGGTCCCGCGGCAACGGCGCCAAAACATTGTTAGCAGAAATATGTTACTATATCTCTACCTAGGCAGTGTACCTATCGTTTTGCGGAATAGTGAATTGAGTGGGGTTGTCGATCTCAGGGGCCTCGTTCAATTAATTGACAATTTATTAATCTAACTGAGAAACTAATTAAACTAAGAAAACGGGAAATTGTCACTTTTTCAGGTTTTCAATTAATTCAAAACAAATAACGAACACATAATAATAAAATAACAAAACGATAAAAATAAACAAAGCAAATGTCGGTTTAAAAATCAAATGTATTAAAAATGCTCCCCGGGTTATTCCACTCGCCTATTTCGTCGAATTCAGTTAATAACAATTTTCACTATTTTATGCAATAAACTCAGGAATTATAAATAGTTCGTTGACCGGTCCTTGTACAACGACCAACTAACCTAACTAACAAATCAAGCCGCAAACCATGCCCAAGTTAAATTCAAGTTAATTGCAATAAACACAATTCCTATTAGAGACAGATTAACCTATAGGCAAGCTATGCTTCTAGTCGTTAATCCGGTTTGATTTCCTATGTCTAGAACTCAATCTCAGCACCGCATTTTGATAAAAATTCTACAAAAATCACTTAGATAATTGGCCAGAAAATCCAAGCGCATTAAGAACAGGAATCAAACTATTGCAAAATTATAATAATAGTGAGAAATTTACATAACGTGAATTCTATGAAAAGGACTCGCTTCCCTAACCCGGGAAGCTAAATAGAACTACTCACTCATAGTTTTAGCAAACAGAAGCAATCAACTAAAAATAACTTGAACCAAATAACAAGAATGCAAAGAACAAGTTCCAGAATTTCACTCCAGTTTTACAAATGTCTCCGGTTGATACTCGGCTCTACCGGTACCGATCCTGTCTGCTCGCGCAGTAGAACTGCTGCACTCCACGCCTCGGCTCAGTCCGGTGGATGAATGAAGATGGTGTGTGGTTTCGGTAATTGGAGGTACGAGAGTGTACGTACGGCTGATGTGGATTTGGTGATGGTGGGTGTATGGATGATGATGAATGATGGGCAGGTGCAGGTGGTCACGGATGAGGGCTGGAACGAGGGTAATCGACTGGGAATCAAGTAGTGCGGCGCCGGAATTGTCTTCTGATCTGGAATTAATCATCCCCGTCAAACTCTTTCTTTCCAATATAATAATGCCACCCCGGTGTAGGGTTTCCTCCTCTGCATGGGCCTGTTCACGTGAGAATAAAACAAAATGATAAAAATTCATCCTCGGTAAAGCCCATGTCATGCCGCCGTTGGAATTGTCCAAATTCTCTCATCTATGTGTACAACTTTCAATATCAAGTAATTCCCACCAGAAGTCACGTTCAGCCCAAGTTGATAAAGATTGATTAAATAATAATCAATTCTCTTCAGGTGCAGCTCCACTGTAGCGTGCACATATACATATATGTATGTGAAACAAATGTTATCCCCCGTCCAGTCCATCACGTGGAAGATTTGGGCTCCTCATGTGTGCATGCCTGTAGTACTATGTGAGAAATAAGTATCATGGCTGCGCTGGCCCTCATCATTTTGTAGGCCCATCTCAATTTTCTGCGCCTCGGTCAGAGACTGCCCATGTCACGTTGATCGCAGCCCACCACATCCGTGAGTGTTTCCATTGAAGCAAAACCTCCGTGCACATATTATATATATAAATATATATAAATATGTATACGTTATTGTATTGTAATCCTTGTAAGAATGTAATTTCAAGACTTTTTTTTCCTACATTTGATAAATAAAATATATCAGCTCTCATCTAAATATAAAACTTAAAAGAACATAAGATAAGTGAGAAATATGACATCAATTGTTATGAAAATAGGAAGAATTAAAGCCCTAAAATAGATATATTTCACACTTATCAAACTTCCTCACACTTAGCTTTTGCTTGTCCTCAAGCAAATACAGAATTTGACTACTCTTAAGGGTCGTAGTATTGAAACTCAGGATCAAACAACTGCCGATGGAAAACAAGCAAAATGACAATCAAAAGAAAAGTTCTGCTACTAGTTGTAGGTTTTCACAAACAGTGAAAAAGAGTGAAGTTAAAAGCATGGAGAAGTTAGATTATAGAAACTGAAACAGAATAGTTTGGGATCTTCCACCATTTCTTTCCTCTAACCTTTGGATGACAAGGGGTGAAGTAACGCCTTATTCCGCGATACCTTTCAACACCACGTACTCATGATCAGAATAAGCAAAATTGAAATACACTTTAACTTTTCAAAGTTCCTTTTCCTCAACATTCTATTTTGCCATTTGCATATTCAATTCATCCCCTCAGACTTTTCTCTTCACCCATGTAGCGGCTTTGGGCCAACTATCCCAGATCCCGAGACCTTAGGTAGATAGATGTTAAGGCACCCCGAGGACTTAATAACCGAATGAAGAGGCCTGTTTTGGTTCAGAAAATTCAATTCAGATCAGCGGAGTACCTTGCCTTATCCTTTTCATACCAAACTTTCTTATCATTCCCAAGATCCCAAACTAGACCACTTCAGTTTTCATAATCAACTAATCGACCAAATTTCAGTGAAAATAGATTCAATTTGGATAAACTATACATACAAACAGCCTAGAGCAGAAAGATTCTTGAGGTGGTCATCAGGCTCGTTTTCAAAACCTCAACAAAAAATTTTCACCTGGAGATTCAATATTTATTGGCGCCTAAAAGAGACAATTCTTTCAAAATAAGAGGACAAACAAAAACAAATGTGGCATTAAGCGCAATGGCAATATTTAGAAAGTACTCATACTTCCTCACACTTAAGAGGAGCAATGTCCTCATTGTTCACAAATTCAAACCAAGAAGAGGACTTTCTAAATAGTGCAAATTCATTAAAAGTTAACTAAAGATCTCATGGACTTGATGCATTCAAAGCGGAAGTTGGACTTAAAATAAGAGTGAAAGGCCACGAAAACTCCCCTGATATCTTCAGATTGTGGAAGGGCATCTTCCTCACACTTAAGTCCTTCACCGGTGTAGAAATCTTCAGATTGAGGAAGGGCACCTTCCTCACACTTAGGTCCTTCACCGGGGTAGAAATCGTCAGATTGAGGAAAGGTACCTTGCTCACACTTAAGTCCTTTACCGGGGTAGGAATCTTCCTCACACTTGCTGTGAAGCAAGTGTCCAGCCTATGGAGTGTCTATGATCACGACACCTGTAAGCAATCTTAGAAAAACAACAAGAATTGACGCTAAAAGCATCTCATTAAACGCATGGGCATTAGAAACCTCGAGTGAGTAAACTGGACAACAAAGAACACAATAAAAATAAAAGTACTACAAATCAAAAGAAAATTGGAAATTAAAAACTACCACTGGGTTGCCTCCCAGTCAGCCGCCCTTCTTTATAGTCTTTGGCTAGACTTTCCCTTGATTACGTCATCTCATTGCCACGTGTTGAATCAGGAGGGTTACGTTTACCAGGATCCACTAGACATCTTCTTTTTGGTTGAAGGATCCGCTTAACCCGCCAAACTTTTTCAACTTTCTTCTTTTGTCGTACTCGTTTGGGGGTGTGCATTCCATCATGAAAGTCATCCGGATAAGCAAAATAAATATGATCCTTACCTTTGTCCGGCGCCTCAGTCATGCAGGCAGCAGAAGAATGTCTCTTCTTGACTAGTGTCTCAGTTTTCTTACATGTATTGGTGATCTTTGAAATTTTTTTAGGCACCTCAGGCTCTCTCTGCAATCCTATCTCCTGCACTGAAGAGTCAACAATAGCTATACCAGAACAAAACTGAACTCCTGCAAGATTTCTCTTATTAGGAGTCATATCAAAAGAGACCTGCTCATCATGGTATCGCAATATTATTTTCCCTTCTTCTGCATCTATTAAAATACGAGCAGTGTGCATAAAAGGTCTACCTAAGATAATAGGCACTTCTGAATCCTCCTCCATGTCTACAACGATAAAATCAGCAGGAAAAGAAAATTTTCCTACTGTCACTATTAAGTCCTCCGCCTTACCCTTTGGATAAACTATGGAGCGGTCAGCCAATTGCAATCGAATGGAAGTAGGGGAACATTGGCCAACTCTAGTTTATTGAAAATTGATAAAGGCATTAAATTGATGCTAGCACCTAGATCGCACAAACCTTTACCACAATTTACCTTTTCAATAGAGCAAGGTATGATGGGGAGTCCAGGATCACCAAGCTTAGGAGGGAGCTTCTTTAGAAGGACTGCTGAGACCGTCTCTGTTAACTCCACTGTCTCCTGCTCTTGTAAATTATGCTTATCAAATCTTGGATTCTTCAAAAATTTAGCATAATTGGGCATCCTAGTACAAATATATTCAAAAGAACATTTAGCAGTTAACGGTTCCATGAAGCTCAGGAATTTATCAAATTGCTTATCATAATCACTCATTAAAACTGGAACAGGATATGACAATGATTTTATTAATGCAATTCGAGAATCAGAAAAAGAAAATAAAGTAGGTTGAGTTTCAGGAGACTCCTCCTCCTTGGATTTTTCTACTTTGTGTGTTGGAGTCCTCAACTTCTATAATTTCATGCCTCAGAGTTTCTTTTGAAGCTTCAAAGCACTAGGTTCTGGTCGCTTCTCACCGTCAATGTTATTGATTTACAATGTGCTACCGGATTTGGTTTCGGTTGATTTGGAAGCGACCCTGCTTGCATTTGTGCTAACTGCTGTGACATTTGACTCAACTGCCTCTCTACGCTCTGATTTATGTAGGCTTGATCAGCAAATTTGGCCTCCAAGTCTACAATTCTGGAATTAGTAGCCTGGCTCTGTTTCAGCAACTCTGCAAACATGCTCTCGATCTTGCTATTTCCTTCCTGGGGATCCTGAACTTGTTCATGCTGTCTATTAAAATGAGATTGTCTATTATTCTGATTATAAGAATTATTGCCCATAGACTGGTCATTACCTCGCCACTGAGACTGCTGATTATTTCTCCAACTATTTTGACCATAAGCATTAGGAAAAGAGTTACCTGGTTGGTTGTTTATAGAATTTACCTCATTTGGATTTCCATCAAAACCAGGTCCCTCGCAGTTGAAGGTCTCATGGGCTCCACCATATTCACAACACGGATTCAAATACTGGGAAGATATAGTTGCTGCCTTCACCGTTTGTTGTGGTTGATTCAAGGTAAGCTTCTCAATAGCTTTTGCTAATGCTGACAACTGAGCTGAAACATGATCCTGCGGGGGAAAACTGTGAATTCCTGCTCCTCTCCCCTTATTCTTGCACCACTGTCTGGTGCTCTCGGTCATCGAATCCAGGAGCTCAATTGCTTCTGCACCTGTCTTACTCATAAAATTTCCTCCAAAGCAGAATTTAGCAAAAGCTTATTAGAATCACTTAAACCATTAAAGGACAAAACAAGGTCCCTATCACTTATACCGTGGTGTGGGCATGCAATTTGGAGTTCTTTGAATCTATCCCATGAATCATAAAGTGACTCACCTGGTTCCTGACAAAAGTTATTAATCTCACCGATCTTTTCTCTGGTCTTGGATGGTGGATAATATTTGGCCAGGAACTTGCTTGCTAGATCAGCCCAGTATGAACGCTACGAGGTTGTAGACTTCTTAACCACTTGGAGGCTCCATCTCTCAAAGAATAGGGAAATAATTGTAGACGGATGCGCTCGTTCAAATTTCCTGTTTTATTAAATGAACCACAAAATTCTAGGAATGAAGAAATATGATGTGGAGCATCATCCGAGTCTAACCCACTGAATTGCCCCTGGTGGTAAAGTGTAGTAATGTAACTTGTTTTAAATTGCCAGCAATCTAATTCAGCTGCTGTAACTTGTGGGAGAACAATAGCAGAAGGTCTTCCCTCAACTGACGGTTGCTGATATTCACTCAAGGTCTGCCTATCTGCCATTCTGAAATACTATGGAAAAACAAAATATAAAGAGAATTGCTAAAACTAATAACAAATAAATAAAACGAAAAAGAAAAAAAAATGTGTAAAATCAAATCAAATAAACTAAGTTACGTACTATACAATCGAACTTAATTCTAAACTAAAAATTGTATAAATATATCCTAATAATAAATGAACTTAAAAAATAAAAGGAAAGCTTAAACGAAAAGAATTAAACGAAAAACAAATTGATCGTCACGTAAATTAGCAGAAAACTAACTACGAATAAGTCAGAATATCCTAACTAATCAACGAATACGTCAAAATCAGTTATAAAGAAAGAAAGTAATAACATGCAACATTAACAAAGTTGCAAAATAAAAGAAAATAAATAAAACTGAAGATCTCAATTAAATTAGATAAAATTGTCAATTAACTGTGCCAGAGGTCCCCGGCAACGGCGCCAAAAACTTGTTAGCAGAAATATGTTACTATCTCTACCTAGGCAGTGTACCTATCGTTTTGCGGAATAGTGAATTGAGTGGGGTTGTCGATCTCAGGGGCCTCGTTCAATTAATTGACAATTTATTAATCTAACTGAGAAACTAAATTAAACTAAGAAAACGGGAAATTGTCACTTTTTCAGGTTTTCAATTAATTCAAAACAAATAACGAACACATAATAATAAAATAACAAAACGATAAAAATAAACAAAGCAAATGTCGGTTTAAAAATCAAATGTATTAAAAATGCTCCCCGGGTTATTCCACTCGCCTATTTCGTCGAATTCAGTTAATAACAATTTTCACTATTTTATGCAATAAACTCAGGAATTATAAATAGTTCGTTGACCGGTCCTTGTACAACGAACCCTAACTAACTGAAATATCAAGCCGCAAACCATGCCCAAGTTAAATTCAAGTTAATTGCAATAAACACAATTCCTATTAGAGACAGATTAACCTATAGGCAAGCTATGCTTCTAGTCGTTAATCCGGTTTGATTTCCTATGTCTAGAACTCAATCTCAGCACCGCATTTTGATAAAAATTCTACAAAAATCACTTAGATAATTGGCCAGAAAATCCAAGCGCATTAAGAACAGAATCAAACTATTGCAAAATTATAATAATAGTGAGAAATTTACATAACGTGAATTCTATGAAAAGGACTCGCTTCCCTAACCCGGGAAGCTAAATAGAACTACTCACTCATAGTTTTAGCAAACAGAAGCAATCAACTAAAAATAACTTGAACCAAATAACAAGAATGCAAAGAACAAGTTCCAGAATTTCACTCCAGTTTTACAAATGTCTCCGGTTGATACTCGGCTCTACCGGTACCGATCCTGTCTGCTCGCGCAGTAGAACTGCTGCACTCCACACCTCCGTCTCAGTCCGGTGGATGAATGAAGATGGTGTGTGTGTGTTTCGGTAATTGGAGGTACGAGAGTGTACGTACGGCTGATGTGGATTTGGTGATGGTGGGTGTATGGATGATGATGAATGATGGGCAGGTGCAGGTGGTCACGGATGAGGGCTGGAACGAGGGTAATCGACTGGGAATCAAGTAGTGCGGCGCCGGAATTGTCTTCTGATCTGGAATTAATCATCCCCGTCAAACTCTTTCTTTCCAATATAATAATGCCACCCCGGTGTAGGGTTTCCTCCTCTGCATGGGCCTGTTCACGTGAGAATAAAACAAAATGATAAAAATTCATCCTCGGTAAAGCCCATGTCATGCCGCCGTTGGAATTGTCCAAATTCTCTCATCTATGTGTACAACTTTCAATATCAAGTAATTCCCACCAGAAGTCACGTTCAGCCCAAGTTGATAAAGATTGATTAAATAATAATCAATTCTCTTCAGGTGCAGCTCCACTGTAGCGTGCACATATACATATATGTATGTGAAACAAATGTTATCCCCCGTCCCAGTCACGTGGAAGATTTGGGCTCCTCATGTGTGCATGCCTGTAGTACTATGTGAGAAATAAGTATCATGGCTGCGCTGGCCCTCATCATTTTGTAGGCCCATCTCAATTTTCTGCGCCTCGGTCAGAGACTGCCCATGTCACGTTGATCGCAGCCCACCACATCCGTGAGTGTTTCCATTGAAGCAAAACCTCCGTGCACATATTATATATAAATATATAAAATATGTATACGTTATTGTATTGTAATCCTTGTAAGAATGTAATTTCAAGACTTTTTTTTCCTACATTTGATAAATAAATATATCAGCTCTCATCTAAATATAAAACTTAAAAGAACATAAGATAAGTGAGAAATATGACATCAATTGTTATGAAAATAGGAAGAATTAAAGCCCTAAAAATAGATATATTTCACACTTATCAAACTTCCTCACACTTAGCTTTTGCTTGTCCTCAAGCAAATACAGAATTTGACTACTCTTAAGGGTCGTAGTATTGAAACTCAGGATCAAACAACTGCCGATGGAAAACAAGCAAAATGACAATCAAAAGAAAAGTTCTGCTACTAGTTGTAGGTTTTCACAAACAGTGAAAAAGAGTGAAGTTAAAAGCATGGAGAAGTTAGATTATAGAAACTGAAACAGAATAGTTTGGGATCTTCCACCATTTCTTTCCTCTAACCTTTGGATGACAAGGGGTGTGAAGTAACGCCTTATTCCGCGATACCTTTCAACACCACGTACTCATGATCAGAATAAGCAAAATTGAAATACACTTTTAACTTTTCAAAGTTCCTTTTCCTCAACATTCTATTTTGCCATTTGCATATTCAATTCATCCCCTCAGACTTTTCTCTTCACCCATGTAGCGGCTTTGGGCCAACTATCCCAGATCCCGAGACCTTAGGTAGATAGATGTTAAGGCACCCCGAGGACTTAATAACCGAATGAAGAGGCCTGTTTTGGTTCAGAAAATTCAATTCAGATCAGCGGAGTACCTTGCCTTATCCTTTTCATACCAAACTTTCTTATCATTCCCAAGATCCCAAACTAGACCACTTCAGTTTTCATAATCAACTAATCGACCAAATTTCAGTGAAAATAGATTCAATTTGGATAAAACTATACATACAAACAGCCTAGAGCAGAAAGATTCTTGAGGTGGTCATCAGGCTCGTTTTCAAAACCTCAACAAAAAATTTTCACCTGGAGATTCAATATTTATTGGCGCCTAAAAGAGACAATTCTTTCAAAATAAGAGGACAAACAAAAACAAATGTGGCATTAAGCGCAATGGCAATATTTAGAAAGTACTCATACTTCCTCACACTTAAGAGGAGCAATGTCCTCATTGTTCACAAATTCAAACCAAGAAGAGGACTTTCTAAATAGTGCAAATTCATTAAAAGTTAACTAAAGATCTCATGGACTTGATGCATTCAAAGCGGAAGTTGGACTTAAAATAAGAGTGAAAGGCCACGAAAACTCCCCTGATATCTTCAGATTGTGGAAGGGCATCTTCCTCACACTTAAGTCCTTCACCGGTGTAGAAATCTTCAGATTGAGGAAGGGCACCTTCCTCACACTTAGGTCCTTCACGGGGTAGAAATCGTCAGATTGAGGAAAGGTACCTTGCTCACACTTAAGTCCTTTACCGGGGTATGAATCTTCCTCACACTTGCTGTGAAGCAAGTGTCCAGCCTATGGAGTGTCTATGATCACGACACCTGTAAGCAATCTTAGAAACAACAAGAATTGACGCTAAAAGCATCTCATTAAACGCATGGGCATTAGAAACCTCGAGTGAGTAAACTGGACAACAAAGAACACAATAAAAATAAAAGTACTACAAATCAAAAGAAAATTGGAAATTAAAAACTACCACTGGGTTGCCTCCCAGTCAGCCGCCCTTCTTTATAGTCTTTGGCTAGACTTTCCCTTGATTACGTCATCTCATTGCCACGTGTTGAATCAGGAGGGTTACGTTTACCAGGATCCACTAGACATCTTCTTTTTGGTTGAAGGATCCGCTTAACCCGCCAAACTTTTTCAACTTTCTTCTTTTGTCGTACTCGTTTGGGGGTGTGCATTCCATCATGAAAGTCATCCGGATAAGCAAAATAAATATGATCCTTACCTTTGTCCGGCGCCTCAGTCATGCAGGCAGCAGAAGAATGTCTTTCTTGACTAGTGTCTCAGTTTTCTTACATGTATTGGTGATCTTTGAAATTTTTTAGGCACCTCAGGCTCTCTCTGCAATCCTATCTCCTGCACTGAAGAGTCAACAATAGCTATACCAGAACAAAACTGAACTCCTGCAAGATTTCTCTTATTAGGAGTCATATCAAAAGAGACCTGCTCATCATGGTATCGCAATATTATTTTCCCTTCTTCTGCATCTATTAAAATACGAGCAGTGTGCATAAAAGGTCTACCTAAGATAATAGGCACTTCTGAATCCTCCTCCATGTCTACAACGATAAAATCAGCAGGAAAAGAAAATTTTCCTACTGTCACTATTAAGTCCTCCGCCTTACCCTTTGGATAAACTATGGAGCGGTCAGCCAATTGCAATCGAATGGAAGTAGGGGAACATTGGCCAACTCTTAGTTTATTGAAAATTGATAAAGGCATTAAATTGATGCTAGCACCTAGATCGCACAAACTTTACCACAATTTACCTTTTCAATAGAGCAAGGTATGATGGGGAGTCCAGGATCACCAAGCTTAGGAGGGAGCTTCTTTAGAAGGACTGCTGAGACCGTCTCTGTTAACTCCACTGTTCCTGCTCTTGTAAATTATGCTTATCAAATCTTGGATTCTTCAAAAATTTAGCATAATTGGGCATCCTAGTACAAATATATTCAAAAGAACATTTAGCAGTTAACGGTTCCATGAAGCTCAGGAATTTATCAAATTGCTTATCATAATCACTCATTAAAACTGGAACAGGATATGACAATGATTTTATTAATGCAATTCGAGAATCAGAAAAAGAAAATAAAGTAGGTTGAGTTTCAGGAGACTCCTCCTCCTTGGATTTTTCTACTTTGTTGTTGGAGTCCTCAACTTCTATAATTTCATGCCTCAGAGTTTCTTTTGAAGCTTCAAAAGCACTAGGTTCTGGTCGCTTCTCACCGTTCAATGTTATTGATTTACAATGTGCTACCGGATTTGGTTTCGGTTGATTTGGAAGCGACCCTGCTTGCATTTGTGCTAACTGCTGTGACATTTGACTCAACTGCCTCTCTACGCTCTGATTTATGTAGGCTTGATCAGCAAATTTGGCCTCCAAGTCTACAATTCTGGAATTAGTAGCCTGGCTCTGTTTCAGCAACTCTGCAAACATGCTCTCGATCTTGCTATTTCCTTCCTGGGGATCCTGAACTTGTTCATGCTGTCTATTAAAATGAGATTGTCTATTATTCTGATTATAAGAATTATTGCCCATAGACTGGTCATTACCTCGCCACTGAGACTGCTGATTATTTCTCCAACTATTTTGACCATAAGCATTAGGAAAAGAGTTACCTGGTTGGTTGTTTATAGAATTTACCTCATTTGGATTTCCATCAAAACCAGGTCCCTCGCAGTTGAAGGTCTCATGGGCTCCACCATATATTTGACAACACGGATTCAAATACTGGGAAGATATAGTTGCTGCCTTCACCGTTTGTTGTGGTTGATTCAAGGTAAGCTTCTCAATAGCTTTTGCTAATGCTGACAACTGAGCTGAAACATGATCCTGCGGGGGAAAACTGTGAATTCCTGCTCCTCTCCCCTTATTCTTGCACCACTGTCTGGTGCTCTCGGTCATCGAATCCAGGAGCTCAATTGCTTCTGCACCTGTCTTACTCATAAAATTTCCTCCAAAAGCAGAATTTAGCAAAAGCTTATTAGAATCACTTAAACCATTAAAGAATGACAAAACAAGGTCCCTATCACTTATACCGTGGTGTGGGCATGCAATTTGGAGTTCTTTGAATCTATCCCATGAATCATAAAGTGACTCACCTGGTTCCTGACAAAAGTTATTAATCTCACCGATCTTTTCTCTGGTCTTGGATGGTGGATAATATTTGGCCAGGAACTTGCTTGCTAGATCAGCCCAAGTATGAACGCTACGAGGTTGTAGACTTCTTAACCACTTGGAGGCTCCATCTCTCAAGGAATAGGGAAATAATTGTAGACGGATGCGCTCGTTCAAATTTCCTGTTTTATTAAATGAACCACAAAATTCTAGGAATGAAGAAATATGATGTGGAGCATCATCCGAGTCTAACCCACTGAATTGCCCCTGGTGGTAAAGTGTAGTAATGTAACTTGTTTTAAATTGCCAGCAATCTAATTCAGCTGTAACTTGTGGGAGAACAATAGCAGAAGGTCTTCCCTCAACTGACGGTTGCTGATATTCACTCAAGGTCTGCCTATCTGCCATTCTGAAATACTATGGAAAAACAAAATATAAAGAGAATTGCTAAAACTAATAACAAATAAATAAAACGAAAAAGAAAAAAAATGTGTAAAATCAAATCAAATAAACTAAGTTACGTACTATACAATCGAACTTAATTCTAAACTAAAATTGTATAAATATATCCTAATAATAAATGAACTTAAAAACATAAAAGGAAAGCTTAAACGAAAAGAATTAAACGAAAACAAATTGATCGTCACGTAAATTAGCAGAAAACTAACTACGAATAAGTCAAATATCCTAACTAATCAACGAATACGTCAAAATCAGTTATAAAGAAAGAAGTAATAACATGCAACATTAACAAAGTTGCAAAATAAAAGAAAATAAATAAAAACTGAAGATCTCAATTAAATTAGATAAAATTGTCAATTAACTGTGCCAGAGGTCCCCGGCAACGGTGCCAAAAACTTGTCAGCAGAAATATGTTACTATCTCTACCTAGGCAGTGTACCTATCGTTTTGCGGAATAGTGAATTGAGTGGGGTTGTCGATCTCAGGGGCCTCGTTCAATTAATTGACAATTTATTAATCTAACTGAGAAACTAAATTAAACTAAGAAAACGGGAAATTGTCACTTTTTCAGGTTTTCAATTAATTCAAAACAAATAACGAACACATAATAATAAAATAACAAAACGATAAAAATAAACAAAGCAAATGTCGGTTTAAAAATCAAATGTATTAAAAATGCTCCCCGGGTTATTCCACTCGCCTATTTCGTCGAATTCAGTTAATAACAATTTTCACTATTTTATGCAATAAACTCAGGAATTATAAATAGTTCGTTGACCGGTCCTTGTACAACGAACCCTAACTAACTGAAATATCAAGCCGCAAACCATGCCCAAGTTAAATTCAAGTTAATTGCAAAACACAATTCCTATTAGAGACAGATTAACCTATAGGCAAGCTATGCTTCTAGTCGTTAATCCGGTTTGATTTCCTATGTCTAGAACTCAATCTCAGCACCGCATTTTGATAAAAATTCTACAAAAATCACTTAGATAATTGGCCAGAAAATCCAAGCGCATTAAGAACAGGAATCAAACTATTGCAAAATTATAATAATAGTGAGAAATTTACATAACGTGAATTCTATGAAAAGGACTCGCTTCCCTAACCCGGGAAGCTAAATAGAACTACTCACTCATAGTTTTAGCAAACAGAAGCAATCAACTAAAAATAACTTGAACCAAATAACAAGAATGCAAAGAACAAGTTCCAGAATTTCACTCCAGTTTTACAAATGTCTCCGGTTGATACTCGGCTCTACCGGTACCGATCCTGTCTGCTCGCGCAGTAGAACTGCTGCACTCCACGCCTCGGTCTCAGTCCGGTGGATGAATGAAGATGGTGTGTGTGTTTCGGTAATTGGAGGTACGAGAGTGTACGTACGGCTGATGTGGATTTGGTGATGGTGGGTGTATGGATGATGATGAATGATGGGCAGGTGCAGGTGGTCACGGATGAGGGCTGGAACGAGGGTAATCGACTGGGAATCAAGTAGTGCGGCGCCGGAATTGTCTTCTGATCTGGAATTAATCATCCCCGTCAAACTCTTTCTTTCCAATATAATAATGCCACCCCGGTGTAGGGTTTCCTCCTCTGCATGGGCCTGTTCACGTGAGAATAAAACAAAATGATAAAAATTCATCCTCGGTAAAGCCCATGTCATGCCGCCGTTGGAATTGTCCAAATTCTCTCATCTATGTGTACAACTTTCAATATCAAGTAATTCCCACCAGAAGTCACGTTCAGCCCAAGTTGATAAAGATTGATTAAATAATAATCAATTCTCTTCAGGTGCAGCTCCACTGTAGCGTGCACATATACATATATGTATGTGAAACAAATGTTATCCCCCGTCCCAGTCCATCACGTGGAAGATTTGGGCTCCTCATGTGTGCATGCCTGTAGTACTATGTGAGAAATAAGTATCATGGCTGCGCTGGCCCTCATCATTTTGTAGGCCCATCTCAATTTTCTGCGCCTCGGTCAGAGACTGCCCATGTCACGTTGATCGCAGCCCACCACATCCGTGAGTGTTTCCATTGAAGCAAAACCTCCGTGCACATATTATATATATAAATATATATAAATATGTATACGTTATTGTATTGTAATCCTTGTAAGAATGTAATTTCAAGACTTTTTTTTCCTACATTTGATAAATAAAATATATCAGCTCTCATCTAAATATAAAACTTAAAAGAACATAAGATAAGTGAGAAATATGACATCAATTGTTATGAAAATAGGAAGAATTAAAGCCCTAAAAATAGATATATTTCACACTTATCAAACTTCCTCACACTTAGCTTTTGCTTGTCCTCAAGCAAATACAGAATTTGACTACTCTTAAGGGTCGTAGTATTGAAACTCAGGATCAAACAACTGCCGATGGAAAACAAGCAAAATGACAATCAAAAGAAAAGTTCTGCTACTAGTTGTAGGTTTTCACAAACAGTGAAAAAGAGTGAAGTTAAAAGCATGGAGAAGTTAGATTATAGAAACTGAAACAGAATAGTTTGGGATCTTCCACCATTTCTTTCCTCTAACCTTTGGATGACAAGGGGTGTGAAGTAACGCCTTATTCCGCGATACCTTTCAACACCACGTACTCATGATCAGAATAAGCAAAATTGAAATACACTTTTAACTTTTCAAAGTTCCTTTTCCTCAACATTCTATTTTGCCATTTGCATATTCAATTCATCCCCTCAGACTTTTCTCTTCACCCATGTAGCGGCTTTGGGCCAACTATCCCAGATCCCGAGACCTTAGGTAGATAGATGTTAAGGCACCCCGAGGACTTAATAACCGAATGAAGAGGCCTGTTTTGGTTCAGAAAATTCAATTCAGATCAGCGGAGTACCTTGCCTTATCCTTTTCATACCAAACTTTCTTATCATTCCCAAGATCCCAAACTAGACCACTTCAGTTTTCATAATCAACTAATCGACCAAATTTCAGTGAAAATAGATTCAATTTGGATAAAACTATACATACAAACAGCCTAGAGCAGAAAGATTCTTGAGGTGGTCATCAGGCTCGTTTTCAAAACCTCAACAAAAAATTTTCACCTGGAGATTCAATATTTATTGGCGCCTAAAAGAGACAATTCTTTCAAAATAAGAGGACAAACAAAAACAAATGTGGCATTAAGCGCAATGGCAATATTTAGAAAGTACTCATACTTCCTCACACTTAAGAGGAGCAATGTCCTCATTGTTCACAAATTCAAACCAAGAAGAGGACTTTCTAAATAGTGCAAATTCATTAAAAGTTAACTAAAGATCTCATGGACTTGATGCATTCAAAGCGGAAGTTGGACTTAAAATAAGAGTGAAAGGCCACGAAAACTCCCCTGATATCTTCAGATTGTGGAAGGGCATCTTCCTCACACTTAAGTCCTTCACCGGTGTAGAAATCTTCAGATTGAGGAAGGGCACCTTCCTCACACTTAGGTCCTTCACCGGGGTAGAAATCGTCAGATTGAGGAAAGGTACCTTGCTCACACTTAAGTCCTTTACCGGGGTTGAATCTTCCTCACACTTGCTGTGAAGCAAGTGTCCAGCCTATGGAGTGTCTATGATCACGACACCTGTAAGCAATCTTAGAAAAACAACAAGAATTGACGCTAAAAGCATCTCATTAAACGCATGGGCATTAGAAACCTCGAGTGAGTAAACTGGACAACAAAGAACACAATAAAATAAAAGTACTACAAATCAAAAGAAAATTGGAAATTAAAAACTACCACTGGGTTGCCTCCCAGTCAGCCGCCCTTCTTTATAGTCTTTGGCTAGACTTTCCCTTGATTACGTCATCTCATTGCCACGTGTTGAATCAGGAGGGTTACGTTTACCAGGATCCACTAGACATCTTCTTTTTGGTTGAAGGATCCGCTTAACCCGCCAAACTTTTTCAACTTTCTTCTTTTGTCGTACTCGTTTGGGGGTGTGCATTCCATCATGAAAGTCATCCGGATAAGCAAAATAAATATGATCCTTACCTTTGTCCGGCGCCTCAGTCATGCAGGCAGCAGAAGAATGTCTCTTCTTGACTAGTGTCTCAGTTTTCTTACATGTATTGGTGATCTTTGAAATTTTTTAGGCACCTCAGGCTCTCTCTGCAATCCTATCTCCTGCACTGAAGAGTCAACAATAGCTATACCAGAACAAAACTGAACTCCTGCAAGATTTCTCTTATTAGGAGTCATATCAAAAGAGACCTGCTCATCATGGTATCGCAATATTATTTTCCCTTCTTCTGCATCTATTAAAATACGAGCAGTGTGCATAAAAGGTCTACCTAAGATAATAGGCACTTCTGAATCCTCCTCCATGTCTACAACGATAAAATCAGCAGGAAAAGAAAATTTTCCTACTGTCACTATTAAGTCCTCCGCCTTACCCTTTGGATAAACTATGGAGCGGTCAGCCAATTGCAATCGAATGGAAGTAGGGGAACATTGGCCAACTCTTAGTTTATTGAAAATTGATAAAGGCATTAAATTGATGCTAGCACCTAGATCGCACAAACGTTTACCACAATTTACCTTTTCAATAGAGCAAGGTATGATGGGGAGTCCAGGATCACCAAGCTTAGGAGGGAGCTTCTTTAGAAGGACTGCTGAGACCGTCTCTGTTAACTCCACTGTCTCCTGCTCTTGTAAATTATGCTTATCAAATCTTGGATTCTTCAAAAATTTAGCATAATTGGGCATCCTAGTACAAATATATTCAAAAGAACATTTAGCAGTTAACGGTTCCATGAAGCTCAGGAATTTATCAAATTGCTTATCATAATCACTCATTAAAACTGGAACAGGATATGACAATGATTTTATTAATGCAATTCGAGAATCAGAAAAAGAAAATAAAGTAGGTTGAGTTTCAGGAGACTCCTCCTCCTTGGATTTTTCTACTTTGTTGTTGGAGTCCTCAACTTCTATAATTTCATGCCTCAGAGTTTCTTTTGAAGCTTCAAAAGCACTAGGTTCTGGTCGCTTCTCACCGTTCAATGTTATTGATTTACAATGTGCTACCGGATTTGGTTTCGGTTGATTTGGAAGCGACCCTGCTTGCATTTGTGCTAACTGCTGTGACATTTGACTCAACTGCCTCTCTACGCTCTGATTTATGTAGGCTTGATCAGCAAATTTGGCCTCCAAGTCTACAATTCTGGAATTAGTAGCCTGGCTCTGTTTCAGCAACTCTGCAAACATGCTCTCGATCTTGCTATTTCCTTCCTGGGGATCCTGAACTTGTTCATGCTGTCTATTAAAATGAGATTGTCTATTATTCTGATTATAAGAATTATTGCCCATAGACTGGTCATTACCTCGCCACTGAGACTGCTGATTATTTCTCCAACTATTTTGACCATAAGCATTAGGAAAAGAGTTACCTGGTTGGTTGTTTATAGAATTTACCTCATTTGGATTTCCATCAAAACCAGGTCCCTCGCAGTTGAAGGTCTCATGGGCTCCACCATATTTCACAACACGGATTCAAATACTGGGAAGATATAGTTGCTGCCTTCACCGTTTGTTGTGGTTGATTCAAGGTAAGCTTCTCAATAGCTTTTGCTAATGCTGACAACTGAGCTGAAACATGATCCTGCGGGGGAAAACTGTGAATTCCTGCTCCTCTCCCCTTATTCTTGCACCACTGTCTGGTGCTCTCGGTCATCGAATCCAGGAGCTCAATTGCTTCTGCACCTGTCTTACTCATAAAATTTCCTCCAAAAGCAGAATTTAGCAAAAGCTTATTAGAATCACTTAAACCATTAAAGAATGACAAAACAAGGTCCCTATCACTTATACCGTGGTGTGGGCATGCAATTTGGAGTTCTTTGAATCTATCCCATGAATCATAAAGTGACTCACCTGGTTCCTGACAAAAGTTATTAATCTCACCGATCTTTTCTCTGGTCTTGGATGGTGGATAATATTGGCCAGGAACTTGCTTGCTAGATCAGCCCAAGTATGAACGCTACGAGGTTGTAGACTTCTTAACCACTTGGAGGCTCCATCTCTCAAAGAATAGGGAAATAATTGTAGACGGATGCGCTCGTTCAAATTTCCTGTTTTATTAAATGAACCACAAAATTCTAGGAATGAAGAAATATGATGTGGAGCATCATCCGAGTCTAACCCACTGAATTGCCCCTGGTGGTAAAGTGTAGTAATGTAACTTGTTTTAAATTGCCAAGAATCTAATTCTGCTGCTGTAACTTGTGGGAGAACAATAGCAGAAGGTCTTCCCTCAACTGACGGTTGCTGATATTCACTCAAGGTCTGCCTATCTGTCATTCTGAAATACTACGGAAAAACAAAATATAAAGAGAATTGCTAAAACTAATAACAAATAAATAAAACGAAAAGAAAAAAAAATGTGTAAAATCAAATCAAATAAACTAAGTTACGTACTATACAATCGAACTTAATTCTAAACTAAAAATTGTATAAATATATCCTAATAATAAATGAACTTAAAAACATAAAAGGAAAGCTTAAACGAAAAGAATTAAACGAAAAACAAATTGATCGTCACGTAAATTAGCAGAAAACTAACTACGAATAAGTCAGAATATCCTAACTAATCAACGAATACGTCAAAATCAGTTATAAAGAAAGAAAGTAATAACATGCAACATTAACAAAGTTGCAAAATAAAAGAAAATAAATAAAACTGAAGATCTCAATTAAATTAGATAAAATTGTCAATTAACTGTGCCAGAGGTCCCCGGCAACGGCGCCAAAAACTTGTTAGCAGAAATATGTTACTATCTCTACCTAGGCAGTGTACCTATCGTTTTGCGGAATAGTGAATTGAGTGTGGGTTGTCGATCTCAGGGGCTCGTTCAATTAATTGACAATTTATTAATCTAACTGAGAAACTAAATTAACTAAGAAAAACGGGAAATTGTCACTTTTTCAGGTTTTCCTTAATTCAAACAAATCACGACACTAATAAAAATAACAAAACGATAAAAATAAACAAAGCAAATTCGGTTTAAAATCAAATGTATTAAAAATGCTCCCCGGGTTATTCCACTCGCCTATTTCGTCGAATTCAGTTAATAACAATTTCACTATTTTATGCAATAAACTCAGGAATTATAAAAAGTTGCGTTGACCGGTCCTTGTACAACGAACCCTAAACTAACTTAAATATCAAGCCGCAAACCATCCCAAGTTAAATTTCAAGTTAATTGCAATAACACAATTCCTATTAGAGACAGATTACCTATAGGCAAGCTATGCTTCTAGTCGTTATCCGGTTGATTTCCTATGTCTAGAACTCAATCTACTCACCGCATTTTGATAAAAATTCTACAAAAATCACTTAGATAATTGGCCAGAAATCCAAGCGCATTAAGAACAGAATCAAACTATTTCAAAATTATAATAATAGTGAGAAATTTACATAACGTGAATTCTATGAAAAGGACTCGCTTCCCTAACCCGGAAGCTAAATAGAACTACTCACTCATAGTTTAGCAAACAAAGCAATCAACTAAAATAACTTGAACCAAATAACAAATGCAAGAACAGTTCCAGAATTTCACCTCCAGTTTACAAATGTCTCCGGTTGATCTCGGCTCTACCGTACTGATCCTGTCTGCTCGCGCAGTAGAACTGCTGCACTCCCACACCTCCGTCTCAGTCCGGTGGAATGAAAGATGGTGTGTGTTTCGGTAATGGAGGTACGAGAGTTACGTACGGCTGATGTGGATTTGGTGATGGTGGGTGTATGGATGATGATGATTATGATGGGCAGGTGCAGGTGGTCACGGATGAGGCTGGAACGAGGTATCGACTGGGAAATCAGTAGTGCGGCGCCGGAATTGTCTTCTAATCTGGAATTAATCATCCCCGTCAAACTCTTTCTTTCCAATATAATATGCCACCCCGGTGTAGGGTTTCCTCCTCTGCATGGGCCTGTTCACGTGAGAATAAACAAAATGATAAAAATTCATCTCGGTAAGCCCATGTCATGCCGCCGTTGGAATTGTCCAATTCTCTCATCTATGTGTACAACTTTCAATATCAAGTAATTCCCACAGAAGTCACGTTCAGCCCAAGTTGATAAATTGATTAAATAATAATCAATTCTCTTCAGGTGCAGCTCCACTGTAGCGTGCACATATACATATATGTATGTGAACAAATGTTATCCCCCGTCCCAGTCCATCACGTGGAAGATTTGGCTCTCATGTGTGCATGCCTGTAGTACTATGTGAGAAATAAGTATCATGGGTGCGCTGGCCCCTCATCATTTTGTAGGCCATCTCAATTCTGCGCCTCGGTCAGAGACTGCCCATGTCACGTTGATCGCCCCACCACATCCGTGAGTGTTTCCATTGAAGCAAAACCTCCTGCATATTATTATATAAATATATATAAATGTATACGTTATTGTATTGTATCCTTGTAAGAATGTAATTTCAAGACTTTTTTTCCTACTTTGATAAATAAAATATATCAGCTCCATCTAAATAAAAACTTAAAAGAACATAAGATAAGTGAGAAATATGACATCAATTGTTATGAAAATAGGAAGAATTAAAGCCCTAAAAATAGATATATTTCACACTTATCAAACTTCCTCACACTTAGCTTTTGCTTGTCCTCAAGCAAAATACAGATTTGACTACTCTTAAGGGTCTAGTATTGAAACTCAGGATCAAACAACTGCCGATGGAAAACAAGCAAATGACAATCAAAGAAAAGTTCTGCTACTAGTTGTAGGTTTCACAAACAGTGAAAAAGAGTGAAGTTAAAAGCATGGAGAAGTTAGATTATAGAAACTGAAACAGAATTTTGGGATCTTCCACCATTTCTTTCCTCTAACCTTTGGATGACAAGGGGTGTGAAGTAACGCCTTATTCCCCTACATTTGATAAATAAAATATCAGCTCTCATCTAAATATAAAACTTAAAAGAACATAAGGTAAGTGAGAAATATGACATCAATTGTTATGAAAATAGGAAGAATTAAAGCCCTAAAAATAGATATATTTCACACTTATCAAAGACAACCATACTTGGAATCTCGTTAAACTTCCTAAGGGCAAGAGGTGTATCACATGCAGATGGGTGTACCACACCAAATATAAAGCGGATGGCACCATTGAGTGTTATAAAGCTCGGCTGGTTGTCCGGGGCTTCACTCAAAAGGCAGGAGAGGACTATCACAAGACCTTTTCTCCCGTTGTCAAAATGACCACCATCCGTGCCTTGGTAAGTGTAGCTGTGAAACGGCGTTGGAAGATCCATCAACTCGATGTCAACAACGCCTTCATTCATGGCAACCTCCACGAAGAAATCTACATGAAAATTCCGGACGGCCTCTCAACCAACACCAACGGCCTCGTTTGCAAATTGCAAAAATCTTTATACGGCCTAAAACAAGCCTCCCGTCAGTGGTATGCTAAACTTTCCACTAGTCTCACTAATCTTGGTTTTGTGCTTTCAGATAATGATCACTCTCTATTCAAGTGGAGTCACGACACTTCCATCCTTTTCCTTGGAGTTTACGTGGACGACATCATTTTATGTGGTAACGACGACGCCAAAATCGCCCACGTTAAAACAATTCTCCACGATTCCTTCAAGATCAAAGACTTGGGCCCTCTCAACTTCTTCCTTGGCCTCGAGTTTCACTACACCCCCAACAGAGTCGGCATTACTCAAACCAAGTTTGCCACCGACCTTCTTGCGGACTACCATATCACCGACAAGCATCCGGTAGCCAGTCCGCTCGCCCCCGGTACAAAACTCCAGCTACACGATGGTCCTCCTCTGATCGACGCCTCTGAATATCGTCTCATTGGCAAGCTGAATTACTTGATCAACGCTCGCCCTGATCTTAACTTCAGCGTCCAACTTTTGAGTCAATTCAACCAGGAACCTTGTCAGAAGCACTAGGATGCAGCCATCCATGTCCTCCAATATATTAAAGGGACTCTTGGTTACGGCATCTTTCTGAACAATTCTGATGATTGTTCTCTCATTGCTTACTGTGACTCTGATTGGGCTTCGTGCCCCATTTCTCGACGGTCTGTGAGTGGATACTATATTCTTTTTGGTGGATCTCCTATTTCTTGGAAATCCAAGAAGCAAGCCTCCGTCTCCCTTTCATCAGCCAAAGCTGAATACCGCGCTCTTCGCCGTGTAACGACAGAATTGGCTTGTCTCTCCCGTCTTCTCAACGAACTTGGCATTCTCGACATCACTCCAATCCCACTGAAATGCGATAATCAATCAGCCGTTACATCGCTCACAATCCCGTTCTTCATGAACGCACCAAACATATAGAGATTGACGTACATTATGTTCGAGATCAAATCAAGGCCGGGCTCATCGACGTTGTTCACACTTCCAATCTCCACCAAAAGGCGGATATGCTCACCAAACCTTTGGCGGGCAAAGATTACCATGCTCAGTTACTGTCTATGGGAATGCTTAATACTTCAAACCTCGAAAAAGGTCATTTTCCATAGGTTTGAGGGGGGGGGGGTGTTAGGATTGTTTGTCTTCCATTATCTCCTTGTATTCCCTCCCTTAAGTTATTCATTATTGCATATCACTTCATATGCCTAGTTCTCTTCATATGCACTTGCAATGTATATATAGCCAGGCAGTTTGTATCCTTCATCATCAATAAGAACTACCAATCTTTTCCAAACTCTCAATTCTATTTCTCTTCACCCTTCTAACATGCCCGGAGGGCAGAATGACGTCCAGAGGGCAAGCTCAACGTCCTTGTTATGCTACACAATCATTTTTTATCACTTGACTTTACACTCGAGAGAAATGGATTGTAACATGACTTTACACTCGAGAGAAATAGAATAAGGGAATAGACTTCAGCAAAGATCTCCGGAGGACGTCAATCATTTTTTATCTAAAAATCTACTCATTTTTGTCTGCATAGACTACGGCCATAAGATGTTATGCAAAGAAACAAAAACAGAGTAAGGAGGTTTGCAGATGTTGGTAATTGACGAGAAACATTCTGAAGGATCTGGAGAATCTTCGCTCAAGTCTTTTAACTCCCGAAGTTTCCTTTTCTCATCTCCGGAGCGACAGTAAAAGAAACAAAGGATGGAAGATCTCGATCTTTAATCTCCGGGTCACCGAAGAAAGATACAGTGGTCTGTCTCCGAAGAACAATTCAAGACGTTTCATTCATTTATGAAAAGAAAGCCAGGGTGTGTAGTCAGAACATACTGTTACAGATCCAAGCTGAAAGAGTTGGGTAAAGATTTAAAGTTCATCATCTAAAGTTTATTTCGGAGACATATTTCATCACCGATTCGGACAGGAAGACCACATACAAAAAGAAAGCACATGCCAGGAAAAAGCAAGTTCGAGACATACAAACCTGTCAGAGATCTTGCAATTGAAACAATGGAGATTCTTATTGATTAAAGAAGTTGAATCGTACAGGGAAAGAAGAAGGGGCTAATCGCCCTAACCCTTGCTCAATCTGTCTATCAGCACTTATAGACCGTAGCTCTAACGATGGTTTAGTAAAAGGGCCTTGTCCCTTATTACTAAACGTGCCCTTATTACTAAAGATGTAAAATTACATTAGCAGCCTAAATACACACTAGGAAAGAAAAGTACAATTACAGTCTGTGGTTCCTATAATACAAACTAAGGAGTAAAAATACTCGGGGATATATAACATGTAACATTAGTCACATGTATCTCTAATACCCCCCTCAATGAGTACAATTTGTACTGCCTGCGGGTGTAAATTCTGCTCTTTGCTGAGTTCTGTCATCCATGATCTTCACTTCGCTGCAAACCCACAGAGTCAAAGGTATTCTTATATGTCTTACCTGAGAGCGGTTTTGTCATCATGTCGACCAGTTGTAGTGTACTGGGAATGTATTGTACCTGTATCAAACCTTTTTGCAATTTTTCTCTTACAAAGTGACAATCTAGCTCAATATGTTTAGTTCATTTATGGGAGACTGGATTCTTTACAATGTGTCTTGCCGCTAGATTATCATATTTTATTGGTATTGGTGTGATGTTTGACATCCCTAATTCATGGAGTAGTCTACTTAACCAGCTTATCTCAGTTGTTACCTGCCTCATTGATCTGTATTTTGCCTCGGCAGAAGACAAAGAGGCAGATATCTGTTTTTTTTTTGTTTTCCAGCTTAAAGGGGAGTCACCTAGTAGAATGTAGTAGCCAGAAACTGATCTTCTGGTAATTGGGCAGGATGCCCAGTCGGAGTCACAGTATGCCACAATTCATAATTAGGATCTTTATTAAAGAAAAGCCCAAATCTTGATGTTCCTTTAATGTAGGACAGTGTATGGTAAGCTGCCTTGAGATGTTCAGTAGTGGGGGATTGAAGGAACTGACTCAAGAACTGAACCGCATAAGCAATATCAGGTCTTGTGTTAGTCAGAAAATTCAGTTTTCCCACTATGCATCTATAGAGTGTTGGGTTATCTAGTTTTCTGCCAGAATCTGTGTAAAGTTTCAGATTTAACGGGAGTGTAGAAGCAAAAGTCTTGCTGTCTTGCATTTCAAATTCACTTAATATCTGATTGACATACCGTTGTTGGGACATGATTAAACCATTTGTTGTTTCATGAATTCCATTCCTAGGAAGAAATTCAGTCTACCTAGGTCTTTGATCTGAATTCTTTGTCAAGTTGTCTTTCAAGGAATTTTACTTCTTTCATATCGTTTCCCACAACAATGATGTCATCACATATATTCCTAAGAGAGTGATGCTGTCTTTGTAGTTTGATAAATAATGAATAATCATTTTGTGATTGGTTAAAATTTAACCTTTTCAAAAACATGGCAAGCTTTTCATACCATTGGCAAGAAGCTTGCTTCAAGCCATATAGGGATTTGTGTAGTTTGCAAACTTTATTTTCCCCATGGACTTTAGACCCTCAGGAATGGACATATAAACATCCTTATGGAGATCTCCATGAAGGAATGCATTGTTCACATCCAATTGGTCTAAAATCCATCCTTTTTTCATTGCAATTATAATTAAGGCTCGTAATGTTGTCATCTTGACAACTGGGGAAAATGTCTCCTCATAGTCTAGACCATGTTTTTAGTGAAACGTCTCACTACTAATCTAGCCTTAAACCTCTCTAAACTGCCATATGCTTTGAATTTTGTCTTAAAGACCCATTTACATCTAATGGGTCTTTTACCCTTGGGTAGTTCTACTTGACCAGGTTTTATTTTCCTTTAGGGCTTCAAATTCCTCACTCATTGCCTTAACCCATCAAGGGTCCTTACTGGCAGTTTGGTAGTTTGATGGTTCTTTGAGGTTCTGGAGATTATTCAGAAGGTTATTGAGCTTTGATTTAGTGAGTAAAGAGAATGGTGTTCTGTGGGAGATGATCTGTGAGGGTTTGAAGAGAAATGTGATTACTAGAAGAAAGGGCAGTAGAATCAAGTCTTTCTGCAAGAATAGTAGAGAAAAGATCACCACTGGTTTGAAGTTGTTGAGCAGACGTAATCATCAAACCTTGAATAGGCTTGTGAGTACGGGAGGATCTTCTTAAGCTAATGGTTTCTGTGGAAGGAGACTGCTCAACGAGGTTTTCTGTGTTATTTGAAATAGTGGGTATATTTGGTTCTTGATCATTTGATTCTGGTGTGTCTACTACTGTCTGGTTTTGCTGTGATGTATTGTTATCACTCTCCAAGTAACACTCAGGTGGGGAAGGAAAAATGTTTGTTATTTCTTGATCAATGGAGAAAATGTCTTTCCATTCTGTGCTTTTCAGAGGATAAATATGTTCAAAAAATGTTAGATCTCGACTAGTTTTTATTTTGTTCTGTTCTAAAGTGAGGACCTTATACCTTTTCGTTGTTTTGCAGTTCCCTAAATATATGCAAGGGGAGGAGCGAGGATCTAGTTTGCTTCTGCTTGGTCAACATTTGTGACATAACAGAGGGACCCCAAAACTTTTTATTTCATTATAATTAGGTTTGTTGTTGTATAGTCTTTCATAAGGAGTTGAGTTTTGTATTGCTTTACTAGGAGTTCTATTAATTATGTATGCTGCTTGTTCCACACAATACCCCCAATAATGTTCTCCTAGACCAGATTGAAATAAGAGAGCTCTAGCTATTTGCATAATGTGGTCTTATTTTCTCTCCACAACCCTATTTTGTTGGGGTGTGTGGGGGCAAGATGTTTGTATGATTCCTCTTTGAGTAAAGAATTGAGTTCCCTCAAAAGGTTTGCCCAACTCTTTTGCATTGTCGCTTCTTATGATTTTACAAATCTGTTTAGTTGCCTTTCAGCAAGAGTAATAAAATCTTTGATTTTTTTGTGGCTTCTGACTTTTGTCTTAGCAGTGTGATCCATGTGCCTCTACTATAATCATCAACTATGGTGAAAAATAGTTTATGGCCATTTACTGTTTCAGACCTCATGGGTCCGCAGATGTCTAAATGTATCATTGTTAAAGGTTCGGTGGTTTTAATTGAAGAAGAAGAAGGGAATTTCTGGTTTTTCCTTTCCTTTGCCTTAAACATGTGGTGCAGGGAAGAAGTGACAATTAGACATATCAGGAACCTGAATTTGTAATGTTTTACGCATTTTCGTTAAAGGCATATGGCCTAACCTGTTATGCCATATTAAAATCCTTACAAGTGCTAATTCTAGTTTCTGCATCAATTGAGTTCATAGAAGCTAAACAATCCAGAGATGTTAAAAATTATTGGATCTATTCAACATTAAAAAACTCAAGCTAGACATGTCCAAAAGGTATAAACCATCAACTTGTTTTCCAATCCTTTGGAAAATGTTCCTTTCACAATCCTGCACAGCACAGAAATTCGCACAAAAAACCACTTGCATTCTCAACATTTCTATGAGTCTGGCCACGGATACAAGATTAAAAGTAAAAGTAGAAACATGGATCACATCTTTTAAACAATTTATACCATTTATAGTTAAATCTGCCACTCCTTCAATGAAATACCCCGTAATTAAAAATAGTGATTAATTAGGCTAATAAGTAATTTAGAGGCTTAATTAGGTGTAAATAACATGAGGGAGCAAATCCCGAAGAAAACGGATCCTTGAAACGGATTAAAAACGCTAACGAACCTTAAAGCACGTTTTTGAGGTAACCGGGAAAACGTGTCTTTAAACGGGTCAAACAGACTCGTAATAATGTTGGTCAACTAAATAATCATTAATAAATATTAGTGAAGCTTTAGAACCAATAAAATCAATAAAACGAGAAATTTGTAAAAACTGTCAAAACGGGAAGTTGTGGGGTAGAAACATAATTAACCAAAACTTATGTGTCTGCAGAGTGGATTTATCGTGAGTTATTAGCACTGGTGAAATTGATAAAAAGAAAGAAATTAATACTCAAAATATCCGTCGGGCTGCAAATAAAACCCGGTCGCAGTAGTATAGAAGACAGAAGCTGCCGGGGTCAAACCGTGGGACTTATAGCGAGATAAAATAGTTCCTAAGCTTGTCACAAAAGGGGGGAAGTTAATTGACTTGTTTTAGAGAAAATATTAAGCAGATTAAAATTACTGAGTGCAGATGAATTAAATGGAACTCCGGGTTTAGGTTTATATAATCTGATTAATTATGCTATCTCTACCGGTTTAATATATTAGTTTGGCAAAATTCCTGTTATTATCCTAAGGACTAAGTCATAGACCCTTAAGAACTCGTTCACCAGAAAATGCTCGGTCTAATCAAGGTTCGAGCAATACTATGTAAACGGACGTTAAATTCGAGGAATTATAATTGCATCTGAAAAACTAACCTATTAAATCATAATAAGCTTTCTCCAGATTTACGGCTTAATTAACCTGTCTATTTATCACCTGGTCTGATCAAAATAGACTTAGGAAAGCATTTAATAAATTCATGTAATTTATTAAAATGGTGAGAGAAAACCTTTAAGCGTAACAAACTGTATTTATTTTAACCGGTAGAAATATTGATTACATAATTAAACAAACCATAATTAAAAACTTTGCCCGAAGCAAATCCTCCTTAGCCTGACATATTAAAGACAAATAAGAAGTAGAGGAATACATCTGAAAAGATGTTTATTTCAGCTCCGCTATCTTATCTGCTAATATTTTTGACAGAGGTTGGACAGGATAACGGTATGAAGTGGAATGATTTATGGGATGAGATGTAGTATGGAATTTATGTGGATGAAATGAGTGATTTTGTGGAGAGTTTTATGGTATTTTTATGGAAGGAAAATGGCATAAGTTTGGGGTGGAATGAGATATGATTTTATGGAGGTTTGGAGGTGTATTTATAGAGAAATATAGGGTAAATGGGGTGGTAAGGCGGTGGTCTTTGCGTGTGAAGAGATAAGGCTTGTATCTCTTCACACGGCTCCTTTCTAGCTGTCAAAATAGCAGTGTCCGGACCACTCTCCGGACGAGGTCGATGCGCGCGTCCAAACCAGTACGTCCGGACGGTGGTTCGGACGAAAATTGTTTTGCCTCTAAAATCTTCGTTTGAGCTCCGATTTGATCCCCGTTTTCGCCTACGCGTTCGTCTCTTCGTGTACTTTGCTCCTAGCTTGGTTTTCCTCATGTTTAACCAATAAATTTGTGAGATAATCAATAAAACATAACTAGAGGAAAAACTAACCAAAGTGGAGAAATGAGCAGAAAAAGTGCTAATATAATATATGAAATACACCTATAAAACATGCTCATTTGGACACTTATCACACCCCCACACTTATCTTTTTGCTTGTCCTCAAGCAAAACCATGTACCCAAGTAAGTAGGGAATGCTCAATACTAACAAATATTATTATGAAGGGTAGGATAAAGAGGTGAACATTACATGATCTTTAAACTTTTTTGAGGAGTATGAAAAATCAACTGCTGGTGGCATAGGTGTGCTCAAGGTAAAAATAAAATATAGAGTTTCGGGGTATGATCCGGAGTACTTCAATGCTTCTCAGCTAAGGTGACTTTGAGAACTTTTACCATGGCCAACTTCTCTCAAGAATGGGCATTTGAGGAGAAAACAAAAGGAAAAATAGATTTATGCATTTGTTTCACTTTTGCATAAGGGATGAGAAGATGTAGGCATAACACCTTTGTATTTAAGAACACTCAACTCTCTTTTGTTGGTTACCAATGGTGTCTCACAAGTCCCTTATTTTTTTGTATTCTTCTTTTTTTAATAGAGAAGCACCCCTTAGCAATCCCTAAGAGAGAAGACAGAAAGAACCCCTGAGCAATAAAAATCCAACCATTTGCAGATTATTTGGTCACACCGCATAAAAATGCTCCTCAAAAGTGATCAATTGAAAATTTTTAAATTTGTACCATTTATCCCACAATTCATAATATTATTTATTCATAAAGAGAACACCTATATTAGCAGGGTCCATAATTTTAATTTTTTGAAACATGCGAGATAAGCAGAGAGATTTAAACATTTTAAGCACAAAATGCCCCGAAAAGGGCTCTTCCCCCACACTTAAGCTCAAGCAATGCCCTCATTGCGTAAATGGAATTAAATTAACAGGGCATGCAATAAATAAAGGAAAGAGTGTACTCCCCAAATTCCGTAGAGTGTGTAGAGCTCCCCCACACTTGAGTGTAGCTGTGGAATGTCATGAAATGTACCTGTAAGGAATATTCTACACAGCCAGAAGAACTCAAGTAAAACCTGCATTTTATTATAACATATAAAAGGGAAATATAGTACAAAAAGAAAACAACATTAAATTAAAGGAAAAACAAAAGATAGATAGTGGGTTGCCTCCCACCAAGCTGCCCGGGTTTAACGTCTCTAGCTAGACGCATGTTCTTTATTATCCCGGATCATAAATGAATGTTGACAATGGTAGTACCGGGAACAGGAAATTGCCAATATGTAGGACCGAACCACCTGGATCAAAACAAAGTATTACGGCAACAATTACAGTAGGAAAATACAAACTCCACAAAACCTGGTTTTGAAGGAGGTGTTTGCTGCCATTAATATTGTATTGAAAACCGAGTGATGGTTGTAGTGCTTCCTCAAATTGGAGAATGTAAACATTCTCCCTCTGTTGTTTAGCCGTATGGATGCAAGATGGTAGTGGTGGTGTTTGCTCAGAGTCGAGGAAGTAAATTTCCTCCTCTGGAATGTAAATGAAGGTGGAAGTGGGCTTCAACGGGTGGGTTGGGTGGGCATTATTTTTCTTTGTCGAAGGGCCTAGATTTTTCAATAAATGACCCTCGGTGCGAGGATCAAAGTTGGATGGCTCCTCCTCCTCGAATTTGAGGATGTAAATATCCTCATCTTTTTGAAGAGGCTTATAGGAAGAGCCCTGATTGATTTCAACTTCAGAAGAGATGGCTCCTTGAAGGTGATATTGGTGTTTTGTTTGGATGTTCTGACGGGAGCGAGCATTTCCTCCTCTTCATTTTTGAGGATGTAACTATCCTCATTTTCTGGATATAGCACAGAGAAGGAGGGAAAATAACGGTAATTGACTTCAGAGGGAGGAGACCATGAAGTTGAGGTAAAAGTTGCCCTCTGATGGCTTGTCTTCAAGCGCAAACAGAAGGTTTGATACCGTTTGCTCAGGTTCGAACGGGGGTGGTGGTATAGAGGAACTCAAATCCTCAGGTAAGTCGTCCACTATATGAACCAGTTTGCTCTCCGGTTGCCGTGATGTAAGGTCTAGTGGACCTTCCATCATTTCGTTTATCGCAACTAATTTGGCATAGAGCTTCAGTTGGTTCGTGTCGAGGTACTCTTCCTCGGCCTGCTGCTCCACTTCAGGGACCATTTCACTCTCGGGTTGTTGCTCCCTTTGAGCTAATGTGATGGGCTGGTCCACTACGTAGATTGCTTTTGCATACTCCTTTGGATTTGGATTGGTTTGTGAGGGGAGTTGGCCAGGAGGTCTTTGTTGAGTTAGGAGTTGTTGAATCTGAGACTGCAAGGCTGTTTGGTCTTTGCGCAGAGTTGCGACCTCTTCTTGCGTATCTCGGGATTTGCCCATCATTGCCTTAAACATCTCCTGCATTTGAGACATATCAGACTCAGGATTCGAAGGAGGTTGAGTTGGTCGACTCGATGAAGCTTCATTGCCATAAGGCTGTTGTTGATATTGCCTTTGGCCTCCTTGGAAATTGGACTGAGGTCTGTAGTTTTGGGATGTTTGTAGGGTATGTGGGTTCTGGATATTTTCTGTGTTTGAGTAGCGAAGGTCGGATTGCATGTTACGTTGCCAAGGTTGTTTGTATCCTGAACTGTTGGTGAAATAGTTTGCTTCCTCCGCTGCTTTTAATTTCTGTAATTGGGGGCATTGTTCATAATCATGAGGCCCGCCACATTGCGTACAAGAAATAGTTGCAGATGATTGGGAAATCATTGATTTAGCCTGCTGGGGGTAGGAATTCATAGCCATCTGCTCAACCACTTTTTGCAGAGTATGACTGTTTGTTGCGTTGAGCATTGCTTTCCATGAGTTGTTCATGGCTTTTCATCAGTTGGTCGAACTTGTTATCACTTTCCCCAAAATGATATAATCCTGGAGTACCGCTCCTTGATCCACCGGAGGCCCAGTCTCTGATTTCCTCACAGAGAGATTCCATGCAGTTCAGAAATTGTGCTCCTGGCTTTTTCAGAATGTCAGCCCCTAACGAAGATAGCACCATTGTTCTGCACGGACCGATCAACCCCTTGTAGAACAATTGTGATACTTGTTCTTTCGTCAGACCATGGTGAGGACAAGTAAGTAATAGACCTTTGAAACGGTCCCAAGTTTCACAAATATTCTCCGACCCAGGTTGCTTGAAATTAAAATTTCAGCAATCATCTCCAATGTTCGGCTCGGGGGTAGGAATTTGTCGTAGAACTTGGTGGCCATGTCGTCCCATGTACCGATGGTACTTGGTGTTAGGCTATGATACCACTTGCTCGCACTTCCCGTCAGGCTGTGAGGGAATAATGACAATCTTGCATATTGAAGTACTGCGTCGGTTGCAGTAAGGCTGTTGGCGTGTTGCAAGAATTTTGTAACATGTAACAGGGCTTCGTCTGGACTGGTTCCATCAAACATGCCCAACTCTTTCACACATCTGATTTGATGATATGGCTTCAGTTTCTGCCACTCATCGTATTCAGATGGGCTAAGGTGAGGAAGGATGATAGCAGGCTGTTGTCCTTGGTTAGACGGCCTGTTGATATTTCGAACTGTCGCTGGTGTCGATGCCATGTTAGCTTCCGGGACAGAATCTATCACTGTGGTGATAATGTTCTGTTGAGTTCGTCTCTGCCTTAGGGTACGCAGAAAGGTTCTCTCGATCTCTGGATTATAACCAACCGTGTGATTATTAATATTTTCTGGGTAGCTGTGTGACCTGGTAAAAGGCATTCACCACTCAAAACAGAGAAAAGAACTGGTTATGTGTTAGAATAAATAAAAATGTTAGGAATTAGTTGACAGAAATTATAAGTTAGTAGTTAGAGACAATGGAAAGAAATGACAGAAAATTGAAATGACAATGGAAAGAAATGACAATGGAACGAAATGACAGGAAATTTGAAGTTAGTAGTTAGAGACAATGGAAATTAAAGGACAATGGAATTGAAATGACAGAAATAAATGACAATAATATTAAAATGTCAGAAGTCCAAAGTCCAAAGTTAGATGTCCAAGTCAGATCAGAAGTCCGATGTCCGAAATTAGATTATTATAAGTTAATATTGACAGATTATTATAATATAACAGGTGAATTAACCGGGGCTTAGGGACTAGATTAAATCAAGTCCCCGGCAACGGCGCCATTTTGCAGAGTGGATTTATCGTGAGTTATTAGCACTGGTGAAATTGATAAAAAGAAAGAAATTAATACTCAAAATATCCGTCGGGCTGCAAATAAAACCCGGTCGCAGTAGTATAGAAGACAGAAGCGGCCGGGGTCAAACCGTGGGACTTATAGCGAGATAAAATAGTTCCTAAGCTTGTCACAAAAGGGGGGAAGTTAATTGACTTGTTTTAGAGAAAAATATTAAGCAGATTAAAATTACTGAGTGCAGATGAATTAAATGGAACTCCCGGTTTAGGTTTTATATAATCTGATTAATTATGCTATCTCTCGGTTAATATATTAGTTTGGCAAAATTCCTGTTATTATCCTAAGGACTAAGTCATAGACCCTTAAGAACTCGTTCACCAGAAAATGCTCGGTCTAATCAAGGTTCGAGCAATACTATGTAAACGGACGTTAAATTCGAGGAATTATAATTGCATCTGAAAATACTAACCTATTAAATCATAATAAGCTTTCTCCAGATTTACGGCTTAATTAACCTGTCTATTTATCACCTGGTCTGATCAAAATAGACTTAGGAAAGCATTTTAATAAATTCATGTAATTTATTAAAATGGTGAGAGAAAACCTTTAAGCGTAACAAACTGTATTTATTTTAACCGGTAGAAATATTGATTACATAATTAAACAAACCATAATTAAAAACTTTGCCCGAAGCAAATCCTCCTTAGCCTGACATATTAAAGACAGAATAAGAAGTAGAGGAATACATCTGAAAAGATGTTTATTTCCGCTCCGCTATCTTATCTGCTAATATTTTTGACAGAGGTTGGACAGGATAACGGTATGAAGTGGAATGATTTATGGGATGAGATGTAGTATGGAATTTATGTGGATGAAATGAGTGATTTTGTGGAGAGTTTTATGGTATTTTTATGGAAGGAAAATGGCATAAGTTTGGGGTGGAATGAGATATGATTTTATGGAGGTTTGGAGGTGTATTTATAGAGAACAGATCGACGACCCTGGCGCTGGAGCCACGGAGTAAGGTGGCTCTTGTACACGTGCCTTATTATGGTTGAGTGGAAAAAAATAAACAGAAACTTTCTGTATAATGTTGGGTCTGAGAAAAAAAATGAAAAAAAAATGAAAAAAAAAGAGAAGGTGTGCGTAAACACACGCGTGAAAGGAGAGTGTTGGAGAGAGATTTTATATTTTTTTTCAAAATGTTATAACTCACAAATATAAGTGTAAAAGTAAAAAAAATTATATCATTGTTCATCATTTTTCGTGCTCTTCAAAACAAGATGTATCATGGATATGTTTTGGTAAACTTAAAATTTTATTTTTAGTATGAGTATATATTAGGTATTTTTAAAGTGAATCTTTTTCATTAGCAAAATGAATCTTCTTTAATAATAAAATGAACCTTATTCATTAACAAAATGAATCTTACCCCGAAGACTCTAAAAACCACAATCGTAAAGTTAAAAACGTCGAAGTCATTTTTATGGTTTGTAGTGTAGGGTTTAGGGTCTAACGACCATAAACACTAAACCACAAACCCTAAAAAACTATCGAGTCAGTGACAACAATATAAAGTGTAGAACTAATGCCAAAAAGATTACCCTACACCCCAAACACCCAAAAACCACCCTATGATAGCTAAAAACATCGAAGGCATTTTTAGGGTTTGTAGTGCAGGGTTTAGGGTCTAACGACCCTAAACCCTAAACCACAAACCCTAAAAAACTGTCGAGTAGTGACGACAATATAAAGTGTTGAACTAATGCCAAAAAGATTACCCTACCTCCCCCCAAACACCCTAAAAACCACCCTCGCATAAGTTTGTGGTATTATTTTTACTAGTATTAAACAAAATATCCATTTTTCTTAAACCTTTGATTCACCTTTTTAAAACATTGGATTCACTTTTCTTAAACCTCCGGTTCACTTTTCTTAAACCTCTAATTCACTTTAGTTAAAACAATCTTTATTTACAAGAATCACTTTTTCTTAAACCTTTGATTCACTTTTTCTTAAATGCATGATTCACTTTATAAAAACCTCTGATTCACATTTCTTAAACCTCTTAATCTATGCTTACGAGATTCACTCTTATTACTCTGATTCACTTTGTAACAACTTGTGATTCACTTTTTAACAACGTTTGATTCACTTTTCTAAAACATCTGATTCACATTAGTCAAACAATCAGAATCACTTTAGTTAAACAATCTCTGTTTATGAGATTCGTTTTTTTTAACCTCTTATTCACTTTGAAGCAACTGTCTGATTCACTTTTTAACAACCTTTGATTCACTTTGTAACACCCTATGATTCACTTTTCTTAAACTTAAGATTCACAACGAATCTTAAAAAATATGTACATACAAAAATGAAAAATAAAAAAATTATCAAAACATACTCATGTTTGGTCTTATTTTGAAGAGCATGAAAAATGATGAACAATGGTATAATTTATTTTATTTTTACACTTATATTTTATAAGTTATGGCATTTTGAAAAAAAATAAAAATTTCTCTCTCTTCCCTCTCTCCCTGCGTGTGTACCGTAGAATGTTAACAAATTTCTCTTTTTTTTCTTTTATTCTTTATTTTCCTCCAATAGAGTGTTGACATGTGGCACTCTCCATATTACAACATGGCACCTTCTCCATGAGAAATCGCGTATAGAGAAATATGGGTAAATGGGGTGGTAAGGCGGTGGTCTTTGCGTGTGAAGAGATAAGGCTTTTATCTTCACACGGCTCCTTTCTAGCTGTCAAAATAGCAGTGTCCGGACCAGTGTCCGGACCAGGTGGTCCGGACGAGGTCGATGCGCGCGTCCGAACCAGTACGTCCGGACGGTGGTTCGGACGAAAATTGTTTGCCTCTAAAATCTTCGTTTGACTCCGATTTGATCCCCGTTTTCGCCTACTCGTTCGTCTCTTCGTGTACTTTGCTCCTACTTGGTTTTTCCTCATGTTTACCAATAATTTGTGAGATAATCAATAAAACATAACTAGAGGAAAAACTAACCAAAGTGGAGAAATGAGCAGAAAAGTGCTAATATATATATGAAATACACCTATAAAACTGCTCATTTGACACTTATCAGTGTCCACTTTTAAAATAAAAGTAAAAGTCTGTGTGTTGGTGCTGTGTGTGTCCGTTTGGACCCCCCCCCCCCCTCACACCCTCACCTATCTCTCCTTATATACAAAACAACAAAACAATTAAAAGTAATAAAGTAACCCCCCTCACTCACAACTCTCCTCCTATCTCTATTCTCTTCTCTCACGTATACACACTCACCCTCACTCTCTCATTTCTTTCCTTCTTCCCCAGCGAACAGCCATGGAAGCTTGAGCTCTCTCATAAAATACTCCCTTCTCTCATCTTGTTAAGTGCTTAAACTTCCTCCAAAAATTATAAAAACTACACCATTGTGTTCCTCGCATCAAGGAGAACACTAGCCTCTTTTCAAAATTCGAAAACAGCATTTTGTTTTCATGGGTATGGAGCATTTGGAGTTTCAAGACCACCATTAGAACCACCTCCTTCTCCTGGTCGTTTTGTGGTAAAAAATATTCTTGAAACCCCTTTGTTTTTCTAGCCTTATGGGCAAAACGAAATTTGAGCTAAACTCTTGCTTGCTCCTTGTGTATCTAGCCGATTTTGGCATTGTTGGTGAGCTGAAATCTTACTCTTGAGCCATTCCAAACACTAACTACACCCTTGCAAGGTAATGAGATTTCTAAACCCTAAAACTCACACAAAAGCTTAAATAATGTTTAGGGTTAGTTTTTAGTATTGAAATGGTGTATGTATGGGTTATAATGTTAGAGTTGTTGGAGTGCCATAACCGGTGGAGAGAGAAGGAAGCAAGAAGAAAAAAAAAAGAAAACTAGAAGAGAAACAAGGTAATGATACTCACCTTTGTGTAGCCTTATATATATATGTATGTAACAGATTTTAGAAGTTTGAAATGAGTAATGAAAATGGCATTGTGCAGTAGTGTAATGTGTAGGAGAATTCAAATGCTTAAAACCCTTAAAAGACATGGAAAAGCTTGTTGAAACCTAAATGGGAATTAGTGTTTGAGTGCAGGAATTTAATGTTGCTTAGTGTAGTATTTGTGTATGAGAAATTGGGTATATTGATATTGATTATAAACAGGTGGTGTGGATCATATATGTGAGTGAAATAATGTGGTGAGAGTATAAAAATATAGGGGAGGTTATGTCAACATTTACCTAGGACTAGAACACTTAGTGAACTAGAAACTAGGTGGATAATGTAGGGTGTAACAGATTTTGATAGAGAAAGATAGAGGTATATTGGGAGAGATAGTTAATGTAGTTGTAATGCATTAGAGGTGCTAGAAATGACATTAGAAGAGGGAACTAAAGATGGAGAGAGTTAGAATAGAAATCTGTAACAAAATGCAACTAGAGAAGAACCTATGTGAGTGTTGGAATGGAATTTGGGAAGAACAAGAGTGTAAGCTAGTATAGGATTTGTGTAATGAATTAAGGAATGAAACACATGATTTAGAGTGTGTAATTAGTGCTAAAAATGTGGGAATAAGTGTAGGAACAATGAGGGAAGTAATGGGTAAAAGAGAGGACTGAAAACAGATTTTTAAACTAAAGTACTGGGCCGGACCGGACTTGCGACCGGACTTGCAAGTTCGGTCGAGCCCAGAATCACAGAGACGGAGTCTTCTGGAATGGACCCGGACTTGCAAGTTCGGTCGGACCAGACAATTCTCCCGTCTGAAACCTCTGGAATGGACCGAACTTGCGACCGAGACTTGCAAGTTCGGCTCGGGCCAGAAAAATTTCCGTAATGAAAGCTACTGGAATGGACCGGACTTGCGTCCGGACTTGCAAGTCCGTCGAGTCAAAAAAAATAATTAAATTATTAATAATATATAACATAATCATATATATATATATATGTCTACCCACATATATATAAGTGTACATATATCATTGTACCAGTTAATGTTAAAAGGAAATTCTTAAAGTAAAGAAAGTAAGTAAGTAATGTGTAAGTAAGAATGGAAAGGACTTAGTAAGTAAGACTTAGGAAACGTAAGAGTAATCGAATTAAGTACATGATAGTTAAATTAATCAACCGAACATATGTATCTTTTAGGACTTGATTTGTTAGCACCGAAGGAACGTTGGGAGCAAGTACAACGGTGAACGTATGAATTCCTCATGCCCCGTATGCTATCTTGGTTACTCTGATTTGTGTGTTGTGTGCTACTTGATCACCAAATAGATAATGCACGAATCGGAGTTACCATGCATACTGTGATTATGTAGTTGTTGTTTTTGCTGAATATTTTCTTAAATCTTAGTTTGTATAATTCCTGCAATGTATGGATGAATATGGAATGCGTGTATGTATGTTGTATTGTACTGTGGACCGATTGTGATTGTGCTTTGGACTTCTAACTTATTCCTAACAAGCTAACCAATCTAACTTAAATTGGGTAATTAAATTGGAATGAGTAGAAGTCCGATATAGTTTCGGCCACGCGTGAGGATGCGGAGTCACGAGAGGTTGGCTCCAATTCCTGACTCTTAACTGGTCCACGGCCCAATCCCTTAAGTGGTAGCATCCCGGATTGGTGAGTCAAGTAAATCCGGTGGTGGGACGGAGTAGTCCCCGGCCGGAGGTCATACCGACTTAACTTAGTATGCAGTAATTAAGTAAGTGAGTAGTAAGTAAATGGTAAAGTAGTAAAGTAAGAAAGTAACTTGTAATGATAAAAGAGTAATAAGCATTCCGATTAACCCGATGCGTAAATTGGCAACACGTGAAGGTAAGTAAGTGTGTGTGCTATTGTATGCTATCTTGCATTGTAATGAAGTATTGTATATGCATGTATGTATGTAAGCATGTATGTATGAAATTAATGGATCGCATGTTTAGTGGCCGTCAAATAGTCGGCGTGCCCTAGCTAGCACCGTATATGCGAGTTCATGCCAGCTTTTGCTGAGCCCCTTGGGCGATGTTTTTACTACACGCAGGTACCAGAGAAGGATGACGACGTGAGAGGCGTAGCTTAAATTCTTGTCTTCTTTTTGTCTGTAACAATGAATATGAACGGTGTACTAAGTAGTACACACTTTAGCTTTTGATAGCCGGCCGTACCATGGTGTACACCTTTTTGGATATAAAAGATGGCGAATTGTGTAGATAGTAGCTTGTAGAAAACTCATTCTTTTGAAAGATTGGTAAGGGGATGTAATTAAATACCTTAAATACTCGGTGATCCGGTAATGTAAGAAGGTATCTTTTGTATTCGGTAAGCAATGTTTTAGTATCTCGGTATACTATGATCATCAGACCGTGACTGTAAGTAAGGTAAGCCTTGCTAGCCGTATGGCGGTTAACGGTGTTGTATCACCCCCGTATAATAGTAGTATTTCCGCTTCGAACTGATAGGATTAGCAGGACAATTAGACGGTAAGAAGAGGATTAGCGGTAGGGGTTTACAAAAAGTGGTATCAGAGCGTAGTTACGCTCTGATGTCCTTAGTTTACCGAGCATAGGGGATTACCGAGTTAGGATTTCAACCGTCTTAAGACGGATACTTAGAAACCTAACTAGGAACTACCGTTATTAACAACGGATACCCTTGACGTTCTAGGAACGATACCTTGTTTAAATTCCAAGACGTCAGTCATATCTTGCGAAGCCTAAGTAAATGCTAAATGTTCAGATGTCAGGACGATCGAGGCCGACCTAGGGGAGAGACATCTGACGGACCCGGCGCAGACGATAGCAAGATCGTCGCCGCCACGGTAGCGCAATGCTACCTCAAGTAATTACCGCTATGCAACAGAACCAACAGAACCAACAAACTCAAGCAGGGCCAATCCCTCCCCCTCCACCCAGAGAAGCTAACTGGGTAAAAAGCTGTAGCGGAACTCCGCCCTCCTTGCTTTAGGGCGAGAGTGATCCGGCTAAGCTAGAAGCCTACATCTCGAGATGGAGACGACGTTTGAAACCCTCGAAGCTCTGCTGGAGTTCGAATTAGAGTTGTTGCCTACTATCTGAAAGATGCAGCCATGGATTGGTGGAAGCTAGTCAGCACGAGCACGTCAACGACCCCACCTTCGACTAGGAGTCCTTTGCATCCCTTCTCCTCAAAATACTATCCGGAGCATGTGAAAACAAAGAAAAGGCTAGAGCTGGACCGCCTTGAAAATGACAGGCAAGATGTCCTGTGTGATGAGTATTACCGCACCTTCACTTCTATCCTCCGTCTTCTACCCGATCTAGGATACACCGGCCAGGTGTTGGTCGATCGCTTCTATGGCGGTCTGAGCCATCGCCTACGGTACGGTATGGGCTACACACGATTTACCTCTCTTCAGGTAAATATCGGTTAACCCTTAGTTCATTTCAATTCCTTAATTTTCCTTGATTCCTTGAATCTCTTCTTTATCCTTTCTTAAATGAGAATCCCGGCTAATACCTGAAACTTCAGGAGTGTTATCACGCGCTTCTCGCGTTGAGATCACTTGCCAACTACGAGATGAAGAAACCGCGTTGGAAGCGCAAGGCAAACAATAAGACACAAGTGCCTTGGAGCAGAACCAGGGTAAAAGCTGGAAAAAGAAGAAAGGGAAATTCTTTCATCAAACTCAAAGAACTTCCCAATGAGAGCAGTGCCCATGCTGAGCAGGGCAAACCAGTTGAGCTGCTTCAACTAGGTTCTTCTGCACCGGTGGCCGCAAAGCCACTGAGATCACACCCACCTAAGGGTAAACTTCTATTCCTAAATCGTATTCGTACAAGTACCATATCTAGTTAACCCCCCAACTTGCTAACCCTCTAAACTCAGGTTCTGGCTCAGGTTTCACCAAAACCTTCTCCGACGGCCGCACCTATGTGTGCAGGAAGTGCAATCAAGACCTCCCGGCAAGGACTGCTATGGGAGAGAAATCAAATGCTACACTGCCAGAAACCGGGACATACAGCCAACAGATGCCCAGAGAATGCCAAGCAAAAGGGAACTTCCAAAGCTACAAGCAGAGGGAAGGCAAGGAGGTTGCATCTGGCGATGCACGACCCAGCAGGCACACAGGGACAGGGATCCCGGGGACCTCAGAGGGGCGCACCCCAGAGGCCAGCCTGTCCTTCATGTTACGACCGTGATGGGTTCCGTTCTAAGTCCTGGCCCAGGTAATTATCCGAACCTTTAATCCTTGAGAAGCATGTCTAAGCATTAGAGTAATTGTATGAGTGAATGCATGAGTAAAGTTATGAAGTGTGTATTGAGCATGAATGAGTAGTTGAAACTAGTACTCACCGTTAGATTAAATTTATAACCATAGGAAGCTTTAGTATCTGTTAGATAGACCGTAACCTGAATCAATAAGGAGATCGACATCACCAACCACTACTACACCAACGAACAGTGTCAGGTCATCCGACCAGGTATGATTTTATTAAGGGAATACTTGACACCCGTAAGCCCAAATCTCAATCATTCGACGATGCAACGAACTAGGGACGGGTCAAGGTGGATTTATACACCCGAATTCCCCGGTGGAGCGAAGCTGAAGCTGAAAATGATGTGCTTGGGAAAGGACTGAATCCTTATACCAAGACATACCAAGAGACACGAACACAAGATGGAGCGACGCCACCGACAATACCTCCAGAGTTTCAGACACTCATCACACAAGCAATAGGACTTGCACAACAATGTGAACATGATCCGATCCCCGCACTTGAAGCGGACCTTTGTATCGTCAACTTCTATGACAAAGAAGGACGACTTGGGTTACACCAAGACAAGGACGAGACAGCGGAATCTCTTGAACAAGGAGTGCCCGTAGTGTCTTGGTCCATGGTGATGACGCCATCTTTTTGTATAGCGAGCAGAAGCGTGTGACCTCGCACAGAAATTGATATTGAGATCAGGGAGATGTCCTAATCATGGGTGGAAACTCTAGGATGCTGTATCACGGGATCAACAAGATCAAGTTAAATACGGCACCACCGGCAATAATCAATGCCACACACATGAAACCAGGACGCCTGAACCTTACCTTTAGGAAGTATTAAATTCATAGTATCATGTAATCTATTAGTAACGTGTTAGAGATACGGTATGTATGATGGTTGGTTTATCAATAAAGAGCAGTGTTGATTTAAATTCCACTTGTGTCCACATCGATACTTATCCACTTGTGAATCCAATAGGTTGTGGACTCGGTACGAAGGTAACCTGAGCATCCTCACCGAAGCACAAGCCGGCAGAACGGCACCATCTTAACGGGAACATTCCTAGTGAACGGCATTGATGCCAATGTGTTATTTGACTCCGAGCGCTCTCACACGTTCGTATCACCATCTTTTGTGAAGAGGTTGAAGCTAGATGCGGATGAGCTACCGAATTTTATGGTTACTCTCCCATCAAAGGAGTGAGTAAAGTGCACCAAATACTATCAATCAGCCACTATCGAAATCAAAACGAAGCGTTTTCCCATCTCCTTCATCGAGTTTAATGGATTGGGATTCGACTTAATCATCGGAATGAATTGGTTGGAGCGGCACATGGGTAGAATCCTCTGCGCCGAGCATCGATTGCTGCTCAAGAGTCTTCTGGGTTTTACCGTATCTTATCGCAGAGACCGAGAGAGCCTTCGACCACACTCATATTGCTATGGCTATGTACCGGGAGTCAGCAGAAAAGGCCACGAAGTATATCTGTGTTATGTACAAGACCTGGAGAGAGATCCAGAGTTCAGTGAAGATGTACCGATTGTATCCGAATTCCCTGAGTATTCCCTAAGGAGCCCGCATGCCACCACCGAGAGCAGTGGAGTTGAAATTGATATTTTGCCAGGTACCGGTCCCATTGCTAGGGCACCGTACCGCATGGCACCTGCTCAATGACAGAACTGAAAGAGCAATTACGAGACCTTCTCGACAAAGGGTTTATACGCCCGAGCGTATCACCCTGGGGAGCACCGGTTCTCTTCGTGAAGAAGAAGGACGGTAGCCTCCGACTTTGCATTGACTATCGTGAGCTGAATGCGGTCACAGTCAAAAATAAATACCCATTACCACGCATCGACGACCTATTTGATCAGCTGAAAGGAGCATCAGTCTTCTCCAAGATTGACCTCCGTTCTGGGTATCATCAAATTGCTATCAAAGAGCAAGACATTGAGAAAACGGCATTCCGTACCAGATATGGCCACTACGAATTCACGGTGATGCCATTCGGCTTGTCAAACGCACCAGCTAAATTCATGGACCTCATGAATCGTCTGTTCAGTGAGCAGTTGGATACTTCAGTGGTTGTCTTCATCGACGACATACTTGTATACTCAAAATCAACAGAAGAACATGAAGTTCACTTAAGGAAAGTGCTTGAGACACTGCGCGAGAATCAGCTGTATGCGAAGTTTTCAAATGCGAGTTCTGGCTAGATCAGGTATCATTCTGGGTCATGTCATCTCGAGCACAGGTATCTCAGTTGACCTTCTAAGATAGAAGTTGTACGATCATGGCCTAGACCTAAGACTGTTACCGACATCCGGAGCTTTCTTGGTCTAGCTGGTTATTACCGGAGATTTGTAAAGGACTTCTCAAAAGTCGCTAAGCCCATGACTACACTGATGAAGAAAGATGCACCGTTTGTATGGACAGACGAGTGCGAGCTATCATTTTAGAGCCTTAAAGACTCATTGACCTCAGCGCCCATCCTTACTCTTCCAGAGGGCACAGAGGGATTTGAGGTATATTGTGATGCATCAGGCAAAGGAATGGGATGCGTACTCATGCAGCATGGCAAGGTTGTAGCTTATGCCTCCCGCCAGCTGAAAAAGCATGAGGAGAATTACCCGACTCACGACTTAGAGTAGGAGCCATTGTCTTCGCCTTGAAGATATGGTGACACTATCTCTATGGGGTAAGCATCACCATCTACTCCGACCACAAGAGCTTACAGTATGTATTCACACATAAAGAATTGAATTTGAGACAGAGAAGGTGGATGGAGTTTCTCTCTGACTACGACATCGACCTACAGTATAAGGAAGGGAAGACAAAGATTGTAGCCGACGCCCTGAGCCGTCGAGCACACTCGCTCCATTCGCTACTCGCTTCTTCTAGCTTGGTTGACGAGGTGCGAGACGCTCAGTTGAGTGACCCTTACCTAACCGAAATCAGACAAAAGATCGAAAATAATACATTTGAGAAGAAAAAGTACGACTTCAAGCTACATGAAGATGGTTTGATTCGGTTGAATGGCAGGCTATGCGTCCCCCGAAACAATGCTGAGCTAAGGGATCGCATCCTGCGAGAGTCACACAGTTCCACATTGTCAGTCCATCCAGGAGCCTCCAAGATGTACAAAGACATGAAGAGGTACTTCTGGTGGTCTGGAATGAAATCGGATGTGACAGAATTTGTACTGAGATGCTTAACATGCCAAAAGGTTAAATTCGAACATCGTAGACCAGGCGGAATGGTACAATCGATGACAGTTCCGGAGTGGAAATTTCATGATATCTCCATGGATTTTGTTGTAGGACTCCCACCTGCTAGGGGAGGACTCAACATGATCTGGGTTGTGTCGATCGCCTTACCAAGGTTGCCAGATTCATACCGATGAAGGACACCTGGAAGGTAGTGAAGCTCGCAGAGCTATTCGACAAGGAGATTATCAGACATCACGGAGTCCCTAAAACCATAGTATCTGACCGCGACACCAGATTTCTTTCGAGATACTGGAGAGCCACACGGGAAGCGTTGGGTACAGAATTGAAGTTGAGTACCGCCTTCCATCCTCAGACTGACGGTCAGACAGAAAGGACCATCCAGACACTGGAGGACATGCTTAGGGCATGTGCCTTAGACTTTCAGGGGAGTTGGTTAGATAAGCTTCATCTTATCGAATTTTCTTACAATAATAGCTATCATACTTCGATTAAGATGTCACCTTTCCAAGCCCTATACGGTAGACCTTGCCGTACACCCTTGTGTTGGGATGAGTCAAGCGAAGCGGTCATCATAGGGCCGGAGTATCTATAACAAGTCCAAGCGGAAGTGCAACAAATCCGAGCCAATATGAAGGCAGCCCAAGATAGACAGAAATCCTATGCGGATGTGAGACGACGCGACCTTGAGTTCGTCGTGGGCGACCAAGTGTTCTTGCGAGTTTCACCTATGAAGGGCGTATTCCGTTTTGGCCAGAAGGACAAACTAAGCCCAAAATTTGTAGGGCCGTACACTATCACCGAAAGAGTTGGATCCGTAGCCTACAGGTTAGCGCTACCTGAGGACTTGGGACGTGTCCATGATGTATTTCATGTGTCACAACTCAAGAAATACATTGCTGATCCTTCTCATGTCTTAGAGCCCGAGAGACTCTCCATCGAGCCGAATGAGGTATGTTGAAACCCCGGTAAGAATCCTTGATAGGAAGACCAGAGACACTCGCCACAAGTCTATACGAATGGTGAAGGTCCTATGGTCAAACCACGATGTCAAGGAAGCGACATGGGAATTGGAGGATGCCATGAAGGCTAAGTACCCGCAGTTGTTCATAGACTAGAGAGTCTAGCATTTAGTAATACGGGTACGGGTCGTACCCCTTTAAGGGGGGGTAGAGCCCTTTTGCTTTTGCATTGCTTCGGGGTGAGCATTGCATAGTTTGTAGGTGTTGTAATGGATTTTTGTATGGCACATGTAGTGCAAGTGAATTTGGTATGTGTATGTATGTATGTGTAATGAGTAGTGTATGGATGTGTATGTACGATGGATGATGTATGTGTAATGCGTAATATGAATTGCATCGATGTATTGTGTGATGGTATGTATGGAAATGGTGTATGGTGTATGTGAATTTGTATTGTGAGTGAATGCGTATTGTGCTTGAATAGTGTATGCTTGCAATGTGGAATGAAGCAAACACCTCATAGGTGTAGTAAGACACATTATGGCAATTGGTTTGCATAATGAGTAGAATTACTTAAACTATTAACCTTGAGCAACTTTGAGGGCAAAGTTTCTTAAGGGGGTAGATTGAAATACCCGTAATTAAAAATACTGATTAATTAGGCTAATAAGTAATTTAGAGGCTTAATTAGGTGTAAATAAACATGAGGGAGAAAATCCCGAAGAAAACGGATCCTTGAAACGGATTAAAAACGCTAACGAACCTTAAAGCACGTTTTTCGAGGTAACCGGGAAAACGTGTCTTTAAACGGGTCAAACAGACTCGTAATAATGTTGGTCAACTAAATAATCATAATAAATATTAGTGAAGCTTTAGAACCAATAAAATCAATAAAACGAGAAATTTGTAAAAACTGTCAAAAACGGGAAGTTGTGGGGTAGAAACATAATTAACCAAAACTTATGTGTCCAATTTTAAAATAAAAAGTAAAAGTGTTGTGTGTGTGCTGTGTGTGTCCGACTTGGACCCCCCCTCACACCCTCACCTATCTCTCCTTATATACAAAACAACAAAACAATTAAAAGTAATAAAGTAACCCCCCCTCACTCACCACTCTCTCTCCTATCTCTATTCTCTTCTCTCACGTATACACACTCACTCACTCTCTCATTTCTTTCCTTCTTCCCCAGCGAACAGCCATGGAAGCTTGAGCTCTCTCACAAAATACTCCCTTCTCTCATCTTGTTAAGTGCTTAAACTTCCTCCAAAAATTATAAAAACTACACCATTGTGTTCCTCTCATCAAGGAGAACACTAGCCTCTTTTCAAAATTTGAAAACAAGCATTTTCGTTTTCATGGGTATGGAGCATTTGGAGTTTCAAGACCACCATTAGAACCACCTCCTTCTCCTTGTCGTTTTGAGGTAAAAATATTCTTAAAACCCCTTTGTTTTTCTAGCCTTATGGGCAAAACGAAATTTGAGCTAAACCCTTGCTTGCTCCTTGTGTATCTAGCCGATTTTGGCATTATTGGTGGAGCTGAAATCTTACTCTTGAGCCATTCCAAACACTAACTACACCCTTGCAAGGTAATGAGATTTCTAAACCCTAAAACTCACACAAAAGCTTAAATAATGTTTAGGGTTAGTTTTTAGTATTGAAATGGTGTGTATGTATGGGTTATAATGTTAGAGTTGTTGGAGTGCCATAACCGGTAGAGAGAGAAGGAAGCAAGAAGAAAAAAAAAGAAAACTAGAAGAGAAACAAGGTAATGATACTCACCTTTGTGTAGCCTTATATATATGTATGTAACAGATTTTAGAAGTTTGAAATGAGTAATGAAAATGGCATTGTGCGTAGTAGTAATGTAATGTAGGAGAATTCAAATGCTTAAAACCCTTAAAAGACATGGAAAAGCTTGTTGAACCTAAATGGGAATTAGTGTTTGAGTGCAGGAATTTAATGTGCTTAGTGTAGTATTTGTGTATGAGAAATTGGGTATATTGATATTGATTATAAACAGGTGGTGTGGATCATATATGTGAGTGAAATAATGTGGTGAGAGTATAAAAATATAGGGGAGGTTATGTCAAAATTTACCTAGGACTAGAACACTTAGTGAACTAGAAACTAGGTGGATAATGTAGGGTGTAACAGATTTTGATAGAGAAAGATAGAGGGTATATTGGGAGAGATAGTTAATGTAGTTGTAATGCATTAGAGGTGCTAGAAATGACATTAGAAGAGGAACTAAAGATGGAGAGAGTTAGAGTAGAAATCTGTAACAAAATGCAACTAGAGAAGAACCTATGTGAGTGTTGGAATGGAATTTGGGAAGAACAAGAGTGTAAGCTAGTATAGGATTTGTGTAATGAATTAAGGAATGAAACAACATGATTTAGAGTGTGTAATTAGTGCTAAAACATGTGGGAATAAGTGTAGGAACAATGGGGAAGTAATGGGTAAAAGAGAGGACTGAAAACAGATTTTTAAACTAAAGTACTGGGCCGGACCGGACTTGCGACCGGACTTGCAAGTTCGGTCGAGCCCAGAATCACAGAGACGGGAGTCTTCTGGAATGGACCGAACTTGCGACCGACTTGCAAGTTCGGTCGGACCAAAAAATTCTCCCGTCTGAAACCTTCTGGAATGGACCGAACTTGCGACCGGACTTGCAAGTTCGGTCGAGCCCAGAATCACAAAGACGGGAGTCTTCTGGAATGGACCGGACTTGCGACCAGATTTGCAAGTTCGGTCGGACCAGAAAATTCTCCCGTCTCCAACCTTCTGGAATGGACCGAACTTGCGACCGGACTTGCAAGTTCGGTCGGGCTAGAAAAATTTCCGTAATGAAAGCTACTGGAATGGACCTGACTTGCGTCCGGACTTGCAAGTCCGGTCGAGTCAAAAAAATTAAATTAATTTAATAACATACATATATATATATATATATATATATATATATGTCTACCCACATATATATATAAGTGTACATATATCAATGTACCAATGTTAAGGAAATAAACTTAAAGTAAAGAAGAGTAAGTAAGTAATGTGTAACTGTAAGAATGGAAAGGACTTAGTAAGTAAGACTTAGGAAACGTAAGAGTAATCAAGAATATAAGTAAATGATAGTTAAATTAATCAACCGAACATATGTATGTTATAGGACTTGATTTGTGAGCACCGAAGGAACGTTGGGATACAAGTACAACGGTGAACGGTATGAATTCCTCATGCCCGTATGCTATCTTGGTTACTCTGATTTGTGTGTGTGTGCTACTTGATCACCAAATAAGATAAATGCACGAATCGGAGTTACCATGCATACTTGTGATTATGTAGTGTTGTATGTTGTGAATATTTTTCTTAAATCTTAGTTTGTATAATTCATGAAATGTATGGATGAATATGAATGCGTGTATGTATGTTGTATTGTACTGTGACCGATTGTGATTGTGCTTGGACTTCTAACTTATTCCTAACAAGCTAACCAATCTAACTTAAATTGGTAATTAAATTGGAATGAGTAGAAGTCCGATATAGTTCGGCCACGCGTGAGGATGCGGAGTCACGAGAGGTTGGCTCCAATTCCCGACTCTTAAACTGGTCCGCGGCCCAAATCCCTTAAGTGGGTAGCATCCCGGATTGGTGAGTCAAGTAAATCCCGGTGGTGGGACGGAGTAGTCCCCGGGCCGAGGTCATACCGACTTAACTTGAGTATGAGTAAGTAAGTAAATGGTAGTAAGTAAGTAAATGGTAGTAGTAAGTAAAGTAAGAGTAAGTAACTTGTAATGAGTAAAAGAGTAATAAGCATTCCGATTAACCCGGATGCGTAAATTGGCTAACACGGTGAAGGTAAGTAAGTGTGTGTGTGCTATTGTATTGCTATCTTGCATTGTATGAAGTATTGTATATGCATGTATGTTGTATGTAAAGCATGTATGTATGAAATTAATGGATCGCATGTTTAGTGGACGTCAAATAGTCGGCGTGCCCTAGCTAGCACGCGGTATATGCGGAGTTCATACGCAGCTTTTGCTGAGCCCCTTGGGGCGATGTTTTTACTACACGCAGGTACCAGAGAAGGATGAAGACGGTGAAGAGGCGTAGCTTAAATTCTTGTCTTCTTTTTGTCTGTAAACAATGAATTATGAACGGTGTACTAAGTAGTACACGGCTTTAGCTTTTGATAGCCGGCGTACCATGGGGTACACCTTTTTGGATATAGAAAAGATGGCGAATTGGTGTAGATGAGTAGCTTGTATAAAACTCATTCTTTTGAAAGGATTGGTAAGGGGATGTAATTAAATACCTTAAATACTCGGTGATCCGGTAATGTAAGAAGGTTATCTTTTGTATTCGGTAAGCAATGTTTTAGTAGCTCGGTATACTATGATCATCAGACCGTGACTGTAAGTAAGGTAAGCCTTGCTAGCCGTATGAGAGGTTAGCGGTGTTGTATCACCCGCCGTAGTAATAGTAGTATTTCCGCTGCGAACTGATAGGATTAGCAGGACGATTAGACGGTAAGAAGAGGATTAGCGGTAGGGGTGTTACATTCAACAGGTTTCTTACGCCCGTCGAGGAGTGTAATCTCCCTGTCTGAGCTTAGAACTCTATAATTATTCAGCAATCTTTTATTTCCACTTATATGTTTAGTGGCTCTAGAATCAAGAATCCATATTTCTAGCAGTTTAGTCAACATGTAATTTCCATGCGAGGTAAAACAAGGCAAATAATTTAAGTAAGTTTTAGAGTTACTTGGGAAATCTCCAAAACTTTTTTGATTCGACTTTTTTGAAGATAGCTTACCAGCTGTTGAAGTTGTTCTGTACTAAACCCTTTAACCGGTGTCTCAGATCCTTCGCCGCCAGTTAAGGTGCTTGTTCTTCCTTGTTCCTCGATGACCGTTGTGACTTAGGTGTCTTTTCGTTTCTTGCTTTCGTCTCCAAGGAAACCAATCAGCCACGAGCAATTTTCTCTGGTGTGTCCAGTTTTACCGCAGTTGTTACATTTTGGTGGATCTTTCCTGAAATACCCCATAAATTAATTTAAATTAATTTAGGCGATTTCTTTTGGTAAACCCTAAATGAAACTATTAAATATTAATTTATTATATGGTATTATGAATTTAATAGTGAGATTTATAAGTTAATAAATCTTGGGAAAATTTCAAGACACTCCAATTATATTATAAAGATTTTAGAAATATTTTGAACATTGATTTAAGGCTTAAAAGTCAAAATAAAATCATAGAAACCTTGAAGCTTCAAAAGCCTTGCTAGGATTGACTTTTTGAGAATGGTCAAATCAGCCCATGAAAACTATACCAATAAAAAGGTTATGGAAAACCAAGAAGATCGATAAAAAGAACGTTAAAAACGGATCATCCTAGCCAAAGTTATGATAAATTGAAGTTTAGAGCCAAAATTTTGAAGGATGCTGACGTGTCCAGGACACGTGTCGCGCCCAGTCAGCACCGAGTCACTCAATCGGTTGAGTTTCCAGCGGTTTTGGCATGTCAACAGGCGATCTTTAGACACCTATATCTTTTTCCCTACTCCACCATTTGGTATGCCGTTTGTTTTTCATTCGATTCTCCTATCTTTCCTCTTTCCAACCATTACTCACACACCATCTAACTCCTTCTACAATGATCGGAAAGTTGATCCAAAGTTGCCTCCTCGCGAGTTCGTAACCCAGAATTCCGGTTTTTCCTGAGATCGGGTAAACTTCGTCACGCCATAACTTCTTCATTTCTCATCCAAATTTCGTGTTCTTTAGCTTGTGAAGATCTTTAATCCCTCTATAACTTTCATGTTGATGTCCAAGGCTGATTCGCACTAGTTTGGGAGATAAATCTGTCTAAAGTTGCCTACTTGACCACGGCGGTAATTCTGCCCAGTTCATCCCGAATCAACTAGGTAAACACGGATCTTGTGAGATCTGTAACTTTCTCCCTAGTTCATCAAAATCAATGATTCTTCCACTAGCATCTAGAGTTACATGTCTAGTTTGGATTGTGATAGGTTCCATGAATCAAATCTCTCTCAGTTGGTGCGAGTTGATTCGAGAAGAGGCATACCTGAACCGCACATAAAATACCGATTCCAGAATTGTCGACTTGGTTTCACCCCGTTAATGCAATTCCGGTAAGTTTCTGGTCAAATTGTTCCGTTGATGCCCTTCGAAATTTCATCACCGATCAAACCCACATGCCAATTTAGTCTATTATGCATTACAATGGGAGAATTTGTATGAATTGCAACCGAATTAAGTTCTGTACCGAAATAAACCCTAACTCGAATCGATTTCGAAACTTGGTGTATACTGCATTATAATTGGGGAAATCGGTACCATTAGAACCGGAATTTGATTACGAATCGATAGGAACAAGAATCACTCGATTTCGTTCTGTAGATTGTGAGAAAAACGAGATTTAGTACTCGATCCCCTTATTACTTCGCTGATGAACTTGCGTGTTCTGGGCCGTCCGATCGCGGTTAATAAACATGGACGGCCGAGATTAGATCGTGGGGATTTAAGAAGTAATAAGTGAATATGTTTTCCAGAATAAAGTCCTAACTTGCTAGATTTAGTTAATGGCCTTCCCGAATGTATTTTGACTTGAAATTTTAACCATAGATTCCTTATAAAGTCTAGTTTATTTTGATGTAAATTAATATGGGTTTTGAGTTTTTAAACATAAGTTATGATTTTTGCAAGTTACGAGTATTATGGAATTATTTGGGTGATTTAAAAATATTTTTATGAAATAAAAATTTTATAATATGTCTAAAATGTTATAGTTATTATATATTAAATTTGGGAATTTTTGGGCAAGGGTAAATAGGTTTAAAAATTATGTTTATGGAATTTTCATAAGAATAACTTATAATATATGGTTGTGAATGTAACAAAAAAATTAAAGTATGGTTGTTAATAAGCTTTTTAGGTTGGGGAAAATAATTAAACCTAAATTAACATTTTACATCAGTATGTTATGAATATTTTGGGTATTATCTTTTGGGTGAAGTAAAATTTGTTTACACCTAAATATACTTATATGAGAAAATAAAATAGGAACTTATATTAAAACGAGGTATTAAACTAAACTACATGTTATTATTATGGAGGTTAATATGCTTAATTAAACTAGGGCAAACACTTTATTTTATAAACCATATATCAGTTGTGGATATGTCTAAAAGATATTAGATATAATTAAATACAATAAGAATTTCTTAAAGAATGTTTTGGATAAATCCTAAGGAAAATATAAGTGTATATATAAATGCATTAGAAGTAAATAAAAGAAGTAACATTCCTTATGGGAAACATATTAAGAGGGAAAAATTGGGATAAACCTAATTCCTACGTGACAATTAAAAATATTAAAGGTTAGTGTGACATCCAGGTAGACTATTAGGGGGAAATACACATCCTAAACCTTAATAGGTGTCAAAGTAAGTTAGCCAATCGTAACCAAAGGGTTTAATTAAATCAAACCTATAATCAGGGTGGGTAAATGGAGTAAGTTAAGTTTAAATTAAAGATTTAATTACGAGATCTAGCCAGATCCTTAGGAGGGAGTAACTGTAAAACGAAACTATAGACTAATAAGAATGGGGAAGTGTAGCATTATAGTGCCTTAACTAATCAATACTTGGAATACTTTAATTATAGGTGATTAGTGGAGGTAGTTCGCATTTTCAAGTTTGGTTGCTGCTTCTACATATACCAGGTACGATTTCTCGTACTCAGATACTTTTGGTGACGAACTTCTTGGAATGTTTTGAGAAACGCTAACTGAGCTTGAATGAATCTCGAAAGGGAACTGTTGTGTGACTAACTCAGCTTGATGTGACTAACTGGGCTTTGAATGTACAATTCACATGATCATTGGTTCTCCTTATCTGGTTACCTCATTAGATATTAACTGCTGAGGGTTTACGCTTCTGCACTCTGTAGGACTGAGTGTTTTGGTATTGCGCTCGTGCAGTTATTAATCTAGTGGGAATATGGGAATGTTGGTCTTGGTAAATTCTTCTTTCGACTGTGGATATCATTTCAACCATGAGCTGAGTCTTTGTTGTGATGTGCGCACATCTTCACCGGTAAACAGCGGGCTGTATATCCCCTGTCCAATCGGACGTGTAAACAGCGAGGGGCTGTATATCCCCTGTCCAGACGGACGTTGTAAACAGCGAGGGGCTGTATATCCCCTGTCCTATCGGACGTAGTCAACAGCGAGCCATCTCTTCCAATTGGTTTCATTCCACCCTTGAGTTGTTGGTTCTTGGATTTCTTCTTTCCTTACCTAGTCCTTGTGACTACTTGGGTTTTCTACTCTTACTGGAACTTAATCTAACTTAAGCATGGGATGTTCACTGACTCCTGGTGTGGTTCTAACTGACTAACTTTATCTTTATTGTTGACTATCTCTATTACTTGCTTGTTGCTTTGACTTGGTGATTTGAAGTGCCTTGTCCCTCTGTTTGGTTTTTAAGAGTTTCTTTCCAAGTTTCTATATTGTTTAAAGATTATGTTTTAATTTCTGTTATGAGGATTGTACCAGTTCCATTCCAGGGAACTGACTCACCCCTCCCGGGGTGGGCTGCTTGGTTTCATCTTGCAGGTACGAATTGTTGTACAGGTGGCCACGAAGAGAGTGAGTGTGTGGGATGGGAATTTGGAATTTTGGAGAGCTATTGTATTTTGTTATTATTATTTTATGTTATGTTTTCTCGAGTTCAGACCGTAGCTTTTGTAATATCATAAGTTGTAATTGGTGAGGTTTGGTGCCGGGTGTTTGGAACCCGATGATCTGTAATCGCCTTAGTGTTTTATTTCCGCTGCATTTATGTTAAATAGGGGCGTTACAGAAAGTGGTATCAGAGCGTAGTTACGCTCTGAGCCCGAGAAAACAAGCCGAGTGAAATACTTAGAATATAGGTGCCCTTAAAACTGGGGAAGTGGGGTAGAATTGGGAAGTGAGGATTCCAGAAAGGCACGTTACCCTTACCCCATACTTTGCCTTACTTACATTACCCATGAACACTCTAACTACATACCGTCCATGGGTAGTTATGAAACACTTCGCACGTTACTACATAGATATCTAGAATTAATACACAACTTCTGAACAACAAACACCATCCTTTAGCAGCTAAATGTCTCAAAGAGGAGGAAGAGGAGGACGCGGAGGAAGAGGAGGACGAGGAGCGGGACCCCCAGGTGGTTACGGACCCGACGCTGTTACCCCTGAGGTCATAGCTCAGATTGTGACCGCTGCATTAGCTCAGCAGCAGGCTCAGATCCCTCAACCACCGCCACCACCACCCAATGGTCCACGAGAGTTTAACTGGTTGAAAGCGGTCAACGATCTTCGTCCCCCAGTCTACGAAGGCCAGCCAGTACCGAAAGCTCTGGAGAAATACATAGCTGAGATTCAAAAGGCTTTTACCTCTCTACATGTTCCAGCAGAACGCCAAGTGGACATAGCGGCCTACTTTCTCCAAGGGCCCGCTCATCGATGGTGGCAGACAGCCAGAGCCGAGCTGACCGCTCAAGCGAACTTTGATTTCCAAGCTTTTCTGGTGGCCCTGAGAGCTAAGTTCTACCCATCCTACCTACAGAAGAGGATGAGAAGTGAATTTGAGCAGTTGAAGCAGGGGACTTCCTCTGTTGCTGAATACTATGACAAGTTTGTGGAGTTGCTTGCCGTCATTGGCGAGGGGGCTTACGCTCCGAGGTATTTGGTGGACAAATTCCATACCGGCTTGGACTTCAGGATCATGAATATGATCGGTTCCACCAGAGGAAAGACTTTACAGGTATGAAATATGACTATGGAATTTCTGGCATGCTTGGATTCCCCACTAACACGTGTTGTAACGACAGGAACTAGCTGATGATGCAAATGACTGCGAAACCACCATCGCATACCAGGATTCTGTGCTAGGGAAGAGGAGGAATGATAATGGAGGAGGAAATGGAAGAGGATCCTCTCAGAATCATGAGAAGAGGGGAAAATTTTTCAAGGGAGGGAATGAGAAAGCCATCGTTCCTTCCCATGCTGATGCTAAGCCTCTCCGCTATGAGCCACCTAGGGGTGAGAAAAGATAGAATCTACAATGTAGCTTTATTTTGCTATCACATTACTAACCTTGAACTGAAACAGGAGACAACCCGGTGAGAAGGTATTTCTGCAGGTGGTGCCAGAAGGATCACCCAGGTAAGGACTGTAAAGGGAACCTGGTAGAATGCCACTACTGCGGTAAGAAGGGGCACAGGGGATTCGAATGCTTCTTGAACCCGGACTCCAAGAGTTACAAGCCACACACCGGGTCGACGGCTAAAGCCCCAGCTACAAATGCTGCCGGAGGAGGAGGTAGAGGTGGCACAGGAGGTGCAGGACCATCTACCAACCGCCCTGCCCAGAGCTACCCTCAGAGGCCGGGCAAAGCACCAATTCTCAACCTGGTGGACCGTGTTGAATCAGCGAGTGATGATCCGAGTTCACCTGGTGAGGACTACTTTCCTACTGAAGAAGCTTAGACCTTCGTTTCACTTAATTTCTTCAAGCAATTTTTCCTCTACATTGTAAAGGGATGAACTATTAATCCCTCTTTTTTTACATCTTTGTGCTAAGACCAGTTTGAACCTTGACTTGTTTACTTAATGGCAATTGTTGTTTTCGTTCAGCTTTCGATATTTGCTTTCCTGTATTGCCTATTTCCACACCCACCATTCCCTTTGAGGCCAAACCACACCCACCAGAAAAGTGTGAGATATTGAGACCTGGGATGGTCTTATTACGAGAATTTTTGACCCCAGCTGACCAATATGCATTGATCCTCAAGATCAGAGAATTAGGTGTGAAAGGAGGAAACTTTTACACCCCTACCTTCAAGAACGGTGCGACCATGAAGGTGAAGATCATGTGCCTAGGTAAGAAGTGGGACCACACCACTGGAAACTATGAAGAGGTGGAGGTGCCACCAATTCCAGGAGAGTTGCAGACCATCATTGGAGCTGCAGTTAAAGCAGCCCAGGAATTGGAGGATGAGCCCGTCCCAGACCTAACCTCAGACGTGTGCATCATCAACTTCTATGGGAAAGAAGGTAAGCTAGGAATGCATCAGGATAGGGACGAGTCTCTAGAGTCCATCACCAGAGGAGTTCCAGTGGTGTCCATATCCTTGGAGACGACGGAATTCCTATTTGGAGATCAGAAGAGGATGGATCTTGCTACAAAAATCCTCCTGAAGTCGGGTGATGTGATATTCGGGGGAGCAGCCAGACTTATCTACCATGGGGTGAAGAGAATTAAGCCCCACACAGCCCCCACATCCATCATCAACCAGACCCACATGAAACCTGGCCGTTTAAACCTGACCTTTAGACAGATCTAGCCTTGTAATTTATGCAATTTCAGCATTGTAATCATTAAAATGCTCATGAAGACCTTAATAAGAGTGGAAATCTTATAAGTTTGTTTCGTCGTTGTAGGGGTTGGGAACTCAGAGATCAGGTTGACTGTGTTGAACCAGGCTCAAGCGAAGAGCAATGGGATGGTCATCACAGGTATAACTACTAGCCTGATTTATTACCTTGGAAGTAATGTCTGAGAATCTTAGAATTTACTCTGTGGTTTCAGGCACGTTCTTAATTAATGAGGTGGAAGCCACTGTTCTGTTTGATTCTGGAGCCTCCCATTCATTCATATCCCAGGCATTCCATGCTAAGATAGATGCCCCTACAGAGGATATCCATGACTGCTCAGTTTATTGCCATCCAGAGAGTTAATCAAGTGCAGTAAGCAATGTAAGGACTTGAATATACGCATCAAGGGAGCAGATTTCCTCTTTGATGCCATTGTCTTCCCTGGCATGGGGTTCGACATAATTGTGGGCATGGACACACTACAGCGATACAGAGGTAGGCTTCACTGTGCAGAGCATCGCCTCCTCTTGAAGTCAGCTACAGGGATCACAGTATCATACCGAATGCAGCCCAAGCAGCCGACTGTGAAGGTTGTATCGGCATTATCCCTGATGAAGGAGGTGTCCAAGGGAGCGACCGCCTACTACTGTTATGCCCAGGATCTGAGGACAGATCCAAAGTTCAAGAGTGACGTACCTGTTGTGTCGGAGTACCCCGACGTTTTTCCGGAGGAGTTACCTGGACTACCACCATTGAGGGAGGTTGAGTTCAACATCGACCTCATACCTGGTACAGGACCGATTGCCAAGGCACCCTACCGGATGGGCCCTGCGGAGATGGTGGAATTGAAGAAACAACTGCAGGAGTTACTAGATAAGGGTTTCATCCGACCCAGTGTCTCACCTTGGGGTGCTCCTGTGCTGTTCGTCAAGAAGAAGGACGGAAGCATGAGATTATGTATTGACTACAGGGAGTTGAATAATGTCACGATCAAGAACAAGTACCCACTGCCCAGGATCGATGACCTATTTGACCAGCTGAAGGGAGCGAGGGTGTTCTCCAAGATCGATCTGCGTTCCGGATATCATCAGATAGCAGTAGCTGAGCCAGATATAGAGAAGACAGCGTTCCGAACCAGATACGGCCACTACGAGTTCACAGTGATGCCGTTTGGACTGACTAACGCACCAGCGAGATTCATGGATTTGATGCAGAGGGTCTTTCAAGCCCAGCTAGACAAGTCAGTGGTCGTATTCATAGACGATATTCTGATCTTCTCCAAGAGTAGGGGGAACATGAGCAGCATTTGAGAACAGTCTTGGAGACTCTGAGAGAGAGGCAACTCTATGCCAAGTTCAGTAAGTGTGAATTCTGGCTGGACAAGGTATCATTTCTTGGTCATGTGATCTCAGCTGAGGGAGTTTCAGTGGACCCAGCTAAAATTGAGGCGGTGAAGAGCTGGCACAGACCTCGCTCAGTGACTGAGATTCGGAGCTTCCTTGGGTTGGCTGGCTATTATAGACGCTTTGTGAAGGATTTCTCCAGGCTAGCCAAGCCCTTAACCTCTCTGATGAAGAAGGATAGCCCGTTTGTATGGACAGAGGCATGTGAGGTCTCCTTTCAGGCACTGAAGGATGCTCTGACCACAGCTCCTGTATTGGTGATCCCCGAGGGAAATGAGGGATTCGAGGTTTACTGTGATGCTTCAGGCAAGGGGATCGGTGGAGTATTGATGCAAAATGGTAGAGTCGTGGCTTACGCTTCTCGACAGCTGAAGAGAAAACGAAGAAAATTATCCCACACATGACCTTGAGCTCCTCGCCATAGTTTTTGCCTTGAAGATCTGGCGACACTACCTGTATGGAGCCACGGTCCGAATTATGACAGATCATAAGAGTTTGAAATACATCTGGACCCAGAAGGAGCTGAACTTGAGACAGCGACGGTGGATCGAGCTACTAGCTGATTATGATATCGACCTCCAGTACACTGAGGGTAAAGGTAATGTCGTGGCAGACGCTCTGAGCAGAAGAGCACATTCACTTCTTGCTCTCATAGAGACGACCACGATAGCTGAGGAGGTATATGCAGCTCAGGACAGTGATGTGTATCTGCAGGGTATCAGGCAGAAATTAGCAGATGGGCTGACTGATGGTCTGAAGTATGACTACGAGCTAGACAGCGAGGGACACCTTCGAGTCAGAGGCAGACTCTGCGTACCTCAGGATGCGACAGAACTTCAGACCAGGATTCTCTCTGAAGCTCATTCCTCTACATTGTCAGTACATCCTGGAGCCACCAAGATGTACAAGGATTTAAAGAAGTTATTCTGGTGGAGCGGGATGAAGAGGGATGTAGCAGACTTCGTCTCGCGATGTCTCACCTGTCAGAAGGTGAAGTTCGAGCACCGGCGACCAGGAGGCCAGATTCAGTCATTACCGGTACCGTGCTGGAAGTTTGACGATATTAGTATGGATTTTGTGGTCGGTCTCCCTCCAGCTAGAGGTGGATTGAACACAATTTGGGTGATAGTGGATAGGTTAACTAAGACAGCTAAGTTCATACCTATAAAGGACACATGGAAGGTGCCCAAACTGGCTGAGGTGTTCACCACGGAGCACATCCGGTACCATGGGGTACCGAAGACGATCGTCTCCGATCGTGATGCACGTTTCCTTAGTAGATTTTGGCGTCAGGTGCAGGAGGCATTTGGTACTCAGCTGCGACTTAGCACAGCCTTCCACCCACAAACAGATGGGCAGACCGAGAGGACGATTCAGACACTGGAAGATATGTTGAGAGCGGTCGCCTTAGACTATCAGGGGAGTTGGGTAGAGCGTCTACACTTGGTAGAGTTCTCCTACAACAACTCCTATCACTCGTCTATCGGCATGGCCCCATTTCAGGCTCTGTATGGCAGACCGTGCCGGACACCTTTATCATGGAGTGACCCTGCTGAGACAGTTTTGATTGGTCCAGAGTATATTCAGAGACTACAGGATGACATCAGAGTTATTCAGCAGCACATGAGGGCAGCGCAGTCTAGACAGAAATCTTACGGGGATCAGCGTACCAGAGAGCTTGAATTTCAGATCAGTGATATGGTTTTCCTACGAGTGTCTCCGATGAGAGGTATCTTCAGATTTGGGATGAGAGGAAAGCTAAGCCCTAAGTATGTTGGTCCGTACAGGATTACGGAGCGCGTGGGCCCAGCAGCGTATCGACTAGACCTACCAGCGGAGTTGGGGAAGGTACATGACGTGTTTCATGTATCGCAGCTGAAGAAGTATGTACCTGACCCTTCTCACGTGCTACAGCCAGAGAGATTAGAGATCGAACCTACACTGAGATATGAGGAGACTCCCATTCAGATCCTGGACACGAAGGTCCGGGAAACGAGAGGCAGATCAGTCAAGCTAGTGAAGGTTCTTTGGGAGCATCATGGGGTTGAAGAAGCTACTTGGGAGACTGAGGATTCTATGAGAGTGAAGTACCCACACCTATTCCCATGATATTTCCTTGTATTCTTGCCTTTACTGGGTTCTTGTTCATAGCGGTACGAGGGCGTACCTTGGCTCTTTTGGGGGGGGGGGGGTAGTGCATACTCTTCCTTCGTCACCTCATCCAGATTATGCCCTGTTTGTTTTGTTAGTAGAATGATGGAGAGGTGTATGCATGTACTTGATTTATACATTGTGTGATTCTTGATTTCTATTTATGAAAATCTTGGTTTTGGTCTGACGATGAATAATCTTGCGTGGAATTTGGAAATGGAAATGAGTGGAAATAGATTGTGGGAGTTACAATTGGTATGGATTGGTATGGAATTTTGGTTGGGATTGTTACTGGACGAACATTCTGGTAATTCTTGACAGCACACCTGATGTGGTGTGAGTAGCTATTAGTTGGTGTTAAACTTCGGGACGAAGTTTCTTTTAAGGGGGGTAGACTGAAATACCCCATAAATTAATTTAAATTAATTTAGGGGATTTCTTTTGGTAAACCCTAAATGAAACTATTAAATATTAATTTATTATATGGTATTATGAATTTAATAGTGAGATTTATAAGTCAATAAATCTTGGGAAAATTTCAAGACACTCCAATTATATTATAAAGATTTTAGAAATATTTTGAACATTGATTTAAGGCTTAAAAGTCAAAATAAAATCATAGAAACCTTGAAGCTTCAAAAGCCTTGCTAGGATTGACTTTTTGAGAATGGTCAAATCAGCCATGAAAACTATACCAATAAAAAGGTTATGGAAAACCAAGAAGATCGATAAAAAGAACGTTAAAAACGGATCATCCTAGCCAAAGTTATGATAAATTGAAGTTTAGAGCCAAAATTTTGAAGGATGCTGACGTGTCCAGGACACGTGTCGCGCCCAGTCAGCACCGAGTCACTCAATCGGTTGAGTTTCCAGCGGTTTTGGCATGTCAACAGGCGATCTTTAGACACCTATATCTTTTTCCCTACTCCACCATTTGGTATGCCGTTTGTTTCATTCGATTCTCCTATCTTTCCTCTTTCCAACCATTACTCACACACCATAACTCCTTCTACAATGATCGGAAAGTTGATCCAAAGTTGCCTCCTCGCGAGTTCGTAACCCAGAATTCCGGTTTTTCCTAAGATCGGGTAAACTTCGGCACGCCATAACTTCTTCATTTCTCATCCAAATTTCATGTTCTTTAGCTTGTTGTGAAGATCTCTAATCCCTCTATAACTTTCATGTTGATGGCCAAGGCTGATTCGCACTAGTTTGGGAGATAAATCTGTCTAAAGTTGCCTACTCGACCACGGCGGTAATTCTGCCCAGTTCATCCCGAATCAACTAGGTAAACACGGATCTTGTGAGATCTGTAACTTTCTCCCTAGTTCATCAAAATCAATTATTCATCCACTAGCATCTAGAGTTACATGTCTAGTTTGGATTGTGATAGGTTCCATGAATCAAATCTCTCTCAGTTGGTGCGAGTTGATTCGAGAAGAGGCATACCTGAACCGCACATAAAATACCGATTCCAGAATTGTCGACTTGGTTTCACCCCGTTAATGCAATTCCGGTAAGTTTCTGGTCAAATTGTTCCGTTGATGCCCTTCGAAATTTCATCACCGATCAAACCCACATGCCAATTTAGTCTATTATGCATTACAATGGGAGAATTTGTATGAATTGCAACCGAATTAAGTTCTGTACCGAAATAAACCCTAACTGTCGAATCGATTTCGAAACTTGGTGTATACTGCATTATAATTGGGGAAATCGGTACCATTAGAACCGGAATTTGATTACGAAGATAGGAAAAGAATCACTCGATTTCGTTCTGTGGATTGTGAGAAAAACAAGATTTAGTACTCGATCCCCTTATTACTTTCGCTGATGAACTTGCGTGTTCTGGGCCGTCCGATCGCGGTTAATAAACATGGACGGCCGAGATTAGATCGTGGGGATTTAAGAAGTAATAAGTGAATATGTTTTCCAGAATAAAGTCCTAACTTGCTAGATTTAGTTAATGGCCTTCCCGAATGTATTTTGACTTGAAATTTTAACCATAGATTCCTTATAAAGTCTAGTTTATTTTGATGTAAATTAATATGGGTTTTGAGTTTTTAAACATAAGTTATGATTTTTGCAAGTTACGAGTATTATGGAATTATTTGGGTGATTTAAAAATATATTTTTATGAAATAAAAATTTTATAATATGTCTAAAATGTTATAGTTATTATATATTAAATTTGGGAATTTTTGGGCAAGGGTAAATAGGTTTAAAAATTATGTTTATGGAATTTTCATAAGAATAACTTATAATATATGGTTGTGAATGTAACAAAAAAATTAAAGTATGGTTGTTAATAAGCTTTTTAGGTTGGGGAAAATAATTAAACCTAAATTAACATTTTACATCAGTATGTTATGAATATTTTGGGTAGTATCTTTTGGGTGAAGTAAAATTTGTTTACACCTAAATATACTTATATGAGAAAAATAAAATAGGAACTTATATTAAAACGAGGTATTAAACTAAACTACATGTTATTATGGAGGTTAATATGCTTAATTAAACTAGGGCAAACACTTTATTTTATAAACCATATATCAGTTGTGGATATGTAAAAGATATTAGATATAATTAAATACAATAAGAATTTCTTAAAGAATGTTTTGGATAAATCCTAAGGAAAATATAAGTGTATATTAAATGCATTAGAAGTAAATAAAAGAAGTAACATTCCTTATGGGAAACATATTAAGAGGGAAAAATTGGGATAAACCTAATTCCTACGTGACAATTAAAAATATTAAAGGTTAGTGTGACATCCAGGTAGACTATTAGGGGGAAATACACATCCTAAACCTTAATAGGTGTCAAAGTAAGTTAGCCAATCGTAACCAAAGGGTTTAATTAAATCAAACCTATAATCAGGGGTGGGTAAATGGAGTAAGTTAAGTTTAAATTAAAGATTTAATTACGAGATCTAGCCAGATCCTTAGGAGGGAGTAACTGTAAAACGAAACTATAGACTAATAAGAATGGGGGAAGTGTAGCATTATAGTGCCTTAACTAATCAATACTTGGAATACTTTAATTATAGGTGATTAGTGGAGGTAGTTCGCATTTTCAAGTTTGGTTGCTGCTTCTACATATACCAGGTACGATTTCTCGTACTCAGATACTTTTGGTGACGAACTTCTTGGAATGTTTTGAGAAACGCTAACTGAGCTTGAATGAATCTCGAAAGGGAACTGTTGTGTGACTAACTCAGCTTGATGTGACTAACTGGGCTTTGAATGTACAATTCACATGATCATTGGTTCTCCTTATCTAGTTACCTCATTAGATATTAACTGCTGAGGGTTTACGCTTCTGCACTCTGTAGGACTGAGTGTTTTGGTATTGCGCTCGTGCAGTTATTAATCTAGTGGGAATATGGGAATGTTGGTCTTGGTAAATTCTTCTTTCGACTGTGGATATCATTTCAACCATGAGCTGAGTCTTTGTTGTGATGTGCGCACATCTTCACCGGTAAACAGCGAGGGGCTGTATATCCCCTGTCCAGACGGACGTTGTAAACAGCGAGGGGCTGTATATCCCCTGTCCAGACGGACGTTGTAAACAGCGAGGGGCTGTATATCCCCTGTCCTATCGGACGTAGTCAACAGCGAGCCATCTCTTCCAATTGGTTTCATTCCACCCTTGAGTTGTTGGTTCTTGGATTTCTTCTTTCCTTACCTAGTCCTTGTGACTACTTGGGTTTTTCTACTCTTACTGGAACTTAATCTAACTTAAGCATGGGATGTTCACTGACTCCTGGTGTGGTTCTAACTGACTAACTTTATCTTTATTGTTGACTATCTCTATTACTTGCTTGTTGCTATGACTTGGTGATTTGAAGTGCCTTGTCCCTCTGTTTGGTTTTTAAGAGTTTCTTTCAAAGTTTCTATATTGTTTAAAGATTATGTTTTAATTTCTGTTATGAGGATTGTACCAGTTCCATTCCAGGGAACTGACTCACCCCTCCCGGGGTGGGCTGCTTGGTTTCATCTTGCAGGTACGAATTGTTGTACAGGTGGCCACGAAGAGAGTGAGTGTATGGGATGGGAATTAGGAATTTTAGAGAGCTATTGTATTTTGTTATTATTACTTTTATGTTATGTTTTCTCGAGTTCAGACCGTAGCTTTTGTATTATCATAAGTTGTAATTGGTGAGGTTTGGTGCCGGGTGTTTGGAACCCGATGATTTGTAATCGCCTTAGTGTTTTATTTCCGCTGCATTTATGTTAAATAGGGGCGTTACATTTCCTACCTCCGAATCCAACCTTGCCAAGAGATTTCTTTGCCATGTATCTCGCATTTCCCGAATTACTGGATCTCTGTCTGCTGGCCATCGAACTTCCCTCTCCCTTAGTTAATTAGGGCTACAGACTGTTCACCTTCTTGATTTGATTCACCGCTGCTTCTCTGTTGTTCTTCATGAGCGATTAGGGCAAAAGCATCTTCTAATGTTGAGGTTTCCTTCATAGCGAGGATTTGACCTTGTAAATGGATGTAGCTTTTATTTAACCCCATTAGAAAGTGAATCAATTCCTCTTCTTCAGCATTCTTCCTCTGGATCTCGTGGGATTGACACGAACCACAACATTTACAGGCTTCGATGGGGCGAGCCAAGTCATATTCTACCCATATCTCTCTTACCCGCATGAAATAGTCTGTCACACTATCGTCCCTTTGCTTGAGGGTTGCGATCTGATTTTGGATGCTGTGAATGGTTGCGAGGTATTTCTTCTCAACCCTCCGACACAGCCATTCCCAAATCTTCTTTGGGTCATCATTATGCATTATGCTTCTTGTGATATTCGGGGCAAGAGAGGAAGTAATCCATGACACTACTAGTGAATTGACTCGATGCCACGCCGCCGTTCTCACTTCATCTTTGCTATCCAGTTGAGTTACGCTCCCATCGATGAAGCCAATCTTGTTCTTGGCCCTGAGTGCGGTGCGCATTGTCCATTTCCAACCTTGAAAACCTTCGCCAGTGAATTTTAGGGCCAAGGCTTGTCCTGGCTGTTCGGTGGCGTGAACGTAGAAGGGATCGTTCTAGTCGATCGTTACTGTCGCCATGTTTCCACCTCAAGATCGAGAGGAGCTCTTCGGTTCTTTGTCACTCATATTTGATGAAAGCGTAAGATCTACTCTGATACTATGTCAGAGATCTTGCCATTTAAACAATGGAGATTCTTATTTATTAAAGAAGTTGAATCGTACAGGGAAAGAAGAAGGGGCTAATCTCCTTAACCCTTGCTTAATCTATCTATCAGCACTTATATACCGTATCTCTAATGATGGTTTAGTAAAAGGGCCTTGTCCCTTATTACTAAACATGCCCTTATTACTAAAGATGTAAAATTACATAACCAGCCTAAATACACACTAGGAAAGAAAAGTACAATTACAGTCAGTGGTTCCTATAATACAAACTAAGGAGTAAAAATACTCGGGGATATATAACATGTAACATTAGTCACATGTATCTCTAATACAAGCTCAGGTACAATTTCAAAATTCTAGAAGCAGGGAAAAAGTCTTTGAACCTAAAATGTTTTTTGGTCAACCATGAAACTAGACATTTTCATCTGGTGATGTACCTTAAGGTTCAGTCGAACGCATAGTTCAAGTTCCGGAGAAACAATCGTCGATAGAAGAGGATGATATATACTCTACATTTAGAGTATATAACCGTAAGAAATAAGTGAGGGAATATGTAAAGTTTATGCTTGTTATAACATGTGTAATATATATACTCTATTTCTAATACCCCTCAAGACTTAATATCTATAAATATTATGTCTTATTGTCTGGAGCCGCATGCATTCCTAGCTTGGGTAGGAATTGCCTGTACACTTTCCTAGTTAATGGCTTAGTCGGAAAATTAACTAGCTCCTTTGAAGATGGAACATACTGCACTTGCATAAGACCTCCTTGCATCTATTCTCACACGAAATGGCAGTCCAATTTGATGTGCTTTATCCTTTCGTGCGAGACAGGATTTTTGGCAATGTGTATGGTAAAGACATTGTCACATTTTAAAGGCACTGGTTGGATGCCTGTAACTTCCAATTCATGGAGAAGACGGGTGAGCCAGCTCAGTTCAGTTTTAATCTGCTGCATTAATCTGTACTCACCTTCAGCAGAGGAGAGAGTAATTGATACTTGTTTCTTTGATTTCCAGCTGAGAGGAGATCTTCCAAGAAGGATGTAGTACCCTGAGATAGACTTCCTTGTTAAAGGACATGAAGCCGAGTTAGAATCACAAAATGCTATCAGATTATAAGAGGAGGATTTATTAAATGAAAGACCAAATCCTAAAGTCCTTTTAAGTATGAAAGTGTGAAGGCAGCAGCAAGATGTGTACTAGTGGGTGTTTGCAAAAACCGACTCAAATGTTGTACTATAAAAGATAGACCAGGTCGAGTGATAGTTAAGAAGTTTAACTTCCCTACAAGTATTCTGTAAACGGTTGGATCTTCAAGTAATTCACCACTGTATTTGTACAGTTTCTGGTGTAACTACAATGGCGAAACTAAGAGGTGGCAGTCCTATTTGTTATAATCTGATAGAATTTGGGAAGCATATTTCCACTGGGACATGATCAATCTATCATCAGTCTCAATAAATTCAACACCAAGAAAGAAATGTAACCGACCTAGATCCTTTATTTTGAACTTATCATGTAGCTTTTGTTTCATATTTCAAATTTTGTTTTATCATTTCCAGTGATGATAATATCATCAACATTTATAGCAAGGAAGGTTGTTTTGCAAGATATTTCTCTGAACAAAGGGAATAGTCATTTTTTTATTGTTTATCTCAATTCTGAAGAAAACTAACTAACTTATCATACCATTGTCTAGAGGCCTGTTGAGGCCATATAGGGATTTATGTAACTTACAAGTTTTTGTTTTTCTCAGTTAATCCAATTATAGGATCGGGATAGTTAGGGCAAGAGTCTGGACGACAACTGGGAATTAGACGACCTTCTACTCCGGTGTACGGAATGGTTTCGTTGTACCCTACATGCTACCGAGTTATCTCGGCTTGTGTGTTTTTTGTTGTGTGAGATGACTAATAAGATAAATGCATAGAAATGGAACATTGTATTGTTTTCCGTTATTGTATTTCTCTAACATTGAACTTTATATGGCGTGCTACTAACTACACATTAGCGTAGACATAAACACATACGGTACATACGATAACGATTAGAGAACTTTTGAAGTTCGAGTATACAAACTAACTAACAATGGAATTATATGAGACTTTTCTCACTAACTTCCCTTCAATACTAGTCAACATCCGAAAAACTGGATGGTCAAACTATCGTACTAGAAGTAGGACTAATGTTCCCTTATACTTCTAACAAGCTTGGAGTAATTATGAAGAGGAGTCTGGGATGGTTCTGGCCGCGCGCGTATTTGTTCAGAAAGCGGTATCTATATTAGATTCGTTTCTGATGGACCGTGTCTTTGGACATGGGCATCCTTAAGTCAGTAATTGACTTCAATCATGCATCTGCATAGGGCTATAGGGCGTGGTTATATGTTTCCTTGAGTCACTGATTGGCTTCGATCGTCCATCAGCTCATTGCTACCGGACATGGTTTGAACATGGCGTCACAATAACGGTTGTTCAATTGATCATTTAATACTCATTTAACAGGGTCCATACATACCCGCATGAGTTGTGATTGACTTGGATTAAGATAATTCCGGTGTGAGGATTTGGAAGTCTGAGGTCACTTAATGAGATGCTAATTATAATCTCCCGACCATAATTGGTATGAACAGAGACTTACTTATCATATTCGAAGTTGTACACTAGTCTATTGTATCAATTGATTGTGTGTGTGTGTCTTATTACATGCTATCATGATGCGTGTTTACTACACTACTTAAATTGTTTAATAAATGAACCACATGTTCAATAGACAATTAGTTGAGTGTAGCCCGGTACCACTTGGGTTACAAGTTTCCATACTCAGGAAGTTATGTTGAGCCCGTTGTGGCCTAACCATTTCAGGTGCTTGATCGTTGACAGGACCTGTTCGGAGAGTAGACGGGGTAGAAAAATTTTGGGAATACTTTTGGTTGTGAATATATTTTGGGCATTTTCATACGCGTGTGTACTTGTTAGCTAAGAAGAAAACTGGACTTGTATTTTGGGATTGAAAACTAGTATAACTCGGTATGTTATTGTAAATGGCGTTTATGTTGGATTTCCAGCTATTCAGACCGTGACTTGTTGAAAAGCCTTGTCAATCACGTGGGTGACTGGTGGCGGTAAAACCGGTTATTGAAGTGTTATTTCCGCTGTGAATTGTTGGACGTTGTTATGGTTAATTAGATGTTAATATCCGGATTACGAGTTGGGGTGTTACATAGGGTCTTTGTTAGCTTCATTATATGTATCAGGTTCTTTAAGGCATAAAATTTTATCTAAATATCTGTTAAAGGCCGCATAAAGGGTAAAGTTTCTATTTGGGATTATGTCAGCGAGGGATTCAACAGTAAGGGTATTAGAGCTAGAAAAAGAATTGGGGTGTTGTTGGTTCTACAGTCTAGTTGTGAGAATATGAGAGAAGCGGTCTTGGTTAGTGTCAATCACGCAGACATAATCATTGTATTTCTCTGGTAATCTACGTGGTCTAGTAGATCTTTGCAGGGTTTGAGGGTTAAGTACTGTTGGATTGGTTTGATCATGTTCTTCTGAAATACCCCAAAGATTTATTATCTAAATTAACAAGGATTAGATTAAACTATGAGCGATAATTGCTATAAATATTATGGTATAAAAATATAGTCCAAATGGACATTAAATTATACACTAAATCTCTAATCAAAGAGAAAATATTATTGAGGAGAAATGAACTCCTAAATTTAATATCACATGTAACATATTTAACATATTAGTACATGTGTTAAATACCACTAATATCCCTTAATAAATTATATAAATATTTTATATACTCTAAACAAATCATAGACACAAGTATATACTCGTATATACATTTATAAACAAAAAAAATAAGTCATCACCTAACGGATGACTATAGTTACATATGTACAAGTTATGTTACAATATAAACTAATGGAAAATTCAAGTTTTCCCTTCCAATTTCCATCCCAGCAGGTCATCTACTAAGCAAAAAGAAAACAAAACACCATTAGACAAATAAATAGCAATTAAAGTACAAGAAGGACAACATAGACTTACCTTTTCTAATACCACTAGCCTTCCTTTTCCATACTTCCCATGATTGATCGATGACTTGCAGCAGCCCCATCATTTCTTTTCTTCCCTTTCTTCTGCAACCACGACAGCTCCCTCCATCTCACACCCTTCACCATCAGTCTGCAACAAACACTTCTATTCTCCATCCTTTTCTCTCGGCTAAAAGAGCAAGAGAATATCAAGTGAACTCCAGCCCCCTTCTTTCTCTTTTCTCTTCAGTTTCTCCTTAGGTATCTGTTGGGATAAAACTACACGTTAATAAACATAGATTTATAGCAAATTAATAGGCAAGTGCACCTATTAGGAGTAGTAAAACAAGTGTCGTATCCACAGGGAAATTGTTCAATTATCCTAGTCTTGGTAGTTAATAAAAACTGTAAAAAGGGGTTTAGGAGGCAAGCTTGATTTGTTGTTGGATTAGTACAGAAATAATAAAAACAGTAAAAACAGGTGAATTAAGTGATGTGGATGGAAAAAGGTATCCTAGGATAGCGGGGGAATTGCCTAAATTACTTAAACAGATTTATAACCATGTCTCAATTATTTATTGTCTATTAGAGTTAATAATTGTCAGTTATGAACTCTTAGTAATAGCCTTAGTATTTTCCTGCTCAATCCGGAGTGTAAATACCAAGATTAATTCCTTTGTGGTACTTAGACTATCTCAAAATCATATGTTGATAGTTACCATAAAAATGCAGTTGTTTGTCACGCAAAGCATTTAACAATATTTGTTGAAAGGAATTAAAACAAGTTTAACAAGAGAGACAGGTGATAAATACTGTTTTACGTAATATTAGAATCAAACCCCCATCCTAGGATACAAAAGAAAATTACTCAGACATTAACGGAGATAAGAAGATAGCACAGATAGATTTTGACATTATTTCAGAGAAAGAACGGGTCTGCTCTCGCTCTCACTGCTGCTCTTCTATTTCTTTTGTTACTGCGTGAGTATGGAATGTTGTGGTGTTACGGGAGAAAATGAATGGAAGAGAATGGATGAGTGTGGTGAATGATTTCTTCAGTCTCCCATCGTGGTGCAATTTATTTATGGTAGAAGGACTGGGTTTATATAGAGGCAGAGGATAAGGTTAGAGGCAGATCTGGAGTGGAGGAAGATTGATTGCACATTGATTGCAGATTGATTGCAGACAGAGCTGGAGACAGACGCGTGAGTAAATTAAGGTAGGCGCCGCCTGGTATTAATGAAGAAGCAGTTCGACATGTCTGCGGCGCCGCAAAGGAAGAAGGAAGAAGAAAACTGTCGCGTCTGAATTTAGTCACGTCCACCCCCCTGTCCGTGCATGGTTATGCGAACGCAACCAATGTCCGCTCCCTGTCCGCCCAGTTTCATGCGGACACACTCCCTGTCCGCCCAGTTTCATGCGGACACAACCACGTCCGCCTCCTGTCCGCCTATGGTTACGCGGACAACATTCTGTCCGCCTCCTGTCCGCCTATGGTTACGCGGACAACATTCTGTCCGCCTCCTGTCCGCCTATGGTTGGGCGGACACAACATGGACGCGAGTCTTGCGAACTTTGACTGGCTCTAGATTCTTGGTTTGGACTCCGTTTTTCGAGCCGTCTGCGCCTATGCGTTCGTCTCTTCGTGTACTTTGCTCCTAGCTTGGTTTTTCCTCATGTTTTAACCAATAAATTTGTGAGATAACCAATAAAACATAAACTAGAGGAAAAACATACGATAAGTGAGAAATGAGCAGAAAAGTGCTGATATAATATATGAAATACACCCATAAAACATGCTCATTTAGACACTTATCAGTATCACAGCCCCTCACTCCTTCTCTTTACAGTAACCCAGCACACCAAAGAATCCTTTGCATTCTTGGTTGATAAATACCCAGAACAGCAATACAAAAAAACAAGGTAAACAATCTTCTTCGCTCTTTCATTTTCTCACGGTTTTCTTTCTTCCAGCACTTCTTCTTCCACTTCCCTACTTCATCCTTGCCTCTCCTTCTCTTTGGCAGTAGCAACAACACATAAGAAAAAAAAACTCCATTACACTCTCGGTACAGCAAGCAACAGAGAGCAGTGAAGCAACAGAAACAAAAACGATAATGCTCTTCCCTCCTTCCTTTCCTTCACGATTTCCAGCCTATTTTCACTAGATCATTGCTCCATTTTTTTGCTACATAACACAGCTTATATTCCCTTCATAAAACAGAGGAAAAACCCCAGCTTGAGCCCTCATTTTCGAGTACAAACAGCCAGCAAAACTGCTTCAATACAAGGTAAAGGTCACTCTCTTCTTCCCTCAGTTTTGATGTCCGAAAATGCATGGTTTTGACTCCTCTTTACCTCTGGATACGCACGCATTGAGCTTCATTCCAGCCCTCTTGTTGAGCTAAAACAACAACCAATAACACATCAGGAAAGGGTGTAAAGGCAAAATAAAAATCTAAGACTCTCATGGCTATTTTAAGCCTCATTTCTTCCCCATTTTTACACGTAAAAACTGAAGCACTCCCCTTGGTTATAGTGAACCGAGAGCACACCAAAACTTCTGCAAAACAGCAAGGTAATTACCCTTCTTTCTATGTTAAAAAATCATGTTAAAATCTACCTTGAAAACTCCTTAACATGTTTCTTAAATAAGGTACTAACTAGCTCCTCTTTCCTGTTGAAATAATCACACAAAAATGGGTATGTACACACCCATAGACTGTCGACAATTTGGAAGGTTATGCTGAGAGGAGGTACCAAGTTTTACAAGGTAAAAAGATGTAACTAAACCCTTGAAGATATATGCATGATCAAGCTTAAGTTAGGCACAAAAAAAATGTATAACTGTGGCATATATGTTATATATCTAGGCTGGGGATGGGAGCTTATAGCTGGTGAGAAAGTGTTGTGGCTGCTAGAAAAACTTCCCTTGGTAATTTAATTAAGGTAATAACCTTAATGTTTGGTACTCTCTTTTAATACCTTAAAAAGTTACTAGTTTGGATGTTGCATCAAAACGTAAAGATTAGGTATAATAGTATTATTTGAGTTGTTAATGTGTGACAAGTTAGGTAAATGGGTTAGGAAAAATAAACTTAGATGTACATGATATATTAAAGTTAACCAAGTGTAAGAAATGGGAGAAAATGACCTTAGGAGGCTATAAGGAAGTTCTACACAAAACCGAGAGTATATTATAGTTTTAGAAACATATTAATGCCATTTTAAAGTTAGTTTTACGTTATGTTTAAAGCCATATATTTAGGCTATACTATTATTGATCATTTGGAGCTTTAAATGGTTATAAATGAATTTTTAGGTTGATTAAAGGATTGCATAAAAAAAATTCTGGTGTAAATTTATGATTCTATCAAATATTACTACTTAGGAATATATTAGAAAGATATTGGTATATTATAAGCTTCTAACATGGCTTAAATGAATTTAAAGTCTTATAAAAAATGTTTTAAATAAATAAACAAATCATATATGGGGTCAAAGTGTAATAAAATGAAATATAGGGTACGAATGGTAATAGAAACCGAAAGGGATGATTTTAGGGATTTTTATAAGTATAAAATATGAATTTTATAAAACTAGGGGTGATTTGTAAAAACTATTAAACTTGGGGCATTTTTCATAAATAATAATAGTTCTGGTCAAGGGGGTACTGTAGGTGGTCAACCTTGACCACCTATGAGGGTTGACCAAATTAAAATGATAAGAATAATTATTTTAGGTATTTAAAGGAATATTAAGTCAAAAATAACAATTATTAAAAGATATGGGGTAGTTTGGTAATTACCAAAAATTATAGGGGTAAAAAAAGTGAATATTAGAACCCTAGGGGCATGTTGGGAATTTTAGAGAATTTTGGGGCTAATTTAGTGATTTAATTAATTAAGGGTTATATTATATAGTTTAAGTATTAAATTGTGACAATTGTAAAATTTATGGGTAGGTAATGTCATTACTGAAATTTAAGGGGGGTGGAAAACGGAATTTAAAACCTTAGGGGTCAGCTTGTAATTTCGGTAAGTTTCAAGTTTAAATTAGGATTTAAATAATTAAAGTGTATAATATAAAATTTTAAGTCACTAAATGGAAATTTATAAAATAAAGGGGGTTATGGTGTAATTAAGAGGAGGAAGTGGGTGAATAAATAAATCTGAATAATTTGTGGGGCTATCTGTAAATACATACATATATATGTATATTATAATGGTGGGATACCTTAGATTATAAATTAATGAGGTTAATCATATAACAAGTATGGAATATGGGGTGGTTTTGTAAATAAACAAAACATATGGGATGGTCTAGGAATTTCTTAATTATAAGGGTGCTATTTCGGTAATATGTACATATACATATATGGGTATAATAATGTTTGAAAACCTTAGGTTATAAATTAGTAGGATTAGGGAAGTAGTGGTTATAATATATGGGTTGATTTTATAAATAATCAAAATGTGTGGGGAAGAGATTAGAATTACCGAAAAATACAAGGGTTGTTTGGGAATTTTTAAAACATGGACAAAATATAATATAAGTTTTGGGTGAGATAATGTGACATTATGTTAAAGTATAGAAGAATATATTATAAGGGAGTTATTAAGGAATAAATATGCATTATAAGCATTTACATAAAATGATGGGTTAAATTGGAGAATTTTGAAGTATATTTGTATGGTTGGAACTTTATGATTCATGCCATGTGAATTTACAATATGGCATAAGGGTGTAATATGGTTAGCAAGTCACATAAGGGTATACTATTATAAGTATAAACGTTGTTACATCGACAACTATATTATAAACATATACTGTAACACCCCCAAATAACGAGCAGCAATTAAACGACGCGCCTAAGTTAGCAGGAGAAGTCTACGCAGCGGTTTCGAACTCTATTCGGGTGCTACAGACGCCAACCACCCACGTGGTTGACAGTCCTCATTACTAACTCCAAGTTACGGTCTGAATGACTGGAAGTCCAACTTAACGAAATCCAAATACCATATAAAGTACAACTCAAGTACCGAGCATCTACAGTTTAATTAACAACTTAAACAACATAACTCATACATAAGAAAGCATACTACTAAAAGTCTTGCCATGTGGACTACCCCCATGGTAGTCACTTGCCTACTCTCCGTTATCGTCTGGCACAAGACCTGAAAAAAAATTGGGTGTAAAGGACTCAGCAAACTACGCTGAGTATGAACGTGTGAAGCCCGCATGTTACCGGGCCACACGACTACTTGGTCGAATATTATTAAGTCAATTTTACATGCTATGTTAAAGCAGTAAAGCACACATTAGTACATCATAATATCATACACACTCATCGGTAGCATAGCAATATCAGCAAGCAACCAAGCGCAACTTGCAAGTAGCATAGCAATGTCAATAAGCAACCAAGCACAAAAGCTGCTAATGTAGCAACAACCATCAAGTACATGATACAACGTGTGCGTAGGTATATTATACCGTCGATCCTCACTATGGGATCATTCAAGAGATTACGTATCGTTTTCTCGTTCTCATTACACAGGTTTTCTTTTCTTTTCTTGCACCGAGTCAGGGAATATAGGTTAGATCCCGAGACTTCATTATGTAGGTGCTATTCATTCCTTGTTTCTTAAAGGATCACATTTGTGACTTTCTCTTGTTTGCTTGGTCTCGTTACACAAGTTTCCCTTTATTCTCTGGCACCGAAATGTTTAGATTTCATGCATGCACGCGCGCACGTAACGTTATCCTCGCATGCATGCAACCCGACAATACGTACACAAATTGTGAACAAAACTTCAATGTGATAAGTATTATTATGGTAACAACAATTACATACTCGTAAACTATAACGAGTAGTTGAAATTTAAATCCCTAAGGTTAACGAACATCGAGGTTTTATTATGTCTACCCATAATTTCCTTTTAATTACGTATCGCCCCTCTTTATTTGTAAACTTACAATTTAATACTAAAACTTTATATTATACATATTAATTTATTTAATTTCAAAACTTCCCAAATAATTTTCTGAATTCCCGAACAGCCCCTAGGCTGTCCTAATATTGTTTTCCATCCCAAAGTTTCGGTTATTTACCTAATAACCCCATAAATTTTATAAATGTTACATTTTAATACTTAAACCATATATTATAATCCTTAATTTATTAAATCACCAAAAATCAACCCAAAAATCCTTTAATAATTCGAACAGTCCCCTAGGGTCACAACATTTCTGTTCCAACCCCTATACTTTTGGTAATTACACCACAACCTCACAAGTTTTATGAATGTTACAATTTTATCTTAAAACTATATATTATACTCCTTAATTTATTAAACCTTCAAATCTAACCCAAAATTCTCCTATTTTATGAGCAGACCCCTAATGGTCATATTTATTTCACTCCAGCCCTTAATTTTTTAAAATTACATAAACACCCCAAATAGTTTTATAAATTTCATTTTAACTTAATACTTTATTAAATTACCAAATAAATTGATTTATTATTCTAATTTAGTCACACCTCACATGTGGTCAAGTTTGACCACCCAAAACACCCCTTTGACCCATACTTACATAATTTACGATTTGGCCACATTTATTTCCCTAGTTTTACATTTAAATACTTTAACTTCATAAAATTCATATTTTATGTTTCTAAAATTCCCAAACAGCCCCTTACAGCTTTAATTAAATGTTTGGCACCCTATACTTTATTTAATTACATTTTTGATCCCACTAATGAACCTTTTGTATTTAAACACTTATAAGGTTTATATTTCGTTTAAATTATATTTGTAACCTTATACTTAATTTATGTAACACCTAAATCCATAAATATTTATCTAAGGTGTTACTAAGTGATTATTTCCAATAAAGTCACATCTTAGCACCGGATTTTTCTTTAATTTATATTATCACCCCAAAAGCTTAATAATTAATATTTAAAGCTTTAAATGCCCATAATAAAATGGCCTAAACACTTGGCCTTAAACATAACATTAATCAATAAATGACATTAAAATGTCTCATACACATGCCATTCCCAAGGCTTTTCTATATTATATACTTAACCTTTTTAAATCACTTTTCTTTCACATGTAACTTATAATCTTGACTTTAATAAGTCATTAACACTTAAGTTTACCAACAACACATTTAACCATGATTTAATACACATTATCAAGGTTTAAACAACATACACACCTACTCACATTTTCGGTCATATTTCATTTCCTGACATAAGTAACTTTAATGCATTTAAGAAGGGTTTTAAGTACATTTTACCTTATTATAATCACAAGGGAGTTCGCAGCAGCTTCATCTCCTCTCGGCACTATTTAATTAACGTTTTAGATTAGGTTTTGATCATGAGATTTAAGCTTAAAACACATTTATAGTATTTTATGACAAGGTTAAGTAACTTACCTCTTAAAGTTTGATTTTTCCCTTGGAAAAATACTCAAACTCTCATGGCACATTAGGGGTAACCAACACTCATTTCAGCCACCATTTAAAACATGAAAGAAAGATTAAGTTAAGACCTTAACAATGGTGGTTAGTTTAAAGAGCCTTAAAGCATAAAATTTGAACCTTAAGGAAAGTGTCTTTACCTTGAAATTTTGAAGATATTTTAGGCTCTTTATTCGGCCATCTAGCAGAGGAAGATGTGAGTTTAGTTCCATGGAAAGATCAAAGAAGGAAAAAGCTTAAAAAGCCATTTGAGCTCTCGGTTTTACCTTTAACTTGGAGCTCTTAAAGAGGTGTTTTGTAGGAGATCTTTGGCTCGAGAAAAGGAGCTGAACCCACCTTCATTTTGATTATGAAATGGTGTAGAAAGAGGTGTAAGAAGCTGCTATTTTCAGACATGAACAAAGGGTGAAGAAAAAGTGTGTTTTAACGTCATTTTCCATACCTTTAGCTCTAATGGAGTATTCCTAGCTCCTTGGTTGATTAATGCTGAGTGTGAAGCTATTCAAGAACTGGTTTTATGCCTTGGATGAAGAAGAAAATCAGATGGAAGGATAGGCTATGGAAAAATGCAAGAAAGAGGAAGAAAAATGAAGCTTTTTACCTTGTTTTGTCCTTCCACCATTAATGGATAAGCTTGGAGCTCATGGCTGGAGCTAGAAGGTAAAGGAAGGAAGGAGAAGTGCTGGCTACACAAGGGAGTAAGGAAAAGAAATGCCAGCCGAGAATGTGAGGGAGTGATGAGAAAAGGGATGGGTATAGTACAAGTAGTTGCTTATTTTATGTTACTAGGTGTACTTTATAAGTTTGCTTTTACAATTTCATTTTCCTTCTCTTTTCTCTTATTGTTGGCCGGCTGAACTCTTAATGGAGGGAGTGTTTTTGAATTTTTTTTATGCATAAATAAGTAACATTAAAGGTGTATTATGAACTTGATATATGTTTTAGGTGGTAACATGTGTTACTCTTTTAAGGTGTGTATATAAGTGGTTGTTGCATTTAATAATTTAATTTGACTATATAAAATATTTTATATAATCTTATCACTTTATTTGTGATATTAGCACATGTATTAATATGTTACATGTGGTAAAATTTTAGGAGTTGATTTCGCCTTAATGATGTTTTCTCTTTGGTTAGAGATTTTTATGTATAGTTTGGTGTCCATTTTGGACTATATATTTATATACTAATATTTATGATGAGTATTACTCATTAGATGAATAATGATTGATTATTATTTATCATTTAATTTAATTCCTTATTAATTAAGGTAATAAATATTTGGGGTATTTCAGTATTCCCACTAATTTAATGTTACACAAATATATATACATTCATATCCTCGTAATTTTCTAAGTTCTGTATGATTAATAAAATTTCTTTTGTCCTAATCCTTTAACTATATATATTTGTATACACGTATATGTACGCTCTCGTAAGTTCTAATGGTAATCCATTACGTACATGTATATACATATATATCAACTCCTATGGTTAATTATAACCTTAACACTTACAAATTAATACCTATCTTATAAAACAATTCCTTAATCATTTTAATCCATCAATTCAAATTCTATTTAACCCTTAATTAATCTCTACAAATCCTTGTGAATCAAGCCTAAACCAAATAGCCCATGATACTTTCCTTGTTATCTACTCCAAGTGGGTTACATTAGCCCACAACCCTGGCCCAATTCTATGTACTAATTTCTATCCAATTCTAACTTGGCTTAAGCCCATTACAGAAACTGATCATCTAATTAAAAGCCCTATTGTCTAGTTCCAAATTAGCTTTATTTCTGATTAGATTCTGAGCCCAAATTGATTTCCTTTGTTACTTTAGTGGACTACTTCTTCCTAAGCCCAATTCACTCTTGTAGTATGATTTATTTCAATCAACCATTCTGATTTGTCCAGATTATTTGTTTTGCCCATATTGTTTGTTTCTGCCCACATTGACTAAGGCCCAATTCAGTTTGTCCTTGTTGACCAATTTTTAAGCCCAAATTTGTTTTGACTTTTGTTGACCAATTTCTTGGCCAATTCCAATATGGACTACCCTAATCAATTCTCACCAATCTAATTTCAGTTTTGTCCAATCCAAATTTCAATTTTGACCAATCCAATTTCAATTTTGACCAGTCAAACTCCCTAATCCAATTTTGACCAATCAACTTCATTTTTGACCGCTCAAAATCCCTAATTCAATTTTGACCAATCTTTTCCAAATTGCAATTGAGCCTTCAAGTTTTTCAGAACATCAATTCGCCCATAAACTCTTCCTAATTCACATTTCTACCCAAAATTTCTTATATTTAAGTTTTTACCCCCACTAAATTACCATTTCACCCAAAATTTTCTCATAGTTACAATTTTTCCCCCAAATTTCACTTAATTACCATTTCACCCATAGATTTCTCATAATTACAATGTTCCCCCAATTGATTCAGAACCCTAAACTCCTCAATTGGAACCATAATTTCTGATTTCTTCCCTACTTCATTTTTTTGAATCCCTAATTTCATAGTTCTTCCCCAATTCAATTTTTGTCTGAAACCCGAATTTACCAAGTCTAAAACCCTAAATCGATTTCAGAAACGCATAAAACTTCTTTACTAATTTTTGGAACCCTAAACCGATTTTAGGGTTCTAATTTCACAGCACAGAAACTTCACACAAGCTACCAAATCGCAAAAATCAAAACTATCAAAAACTCACCCAATTGCACAAGATTTAGCCAGATATTCGTACAAAATTTGCAAGAAAAATCAGGCTTCCAGGCGCCGATAAACACAGATGCGAAAGGGGATAATTTCTCTCAAATTTTCGGTTTAGATCTAGACTAAATCAAACAACAAAAGTAGTAAAACATAAAATGAAAAAAATAGACTATTTCTCTGACGTTCTACGAGGATCTCCGGCCTCTTTCTTCCTCCCTCGGTGCCAAAAACGGCTCTTCCGGCCTCCTTCTCTTCCGGTTCCGTCCGTTTTTCCCCCGATTCTGCTTGTGCCTGCTTCCTCGGAGTTCTACCACCGGATTTGGTGTGTGGTCGGATACAGGTTTTGAAGAGAAATTGAAGAGAGGCGCCGGGCAGGAATGGAGAAAGAAAGTGAAGAGAGGCGCTGGAGTTAGGGTTTGCAAAATACGGTGAGTTGAAAGAAGAGAGGGGTGGGCTGAGTTTATTTTTTTCTTGTTTGGGCGGGTCGGCCCATTTGTTATTCTTTTTTAACCGCTACATTATTATGCCGTTTTAGCTCGTTTTATACTCGTTTTTCATGTCGTTCGTGATACGTTGTCCCGTATAATGAGTCGAACCTTTTTATGATTCCAAATTTATACTTTCAAACAATAAGTATATTGTTATTTATAAATTCTATTCATTAATATTTAATTTCTAATTGGTTTGTGTTTCGCCATTTAGGCAAAAACGCGACGTCTTTTATTCAGATTCTTTAACCAATTTCCCAATGCTTCTAAAATTACCCAAATAACCTTATAAGGTATCTAGGACCTCATTTTCACGTCTAAAATATTCATGGCAGTATGGCACATTCGATGTAAAAACGACTAATTTTATTTTCGTATATATTTCTTTTTATAAACCTCTCCAATGTCTTTTTTGGGTTCGTTAATGTTTCCTATCGGGTTTATTAAATATCATATTATTTCATTTTACTTATTTAAGGATAGTCAATTCATCCACCTCTTATTAATTATTTTTATTTAATTAATTCATTATTAATTAAAGTAATTTTTAGGATATTTCATGTAATACGGAGTAGCATGAAATTGAACCGTAGGTTAACTCAACCAAATAACTTAAGGGGTCTAAGGGTGCATGACAAATACACAATAATGTAGTCAATGGTTGTGCTGAGCCTTTTATGGCAACATACTTACAGGTTCGTAGCTGTAGAAGACGACACAAGAGTGCGAGATTTTGGGTAGTTAGCAACATTTACTGCTTTTGACTATACGTTTAGATTACGTTTTTGAATTATGCTAGTGGAATGTATAACTTTGATACGGTTAGATTGCTCACACATTTTGGGTTAAGCCTATATGTAAATTAAACACTATCTCTTGATCATCACAATGTATGTTAGATTGGATATTTATTTTGGATTGTCTTGCTACTCACATGGCGAGTAACGGCGGTAGCACCTGAGTTTATTTTGGTTATGGTTTAAGTTCCGCTTACGGGTTAATTTTGGAGTAGGGTGTTACACCGAAGGCTTTGAATTTATTATTTACCAGGTTAATTTACTTAGCTTTTAGTATATGAAATTTCTAATTGTAGTGGTCTAGTAATGATGAAAGAAGAGCTAGTTACCGCTTTATATCTATTGTGAGGTAGTACTGTGCTTAGCTCTTTTTTTTTTTTTGATAAATGGCCAGAAGACCAGCTTACAAGGTGATACTTTGGCGAAGCCTTTCTCACTAGAATTATGACAACAAGCAAAACCTAGTAGAAAAGAAAAACTAAAAAAATTACGACTAGGTGAATAATAGAGAGAATAGATCTTTTGCAGATAAGAGTGTGTTCGTTCACAGCGAAAAAAAAAACGTGCGGCACCCGAGATATTTCTATACAGGTGTTAGATAATCAATGGTTCTTTTTTTAGGTGGAACCCACCATTTAAACTCTTCCAAGCTTATAATTGGTTAACCATGGGAGTATTTTTCTTAACGCAGCAAATATCTTGCGTTTACTCCTTTTTTTTCGCGGGCATCGAACGAAGCCTAAGACTGCATGTGGGAGTACTGTGCATAGCTCTGTTTTTGTTTCTTTCAGTTAGCCTCTTTGATTCAGATTCTACTAAGTTGTTAGCATATGAGGTTCGGGCATAACTGTTGTAGCTATCTTTTACATTCACTATCTCAGTTTTCATAATACACAGATTCCATTGTATTTTTCTGCATGGACATAATCAATTAATTACAAACACAAACATGCCAATCAAAATAAAATAACAGCGCCCAATTTGGTGAATAGATAGGAAAATCGAAGAACAAAGGGCAATGGAACTACAACAACCCGTCTATGAAAATAAAGTAAAAATATAGAAGAAAATAAAAAACACCAACATAAACAAACTAAATCCCCTTGGTATCGGTTGCAAACTATACCCCAATATTATACCAAACCATTTTTTTCACCTCCTATAATAATAACCCAAACTACTGAAGCTGTAGAAACTAATTAAGCAGTAGCAATGCAGCAGAACATTTGAAGAAATTAAGACAGACCATGTTCATGCATGTTGTATCCTAATCAACCACCCCCACTACCACCACTTAGAGAAGTACGTTTATGGGAAATATATATACATACACAGTATATGATATGATATGATCACTAATGGAGGATGAAAAAGAAAAATAGAAAACCCAAACTCACATCACATATGAAGATTAATTATCTTCATGCATGAACTTGTACTGGTGATGAAATGCAACAGGATCCGTATTTCTTCTCAGCGCAAATCTAGCTAGCTAAGCACTTGCTGCAGCTGACATGAAACGCAGATCCAGAAGTCTCTTCTTCTTCCAAGATTCCAGAATTTTTTTTTTTAAAAAAAAGATCGATGGACCGTGAGGACTGACGATTAAAAAGAGAAGAAAAAGCTGATGATGGTGAAGGGTTATTTGTGTAATTAAGATGGGATTGATGATGAGGATGAACCAATAGCTGCTGCTGAGTAAGTAGGATTTAGCCAGTTGTTATTATTAGTACTATCAAGCAGATGATGAGCTCCACCACCATCACCATCACTAATCCTCGTGGTCCCGCTGGTTCGTGCACTATTATCATCATTATTCCATGAGATAGATGTATGAGGAGAAGAGGTCACCGCCACCACTACAGATTCAGACTGATCATGTTGTTGTTGATGATGATGATTCGCATCCATCAAGTTGGCATATTCATGATGATGATGATATCCACTATGATCGATCATGTTTTTGACTGTGTCATGAGTATCATCATACTGACCATCTCGATCCACGTTGTTATCATCATCATCATCTTCCTTTGGATATTGAAGTACTCCGAGACCTTCATCATGATGAGTAGTCGTAGTAGTATGGTTTGGAAAAATGGGTTGGAAATTGAATTTGTGTTGTTGTTGGAGAAGTGTATCGGGATACAAAGACATGTTAGAAGATGGATGAGTGTTAGATCCAAATGTAGAGATAATAGATGAATTTGGAGGGTTTGATGATATTAAATCATGGATAATTTGTTTTGGATTTGTAGTTGAAAACCCATAAGAACTAGGGTTCATATCATAATCATAATTCGATGAAAAGGGGAAATTAGCAGCACCAATATAAGGAAGGTAATTTGTAGGCAGACCATAGAGTAGTGTACTATTATTATGAGATGTCAATCCACCATCACCACCACCAAAAGTAGGATTAATGTGTACCAACAAGCCAAAGTAGAGGTATTCGAAGATGATGATGAGAAGATTCTCTTGTTGTTGTTGTTGTTAATTCTCTTGTTCTTCCTTCTACAGCCACCACCAACTGGTACATTTCTGAGAGTTCCACCTCTTGTCCAGTACCGTTTACAAGCCTTACAAAAGTGTCTTGGTTGTGATAGACTGTAGTTGTTGTAGTAGCAGAATTTAGTATTGGTGGAATCACATCTTGGGCACCTTACTGGTGGTTGATCTTGTATATGGTTTGGCTTTTGATCCATATTGATAGCCCTAGCTATGGTTGTGGCGGTTGCTGCCGGCATTATCATATTGGTGTTGTTGTTGTTGTGGTTGCTCATCTGCAGATTGTTAAACTCCTTGTCATCACCATCACCATTGATGCTTGGAAAGTTCTGGCATAAAAGAAGGAGAAGTTAATAGAGATCAGAGGGAGAGGGTAGCTGCTACTAGTATATACGCATCTGGTAAGTGTATAGAGAAAGAATTAAAGATTCTCCCAATCACAAACAAGAAGAAAGAGTTGAAAAGATGTGTTAAATTGTGTTTTTTTCAAAAGGGTTTGAAGATTCAAAGGTTTAGTTAACAAATAGCAAAGAATGAAGTAATTTACGGAAAGAATAAGTAATACTAGCTACAAGATAGAAAAGAAAAGACCTAGAAATAGCGGATATTCTGAATCCAAAAGCTAGAGAACAAAAAACACAAGAGAAGGGCGGTTAGTTCCCTTCCTTCCTCCCACATTGTGAATGGACATCCTCTTCAATCCACACTCATCATAATAATGTCTAATAATTGTGCAATAGTTCAGTGCGTGGTACCAATTTCGATGTTTGCGTGTTGAATGTGATTGGTGCTGGATTGTGTACTATGCGTGTTGTTCAGTGTGGGAGAAGAAGACAGAATAGAGAGAGAGAGAGAGAAAGAACCTGCTGCCGTCCACTAGAAGTTGAGAGGATAGAAACAATCTGCTGGCGTTGCTGTTGTTGATGATGACAATTACCCAGCATTTTCGATCTCCACGCACAGACAACAATGAATGTACACCTCCTTGGGTAGTTTTGTTGACCAGAAAAAAAAAGATCTGTACTATCCGTGTGAGAGAGAGAGAGTGAACAAGTTACAAACAAAACAATGGAGAGAAACAAAGAAACCTGGGTTTCGTTTTTGGACAGTTTGTACTGTACATTTGTTGTGTAACAAAGTCGGCCAGCGTGGTAGCTTCTAGACATTTTAATTCATTTCTCAAAAAAAAAAAAGAGAAAGATTTGTTAATAAATTCAAAAGAAACAGAAGGTATATATATGTATTAGCTAGCTAAGCTAAGCCTTTTTTATAATCCTAATTCACGTGATTCTTTCATAATTCGATGAGGTAAAGTACTAGATCCACTGGGTAAAAATCAAAACAAATCAGAGTTTGTTTTATTAATAATATATCAATACCTAAAGTGAGAAACTAAGTAAATCTTTGAAGATTTGCGCAACGGTACAGCAAAATGAAATTAAAATTAAAGCAGAGAGCTAGGTTGGGTCTTGGGTGAATCCCTAGAGAGACCACAGCTCATTACCCTAGGCGGCTTTATCTCATGTTTTTCTCGTAAACCCAAATATCCCTCTTCACTTATTTTAAGACCACTCCTCGATTTGCTTTTTCACTTTCTTTTAAATATACTCTGTACGTACTGCTGCGCAAAGTGCTGGCGTTTTTGCTATAGTACATAATTTAATCAATATAAAATCCTACTTTTTTGTACAAGTTTGAGCAAAACGTATTAGAAATAGACCATATATACGTTTTTTTATATAATAAACAAAAACAATAATACATACATAGATGATAATGCTGACCCCACCAGCCACCTCATGAGCAAAACCATAATATATAACTTAATTGTTGTATTTTATTCCTCCTACCTAGCTTTGAACAAAGGTGCAATATTTTATCATTATGGGAGAATGTTACTGATTAGACAGGACCTACGGCTCCAACAAATATACATATATAATAGAAGTGTCTATTATCGACTAATTTCACCAAACATGGTTCAAATTTTAAGGCTTACATACAGATCTACTTAGATTCTGGATAGCTGGTTCCTTGCTGGTTCCTTGTTACTATTCAATATCTATGAGATGGGAGAGAAGCATCGATTAATGGACAAGCAAAAATTAATGACTCATAAACATGTTTATATGCATTTTGTTATATATATATATATACACACATTTATCTTGTATTTTAAAGAAACCTATTGTTTAGTCTTGTTTTTCAAAAAAAAAATTATATCTTGCATCCACCATCCAGTAAGGAATTGATAGAGTACTGTGGAAAGTTCCAACAGGAAGAAGACAATTTAGCCAACACGGATGAGAGACTTTGGACTAAAACGTATCATGTCATGTGACCGGCCTGCGTCGTGTGGGTTCGGATTATGAGCGAATTCTCGGTCGCTGACGGAATATTATTTTTTAAAAAAAATTAAATTATATAGCTGATGAAGTGGAGCGCAGGCGTTAGAAATTAAGTCCATCAGAAAAACGATATTGTACAACATGTACTATTGTTCTAAACATCATAAAAATTATCTCATCAATTAGTCGGTAAATCAAATGCGTATTGTGCTGGAATTTTGTTATTTTACAATATCTTAACAATATAATTAGTTATAATTATTACAGAATAATTCATCAATTATATAAAGCTTTTAGATGAGTATATACATGTGTAGTTATTGTATAATAGTTTTTTAATCTAATAATATTTGTTACTTATACATAATATAAAAAATAGAGTATATATCAATTATGAATAATTTTTTTAGAACAATTGCTAATATAAAAAACATTAAGGTATTATTTATATTTTTTTTAGTTAAAAAAGTGAAGTATAATGCTAAAGAAATATTGAACGTAAAAACATTAGCCTTTCATGTTAGATATTATCACGCATACATACAAATCAAAAGTTAACGAGTACGTAAAGTCGATTCCAATAAGTCAGTTTATCGTGTTCAAACGTTTATAACCTTATGGTATATTATCAATCAAGCTTTGTAAACTGAAAAATATTAATAAAACATTCTTATACATAATGATTCAATATGAACGGTCAAAGGGAAAGATATATACTATTAGGTTGTCTCATTCCATAATAGTGATGGAAACGATTATAGAGGGTTATGTATATGTTTCTAATTATTGGTGAAAACATTTATAAATTATCGTGGATACATAAAAACCAAGATCAAATGAATACGTAAAATTGACTCCACCAACCCAGTTTATCGTTTCCAAACGTTTATGGCCTTCGGGTTTATCAATCAGTAAAGCTCTATAAAATTGATTAAAGCTAAGAAAATAATCTTATACTAATAGGTTGTGTCATCCTATAATAGTGAACGGTCAAAGGGAAAGATATATACTAATAGGTTGTGTCATCCTATAATAGTGATGGAAACGATTATAGAGGGTTATGTATATGTTTCTAATTATTGGTGAAACGTTTATAAATTATCGTGGATATGTAAAAACCAAGATTTAATGAATACGTAAAATTGACTCCACCAACTCAGTTTATCGTTTCCAAACGTTTATAGCCTTGAGTTTATCAATTAGTCAAACTCTATAAATTGATTAAGGCTAAGAAAATATCTAATACTAATAGGATGTGTCATCCTATAATAGTGAACGGTCAAAGGGAAAGATATAAGTAATAGGTTGTGTCATCCTATAATAGTGATGGAAACGATTATAGAGGGTTATGTATATGTTTCTAATTATTGGTGGAAACGTTTATAAATTATCGTGGATACGTAAAAACCAAGATTAAATGAATACGTAAAATTGACTCCACCAACTCAGTTTATCATTTCCAAACGTTTATAGCCTTCGGGTTTATCAATTAGTCAAACTCTATAAATTGATTAAGGCTAAGAAAATAATCTTATACTCAATTATTTGACTTTTTACGGCCAAACAAAAAAATATAACAATTAGTGTCATCTTTTCTATAATAGTGGTGGAAACGATTATAGAATGTTGTGTACATATTTTCAATCCTGCATAAGTGAAAACTTTTTTATCGTGGATACGTAAAAACCAAGGTTCACGAATACGTAATCGAATCCAACAACTCAGTTTATCGTTTTTATTGAATCATAGTGTATACGAATATTTTCTTAGTATTTCTCATTTTACAGAGCTTGACTGATTGATAAACTGAAGGCCAAACGAAAATATATATTACAATTCGTGTGTTTTGTACGTGGTGGAAATGAAATACCCCTAAATTAATTTAAATTAATTTAGGGGATTTCTTTTATTAAACCTTTAATAATAATATTAAGTATTAAATTATTATATGGAATTATGAATATTAAATTAGTATAAGGAATTATGAATATTAAATTATTGTATGGAGTTATGAGTATTAATATTATGGAATTATGGAAATTATTTTAGGGGATTCCTCCTATTTAACTCTAAAGAATACAGTTAAATATTTAATTATTATATATTATATATAGTATTATGAATTTAAATAAGATTTATAAGTCAATAAATCTTGGGAAAATTTCTAAACACTCCAAGTATATTATAAAGATTTTAGAAAGAGTTGGAACATTGTTTCGAAACATAAAAGTCAAAATAAAATTATAGAAACCTTAAAGCTTATTAAGCCTTGCTAGGGTTGACTTTTTGAGAATGGTCAAACCAGCCCATGAAACCTATACCAATAAATAGGTTATGGAAAACCATGAAGATCGATAAAAAGAACGTCAAAAATGGATCATCCTAGCCAAAGTTATGATCAAATGAAGTTTAGAGCTAAAATTTTGATAAAGGCTGACGTCGCATGGACTGCTGACTCATCGCCGCCTCGGTAATCCGCCCCCAACACTTAGACAGATTTATCTCCTATATTTCCGGAACCGAAAATCAGTTTTTCCCTATCTTGTGACCTTCATAACTTTCTCATCTTAAGGAATTTTTGAGTGCGTCTTCTTTGTTGTCTTCTCCTACATTCCCTCTAAACAACCATAACTCACACAAACCCTAATCTTCTGAATCAACCAGAAAATCGAGTCAAAGTAGCCACCCTGCAAAACCGAAACTGCAATTCCAGTTTTTCCCTTCGAAACAGGTAACTTCGACTAGCCATAACTTCTTTGTTTCTCATCCAAATTTCATGTTCTTTAGCTCGTTTTGAAGAGCTCTAATTCCTCTAAAACTTTCATGTTTATGGCCTAAGCCAATTCTCTAACCGATTGGAAGGAAAAGGTGTCTAAAGTCTCGGTTTCACCATCACATAAAATTACAGTTTTCTTCCCAGAAAACGCAAGGTAAACTCGCAACTTCTAGCTTCGATTTCTTTCTGTGTGTTGCGAGTTAGGATTAGTTCTTGCTATCAATGTGTAGAGGTAAGTTTCTTCTTTGGATTAAGCCCTTATACATAGCCTAACTCGATTTGTACTACTAGTTATAGACCCTCGAAGTTGGCATCACTTTAATACCCCGGACCTAATAATGGTGATTTAATTACTCTAATAAAATTATAAAAGGCCTAATGGTGCCTAAAGAGTATTGGTAAAGAGAATAAAACCAAAAGTAAAGAGAAAACGCTTGAAAAGCGAAAAACGCTAAAATGCACATTAAATGAAAATAAGAGATATATGATCTCTTAAGGGTCCGAGATGGATTCCAAAGGCTTAGTTAGGCCTAATTAGTATACGGGAATGATTCCCGAAGAAAACGGATCCAAATAATGGATTAAAACGCTAAATAAGCATAAAAGCACGTTTTTCGAGAAAACCCAAAAACGTAAATCTAAGTGGTCAAACGGACCCGTAAAATTATAGTTGATTAAATAACTATAAATAAGTATTAATGGGAGCTTAAAAAACATTACAATTAATTAAACGAGAAAATCCGAAAAAACGGACCCGGTTAGTGAATAGTGTAAAAACCGGGAAGTTGTGGGGTGTAAATGTAATAAGTAAAATTATACCCCCTTGTAATTTATTTATGTGCCGGTTACTTAAGCTATAATGGGGGCACGTTTTAATTTTCCTAGCAGCCCCCCCTTGTTCCTAATACACTAAGTGACAAGAGAAATAAAGTAAACAAGTTCAAATAGTGAAAAGTGTATTACACTCTCACCTCTATTTCACCTAGCCAGTCACGATTCCCCTCCCTCTGAGACTAAACCTCTTCTTCCTCTGTATTACAATGGCGATTCCAACAGAGAGTAAACAGCCCATCTTCATTCTCTCTTTTCTTACTCGATACAACACCAAATCACATAAAATTGGTACCGTTGGATTCCTCTCGGAGAGAGCTTCGTTTTCCACCCAACAAAAACTTGATATCTCCATTTCACCACCATGGGTGTTGGGCCTTTTGAAGCTTGAAGAAGTGTTTTTGGACCTCCTTCACCTCCTTAATGCTCCAAGGTAAAAATAAATCCAAGAGCTCCACTTTTATTGGTCATTCTTGCAAAAAAACGATTTCCCACGTGAGCTCTTTCTTCAATTTTCCAGCCGGTTTTCCTTGGTCTTATGAGGAGCTGGAAATCTACAAGTTTGGTTGCCAAAACCCTCCATTGGTACACTTGAAGGTAATCTCCAAACTAAACCTTAAACTAGCACTTGAAAATTCTAGGGGTTAGTGAGGGATGTGTGAATTAACTAGCTTATTGTGTACGGCATGGGTATGTGATTGTAGTTAACAATCTAAACCCATTGGTTGGTGTGGAAACAAGAGAGAAAGAAAGAACAAGAGAAGGAAGAAGAAGAGAAAAGAAAACAGAAAACTAACAAGGTATTGAACTTACCTTGAGATGGTTTTGTTCTCTGTAAAACACATTTGTAAACATAAGTAATGACCTTGTATGGTGGAGTCATGAAACTACAATAATGTTGTTGAATGAGGAAGTTCTAATGTTGTTGGGTGTGAAATATACCTAGGAACTAAGCTAGTATTGTGTAGTAACAGAGGGAATGGGTTGTTGCAGTGGTTTTATGCTATATATAACAGGGATGTAAACTGAGTTTGTGAGTTGTTGTAGTGTGGTGTAAATGCTAAGGATGTAGTTAAGTTATGGCAAAATTTGTTTAGGAAACTATGGCTTGAGTGTGTTAATACGTGGAGTTGAAATGGTAAGGAAGGAAGGATTGAAAACTTCAACAGAAGCAAGAACTTGAAAACTGTAACAGGAAAAAATTACAGTGAAATGAGTTATTTGACAGATGAATATATATCATGGTTTAGGTTAGTTTTGAATGCCTAAACAAAGACAAAACATGTTATAATATATGTAGGAATATTAGTGAAGAGATTGGTGGAAGTTTAGAGTTGAAACCAAAGCAAAAACATACATATTTTTCAAACCTGCAAGTGGTCCGGGTCTGTAAACTAGGACAGAAACCCGGACCAGCGTCAAAACAAGGCAGAAACGTGTGAAACTGATGTGGTCCGGGTTTGTAACACAGGACATAAACCCGGACCACACCTAAAATCCACCCGAGAGTGACCAGAACCATTGGTCCGGGTTTGTAAACCCGGATACAAACCCGGACCACCCCATTTTCTTCACATAAACCATTTTAAAGCCATTCTAAGGTAGGGGCTTGGTGGGGAATGATGGTATAAGGTAATTATGACATGATTAATGATGTTTAAAGGTCATTAAGAGTGTAAAAAAGTTTGATAAGTGAATGAGAAAGTTGTGAGTTTAAGAACACATGAGTAAACCTAAGTTAAACGGGATAACGGGGTTAAGTACGAGAGTGTTAGTTTTACATACGTAATGCTTTGATGTTAATAAAACATTTGAATGTTATCAGTGGATCGTGTGTGAACCGAGCATGGTGAGATGACACGGTAAAAGTAAAAACCCCGGTGAAAGGTATGATTTTCTCATACTCCGCGTGCTAACCGAGTTACGTTGATTTGTGTGTTTGTGTGCCAGCTTAATCGAGATTAAAGCATGAAAATAATCCATTGTTTGATTATGTATGTCTTGATGTATGTTGAATGAGCTAACATACTTGTATGCCGGTGTGGTCTAACATAGAGTAAAGACCGACTCACTGTGAGTAACGTTTGGCTAGAGACCCATAGATCAGGTCGATGCTTATGATAAAGAAAACGTGCAAACACACAAACTATCCGTTAAAGTATAACGATAACGCAAACATATGAACTCCCTAGAATGTGAGGAGATGTACGGGTTGAGTAAATACCCGATAATGGTTAGAAAGCCACATTGAAACAATCGACGAAACAAATGAGAGTGGAAAGATAAGTGAACCTCCTTCAAGAGGATTTAAGATAGTTCAAAGATGTGAACTAGTGATGAAGGTAAAAGAGACCTGAGGGATTAGTAGCTCCCTTGAGACATGGTCGACCTCCTATATGAGGATTTTACCTGATATATGCAAATAACCGAAAGTATGAGTAAGGTAAATGTATGGGTAACTCTTAAAACCTAAGATTAACCAAATTTAAGTAATGTTGCCAAGGTCATTAGAAACATCGAGAGTGATGCTTCTAGACTAATATACATAATATTATTATAACTCCGAGATAGGAGAGTATGGGAATGTAAGTAGTCCGAGAGCAGTCGGACCTAAGTAAATGAGATAGGAACTAAGAGAGAGTTCCGTGAGCTAGTTGAACCTTTCCACCATGCTAGACCCAGAGTAGGGTCGAAACCGGGGAAGTAAGACTATGCTAGAGAGCCATGAGTTTTGGCCTAAGTATGTATTAAGAGTAACAAGCGTGACGTAGGAGACATGTAGCGTCTCGAGAATCTACAAGAGCTTGAGTATAAATAACCCAAGAGTGTGGGTGAGATAATGAGTATAAATGACCCAAGAGTGTGGGTGAGATAATGAGTATAAATGACCCAAGAGTGTGGGTGAGATTATGAGTATAAATAACCCAAGAGTGTAGGTGAGATAATGAGTATAAATGACCCAAGAGTGTGGGTGAGATAATGAGTATAAATAACCCAAGAGTATGGGTGAGATAATGAGAATAAGTAACCCGAGAGTGTGGGTGAGCATAGTACGAGTAGCCCAAGAGAATGGGTGTGTATATGAATAAGTAACCCGAGAGAGTGGGTGAAGTATTGAATAAGTAAACAAGGCATAGTGAGGTATAACCCTCAAGGCCTAAGAGTAACCAGATACAACTAACAACCTTGTTATGTTAGTTAGGAATTGTGTTCCATGATTGGATGTAGATTCCTTGAGCATTACATGTACTTATTGTATTGCTATGATGCATGTTGTTTGACTAAAATGAACTCCATGTATATCCGACTAAGTGGTCGGCGTACCCCGGTTAGCGCTCGGGGTATGCGAATTTCATATGCAGCGTTAAGCTGAGCCCCTAGGGGCGATGTTTTTATTTTACAGGTACACCGAAGATGTTACCGTTCGAGAGTAGGACGGGATCGGTGGGTTACATGGGTAGTAGTTTTAATTACTTATGTATTGAAGGAGGTGTAAGACCGAATATGTTGTCGGCATCCATTTATTGTAGACTCGGTATAGTAAAGAAATGATTTGAGTATTGTTTGTGTTGTGTACTCGGTTGTTCCAGTTCATCAGACCGTTACGGTATTAAGGAAGGCCTGGTTAGCCATATGGGTGGCTATTGGCGTTGTTTCACCCCTCGTTGTAATTAGAGTTCCGCTGAGTGAGTAAGAGTAATTGGTGACAATTTATGAGGTAATGACGAACTTAACGGTTGGGGTGTTACAAAAATGGTATCAGAGCGAAGTATCGCTCTGATGACTGGAAATACCGAGCTTAGGAAATACCGAGTTAGGAATTAGAGACTTTGGGCTAAGGGTTGAGTGGTAGCGTGAGAGATGCGCTAGTTAGGAACTTCCAGTATGATCTGGATACCTACAATACGAAACCCGCCCTCCACAACCCCGTATTAAAAGCTCGGGAAAGATTGTCAGAGAGACGGGAAACCCGATCTGTCACTTAATTAATGTTTGATATGAACTAGAACCTGTCATGCGGTAGATCCCGAGAACCGGAAATCCCGGAGACGGATCCCGCTGGAACGACAATAACCGCACTCAATGGCGGGAGATCAAGAAATCCTAATCCAAGGAGACGTGAATCTGTGGCAGCTTGGGGCGACTTGCTTAGCAGTCGCGAGAACCTAGCTGGCCGAGCAGCAGCAAGAGTAAAGCGCAAACAGTGCAACAAGGCGGATTCATGAAAAGTAACAACAACCGGGATACATGTCTACGGACCGCTATAATTAAAGAATACCACAAACGGTATATTAACCGACCAAGAATCTAGTAAGGAGTAGATACACCCACCCTGCCACACCCATTGAGGTTGCAATACTTAATTGATATAGCTTAGACAGCTACAAGCATAACTACGGGATATGCCCAAATAGGACTACAGCAGTAGTGCCTAAATGACTTGAACCTCGGTAACCGCAGTAAATACGTGGGAACGAGCAACGAGGAACCAAGCAGTTAAGGAACTCCGAGAGCGGAGAAGCACCTAAATGAATGGCAGTCATGTCAAGATGAATGAGAAGCAGCTCTAAGGAGTAGTTATCCAATTAAAGGATCAAGGAAGAGCCGACAAGGCTACCAAATACAATGTGAACAATACCATGACCGGTATGAGTTAACCTAAAAACCGCCTGTACCGTGCACTTGCCACAGCAAGTGCAGTAATAATGGGACTAATAAGAAGAGCTTGACAAGCGACCAGTACTTAGCAAGTACCAAGACGGCGAGAGAAGCCAGTATGGCAAGACAACCCTAAGAATTTTGAAATGGAAATTTGAAAAGGCCTAACGGCCTGACCATTGTATTAAGAGCATACCCGTCAGCGAGAAGCTAGACTTGGTAAGAAGCAACCGGCATTGAAATGCCGTGAAGATTTTATTTTCAGCTCAAATTTTTCTTTCAAACATAGAATTTTCCAAAAACCCCCAAATTTTCAAAAACCAAACCAGAGAATCACGGTAAGTTATCATAGGACGATAAGAGGAGTTGGCAACAGAATACTTCACTTGGGCGTGTGACCGACACTACGGTGTACTAAACGAGACATGGAACGACCGCACTCCGAAGGAGCTTGCGGGCCTGACAGACCAATTATGAGTTAGTCGGGTAAGTGGCAACGTATCAATAAGATACTCCATGTATGTATATAAGTAGAGTACGGAACACGGGAAGTAGCCCACTCCATACTACGGACGAAAGAGCCAATTCAAACCAAGACAGTTGGACACCTCGAATGATCGAAGAACACAAGAAAGCTTACCAAGATAAGGGAGTCTAGAAACCAGTAAGGTGACAGACCTAAGGACATAGCGTGGATAAGTGTGAGAAGCACAGAGTATTAAGTATAGACATGGGATATGTCTCAGGAATCAAGGAGGAAATACATAATGACTGGAATGAATACCAGTGTAAGCAATATGGCGAAAGCCTAAAAGAACATATTAATGTTCGATAACGGGATAGAGTTCCCACAGTATACTTCACTGAAGAGAATGACAACCTGACCAAGAAGGTAAAGGAAAAGTACCAAGGATCTACCCAATAATGGGAGACATTACAACCCTAAACGGGATAGTCAAGTATATAACCGCAAGGCAGAGTAAGGAACTGAATATACCCATGAATTCAGGCCAGATGAGATGACAAAACTCAGTAACACCCAGGAGCAATCCGAGAAGGGTGCCGGAGTCAACAGTAGTTGAACAAAACATCGTGTTGAGAACACAAGTGTTAAAGAGAACACTCGGGTAGAACCCGAAGGGATCCCACGTAACACGGGGTACCCTAGATTGCCAGAAGGCATGAATTAATATCAAGAAACTTAGAGGGACTTCCATGTACGGAAGAGTGATGAGACAACCATATCAAAAACCCAGTAATACCTCCAAACCATTTAATGGTATACGGAGAAGCAGAAACCTATATAAACAGCCCGCATGGAGCATGACTCGAGGCAAGGTGGCTGGTAAGCCGATAGAACCAACTACAATTCGTAGATTCAATCATTGCAAAACTTATGCATAAAGGCATAAAAAGAGTTATTGTGGAGCACCACTTGTTATTGTGGAGTCTATGGAGCGGTAATTGCGTGAATCTTCCAGAGAAAGGCTACCACCTAAGTATGTAATGTGAAACCGCTAGAGCGGTGTAATGATACTTGAGCAGGTGATTATTGCCAAGGAATAATTTGAACAGAGATAGTATATAGAAAGCTTTGATAGTAGTGGAAAGAAACCGAGAGAGTAATCGGTTGAGTAGTAAACACAGTATGTGTGCAATATGAATTGCAGAATAAACGATGCGCCATAAACGTAGAGAGTTAAAGAAGTATATTTTATTGAGCCAAGTGAATGGCAAGCCATAGTATAAATGGCGTGAGTACATGAGCGGAAGCTAAAGTAGTAGCGGATGCCATATAAGCGAATGTTGTAATGAGTAGAGCATGTTACGCAGTAACAGATAATGATACGAAGCTGATGAGAAAATGTGGTAAAGGAGACATAATCATTCCTATCTCATGAGAGATTTACTGTCAAGGGTTTACGCTTCTACACTCTGTATGACTGAGTGTTTTGGTATTGCACTTGTGCGGTAAGGATCGAGTGGGAGAGCCAGGAATTGAGAAATGTCAACGAAGCCTGTTGAGTTTGAATCTAGAGAAATAACCGTGCGGCCCTTGGCCAAAGATGCACGAAGAATGTGGGCTGTAACCCACAGGTCCCAGGACCGATGAATGGTTAATGCAGAGTAGTATGAGGGGGAATTCTTGTACATAAACAAGTAAACAAACGTAATTCAGAAGCAACTGTTAATCGAGGAAGCACTACATATTAAGTAGTAGCTTGACCTCAACCGACGACAAGTCGGGAAAAGTAAGTGAATAATCACAAAGGTATACAGTGTTATACGAAATAGATTTCCAAAGAATTGGAGAGAAAATCTATAACTCATCGAATTCGCATACGGTAAGAGATACCTAGCGACGATTGAAAACCTTTATTTCCAAGACACAAAGGGATAAAATGGAGTGGATTAAATACATTGAGAATACCAACGGGCGAGTTAAGCTCTAGTTATCAGGTCACACAGCGGAAGCTCGTGGACCGTAATTCAAAGGTTAAGTATACCAAGCAAATGTGAGTAGATGGCTCATCATAAACGCCTTGAAGCCTTAGAGGCTAGAACCGAACCCGGTTATGAGTTAATTAACCACATTGAAGTTAAAACACTTCATGATATTCGAATTAGTGAGCCAATGTTCAGTGATAACATATGGTTAGTTACGCGGGCGTAACCCCTTTTAAGGGGGGTAGGGCGAGAAACCGCTTAGAGTGTGTTTTACGTATAGGTGCGTAAACTACTATGTGCATAGCACAAAAAGAATTATTTTGATGATTGGACCTCATGTTACATAAACATGTGTACCCATTCATTGTGTAAGTATAAGTATTGTGCATAAGAGATGCAAGTAACGAGTAAGTATTGTGCATGAGAGATGCAAGTAACGAGTATACAATATTTATGAAAAGAGGAGTAGAGAGACTCCTGGGGAATGAGAATCCCAATAGTATATGTCTAGTGAGATTAGACATGAGTTATGATGAGTATGAATCGGTATGAAACCGATGTGTAACCTTGTAGGGAGTGAGTTCCCTAGGTGATTTTATTTGAGAATGATTGATGGAGCGAGTTCCATCCTTTGGAGTTGTATGTTGTGTGTTTTAAATTGAGTAACAATTTGAGGAAAAGAGGCCATAAGTATGGAATGCCTAGGTAAAGTAGTGAAGCAATGAGAATGACAAATGACCTAAGTACTAGGAACTAGAGATTAATTGAAACGAATTGTTTCATGAATATGACTAGAAAGAGTAAAAGATAGAAAACGAAAATGTTTGACTATCTACTTGTTTGAAACTGACGTGGGAGGTGGAACTTGATCTGCTAGCGATCAAGGGAAACCGAACACAAATTAGAGTGGAAGGATAGTTCAACACTGATGCTGATCACATCAGGGTTGGATGATTCTCGAAGCTCCCTATAAGTGGTCACAAGTAATCACGCTAAGAAAAGATGCAGCTACCATAAATTTGATTTGGAGTTGTGTGATGTTTTAAAAACAATTTCCAAACAGAATTTGAAAGGAATTTCTTCAAGTATGAAGATGGAAATGGAAACTGGTTTTTAAACTGTTATCACCCGCCGATGGCTACGGCCTTAAGTCTTGATGACCGGTAGAACGGTGGGCGTGTATTAGTCTTGAAACCATTGCACTGTACGTGCGGCGGTCCTAAGTGACCGGTTGGGGCGGTGACAGTGTGTGATTTTTCCAAAGGCAGCGGGACGGGGAGAGTACCCTGAGACGATTCCGTGTTGAGTGAGTCAACCAGAGTGCTTGAGGATATGTATATGTGTAACGTTTTGATCAGAACCGAAGGGACCGTGGGCCAAAGAGAGTAAGTGCCCAGTAGTCATGAAACGGCCGTGGACCAGAGAGCATAAGTGTCCAATGTGACCGGTACCTGAGGGATCAGTAATGTATTACTCAATATGGATTCGAGGACTGTAGTGCCTTCTTGTCTTCGGACCGATTCCATGGAGAGAGTATAAAGAGTATTTTTAATTGCTATACATGCTGTGTTATATGTGTGGTATGTGTAGTATGAAATGTGACTGACTTGTGGAGTCTGTAAGGTTATACATGTATTATAACCTTGGCATAGTACGCCCATGTGAGTAACGATATAAGATTCACCAACTTTGAGGACAAAGTTCCTAAGGGGGGTAGATTTTAATACCCCGGACCTAATAATGGTGATTTAATTACTCTAATAAAATTATAAAAGGCCTAATGGTGCCTAAAGAGTATTGGTAAAGAGAATAAAACCAAAAGTAAAGAGAAAACGCTTGAAAAGTGAAAAATGCTAAAATGCGCATTAAATGAAAATAAGAGACATATGATCTCGTAAGGGTCCGAGATGGATTCCTAAGGCTTAGTTAGGCCTAATTAGTATACGGGAATGATTCCCGAAGAAAACGGATCCAAATAATGGATTAAAACGCTAAATAAGCATAAAAGCACGTTTTTTGAGAAAACCTGAAAACGTAACTTTAAGTGGTCAAACGGACCCGTAAAAATTATAGTTGATTAAATAACTATAAATAAGTATTAATGGGAGCTTAAAAACCATTAAAATTAATTAAACGAGAAAATCCGAAAAAACGGACCCGGTTAGTGAATAATGTAAAAACCGGGAAGTTGTGGGGTGTAAATGTAATAAGTAAAAATTATACCCCCTTGTAATTTATTTATGTGGCCGGTTACTTAAGCTATAATGGGGGCACGTTTTAATTTTCCTAGCAGCTCCCCCCTTGTTCCTAATACACTAAGTGACAAGAGAAATAAAGTAAACAAGTTCAAATAGTGAAAAGTGATATTACACTCTCTCACCTCTATTTCACCTAGCCAGTCACGATTCCCCTCCCTATGAGACTAAACCTCTTCTTCCTCTGTATTACAATGGCGATTCCAACAGAGAGTAAACAGCCCATCTTCATTCTCTCTTTTCTTACTTGATACAACACCAAATCACATAAAATTGGTACCGTTGGATTCCTCTCGGAGAGAGCTTCGTTTTCCACCCAACAAAAACTTGATATCTCCATTTTCACCACCATGGGTGTTGGGCCTTTTGAAGCTTGAAGAAGTGTTTTTGGACCTCCTTCACCTCCTTAATGCTCCAAGGTAAAAATAAATACAAGAGCTCCACTTTTATTTGGTCATTCTTGCAAAAAAACGATTTCCCACGTGAGCTCTTTCTTCAATTTTCCAGCCGGTTTTCCTTGGTCTTATGAGGAGCTGGAAATCTACAAGTTTGGTTGCCAAAACCCTCCATTGGTACACTTGAAGATAATCTCCAAACTAAACCTTAAACTAGCACTTGAAAATTCTAGGGTTAGTGAGGGATGTGTGAATTAACTAGCTTATTGTGTACGACATGGGTATGTGATTGTAGTTAACAATCTAAACCCATTGGTTGGTGTGGAAACAAGAAGAGAATGAAAGAACAAGAGAAGGAAGAAGAAGAGAAAAGAAAACAGAAAACTAACAAGGTATTGAACTTACCTTGAGATGGTTTTGTTCTCTGTAAAACACATTTGTAAACATAAGTAATGACCTTGTATGGTGTAGTCATGAAACTACAATAATGTTGTTGAATGAGGAAGTTCTAATGTTGTTGGGTGTGCAAATATACCTAGGAACTAAGCTAGTATTGTGTAGTAACAGAGGGAATTTAATGGGCTGTTGCAGTGGTTTTTATGCTATATATAACAGGGATGTAAACTGAGTTTGTGAGCTGTTGTAGTGTGGTGTAAATGCTAAGGATGTAGTTAAGTTATGGCAAAATTTGTTTAGGAAACTATGGGCTTGAGTGTGTTAATACGTGGAGTTGAAATGGTAAGGAAGGAAGGATTGAAAACTTCAACAGAAGCAAGAACTTGAAAACTGTAACAGGGAAAAATTACAGTGAAATGAGTTATTTGACAGATGAATATATATCATAGTTTAGGTTAGTTTTGAATGCCTAAACAAAGTCAAAACATGTTATAATATATGTAGGAATATTAGTGAAGAGATTGGTGGAAGTTTAGAGTTGAAACCAAAGCAAAAACATACATATTTTTCAAACCTGCAAGTGGTCCGGGTCTATAAACTAGGACAGAAACCCGGACCAGCATCAAAACAAGGCAGAAACGTGTAAAACTGATGTGGTCCGGGTTTGTAACCCAGGACATAAACCCGGACCACACCTAAAATCCACCCGAGAGTGACCAGAACCATTGGTTCGGGTTTGTAAACCCGGATACAAACCCGGACCACCCCATTTTCTTTACATAAACCATTTTAAAGCCATTCTAAGGTAGGGGCTTGGTGGGGAATGATGGTATAAGGTAATTATGACATGATTAATGATGTTTAAAGGTCATTAAGAGTGTAAACAAGTTTGATAAGTGAATGAGAAAGTTGTGAGTTTAAGAACACATGAGTAAACCTAAATTAAACAGGATAACGGGGTTAAGTACGGGAATGTTAGTTTTACATACCGTAATGCTTTGATGTTAATAAAACATTTGAATGTTATCAGTGGATCGTGTGTGAACCGAGCATGGTAAGATGACACGGTAAAAGTAAAAACCCCGGTGAAAGGTATGATTTTCTCATACTCCGCGTGCTAACCGAGTTACGTTAATTTGTGTGTTTGTGTGCCGGCTTAATCAAGATTAAAGCATGAAAATAATCCATTGTTTGATTATGTATGTCTTGATGTATGTTGAATGAGCTAACATACTTGTATGCCGGTGTGGTCTAACATAGAGTAAAGACCGACTCACTGTGAGTAACATTTGGCTAGAGACCCATAGATCGGGTCGATGCTTATGATAAAGAAAACGTGCAAACACACAAACTATCCGTTAAAGTATAACGATAACGCAAACATATGAACTCCCTAGAATGTGAGGAGATGTACGGGTTGAGTAAATACCCGATAATGGTTAGAAAGCCACATTGAAACAATCCACGAAACAAATGAGAGTGGAAAGATAAGTGAACCTCCTTCAAGAGGATTTAAGATAGTTCGAAGATGTGAACTAGTGATGAAGGTAAAAGAGACCTGAGGGATTAGTAGCTCCCTTGAGACATGGTCGACCTCCTATATGAGGATTTTACCTGATATATGCAAATAACCGAAAGTATGAGTAAGGTAAATGTATCGGTAACTCTTAAAACCTAAGATTAACCAAATTTAAGTAATGTTCCCAAGGTCATTAGAAACATCGAGAGTGATGCTTCTAGACTAATATACATAATATTATTATAACTCCGAGAGAGGAGAGTATGGGAATGTAAGTAGTCCGAGAGCAGTCGGACCTAAGTAAATGAGATAGGAACTAAGAGAGAGTTCCGTGAGCTAGTTGAACCTTTCCACCATGCTAGACCCAGAGTAGGGTCGAAACCGGGGAAGTAAGAAAATATGCTAGAGAGCCATGAGTTTTGGCCTAAGTATGTATTAAGAGTAACAAGCGTGACGTAGGAGACCTGTAGCGTCTCGAGAATCTACAAGAGCTTCAGTATAAATAACCCAAGAGTGTGGGTGAGATAATGAGTATAAATGACCCAAGAGTGTGGGTGAGATAATGAGTATAAATGACCCAAGAGTGTGGGTGAGATAATGAGTATAAATAACCCAAGAGTGTGGGTGAGATAATGAGTATAAATGACCCAAGAGTGTGGGTGAGATAATGAGTATAAATAACCCAAGAGTATGGGTGAGATAATGAGAATAACCCGAGAGTGTGGGTGAGCATAGTACGAGTAGCCCAAGAGAATGGGTGTGTATATGAATAAGTAACCCGAGAGAGCGGGTGAGGTATTGAATAAGTAAACAAGGCATAGTGAGGTATAACCCTCAAGGCCTAAGAGTAACCAGATACAACTAACAACCTTGTTATGTTAGTTAGGAATTGTGTTCCATGATTGGATGTAGATTCCTTGAGCATTACATGTACTTATTGTATTGCTATGATGCATGTTGTTTGACTAAAATGAACTCCATGTATATCCGACTAAGTGGTCGGCGTACCCCGGTTAGCGCTCGGGGTATGCGAATTTCATATGCAGCGTTAAGCTGAGCCCTAGAAGCGATGTTTTTATTTTACAGGTACACCGAAGATGTTACCGTTCGAGAGTAGGACGGGATCGGTGGGTTACATGGGTAGTAGTTTTAATTACTTATGTATTGAAGGAGGAGTAAGACCGAATATGTTGTCGGCATCCATTTATTGTAGACTCGGTATAGTAAAGAAATGATTTGAGTATTGTATTTGTGTTGTACTCGGTTGTTCCAGTTCATCAGACCGTTACGGTATGTAAGGAAGGCCTGGTTAGCCATATGGGTGGCTATTGGCGTTGTTTCACCCCTCGTTGTAATTAGAGTTCCGCTGCGTGAGTAAGAGTAATTGGTGACAATTTATGAGGTAATGACGAGCTTAACGGTTGGGGTGTTACAATCACGAACTGCTCGAAGTTCGAATTTTTCCAGTTTTCCCGAATTCGAATTCACTTAATTCGCACAACTCCGGTAAGTCTCCATTCAATTCCTCCTATTCTGTAACTCGATTTTGCATTGTCGACCTAACCTAACTGCCAATTTGATCAATTAAGCCTTGTATTGAGAGAATTTTGCAAAATCGAATTCGAGATACTATTAAGAACCCTAACTTCGAACTGAGATCGAAACCCATCGAATTGTGCGTTTTAGCTGGAGAAATTAGCATCATTAGAACCGAAATTTGATTTCTAAACCATAGAAACAAGAATCACTCGATTTCGTTCTGTAGATTGTGAGAAAATCAGATTTAGTACTCGAGTCGATTTGGGGGCGGATGAAGAACTGGGCTTTCAGCAGCCGTCCGATTGTAGTTATAAAAACGGACGGCTGAGATTAGATCATTTCAAATTAAAAGATTAAGTTTTTATTATGATTTCAGTAAATAACCCTAACTTGTTGAGTTAATTTAAATACCTTCCCGAATGTGTTTTGACTTGAAATTTTAACCATAGGTTCCTTATTTAATCTAGTTTATTTTGATATAAATTAATATGGTTTTGGAGTTTTTAAACATAAGTTATGATTTTTGCAAGTTACGGGTTTTCTGGAATTATTTGGCTAAATTAAAAAGATATTTTATGAAATAAAAATTTTAATATGTCTAAAATGTTATAGTTACTGTATATTAAATTTGGAAATTTTGGGCAATGGTAAAAGGTTTTAAAAATTGTGTTTATGAGTTTTTCATAAGAATAACTTATAATACATGGTTTTTAATGTAACCAAAAATTAAAGTATGGTTTGTTAATAACTTTTAAGTTGGGAAAAAATGGAAACTAAATTAACATTTTATAACAGTAAGTTTATAAATGTTTGGGTATTAGTTTTATGAGAAGTGAAATTATTTACATATATGTATATACCTATTTAAGTAGAAACTTATGTAAATCAAGGAATTTAATTATCCTACATTTTATTTATTATTATATGGGAGTTAATATTTTTAATTAAACTAAGGAATAAATATATATATTTTTACGCATTTATAAAAAGGGAATAAAGTAGTAACTTAAGTAAATCAAGGAACTAATTAAATTACCACTTATAATAACTAAACATTATAAGAGCGAGACCCTTAAGATATGTTAAAAAGATACTTTATGAAATATACTTGGAATAAAGTTAAAGGTCAAAGTAATAAGATAGTTTAAATATGATAAGTTACATAGGGAATGTCTTAGTTGATTTCTAGTACGGGTACACTTATATATATTAAATAAACAAAGGAAGCACTTTATTTAATAAACCATAGGTCGGTTGTAGTTATGCCTAAAAGTTATTAAACATAATTAAATACAATAAACTACATAAATAATGTTTTGAACAAATCCTAGTATATATAAATATATACATATTAACATAAATAAAATTAGATACCTTATAGGAAATATAATACGAAGGAATTAGTAAGTTAAACTAAACCTATACATAGTACTATTAAAAGAATATTATATGAGGTGGTATTAGATTATAGTTATGTATTAGGTTAAGAGTTACCTTTGAGTTTCCAAGGTTTATATATAACCATATTAAAATGCATGTATAGTATTATTTGTCAATAACCAGGATGTAAATCTAAAATTGGGATTAAGTAATTAATAAGTTAAAACTTAGGAAAATTGTGATTAGGTTACATAAAATGTTGCACAAATAGATCTTATTCTATAATTAATGATAAAAAAATGTAGTATGATTACATCTAAATATTCTTAATATATAAACCATAATAAAATAAGTACAATACTTTTACATCTAAATGTGAGGTGGATTAGTAAGTCTAGATTTAATCATTTCTTAACATTTATGGTAGTGAAATATAACTTAATGTTTTAAGATAGGATCATTAAAAAGGGTTGTGATATAATCTATATTAAACGATGATTTGGGAATTTATCTAAATAATTATCCTTAAGTCTCTTAGAATTAGATAAGCCATATAGAATACATTTATTACCAATATTCAGGATGTGAGTTTACAGTTAAGTGAGGCATTTAGTGGTGAGAATTTATAGGAGGGTTTATAAATGGGTATTTGATACTTAAAACCTTTGAACCTTTTATTAGATAAAGCTAAGTTACATAAGATATTATATTGATATACTTTACGGTAATGGGAAGTAATGATGGGGTATTTGAATATAAAATAAGAGAATTTTCATAGATTATCTTATTAAATAATTAACAATTTCACTTACGAACCCGAATTTGATTCTTTGATAAATTCTACTCTATGTAGATATATTGTCCATCCTAAATACAATAAAGGAAATTTATTTGTTAGGTTATTCCTTTGAAACCTTAGGTTTTGTAAAACAATTTAAAACGTATTTAAGGCTTAAGTTTATTGAAGTTTGGTACAAAAGGATTATACATAGTCTATAGAGTGAATGGGTGTAAAATAAAATGTTTAGGAGATTAAAGGTAAGTAAGGATACGTAAAAGGTTATATTTAAACACCTTATTATATAAGTAATAATTAAGCAAATAATGTACCTTGTGAATACTAAATGTAAGAGTTCGATAAGTCTAAGTTAACTATAATATAGTTGTTTCAAGATGAAAAGTAATTTAACATCTTATGTCAAGATTATTAGCTGGATGTAATAAAAAGTCTTTCTGGACTAAAGATAAGATAAATGAGTTAGTAACTCAATTAGGTTATGATATAATGCGTCTACAACACTATGGTTCCAATATACAAGATGTAGATCTCAATTAAGTTAAGGGGAAAACTTAATCACAATGGATTATCTAGTAGGTATTGATAAAATGCATAATCATTACATTGTGAAATGATAGTATAGTATTATGGGATGAATCCATCATAGGTCATAATACAATGTTTGTTCTAAATTAAGAATAAAGGTATTCAGCTTAAGATTACTATTGGAATTCTTAGATTTAATTATATAATGTAAACACATTTGTGTTATAAAGGTCTCAAAAGTCTTGAATGTGATGATTGTGGTTAAATATGAATAAAGTGGATAGGAGTGGTCAGTTAGCAGGTGTTAATAAGGTACATTCCTTGATCTTACCACCTTGGGCTATACAACGTTCTCAGATAACTCAAAGATTATGCATAACATTTAAGCGAGGGCTTACAAGATGATTTGGATTTAGAAATAAGAGAGAGGAATTTATTTAAGTTTAACCTAGGATATAAGTGATTGATGATAGATTATCTTTAATGTTCCTCAGAGTGTTGTTGAGTGTTTGCACGAGTTTACTAGAACTGCTACATCATTGATCAGGTACGATTTCTCGTACTCAGCTTGATGTGTTTTGGACTTTATGGAATGTTTTGTACGATTTCTCGTACTCCGATATTTTGCTGATTGACTTGTGGAATGTTTTGGAAAACGCTAACTGACTTAAAGAGGAATTTCTAAAAAGGAAATGGTTGTGTGACTAACTCAGCTTGTGTGACTAACTGAGCCTTGGATGTGGAACTCACTTGGGTATTGGTTTCTTCTGTTTGGTGTCCCGTTAGACATTGACTGCTTAGGGTTTACGCTTCTGCACTCTGTAGGACTGAGTGTTTTGGTATTGCTCTGGGTAGTTGGTGATCTAGTGGGAATTTGGAAAAAGGTCAATCTTGGAAATCTTTCTTTCGACGTGCGCGCGTCTTTAATGGTAACAGCAGGGGGCTGTATATCCCTCGCCCATAGGGGCATTGATATTTAACAGGGGGCTGTATATCCCTCGCCCATATGGGCATTGATATTTAACAGCAGGGGGCTGTATATCCCTCGTCCATCAGGACATTTTTAATTGACAGCAGGGGGCTGTATATCCCTCGTCCATACGGACATTTATATTTGGCGGTGGGGGCCATCTCTCCCAGTTGAATTATTCCACTCTTGAGTTATTGAATCTTGGATCTATCTTATTATTCCTAGTCCTTTGTGACTATCTGAGTCTTTCTACTCTTGACGGGAATTGGGTTTAACTAAGGCATTGGATGATCACTAACACATGGTGTGGTTTTGTTTGACTAACTTTACCTTTCTATTATTTATCTTTATCCTTAACTTGATATCTTTGGCTTGGTGATTTTAAAGTGCCTTGTTTCCCTGTTTTACTTTCAAGAGTTTGACTTCAAGTTACTGTTTATTTTGAAGAGTTATGTTTTAAACTTTTGCTTTGAAGAATTGTACCAGTTCCATTCCAGGGAACTGACTCACCCCACTCGGGGTGGGCTACTTGGTTTCATCTTGCAGGTACAAATTGATTTACAGGTGGCCACGAAGAGCATGAGTGATTGGGATGGGATTAGGTTTATGGAGAGTGAATGTATTTTATTATTGTTATGTTACGTTAAGTTTTCTCGAAGTTCAGACCGTAACTTAGTTAATTGTAATGGTTGTAATTGGTGAGGTTGGTACCGGGTGTTTGGAGCCCGATGGTCTGTAGCACCTTTAGTTTATTTTCCGCTGTTGTTTTATTATTATAGGGGTGTTACAGAAAGTGGTATCAGAGCGTAGTTACGCTCTGAACCCGAGAAAACAAGCCGAGTGAAATACTTAGATTATAGGTGCACTTAAAACTGGGGAACTGGGGTAGAATTGGGAAGTGAGGACTCCAGTAAGGCACGACTCCTAACCCTTTTTGGAATTGTGAACGATTCCTTTACACACTTTTCTTTTGTGAATGTCTGTTGAGTGTGATGTGTTGTTATACCGTTCCAACAATAAACTACAAAAAATATATATACAAGTTTGGAACATCCTATATTAAGTACGATAAGATTTTGGGTGAGATAAACCAAATATTAAGCTATTTTTCAAAAGCATGCTCATGGAGAATACAATGCTAAAAATGCAATCCTTTAAAAGCTAGTACACAAATTCCTAGAATTTTAAAGAATACTTTTGGTTGAAAACAGTATACAAATAGAACTTTACATAACTAAATTAGTATTGATATTATGTGAAAGTACTTCAACTCCTTTAAAGTTTGAAAATAAATCTCATGAACTACTTGGTATCAATTTATTACCTAAAGATAATGTTTAAGATAAATCTTAAGTCTAGAAAATTATTAAGCTAACAAGAACTAGTAGCGTATTAGAAAAGATCAACATCTGAACTTGTAAAACACATTAAAACTCTATGTTAACTTTAGAAAGAAAACACATAAACCTAACACCCTACGGGAAGTGCCTGGTGCGACGAACTCCTAGGCTGAAAGTAGTGGGGGTGCACACCCACTTCTAGAAGTTTAGGGGCTAGACAAGCCTTGTCATCTAACCGTAATAATCTTCTACGCAGGTGATGGACTGTGTTGAACTTGAGGGGAAATGGTGGTAAGACGTTACCATCATGAGATCTTGAGCTAGGCATATTTCATTACTAGCCACAATGAACAATTCAAAACTCGTATATTAAGATCCAGTACTAAATTCATGCATGTGAAGAGTTACCGAGTTAAATCCTTGGTGAAAAATACTTACCTATGGAATGAAAACACATGAGTAATAATAAACTAAATATTATTGAGCCTTAAATACTTGGAGTATTGAGTGTCTAGAAAAAAAAATTGAGAGTTACTTAAAGATTTGGAAATCCTCATGTTTATTTAGAAGTTTAACCTTATACATAGATAAAATCTTAGAAGTCACACTAAGAGTGATATTTACAAAAGCCACCATTGTCTAAGGGAGTACTAAGATTTAATAATCAGGATAATACTTACACGGAACAAACCCTAAGAAAAATAGTTATCAAGAGTGAGTGAACTTTCACTAGACTAATTCATTTGACTTAAAATTTATATATAGAGTCCCTACCTTGAAAAAAATAAATTTTAAGATAAAGGAATCAGATTTTTGGAGCTACATTATAATTAATAAGAACTTCCTAAAATTCTGCCTTGGGTGAAGTTATATAATAAGTAAATATTATAAAGTAAACATTGAATGAATCGTCTAAAATACGATAGTTAATTATAAAAACAATTGAAACTTGAAAAGTCACAGAATATATTTATCTGATAGAGTTTTAACATATGGTTGACTAAGAAACCTTTGAAGATAATTTTGGAAGATTATTGAGGATTATTAAATGATCAGGAATATTATGTTAAACTACTCAAGTACGTTACACCTGGTTTATAGCTTGGTAATATAATTGATATGATAAATGATCATATATGGATGTATAATTCGTATCAGTCATTAAATGAATGGATAATAATCATACGATAAAATTTTATAACCACCAAGGAAATACAATTACATAACAATCAAGAAATACAGATATATGTAACGATCATAGATAAAATCAACGGTGCAGTAAATTCACAACAAAGCTGGTTAATAAGGTGTTGAATTCTTTGAATGTGCCGTTAGTAGCGGTACGAGGGCGTACCTTAGCTCTTTTAAGGGGGATATGCTGGCATACTCCTCCTTCGTTATCTCATCCGGATTATGCCTCGTTGCATTGTTAGTAAAGGGAGAACAGTATTAGTAGAATGAGAGGTGTTTGTATGTGCTTGGTTTTTACATTATGACACAGTGTGTGACTGTTGATTTTCATCATGCTATGTCTTGGTATATCTTGGTTCGTTTTGAGTTTGAGTAATCTCGAGTGGAATGTGGAAATGGGAATGGATGGAAATATCGGATTGGATTGGTATGGAATTCCATTGGAATTATTATTGTCTTAGCACACCCGAAGCGGTGTGAGTGGCTATTAGTCGATTTTTAAACTTCGAGGCGAAGTTTCTTTTAAGGGGGATATACTGAAATACCCCTAAATTAATTTAAATTAATTTAGGAGATTTCTTTTATTAAACCTTTAATAATAATATTAAGTATTAAATTATTATATGGAATTATGAATATTAAATTAGTATAAGGAATTATGAATATTAAATTATTGTATGGAGTTATGAGTATTAATATTATATGGAATTATGGAAATTATTTTAGGGGATTCCTCCTATTTAACTCTAAAGAATACAGTTAAATATTTAATTATTATATTATTATATAGTATTATGAATTTAATAATAAGATTTATAAGTCAATAAATCTTGGGAAAATTTCTAAACACTTCAAGTATATTATAAAAATTTTAGAAAGAGTTGGAACATTGTTTCGAAACATAAAAGTCAAAATAAAATTATAGAAACCTTAAAGCTTATTAAGCCTTGCTAGGGTTGACTTTTTGAGAATGGTCAAACCAGCCCATGAAACCTATACCAATAAATAGGTTATGGAAAACCATGAAGATCGATAAAAAGAACGTCAAAAACGGATCATCCTAGCCAAAGTTATGATCAAATGAAGTTTAGAGCTAAAATTTTGATAAAGGCTGACGTGGCATGGACTGCTGACTCATTGTCGCCTCGGTAATCGCGCCCCCAACAATTAGACAGATTTATCTCCTATATTTCCGGAACCGAAAATCAGGTTTTTCCCTATCTTGTGACCTTCATAACTTTCTCATCTTAAGGAATTTTTGAGTGTCGTCTTCTTTGTTGTCTTCTCCTACATTCCCTCTAAACAACCATAACTCACACAAACCCTAACTCATTCTGAATCAACCGGAAAATCGAGTCAAAGTAGCCACCCTGCAAAACCGAAACTGCAATTCCAGTTTTTCCCTTCGAAACAGGTAACTTCGACTAGCCATAACTTCTTTGTTTCTCATCCAAATTTCATGTTCTTTAGCTCGTTTTGAAGAGCTCTAATTCCTATAAAACTTTCATGTTTATGGCCTAAGCCAATTCTCAACCGATTGGAAGGAAAAGGTGTCTAAAGTCTCGGTTTCACCATCACATAAAATTACAGTTTTCTTCCCAGAAAACACAAGGTAAACTCGCAACTTCTAGATTCGATTTCTTTCTGTGTGTTGCGAGTTAGGATTAGTTCTTGCTATCAATGTGTAGAGGTAAGTTTCTTCTTTGGATTAAGCCCTTATACATAGCCTAACTCGATTTGTACTGCTCATTATAGATCCTCGAAGTTGGCATCACGAACTGCTCGAAATTCGATTTTTTTCCAGTTTTCCCGAATTCGAATTCACTTAATTCGCACAACTCCGGTAAGTCTCCGTTCAATTCCTCCTATTCTGTAACTCAATTTTGCATTGTCGACCTAACCCAACTGCCAATTTGATCAATTAAGCCTTGTATTGAGAGAATTTTGCAAAATCGAATTCGAGAGACTATTAAGAACCCTAACTTCGAACTGAGATCGAAACCCGTCGAATCGTGCGTATTAGCTGGAGAAATTAGCATCATTAGAACCGAAATTTGATTTCTAAACCATAGAAACAAGAATCACTCGATTTCATTCTGTAGATTGTGAGAAAATCGAGATTTAGTACTCGAGTCGATTTGGGGGCGGATGAAGAACTGGGCTTTCAGCAGCCGTCCGATTGTAGTTATAAGAAACGGACGGCTGAGATTAGATCGTTTCAAATTAAAAGATTAAGTTTTTATTATGATTTCAGTAAATAACCCTAACTTGTTGAGTTAATTTAAATACCTTCCCGAATGTGTTTTGACTTGAAATTTTAACCATAGGTTCCTTATTTAATCTAGTTTATTTTGATGTAAATTAATATGGTTTTAGAGTTTATAAACATAAGTTATGATTTTTGCAAGTTACGGGTTTTCTGGAATTATTTGGCTAAATTAAAAAGATATTTTTATGAAATAAAAATTTTATAATATGTCTAAAATGTTATAGTTACTGTATATTAAATTTGGGAATTTTTGGGCAATGGTAAAAGGTTTTAAAAATTGTGTTTATGAGTTTTTCATAAGAATAACTTATAATACATGGTTTTTAATGTAACCAAAAATTAAAGTATGGTTTGTTAATAAACTTTTTAAGTTGGGAAAAATATGGAACACTAAATTAACATTTTATAACAGTAAGTTTATAAATGTTTGGGTATTAGTTTTTATGAGAAGTGAAATTATTTACATATATGTATATATACCTATTTAAGTAGAAACTTATGTAAATCAAGGAATTTAATTATCCTACATTTTATTTATTATATTATATGGGAGTTAATATTTTTAATTAAACTAAGGAATAAATATATATATTTTTACGCATTTATAAAAAAGGGAATAAAGTAGTAACTTAAAGTAAATCAAGGAACTAATTAAATTACCACTTATAATAACTAAACATTATAAGAGCGAGACCCTTAAGATATGGTAAAAGAGATACTTTATGAAATATACTTGGAATAAAGTTAAAGGTCGAAGTAATAAGATAGTTTAAATATGATAAGTTACATAGGGAATGTCTTAGTTGATTTCTAGTACGGGTACACTTATATATATTAAATAAACAAAGGAAGCACTTTATTTAATAAACCATAGGTCGGTTGTAGTTATGCCTAAAAGTTATTAAACATAATTAAATACAATAAACTACATAAATAATGTTTTGAACAAATCCTAGTATATATAAATATATACATATTTAACATAAATAAAATTAGATACCTTATAGGAAATATAATACGAAGGAATTAGTAAGTTAAACTAAACCTATACATAGTACTATTAAAAGAATATTATATGAGGTGGTATTAGATTATAGTTATGTATTAGGTTTAAGAGTTACCTTTGAGTTTCCAAGGTTTATATATAACCATATTAAAATGCATGTATAGTATTATTTGTCAATAACCAGGATGTAAATCTAAAATTGGGATTAAGTAATTAATAAGTTAAAACTTAGGAAAAATTGTGATTAGGTTACATAAAATGTTGCACAAATAGATCTTATTCTATAATTAATGATAAACAAATGTAGTATGATTACATCTAAATATTCTTAATATATAAACCATAATAAAATAAGTAAAATACTTTTACATCTAAATGTGAGGTGGATTAGTAAGTCTAGATTTAATCATTTCTTAACATTTATGGTAGTGAAATATAACTTAATGTTTTAAGATAGGATCATTAAAAAGGGTTGTGATATAATCTATATTAAACGATGATTTGGGAATTTATCTAAATAATTATCCTTAAGTCTCTTAGAATTAGATAAGCCATATAGAATACATTTATAACCAATATTCAGGATGTGAGTTTACAGTTAAGTGAGTCATTTAGTGGTGAGAATTTATAGGAGGGTTTATAAATGGGTATTTGATACTTAAAATCTTTGAACCTTTTATTAGATAAAGCTAAGTTACATAAGATATTATATTGATATACTTTACGGTAATGGGAAGTAATGATGGGGTATTTGAATATAAAATAAGAGAATTTTCATAGTAGATTATCTTATTAAATAATTAACAATTTCACTTACGAACCCGAATTTGATTCTTTGATAAATTCTACTCTATGTAGATATATTGTCCATCCTAAATACAATAAAGGAAATTTATTTGTTAGGTTATTCCTTTGAAACCTTAGGTTTTGTAAAACAATTTAAAACGTATTTAAGGCTTAAGTTTATTGAAGTTTGGTACAAAAGGATTATACATAGTCTATAGAGTGAATGGGTGTAAAAATAAAATGTTTAGGAGATTAAAGGTAAGTAAGGATACGTAAAAGGTTATATTTAAACACCTTATTATATAAGTAATAATTAAGCAAATAATGTACCTTGTGAATACTAAATGTAAGAGTTCGATAAGTCTAAGTTAACTATAATATAGTTGTTTCAAGATGAAAAGTAATTTAACATCTTATGTCAAGATTATTAGCTGGATGTAATAAAAAGTCTTTCTGGACTAAAGATAAGATAAATGAGTTAGTAACTCAATTAGGTTATGATATAATGCGTCTACAACACTATGGTTCCAATATACAAGATGTAGATCTCAATTAAGTTAAGGGGAAAACTTAATCACAATGGATTATCTAGTAGGTATTGATAAAATGCATAATCATTACATTGTGAAATGATAGTATAGTATTATGGGATGAATCCATCATAGGTCATAATACAATGTTTGTTCTAAATTAAGAATAAAGGTATTCAGCTTAAGATTACTATTGGAATTCTTAGATTTAATTATATAATGTAAACACATTTGTGTTATAAAGGTCTCAAAAGTCTTGAATGTGAGGATTGTGGTTAAATATGAATAAAGTGGATAGGAGTGGTCAGTTAGCAGGTGTTAATAAGATACATTCCTTGATCTTACCACCTTGGGCTATACAACGTTCGCAGATAACTCAAAGATTATACATAACATTTAAGCGAGGGCTTACAAGATGATTTGGATTTAGAAATAAGAGAGAGGAATTTATTTAAGTTTAACCTAGGATATAAGTGATTGATGATAGATTATCTTTAATGTTCCTCAGAGTGTTGTTGAGTGTTTGCACGAGTTTACTAGAACTGCTACAGCATTGATCAGGTACGATTTCTCGTACTCAGCTTGATGTGTTTTGGACTTTATGGAATGTTTTGTACGATTTCTCGTACTCCGATATTTTTGCTGATTGACTTGTGGAATGTTTTGGAAAACGCTAACTGACTTAAAGAGGAATTTCTAAAAAGGAAATGGTTGTGTGACTAACTCAGCTTGTGTGACTAACTGAGCCTTGGATGTGGAACTCACTTGGGTATTGGTTTCTTCTGTTTGGTGTCCCGTTAGACATTGACTGCTTAGGGTTTACGCTTCTGCACTCTGTAGGACTGAGTGTTTTGGTATTGCTCTGGGTAGTTGGTGATCTAGTGGGAATTTGGAAAAAGGTCAATCTTGGAAATCTTTCTTTCGACGTGCACGCGTCTTTAATGGTAACAGCAGGGGCTGTATATCCCTCGCCCATAGGGGCATTGATATTTAACAGCAGGGGGTTGTATATCCCTCGCCCATAGGGGCATTGATATTTAACAGCAGGGGGTTGTATATCCCTCGCCCATAGGGGCATTGATATTTAACAGCAGGGGGTTGTATATCCCTCGTCCATCAGGACAATTTTAATATGACACAGGGGGCTGTATATCCCTCGTCCATACGGATATTTATATTTGGCGGTGGGGGCCATCTCTCCCAGTTGAATTATTCCACTCTTGAGTTATTGAATCTTGGATCTATCTTATTATTCCTAGTCCTTTGTGACTATCTGAGTCTTTCTACTCCTGACGGGAATTGGGTTTAACCAAGGCATTGGATGATCACTAACACATGGTGTGGTTTTGTTTGACTAACTGTACCTTTCTATTATTTATCTTTATCCTTAACTTGTTATCTTTGGCTTGGTGATTTTAAAGTGCCTTGTTTCCCTGTTTTACTTTCAAGAGTTTGACTTCAAGTTACTGTTTATTTTGAAGAGTTATGTTTTAAACTTTTGCTTTGAAGAATTGTACCAGTTCCATTCCAGGGAACTGACTCACCCCACTCGGGGTGGGCTGCTTGGTTTCATCTTACATGTACAAATTGATTTACAGGTGGCCACGAAGAGCATGAGTGATTGGGATGGGATTAGGTTTATGGAGAGTGAATGTATTTTATTACTGTTATGTTACGTTAAGTTTTCTCGAAGTTCAGACTGTAACTTAGTTAATTGTAATGGTTGTAATTGGTGAGGTTGGTACCGGGTGTTTGGAGCCCGATGGTCTGTAGCACCTTTAGTTTATTTTCCGCTGTTGTTTTATTATTATAGGGGTGTTACAGGAAACGATTATATTCTAATCATCAATGGAAACATTTATAAGTTATCGTGGATATGTAAAAACCAAAGTTAAATGAATACGTAAAATTGACTCCAACAACTCAGTTTATCATTTCCAAACGTTTATAACCTTCAGTTTATCAATTAGTCAAGCTCTGTAAATTAATAGTTAAATGCTAAGAAAATATTCTTATACACTATGATTTGATAAGAACGGTCAAAGAAAAAGATAAAGAACAATAAGTGTCATCATTTTTATAATAGCAATGAAAATCATTATAAAAGGATGTGTACATGTTTCTAATCATAAATGGGAATGTTTAGTCGGGGATACATAAAATGAGGTTAACAAATATGTAAAATCGAAACCAACAACTTTGTTTATCGTTTCTAAACATTTATAGCTTTCAGGTTTATCAATTAGTTAAGTTCTATAAACTAATAATTGTTAAGAAAATATTCTTATACACCATGATTCAATAAGAATAGTTAAAGGAAATAGTATGGAACATGTTAAAAAAAAGATTACCCTACATATATGACACTTTTTTTATTTAGAAGAAATGAGACATAGTTGGTTTTGTATTTTTGAATTAAATTAATTCTTTATATTTCATCCAGATTATGTTATTTAATTTAAATTGATGTATGCTCATTTATTTTATTATACATACATCTATATTAATTGATAGATATCATGCAAGTATATTTTCATGTGATATGTATATATATGAGTATAATCATGTAATTTTTTTGGGTAGTCTGTGAACATCCATATATAACAATAACAAATAATTGTTTAATTTTAGATATTATAAATAAAATAAAAAATCAGTTTTATCATAACTTAAAAAAATTGATTAGAGGTAATTATATATGGACATCCAGTCTTTTTTCCTTCAATTAGAAAATCTATCAGTAGGAAATATCTCTCATCGAATTAGTATAAAGACAATTAAATGGAATGTCAGATATTTAATCTGACGGTTGGTGTCTCGTCCGTCTCCGACGGAAATTTCTGTTCCGTCACAAAATCCACCATATATAAAAAATCATTATACATCATTTTTTTAATTTGGAAGAAATATTATATTAGTCTGGTGTTTTAATATTAGACACTTTTATTAAATTTGACATATATTTTAAATTGATATACATATTCCATTATTTACATGTATAAACAATAAATACTATATAATAACCATATATACATGTATACAATTGTAATGTATGGTTGTTGAATTATTATATAATCATCAAATATAACTAATTATGTTATTAAGATATTGAAAAAGTAAAAAATACAATATAAACGTATCACGCATACAAAACATGTATGGAATATTATGTACTTTGAAGTTCCATATATGAAAAAAAAAACAACCACAACGTCTCCTTGCTGTGATGTGTATTCCTAAATAGACAAAAAAATTGAGGACACTAGTTTTTTTTGCCCGTCGATAAAATTTGGTGAATAAATTCTCGTTGAACAAATGCTGACCAAGTTGATGAATAGTGCAAACACCTTCAGTACTCTCCTTTTGATAATTTTGTCTTTTCTAATCTGAGCGGTTCATTGTTATTGACGGTGGATATTGAATCCGTCAATTTGACGGATATATCCGGTCCGTTAATCCTAGGCGGCGTCGTGTGGCACGCAGCCTCCATATCTACTTACAAATATTTGTCCACGGCACAATTAAAGTAAAATCTCTATTAGCTAGTTATCGTTAGCCATATTTGTACCATTATAACTCAGAGCATCCACACCAATATATAGTTCCTTAACAGTAAACATGTCATGTAACTAAAATAATATATTTTATATTTGTTAGGTAACTTCTTCAACTATAATAATAAAATTCTTAATTTCTCTCTCCTTATCACTCTTACTTTTACTATTACTTTGCTCACCCATGTGGTTTCCTTTATTTTACATTCGGCAACTTTTCTAATATTTGATCAACTTAAAAGATACTTAAATGTTGTCCAAAATTGATGAAACTTTACATGAACGATGCTAAGGTGTTATATTTTGATCTCGCGTGAAACCAAAGTTTTTTAAGCTCATATATGACCTGTGGGACCCAATGAAAACACGTTGACATGTCACATGTTTCATTGGGTCCCACCTATCACATATGAGCTTAAAAAGCTTTGGATTTCACGCTAGACCAAAATATAACACCTTAGCATTGTTCATGTAAAGTTTCATCAATTTTAGACAACATTTAAGCATCTTTTAAGTTGATCAAATATTAAAAAAGTTGCCGAATGTAAAATAAAGGAAACCACATGGGTGGGCAAAGTAATTTTTGAAACCTCGTGGGTGGGGTGTGTAATTTCACCAAACGTCATGGGTGGGCAATTTAATTTTTCCTAATATCAAACTTCAATATTGTTAAGTCAAGTTCCTTGTAGTTTTCACTACAATAAAAAGATGTTTTAGCTACTGATGAATTGCTACTACATATATTGGTATCTAAATTGGAAAATTGTTACTGATTTTGATGTTATTAACAAAGTGGTTGTTTTTGTGCTACCACAACGACAATTGTAGATAAACTTTTAGCCAGTAGCTAAATGTCTACCGCCTCACAAGATCGTTACCATCAATAGAGTTATTTTATCTTTCATTCAGGTAGTTTTAGTAAAAGTAATTTTGCTACCAATATCGGTAGCTAAATTTATGAATTGCTACTACTTGGTTGATGGTAATTCAATCATGGTATCTATTATCTACTATTTGAGCAACGGTAGCAAAAATATTCTAATCAATCGCTAACTCGCTACTATCTTAAAAGTTGCTACGACATTGGCTTTTTTGTGTAGTTTTGTGGTTGTTTTGATCTGGTTGTTTTGGCTGGCTGTTTTGTGGTAGTTTTGCTGGTTGTTTTGTGGCTGTGTTTGAAAACTAGTGTTCGGCAGACGGCGGTTTCGTCTGATGTTTTGAATAAGTTAGTTTTGTGCAGTGCGTTTACCGTTTTCGTTGTTACAATTAAAAAATTTATATTACATTTTAAAACAATTTTTTGTTAATAAAGTTAAAATATATGTAGATATTCAATTATAGCCTTTAATAATTATTATTCTTTATTAATATTTAGTGACAATTAATTTATAATATGTATACATATTAATTTATAAATAAATTTTTTACATATATTTGAAAAAATAAAGAAATAAACCATTGTATTTAGAGCAAATATATTAGATTTTATATATAAAAATAAAATTTTATGGATTATATATTAGTATTTAATATAACATTTCAAATGTATAATACTTAAGATTATTTTAATTTTTAATGGAATAAATAATATCATTGAAATGAAAAAGCAATTCTTTCTAATAATAAAATAATTGACTGTAAGCGAATATATATATATATAGCTATCATTTATTATTTTATTATTTATATTGTTTAATTGTTGATAAAATATTTATTTTAAACATATATTTGTAGATAAAACAATATATTCTATTCAATTAAATATTACTTAATGAAATTCAAAAACATAAATTTAAATTTAATACTAGATATGCCAAGAAATGAAAAATAATGTATATTAGCATATAAAATTATTCTTTAATTATTAAGTACGGTATAAAACATATAATAACTTTGATATACTGACAAACCATAATAGTTTGTACAAACAGTTTTGTAATTATTCATTACTTAGCAAGTTGAATACTTATAATTGATATTTCTGAAATATACTACAAATATTTTGTACTCTAATAATTTGGATATAATTGAAAGTTTACATCGTAATTTTTATTTTTTTGCTCTTTTTCTTATAGAATATTTTATTAGAATTGATAGATATTAATAGTTTTAAGAGACTATTTATCCGTATCTGAATAAACAATTTAGAAAAACACTACTAGTTTAAAACTATTGTTCTATATTATTTTCATTAATTTATAAAACAATATACCAATCTTTATAAAAAAAACTAAAAATAAAAAAGGGAAAATAAACTAATATATAATATATTAATCTATATAGTCAATTTTAATTTAATTTTGTGTCAAATTTATATATAATATCATTTTTAAGATATAATTATAAATATTGAAAATTTAAATTAATTTAATAAAAATTAATTTTTAAATATTAATTAATATTATTAAAGTATTCTCGCCCCCTTAATTACAGTTTTCTAGCTCCGCCTCTGTTTACGGTATTCATTATATTTGCAGCATAAACTGTTGGTTGTTTTGTATTGGTATATTTGTGGCAGTTTTGAAAATTGTTGTTCGGTGGTGGCGGAGCCAAAACTCAAAAATGCCACATTTATACCACATATATACCATCACTGAACGCAGCCAATGTAGATAAGTGAAATTATGAAATTGCTACTAATTTTGACAATGATAGCAAATATTTTTAACAAGTAGCTAAATTGCTACTATCTTAAGTTTTGAAATTGCCAACTAATAATGCTGATGAAATTTCAGTTGCTATTGTGCTAGAATATAAGAAATGATAGATAATATTAGTAAGCGTTAATAAAATATATTTTTGTTTTATAACTCAAACGTGTGATCACTACATTTTAGAATACTAACCTAGATTGCTATTGTCGTAGTGGACATATTGTCTTCTTATATAAATATTTTATTTTTTTTATAGTTTTTTCATTATACTACCTTTAGTATATTTTACTTCTTACCTTTTAGCTATCGAAATTTTAAAAAGAACTTTAAATAAACAAAAAAGTTTTAATTCATGAGAATTAATTAAAACTAAATACCACTACAAGAATTTATTTATCATATAACATATATGTAACATAATATATTTTTGAAACTTATAATATTTTTAATTTTCAAAGTATCACACGTATTTAAAAAAATAGTACATGTAATAATAATTTAAACTAGTACATATGTTGGTTAAAACTTACAAAATTAATATAAATTAGTTGTCAAAATAATTTAAAATAGTACATGTAATAATAATTTAAAATTTAGTACATATTTTATTATATAATTCTTTTAATTGATAAAAATCACATAAATTAGTAAAATATAAAAATAAAATAAATAATAACAATTTCAATTAGTTGACGTGTTGGTTAAAATTTGCTAAATAAATACAAACTATATATATATATAATTTTAAATTTTAAATTTTTTGTAAATGATATATATATAAGTTTATTTTTTACTTATATACAATTTTAAGTCAATATATACTTTTATTTTTATTATTTTGACCGTACAATATTAATGTTGTAATATTATGTAAATTAAAATATCAATGTGGCTTAGTCAGACCTATATCTATTTTATTAATTTTTACATATCCAACGTTCAATCATATCTCGGTAAAAATATTCATTTATATTTAGAATATCAAACATTCAATATATACATGTAGTATATATATAAGTTGTGAATAACTATCATGGCTCAATGGTTAAAGTAATATCTATCCAACCCACACATCGTATGATCGATTTTTGATGTATGCACATTTATCACACTAGTTTGAATTAATTATGTCATTGGTTTGCAGCTTGATTAAGAAGAAAGTGTGCTAGAAGGCTCAAAATGAACTTAGATTTTTTAGAGAGCACCGGTTTTTCAAAGCTTTTTAGGACGAGAGGACATATTAAAAAGGATAAGCCTTTTTATTTTATTTCGACATAATTATTTTGCATGGTGTTTTTCGCGTGAATTATATACATACACTGGACTTTTTTATGATGCGATGTAATGGGCCTATCTGGATCATTTAGTGAGCCCAAATATTATGGTTTTTTTTATCAATGTACTCGGCTATTGTTGGATTGGATTGCAATCCAGATCTATACGGGTTAAATTTCTCCACTCACATATGAAATAACATCTAGGAGATGATTTTTCGGTTTGTTACATCATTTTTGAAATATAAGATATTTTGTTTTATTTCTTTTACTTTTTAACTCTACTTTTAAATTTTTTAACTCATAATTTTACTTTTTAATTCATTTTTATCTATAATACTAAAAGTGAGAATTAAATTATCTATTTATTTATTTCCATACAAAATTGGAAAGTTATCTATATATAACGGGTGGGAGTACTATTTAAATTGGGATTGAGATGAATGTGTTCGAGGAAAGAAGTTCCAAAGTGGTATTCAAGGAAGAATTTTTTTTCGAGATTAGTGCATGGATTATAATCCAAAGACCACAAGGTTAATTACATTCTGCAAGGTTTGTTGTGATGTTCATATTATACTAAGCCTATGGCATACTACAATCATAGGGATGCCAATCTTGACCCGAACCCGAAATCCGAAATCGACCCGTAAAAAACCGGGTTCAGATTGAGATTTTGACCTGAAATAATTTTCGGGTCGGGTTCGGGTTGGGTCATTGAAACCCGTTTCGGGTTCGGGTTGAACCCGCTAACCCGTAACCCGAAAAAAATGGTAATTAAAACTAGAGAATATGTTATATTTAATGACTTAATTAGTATTTAATGATTAATTTATGACTAAAATAAACATTTAATCGATAACATAAGATTATATATTGTACATAATAATTAATTAATATTATAGTATTATATTTTTTTATTAAATAATCCAAAATTAAAAAAATAAAATAAATTTTTGAAAAAATGGGTCGGGTTCGGATCAACCCGCTCCGGATTTGGATTAAAGAAGTACAATCTGCTCCGGGTTCGGGTCGGGTTTGAGTTGACCAAAACTTTTTCGAGTTGGGTTCAGATTGAACTCAACCCGACCTGAAACCCGATTTTGACACCCGTACTACAATGAGCGTAGAAACCTTGAACATTAGCAATTGTGGTGATTTGTGGCTTCGTTGAAAGTTGTTCGCCCATCCAAAGTGAAAACAAAGATATGACCTCTTATGGAGCTATGATACCATAGGAAAGATAATCAAAGGATTTGACATAACAATAGAAAATGTTTGTTTTTCACGTTCTAGCTCAACGTGTATATAGATAGTAGAGAACACATAATGAAGGATGTTACATCTCACAAGGTATAGAATATTACGGAAATTTTAATAAATGTCATTATATTTTGGCTAATTCATGAGATGTCCTAAAATAAAAAGAAAGTCACAAAATATTAGTATATTTTTTAAAAGTTCATGAAATGTCTCTAATATGTCATTGAGTAGAAGAAAAAAACAACAGTATCCTACTAATTAACAAAATACTTTTAAAATTCATAATATATCCTATGTGTTAAAAAATTCACTAAAATTCTTCAAAATCTCAAAATACTTTAACATATAAATAACCGCAAAAAATATTTAAAATATTATAGAAATTGAAAAATAAAAAAGTATATTACAATATCACAAAATATTAAAAATGTATTTCTTAGGTTTTTAATGAAATTATCCAGCACTATAAAAAGAATATAGTGTTTTAAGGACAAAATTTATACTAATTTTTTAACTATACCAATTAAGGTATACTATTCATTTTTTCTACAAATTTAAATTATTTATTCAAAATAAATTAGTTATACTTTTTAACTTTTATTTAAAAAGTTTATTTTTTAAAAATTTATATTCTATTTAAAAGATAACTTTATGATGTAATATATTTTGTTGCCTACCATTATTATGTTATAAAGTTATCTACATAATTGAATACTAATTACAAAAATATATTTTCAAAAATATTCGTTAAAAAGTATAAATAATTTATATATAAAAAATAGATAATATTTCTTCAAACATATAATTATTTATTCAAAAAAATTATATTACATGTTAAACTGGGTTGTTATTCGCAATACAAAATTACTAATTACCGCAGTACAAAATTGTTTTAAATCATATTAACGTTGTAAGCATGTAGTGACATCGTGTCGTAATTTTTTGTTTTTTGAAAAAATCATTTCATCACCGTGAACCGTAAAAAACGCTATCGTTGTATTAGAACACATTAAACCTGTTTTTATTGTGTTCGAAAGTCATAATTGGGACTTGACATTGGTAAACGATATTTTACGTTAAGTTTGATTAAATTATAGACATTGTTACAATTTCAGAAACGTCGTACTGAAAACGTAGTTGAAAATGCCAATTTCGGGTAAAAAACACTCTCGTTGTAGTAAAAGTCGTTAAACCCGTTTTTGTTGCGTTTGGGCGTTATAATTATGATTTTATGTTAATATATTGATGTTTTCCTGTATTTACTACGAAACGACGTTAATATGTTGAAAACGAGTCAAAACGAGCGTTTTTTGCAAAAACACTCCAAAACGCGCACGTTATATATAAACGGGACGTGTCCCGTATCTTCATTTCTCACGCACGCACTATCTCTCCTCCAAACTACCTCGCCGGAATCCTCTCTTCCTGATCACCGGAGCCGCCGTCGGACCACCGCCGACCACCGCTGGAAAAATTTCCGGTGAGTTTTTCAATTTTTTTTTTGCAAGTTATAGATCTTAATGTGGTGAATTCAAATCTGCTGTTCGAATTTAGAAACACACATTAAATTAGCCTAGATCTACAAAATAAAAATCTGAAAAAAAACCTTGAAAGTTTCAGTCACCCTTCCCACCGACACTATTCATGTCGGCTCGCCTCAGTTACCGACATGACCTAGGGGAAGTCGCCTCAGCTAACGACAGGAGTTTAGCCGTCTCGCCTCGCCTCGCCTCCTGAGACGTCTGGGAGCGTCTCGCCCTGATTGTCGACACGAGATGCCCGCGCCCACCACTGCTCCAGACACGCCAAGTCTAATCCGCCCCGCGCCTCAATTCGCCTCTCGCCTGGACACTAGACGCGCCATATCGTGTCGATTGCAAGGGCGACCCACTTACTTGCCCCGCCTGTAGACACGCGACACTACTCCTCGCCTCGCCCACAGAGACGACGCGCTTTGCCCCGCCTGAAGACACGCGACGACCTCACTCACCTTGGCTAGCGACACGAACCGGCGAGAGTCACCTTGGCGCGGACACGACTAGGCTAATTTCGCCCCGCCTATCGGGGTGACTTAGTTGTTTTTTATAATAGTAAATGTTTTTAAATTTATTAGAATAATTATAAATCATAAATGTTTTAAAATTAACAAGTATTAATAACTAATTCACATATTATTTAAGAGAACCACAATTATAAAGTCAAGAGTTACTATGATGTTTAAGCTTCAAATTTGTAAAGGTAAAAACTATAAACTAAACCTTGAAATTAAAGAGTTGGTTAAGCTTCAAATTTGTACCAATAATCTAAGTGAAACCCCTCCATAAATAGGGCCGAAGAGCAAGGAAAACTTCAAGCTACAAGCCTCTTGAAAAATCAACTTGAGGGCATTAGGAGGTAAACTCCTTAAGTTAGGGTTTATTGTCATTTTAATGGTGTTTTGGTGTTGTAACAATTAAGGCCGAATGCCTACTGTTTTATTTACTGTATTTTAAGTTTATAATGTGTTTAGAACAAAGTTAAAGCATTAGAATGAGTTAAAGGGATAGGTACAAAAGGATAAGTAAAAAGGGGTTAAAATGCGATTTTTGAAAACTAAAGTGAAATACCCCAAACTTAAATATAGGGATTAAGATGATTCTAATCCGTATTTAAGAACCTAAAAATGCTTGAGTAATATTGGTAAGGAAAAATAAATCCAAAAGAAATAAATAAACGCTAAAAAAAACTGGAAACCGCTAAATAAGCGTTAAATAACCATAGGAGGTATGAGACCTCGGTTAGCGTATTATATGGATTCTAAAGGTTTAATAAGACCTAAATAATATATGGGAACAACTTCCGAAGAAAACGGATCCAAATAATGTATTAAAACGCTAATAGAGCTTAAGAGCACATTTTTCGAGAAAACCCGAAAACATGACTTTAAGTGGTCAAACGGACCCGTAAAAATTATGAATCATCAAATAATAATTATTAAGCATTTACAGTGGCTTAATAGTCAATAAAAATAATTAAACGAGGAAATTCTGGAAAACGGGTTCCGGTTAGTAAAAACTGTAACAACCGGGAAGTAGTGGGGTGAGAGTGTAATAAAATAAAACTAGTGTGTCCACTTTTACAAATAAAAAGCAAAAATTTGAGTGTGTGTGTGTGTGTGGTCGGCAGCCCCTTCCCCTCACACCCTCTCTATTTCTCTAATATGTCAAAGGACACAAAAATAAAGTAAAAAGCAACCCCACACTCTCTCACCTCTCATTTCCCTCATCTCTCTCCTATCCTTCTCCTTCCCCCACCGATTTCTCTCTCTTCTCCTCCCATGGGCTGGCGATTTTGGGAAGCTCCAACAACAACAATGGCTTCTCCACTTCGACTCCATGCTCTATCTCCATGTGAGCTTCAAATGCAAAAATAAATACATATTCTTGCTCCCCTCATTCTCCTCTACATTTCTCTCTTTTTAAAATTCCAAAATGAAGAAGTTCATTTTGGTGGGTATACCCCATTGGTGAAGAAAATAGCATCAATGTGTACTTGGGGTCCCCTCTCTCCATTAAGGTAAAAATCTACATGAAAAACTCATGTTTTCTCCATCTTGTTTCATAACCAATTTTTGCCCATTGTAACACCTTGTTTTCTCTCTCACTTTTGAGCATAACATCAACCTTGCAATGGTGGTGGAATCACCTCCTTGAACTAAGGGCTAAAACCCCTCCTAAAACACTCCAAAGGTAAACCCTAGAATTTGTATTTTTAACACTTCAATGAATTGGTGATAATTTGAGGGTTAGTATTTTAATTACACTTATTTTGTGTATATTGGGTGATGGGGATGGAGTTTGGAACTCCATTCCCCCATATGACCGATTTCGGTGCAAGGAAGAGAGAAAGAGGAGAATTGGAAAAGAATGGAGGAAATTAAAAGCTCAAGGTAAGAGCTCTCCCTTAAATGCTAAATCTTAATGCATTAGAGTAAAGGGAATGGGTAAACTAACTTAAAGAACCCAAAATGTTGTATTGGTATTGTAGTGTTGGAATTTTTGGTATTTGTGAACTCGTATGTGAATTGTAGGCCTTGAAGCCAAGTATATTGTGTATGTGCATTAGTATTGTATTTGAGGAAGTATTGGTGAATTTATATTGTATTGATTGCTGGTAGAACCCTTGTATGGGTGTGGCTAGTTTTAGGAATGAACTTGGTGAGAATGGACTTATGTGACTAAGTAAGAAAAGTAGATGAACTATGGCAAAATTTTGGTAGGAATATGTGCATTTATGGATGACTTGGTGTATGGGAGAACTAAGGTATGTATTGGAGTTAGTAGAGATATTTAGTAACCATGGAATGGTAGTTGTAGTATGAGGATATAAGGATGCAAAATCTGTAGCAAAGAATGCTAGGAATGCATTGGAGAAACTAGGAGGAATTAAGTGTATTTGGAGAACTTGAGGCGGGTTTTAATACCTCGGAAACAAATTAAAAAGGATTTAGGTAATGGGAAGAACTAGGATGAAAAGATGATGTAATGAGGATGCTAGTAATGGTATTGGTAGTAGGAGTATTGAATGGTAGAAGTTGGAATGAAAACCTGTAGCATAAGAGGAAAAAAACTATTGTAAATGTTGAAAGGAAGTGAGGAGAAATTGTGTATGTGGATTTAGAAATGAGTAAGGAATTTGGGGGATGAACTAAGGCAATTTGGAGGGCCTAAGTAGTGTCTAAACATGTGAGATTACATGTAGGAAGATTGGGGAAACAATGGGCAAAGTTTAGAACTGAAAACAGATTTTTAAAACTGAAGTACTGGGCCGGACCGGACTTGCGACCGGACTTGCAAGGTCGGTCGAGCCCAGAATCACAAAGACGGGAACCTTCTGGAATGGACCGGACTTGCGACCGGACTTGCAAGTTCGGTCGGGCCAGAAAATTTTCCCGTCTGAAACCTTCTGGAATGGACCGGACTTGCGACCGGACTTGCAAGTTCGGTCGGGCCAGAAAAACTCCGTAATGAAAGCTACTGGAATGGACCAGACTTGCGACCGGACTTGCAAGGTCGGTCGAGCCTGGAATTTTGCCGTATCGAAACTTACTGACTTGGACCGACCTTGGGGACCGGACTTGCAAGGTCGGTCGAGTCAAAAAAAAAATAAAAAAATATTTTTATTATATGATTATACTAATCATATGTATGTATATATATATATATGCCTATACACATGTATGCATATGTATGTAGTAATACACCATTAATGGAGTAGCAACGGTAAGGAAGTAAGTATGTAAATGGGAAACAAGTATGAGGATTAATTAAGGAAGTTGAAAGTATAAGAACGTTAAGTTAAACCAAATCAATGGGATAACGGGGTAAGTATGGGAGTAGTAGCTATGAATGTAGTGTAATGCTTAGTATTAATGGAACCATTTGGCATGTAGCCGGAGGTTCGAGAATAAGATTCGAGGAACAAGTATGGACTAAGGAGCAAGGGAACACCCGATAAGTAAATCAACGGTGAAAGGTATGATTTCTTCATGCCCTGTATCCTAATCTGGTTACCCCGATTTGTGTGCTTATTTGATCACCTAATAAGATAAATGCATGAATCGGACTATATTGCACTTACTTGTGCTTGTATTTGTCTTGAACAATAGTTTGTATAATTCATGAAATATATGAATGATGATGAACTGTATTCGAATCTTGTATTGTACCTAAGTATTGTATTGTATTCCGTATGAATGTGTATTGAGCAATGTATTTGTGTATGTGGCTTGAGTGAATGACTTCTACTAATTCCTAACCACCTAACTCCTAACAAAAGTACTAAGTAAATTGGAATGAGTAGAAGTCCGATATAGCTTCGGCCACGCGTGAGGATGAGGAGACACAAGAGGTTGGATCCGATTCCTGGTTCTTAAACTGATCCACGACCCAAATCCCTTAAATGGGTAGCATCCTGGATTGGTGAACCAAGTAAAGCCTGGTGGTGGGATGGTGTAGTCCCTGCCCAGAGGTCATACCGACTTAACATGAGTAAGAGTAAGTAAGTAAGTATGGATCAGTAAGTATGTATGAGTATGAGTATGTAAGCGTAAGTACTGTGGAACGAGTAAAAGAGTAATCTCCACCCGATTAACCCGGGTGGACCAACATGAGCTAACAAGGATGGTGTATTGTGTAAGTATTGCGTATGTATGTATATGAATTGGGTATTGCGGACCTCGGAAAGGTAAGAAGGTATCTGATGGCTTGTATGGGTTACCATGTATGTATTGAAGTGTGTGTATTGATGTGTATTTATGTATTCCTTGCGTAATGTATTGTAATGTTATGTATAAGAGCATGTATGCATGTATGTTTGAATGAAATCAATCGCATGTATTCGACCAAGTGGTCGGTACCCTCACTAGTACGCGGGGTATGCGGTTATCATGCTCAGCGAAAGCTGACCCCCTCGGGGGAACGTTTTTAGTGTGCAGGTGATGAGTGTCCAAATGAGCATGTTTTGGGGGTGTATTTCATATGTTTAATCAACACTTTTCATGCTCATTTCTCCACTCTAGCTTGTTTTCCTCTAGTTTTGTGTTTCATTGGTGTTTCACACATTTATTGTTTAAACAGGAGGAGTAACATATCTAGGAGTAAAGTAGACGAAGAGAGGAACGCGTGGGCGCAAACGGATCCAAAATCGGAGTTAAAACGAAGAAGATACAGCGTTTTGAAGTTATACTGACTCCGACCGACCTTGCAAGTCCGGTCGCAAGGTCGGTCGGGTCGAAATTTTGCCCAGATTTGCGTTTTTGCAAGCTACTGGAATCGACCGACCTTGCAAGTCCGGTCGCAAGGTCGGTCGAACTTAAAAACGCGTCCGAAAATCGCTACTGACTCCGACCGACCTTGTAAGTCCGGTCGCAAGTTCGGTCGGTCGTAAAATTTGCCCAGAAATCAGAATTTAAAAGGGGGAAAGAAGAGGAAAGAGGGGTATTCCACACAGGACAGAAAAACGACGGAAAAACAAGAGAAAAGAGGGAAGAAGAAGAAGAAAGGGAAGGAAGAAGAAGAAGAGAAGGAGGAGAAGGCTCACCTCCATTGAAGCTCTTCCTCAATCTCCCATGGCTATTTCTTCTCCCTTCTCTCTCTTTTGTGCTTTAATGGTTGTGTAGTTTCATTGTAGCTTGGGATGGGGATTTTGCCCCAAAATCCCTAAAACCTCCATTGTTGAATCTTAAACTTATTTTTATGCTTTATTTTAGTCTTTGAGCTTAATGAAGATGATTATTGAGTGTTTATGACTTCTAAACTTGTTGCTCATGATTTGGGGATTTGTTAAGGGTTTTGCTCAATTTGTCTTCTATGTGTTAAATTGGTTGGTTTGGCCTACCGATTAGTTTAGCATTATTGTGGGATTCTATCAAAATGATATTCTGAGATAGAAACCTAAACCGTTGGGGACTAAATCAATGTTAGCCGATTTTCACTGATTTTGAGATGAGGTTCTCATTGCAACTTAGGGTAGATTTGTGCTTAATGCTTCTGATTGAATTGGGGATTTGAACGAGCATTCAGTCCCCGTTAAATTGGTTAGGATTAATAGACCGGGATTTGGTTATTAATTAAATTCCTGTTGTTTAGCTATGAGTTCGAGGTTCAGCCATTGGTAGAAAGGGGATGACGGGTGCGAATATCCTATCCCGAGCTACACCTATCCTAGATTAGATAGTTTAGTGTTTATTGCTTTCCTTTATTTCTCCAATTACAACCCAAAAACCCAAAACCCCTAATTTACAATTATGCACTTTTGTACATATCCTCTTGCAAATTTACTAAGCTTATAATTAGCTAGACAGTTACGAAGTCCTTGTGGATACGACCTTGTTGTACTACAATGATTGGGTTCACTGCCCATAGTTAGCAAGATAGTTTCAACATTATTTTGCCCAACAGCAGGTACCCGAAGAGGATATGGTCAAGGCACGAGACCGGTGACTACATTTGGATAGTGAGTAGTAGAATGTAGAGGTGTACTAAGTAGCACACCCCCTACACCTAGGGAGCAAGTAGTTTGTGAGGAATGGGTAGTAGTTAGACTCTTAATGAGCATGTATGGAATTGAAAGAGGTATTCTACTTGTATAAGGATCTTAGTAAAATCGGTATATTAACATGTATTGAACTTATGGAGTATTGTATTGAATGGGAAGTTGTAATACCTAATTGGTAATTGTAGTGAAGCTGGTATTTGTGTAGCACTCGGATATTCCGGCCCATCAGACCGATGTTGTATGTAGAAGTAGTAGCCTTGTTAGTCACGTGGGTGACTAACGACATTGTATCACCCACTGTATGTAAGTAAGTATCCGCTGCGTGACTCGGAAGCACAAGGAGATTGGACGGTGATGATTGTATTTAATGGTAGGGGTGTTACAAAAAGTGGTATCAGAGCGAAGTATCGCTCTGATGACTGGAAATACCGAGTCTAGGAACTACCGAGTTAGGAATTAGAGGCTTAGGGCTAAGGGCTGAGTGATAGCATTAGAGAGATGCTAGTTAGGAACTCCCGGTGAGTACTGGATACCTACAATACCAGTCCCGCCCACCGCATCCCCATCGTATAACTTGGGAAAGGACGCCAGAGAGAGGAGAAGCCCTCTCATACTCAGGAAAGCCCGATCTGGCAGTAATGAGATATTCCTACAAGAGGAAAGAACCTGACATATAGTAGATTCCAAGAAATGGGAGACCCGGAGATGGATCCCGGTTGAACAACAATACCCGCACTTAATAGCGGTGGAATAAGCACTCCAACCACAAGGAGGCTACAACTTACAACAGCATGGGGCGACATACTTAGCAGTCGTGGAACCTAGCTAAACAATCAGCAGCAGGAAAAGAAGCACTAAGCGTGCAACGAAGTAGAGGAAGGAACAATAACAAAACCCGAGACGCAAGTCTACGGGACAGTAATAGCTAGGTAATACCACCAATGGTATACCAGCTGACTAAGGACATAGTCAGGAGTGGTTAACTCTGAAAGTACAACGCCAAAGGGTTACAATACCTGGCCGACATAGCTTACATGGGTACAAGAACATCCACGGGATATAATCCGATAGAACTACAAGCGTAGTGCCTACACAAATTAAGGCTCAATAACCACAGTAAACATGTGGGAACGAGCAACAAGCAAAACGTAAACCAAATAAGTAAGGATCTTTAAGGATTAGAGAAGTACCCTGATCAAGACAACCATGTCAAGATCAATGAGAAGCTACTTATAAGAATCGAGTACCTCAAACATAGATCAATATGATCAAGGGAAGAGTCAACAAGACAATTAAATATAAGTGGAAACCATACCAAGATCGGTATAGGATTACCGAAAAACCAACAGTACCACGGCAAGTGCAGTAAGAAAAGGGGTATATAAAGGAACTTTAGCACACCACAGGTACATAGTAATGTACCGTGATAGCAATGAAACGACCACAGGATCACACATCCTAAAAACTGGAAGAATGAAACCTTGGAAAGGCCTAACGGCCTGACCATTGTACAAAGGATACACCAGTCAGCGGAAAGCTGGACTTGGTCAAGATTTCGAACATGGCTATGCCATGAAGAACCTCTTTTAACACCGAACTGTTATTTTTTTTCAAAACCAAGTTTTCTTTCAAAACCACAAACTTTCTTTTAAACCTTGGATTTTAAAACCAAACCGACAGAATTACGGTGAGTATCATAGAATGATACAAGAGGAGTTGACAATAGAATACTTCACCTAGGCATGTGACGAGCACTACGAGTGTACCCAATTACGGGATGTGGGACAACCGCACTCCGAAGGAGCTTGTGGGCCTGACAGATAGTCGGGTAAGTGGTAACGTATCAATAAGGTACCCCACGTATGTATACATGTAGTGTACGAAACACGGGAAGTGGTCAACTCTGTTCTACGGACCATGAGTAAGTTTAAACCAGAACAACTGGAACTCCAGTCGATCAAGGAGAAGGAACTCAGCTAAGAAGTAAGTATAAAGAACTCAGAGAATCCATCCGAGATAAGGAATAAGAACTAGGAGGTGCAAGGAGCACAGGCTAGTAGGTATAGACATTGGACATGTCTCAAGGACTTCAAACAATTACATGACAGTTGGAAAGTATACCCAGCCTGAACACAGTGAGGCAAATGCCTAAGGTGGATACAACAATGCTCTACAATGGGACAGAGTTCCCGAGAGCGATCACGAGATTACCACGAAGTATAATCCACCATTGGAGAGGATTTTAAACCTAGTCTTAAGCACTAGGAGCAAGTATAAACAGTTTACCCAAGAACGGGAGACGTTATAACCCTAAAAGGGACAACTCAAGTACGATACCACAAGACGGTACAGTGGGTACAACATATTAAAAACATTAGCCGGATGTATCGACGTGACCAACAACACCCAAGAGCGATCCTTGAAGGGTGTCTAGATTAACAACAGTTGAACAAGCATCAGGATAAGAGCACATGGGCTAGAACGAACATTCGGTTAGGACACCGAAGGGATTTCACTTAACAAGAAACACCCTAGATTACCAGAAGGCTCGGATTAACACCCAATTGCCAAAAGGGTCTCCTATGAACGGAAGCGTGATGTCACGACTTACCATAGAACCTAGTAATACCTCCAACCTATGGGGTATACATGGAGTGGAAACATGCATAAGCAGCTTGCGAAGAGCATAACCTGCAGTAATAAGGCTTAAAGGCCATCAACCAACTATGATATGTAAACCTTAACGGTTGCATAACCCACACCATTTGATAACAAAACTTGCAAGAGATATCGTCTCATACGACAAGAAATCAACAACTGAACCATCAATTCAAGCCCAACATCCTAAGTGGCTTGGAGTAGTGGCCAACTCAGTGTCACTGTCACTAGAGCATCAGTCTAGTATACAGTTGACAAGCTTTTAAGTACCTTCATGCTTTCTGTAGCAATGGTAGCATAGAGGCATAAGAATCGTGATGAATGCCAACATTGGCCTAGTCCACATTTGGACACTACGGAAACCCGAGGAAAAGTACCCCTCGTTAATCGAAGACCACCAAGGTGGTGAAGATGTGAACCCTTAGAAAAGGCTTCCTTCTACTATAGCAATGAGCCTAGGCATATGGATATTGCCAAGAAGTGATGGGATAAGGAAATGAGATTTCCAAACCATTACGATTTAAAGGAGTAAGTATACTCCATATACACCCAAGTATGTGGTGAACCATTTTGTAAACACCAACGCGGTAAACCTTGTCATGAAACCTGTGAGTGGAGATAAACCCCTCCACGATCACTTACATTTATCAGTAATAAAATACTCTTCAAATAGAGAACGGAATCAGAGAACCCTTGAAGTTCCTTGGGATATTCCGGTGATGTACATACAAAAGTAAAACCACACAGCTAGAGCCATAACCAATGCCCAGCACTGGGAGACAGTAATTGTCAAAGACAATCAATGTGAACACACATTGAACACCACAAATGACCGACGCTCAAGAGAGCTTATAACCCGATGAATTATCTCATCCTTGGTCAACCAAGATAATTGGTAAATGGTATCGTAAGTGATGGAAATAATGTGAGGTAAACCAACCTACACATGAGACCTAAACTGGAATGAAAATTTCACATGGGGAAGATAATACCACTGCGGTATGCTACGACAATCATCATACATGTGAACTAGGAACCCCCTAGTGTAATTACACCATAAGGAAATGGTGCCAACGACAATAGTAATAAGTAAAGACGAGCGACCACAGTAACACAATCAGTAAGGACGATATTGTATAATGAGTAAGAATACGGTGTGCAACAAGCGACCGCTATGAGGAAGTAGTTAGATAATGACACGGAATATAAGTATGATGAGACAGACATAAATATTCCTTCCTATCATATAAGTGACTTACTGTCAAGCGTTTACGCCTCCGCACTCTGTATGACTGAGTGTTTTGGTATTGCACTTGTGCAGCTAATGATCTAATGGGATGGCTAGGGACATGAAGAATGTAAACCGTAGTAAATCCTTCTTTTCACCACAAACATGGCATAAGCCAGTTAGGCAAGCTGAGCAACAGACCGTGCGGCCTAAGGCCAAAGAAGCACGAAGAGTGTAGAACACACTAACAATCACAAGATGTGAATTCCATTGGAATAAAGGGTGAAAGGAGACTGAAGAAGTCACTAGGACCGATGCATAGAAAATGCAAGGTCATACAAGTAAAGGACACTTGTACTGAACCAGAGAACTGGTATAATTCAGAAGCTATTGACAATAGAGGAAGTACTACAACTAAGTAGTGACTTAACCTCGCCCGACAATAAGTCGGAGGAACTTAATGAATAATCGTGGAAGCACGAGTAGCATGTGCAGTAAACTACCAGAGAGCTGGTTACAATCTAAAACTAATTGAGTTCAAACACGGTAAAAGAATACAGCATTTGTTTAGTAAACCTTATTCCCACAATAGTCGGATAAAAAGGTGATGTATAGCACATTAAGAACAACATGAAGGGTGAGTAACCCAAGTTATCAGGGTCGCACAGCAGAAGCTAGTGGGCCCTAGCTAGGAGATAATATACCTAGTGAGTATAATAGAATGGCTATTAATGCCTTGAAGCCTGATAGGCTAGAACCGAATTAATTATGAGTTAAATAAGCTCATATAGGAATTCCTGGTACAAAGACTAACCCTTTTGTATGGTTAAGACCCTTTGACCAGAGCATATTATATAGTATACCGTAATGAAGCTAAACGCTTCAGATTGCCCAGATTGAGTAAACCAATGTTTAATAATAATAATAATAACATATGGTAGATTATGTGGGCGTAATCCCTTTTAAGGGGGTAGAGCAAAAACCGCTTAATGTGAACTTTATGAATAAAGCACATAAACTATAATGTGCATAGCACAAATGAGAATTGATGACTGGTACTATGTTAAGTACACATAAGTATTCATTCATATTGAAATTATGGTAATTAGGCATGAGAGATGCGAATACCATGGGATGAATATACCCATCGTGTAACCCCAGTGTAAGAGTATTAGTAACAGAAAAGTAACGAGTAGTGGACGGAGCTCTACAAGTATTGTATCCTTAAGGAAGTAGTACGGATTGACTATGAGTAGTAGAGGAATGTAGCCCATGAGTGGTGTATTCGTAAGTATGTTATTGGAAGTAAATTGAGGACAGCTGAATTTCATAAGTATTATATTCCCTAATTAGAATAGTAGAGATAATAGGGAGTAATGGAAGAAAGTAGAGAAGATTGATGAAATGAGCACTTAGGCATTGAATTTTGAGGAAAGTATTTGGGAAGTAGATTGAGAATGATTGATGGACTGAATTCCATCCTTTGGAGTGTATGAATTGGTAATTATCAATAGGAAGAGTAAAAACATATAAATTGAAATAATTGAATTATCTGGTTGTTTGAAACTGATGTGGGAAGTCAAACTTGATCCTGATCAGATCGAGGGAAACTGAACAGAAATTGGGGTGGAAAGATAGTTTAACACTGATGCTGATCACATCAGGGTCGAATGATTCTTGAAGCTCCCCTCAAGTGGTCACAAGAATCACACATAGGATAGAAGCAATGAATATAAATTGGAATTTGGAGTTGTGTGCTTTAGAAAAATTTCTAAGTAGTAGTTGCGAAAGAATTTTCTTAGCTTGAAGATGAAGGATTTGTTAGAAGCATATACCGGAGAAGGTAGTAGTGTATCATGTTGTATTATTCCAAGGGCAGCGGGACATAGAGGAGTCCTGTGTCTAAATGACCTGAGTGCCTGCGGGATTGTAATGTGTATTGCATTGCTTTGGGGATAGCTTTGCACCGTATGTATGTATAAATCTTGTAATGCGGAACCAGATGGTGGGATGTGATGCAGATGGAAGTAAGTATGGTATATTTGTATTGTATGGAATGTAGAAACCTGGAGTAATGAATTCAGAAATTGTAAGGAGGAAGAATGTACGACCTTTGGCATAGACAAGTAAGAATGAGCAAGTATCGTAATCCTATAACCTTGAGCAACTTTGAGGACAAAGTTCTTAAGGGGGGTAGATTGAAATACCCCAAACTTAAATATAGGGATTAAGATGATTCTAATCCGTATTTAAGAGCCAAAAATGCTTGAGTATATTGGTAAGGAAAAATAAATCCAAAAGAAAAAATAAACGCTAAAAAAAAACCGGAAACCGCTAAATAAGCATTAAATAACCATAGGAGGTATGAGACCTCGGTTAGCGTATTATAGGATTCTAAAGGTTTAATAAGACCTAAATAATATATGGGAACAACTCCCGAAGAAGAAAACGGATCCAAATAATGTATTAAAACGCTAATAGAGCTTAAGAGCACGTTTTTTGAGAAAACCCGAAAACGTGACTTTAAGTGGTCAAACGGACCCGTAAAAATTATGAATCATCAAATAATAATTATTAAGCATTTACAGTGGCTTAATAGTCAATAAAAATAATTAAACGAGGAAATTCTGGAAAACAGGTTCCGGTTAGTAAAAACTGTAACAACCGGGAAGTAGTGGGGTGAGAGTGTAATAAAATAAAACTAGTGTGTCCACTTTTACAAATAAAAAGCAAAATTTGAGTGTGTGTGTGTGTGGTCGGCAGCCCCTTCCCCTCACACCCTCTCTATTTCTCTAATATGCCAAAGGACACAAAAATAAAGTAAAAAGCAACCCCACACTCTTCACCTCTATTTCCCTCATCTCTCTCCTATCCTTCTCTTCCCCCACCGATTCTCTCTTCTCCTCCCATGGGCTGGCGATTTTGGGAAGCTCCAACAACAACAATGGCTTCTCCACTTCGACTTCATGCTCCATCTCCATGTGAGCTTCAAATGCAAAATAAACATATTCTTGCTCCCCTCATTCTCCTCTACATTTCTCTCTTTTTAAAATTCCCAAAATAAAGTTCATTTTCGTGGGTATACCCCATTGGTGAAGAAAATAGCATCAATGTGTAGCTTGGGGTCCCCTCTCTCCATTAAGGTAAAAATCTACATGAAAAACTCATGTTTTCTCCATCTTTTTCATAACCGATTTTTGCCCATTGTAACACCTTGTTTTCTCTCTCACTTTGAGCATAACATCAACCTTGCAATGGTGGTGGAATCACCTCCTTGAACTAAGGGCTAAAACCCCTCCTAAAACACTCCAAAGGTAAGCCCTAGAATTTGTATTTTTAACACTTCAATGAATTGGTGATAATTTGAGGGTTAGTATTTTAATTACACTTATTTTGTGTATATTGGGTGATGGGGATGGAGTTTGGCAACTCCATTCCCCCATATGACCGATTTCGGTGCAAGGAAGAGAGAAAGAGGAGAATTGGAAAAGAATGGAGGAAATTAAAAGCTCAAGGTAAGAGCTCTCCCTTAAATGCTAAATCTTAATGCATTAGAGTAAAGGGAATGGGTAAACTAACTTAAAGAACCCAAATGTTGTATGGTATTGTAGTGTTGGAATTTTTGGTATTTGTGAACTAGTATGTGAATGTAGCCTTGGAGCCAAGTATATTGTGTATGTGCATTAGTATTGTATTTGAGGAAGTATTGGTGAATTTATATTGTATTGATTGCTGGTAGGACCCTTGTATGGGTGTGGCTAGTTTTAGGAATGAACTTGGTGAGAATGGACTTATGTGGCTAAGTAAGAAAAGTAGATGAACTATGGCAAAATTTTGGTAGGAATATGTGCATTTATGGATGACTGGTGTATGGGAGAACTAAGGTATGTATTGGTTAGTAGAGATATTTAGTAACCATGGAATGGTAGTTGTAGTATGAGGATTAAGGATGCAAAATCTGTAGCAAAATGCTAGGAATGCATTGGAGAAACTAGGAGGAATTAAGTGTATTTGGAGAACTTGAGTGGGTGTTTAATACCTCGGAAACAAATTAAAAAGGATTTAGGTAATGGGAAGAACTAGGATGAAAAGATGATGTAATGAGGATGCTAGTAATGGTATTGGTAGTAGGAGTATTGAATGGTAGAAGTTGGAATGAAAACCTGTAGCATAAGAGGAAAGAAACTATTGTAAATGTTGAAAGGAAGTGAGGAGAAATTGTGTATGTGGATTTAGAAATGAGTAAGGAATTTGGGGGATGAACTAAGGCAATTTGGAGGGCCTAGTAGTGTCTAAACATGTGAGATTACATGTAGGAAGATTGGGGAAACAATGGGCAAAGTTTAGAACTGAAAACAGATTTTTAAAACTGAAGTACTGGGCCGGACCGACTTGCGACCGGACTTGCAAGGTCGGTCGAGCCCGAATCACAAAGACGGGAACCTTCTGGAATGGACCGGACTTGCGACGGACTTGCAAGTTCGGTCGGGCCAGAAAATTTTCCCGTCTGAAACCTTCTGGAATGGACCGGACTTGCAAGTTCGGTCGGGCCAGAAAAACTCCGTAATGAAAGCTACTGGAATGGACCGACTTGCGACCGGACTTGCAAGGTCGGTCGAGCCTGGAATTTTGCCGTATCGAAACTTACTGACTTGGACCGACCTTGGGGACCGAACTTGCAAGGTCGGTCGAGTCAAAAAAAAAATAATAAAAAAATATTTTTTATTATATGATTATACTAATCATATGTATATATATATATATATATATATATATATGTGCCTATACACATGTATGCATATGTATGTAGTAATACACCATTAATGGAGTAGCAACGGTAAGGAAGTAAGTATGTAAATGGGAACAAGTATGAGGATTATTAAGGAAGTTGAAAGTATAAGAACGTTAAGTTAAACCAAATCAATGGGATAACGGGGTAAGTATGGGAGTAGTAGCTATGAATGTAGTGTATGCTAGCTATTAATGGAACCATTTGGCATGTAGTCGGAGGTTCGAGAATAAGATTTGAGGAACAAGTATGGACTAAGGAGCAAGGGACACCCGATAAGTAAATCAACGGTGAAAGGTATGATTTCTTCATGCCCTGTATCCTAATCTGGTTACCCCGATTTGTGTGCTTATTTGATCACCTAATAAGATAATGCATGAATCGGACTATATTGCACTTACTTGTGCTTGTTTACATTGTTCTTGATATTTGTCTTGAAATATAGTTTGTATAATTCATGAAATATATGAATGATGATGAACTGTATTCGAATCTTGTATTGTACCTAAGTATTGTATTGTATTCCGTATGAATGTGATTGAGCAATGTATTTGTGTATGTGGCTTGAGTGAATGACTTCTACTAATTCCTAACCACCTAACTCCTAACAAAAGTACTAAGTAAATTGGAATGAGTAGAAGTCTGATATATCTTTGGCCACGCGTGAGGATGAGGAGACACAAGAGGTTGGATCCGATTCCTGGTTCTTAAACTGATCCACGACCCAAATCCCTTAAATGGGTAGCATCCTGGATTGGTGAACCAAGTAAAGCCTGGTGGTGGGATGGTGTAGTCCCTGCCCAGAGGTCATACCGACTTAACATGAGTAAGAGTAAGTAAGTAAGTATGGATCAGTAAGTATGTATGAGTATGAGTATGTAAGCGTAAGTACTGTGGAACGAGTAAAAGAGTAATCTCCACCCGATTAACCCGGTGGACCACATGAGCTAACAGGATGGTGTATTTGTAAGTATTGCGTATGTATGTATGAATTGGGTATTGCGGACCTCGGAAAGGTAAGAAGGTATCTGATGGCTTGTATGGGTTACCATGTATGTATTGAAGTGTGTGTATTGATGTGTATTTATGTATTCCTTGCGTAATGTATTGTAATGTTATGTATAAGAGCATGTATGCATGTATGTTTGAATGAAATCAATCGCATGTATTCGACCAAGTGATCGGCGTACCCTCACTAGTACGCGGGGTATGCGGTTATCATGCTCAGCAAAAGCTGACCCCCTCGGGGGAACGTTTTTAGTGTGCAGGTACCCGAAGAGGATATGGTCAAGGCACGAGACCGGTGACTACATTTGGATAGTGAGTAGTAGAATGTAGAGGTGTACTAAGTAGCACTCCCCCTACACCTAGGGAGCAAGTAGTTTGTGAGGAATGGGTAGTAGTTAGACTCTTAATGAGCATGTATGGAATTGAAAGAGGTATTCTACTTGTATAAGGATCTTAGTAAACTCGGTATATTAACATGTATTGAACTTATGGAGTATTGTATTGAATGGGAAGTTGTAATACCTAATTGGTAATTGTAGTGAAGCTGGTATTTGTGTAGCACTCGGATATTCCGGCCCATCAGACCGATGATGTATGTAGAAGTAGTAGCCTTGTTAGTCACGTGGGTGACTAACGACATTGTATCACCACTGTATGTAAGTAAGTATCCGCTGCGTGACTCGGAAGCACGAGGAGATTGGACGGTGATGATTGTATTTAATGGTAGGGGTGTTACATAAAGGGTTAGTTATGTATAGGGCCGAATTTGTTCTGTATAAAATGGTTTATAATGATATATTTATGTTTATGAACTTATATTATAAGTTTGAGTAAGTTAAAATAAGGTTTAAGTACTTAAATGACAAGTTTGTGAAATTTTGGGGTTAACGAGTAAAATGAGGGAACTATGGTGTACTTGCTGTATAAAATGATTCATAATGACCTAAATATACTTATAAACTTATTTTACAAGTTTTGGGTAATTTAAAATAACGTTTAAGTGACTAAGTAACAAGTGTAGTAAATCGAGTGGCAAAAAGGTAATTTTCTTAAAGTTTGAGGGATGGTTGGTAAAGGTCCGAAAGTCTACTGTAATTTAGAGATAATATTGACCTAAATATGATTATAAGGTTATATTATAAGTTTTGGCTAAGTTAGATAAGAGTTAAGGATTAAAATGATGAGTTTGGAAAGTTTTGGGGCTAAATTGTAATTTCTGGGAAATTTAGGGGTATAAGCTGTAATAGGCCAAAAATTATGATCAATTAGGTAATTAAATCATCTTGGGGGACTTAGGAAAAATATCTAAGTGATTGGAAGTAGTTAGGAAGTTTAAGTATAAGAAATTACCTAAGAGAACTTATAGGCTAATATGATAAATTAAGCAAACCTTGGGTGATGAAAGATTACAACACATGGAGGAATTTAAAGTGGGGGACTAGGCTGTAATTAAACTAAAAATATAAGATTAGTTTAGTTAGGAAGAGGGAACTAGGGTTGTCAAGAGTTACTATGATGTTTAATTAACAAGATAAGTTAAGTATGAGTTTCGGTGTTAATTTGTGTCCTTGGTGTAACCGGAAATGGGAGGAAGTTTTATAGGTTGATTTCTTTGTGAAAAACAAAACAACTAATGAGTTTGATTAGGCTTATAATAAGCTGTAGGATCACTTAGTATAAGTAGATTTAATGAAAAAACCAAGACAAACTAAGATGTGTAAATGTGTACATAAGGATGTAAATACATAAAATTATTCTTTGTTCGTTGTTGTGGCCGATTTGTGTGAGGTTTTATGGTCTGTTTTTTGTGTTTTCTTAGAGATAATTAAGTTAATATAGGTTATATAATGTTATGTTATCTGTTAGTTTAAATTAATTTGGTATCACAACTTAGCTACAATTAATTGTCATGGAAAGGAAAGGAAATTAACCGTTGTTTGGTTTTCTGTTGCTCATGTAAGTGTGCGTTCTGATCAGTTTTTGGGCGTCGATTGATCACTTGGTTGGTTAACTTGTTGATTATGATTGTTTTGTTGATTTATTATTACTTACTTGTGTAGCTCATCTTAACTGGGTTGCTTCAACTTGTGCAGTGATGGATAGGTTAAAGAATGCTCTGATGAACGTGTACACCAAAAAAAAAAGAAGGACAGAAATGTGGAGCAGCCAATGACTGCTTCGTTCTGTCGTGAGCGCGGTGCCGGAGTTGATCCTCCACGGCACTCATCTTTCCAGCCACAACAGGGTCATGTTAAGCCTACATGACACTCACCAGTTCAGCCACAACAGGATCATGCTGAACCACCACGTCACTCATCATATCACCCACAGCAGCAGCCCATCATGGACCCATCCCTTGCCCAGTCATTCCACAATTCCGACCCAGTCGCACACATACCTAGGAGGAAGATGTCTGCAGCTTCATCCTCTATAGGTGGTTGGTCATCTGCTGATCTGGCCGAGCTCCGTAGCTCTAGTTACAATATAGAGGGTTAGAGTAGCCACCACGTGGGGCATGTGGAGGCACTGCAGACGTTATAAATGAGTGGTTAGAACAGGTGTAATTAACATAAAAGAAAGAAATGAAAACCCAAAAATAAACGTCGGGCTGCAAATAAATCCCGGTCGCAGTAGTATAGTGAAAATGTAAGCAACCGGATGTCGAACCGTGGGACTAATATACATATAATAGTACCTAAGCGTGTCACAAGTGGGGGTGGATTAATTGACTTGGAAATGAATAAAAAGGACAGATAAAATAAACTAAGTTAACAGAATAAATAAAATGGAACTCTGGGTCAGGTTAATATAGTCTGCATAATTAAGCTATCTCTACTGGTTTAATAATTTGGCAAGGTTCCTGTAAATATCTTAAGGACTAAGTCATAGCCTCATAAGAACTCGTTCACCTGTAATGCAAGGTTCTAATCAAGGTTCAAGCAAAAGCCTGCGAACGGCAGAGGAGTATTGAGGAATTACATTTGCAACTGAATACTAACTTATTAAATCATAACAAGTTTCCTCCAGTTTTACGCCTTAATTAACCTGTCTATTTATCACCTGGTCTGATCAAAATAGACTTAGTAGAGCAATTTAATAAATTCGCGAGATCTATTAAAAAGGCGAGATAACCTTTAAGCGTAACAAACTGTATATAAATAAACCAGTAAAAATATAGCATAATTAATACAAACATATAATAACCATTCCCAGAGCGTACGTAAACGAGCCTAACATATTAAATAGAATAACAGAAACAAGAATGATAGAAATCATCCGTAATCACTCCGTCTCGCTCTGCTATTTTATGTACGTAGGGCTAGAGGTGAATTTGTGGAATGTAAAATAAATAAAATGGAGAATACGGGAGAAGAGAAATGGGATGAATGTGTGAAGTGGTGAAGTTGGGTCGTGGATGGATTGGTGAATTGATGAGTGATTTATTGAGTGAAGCTCGTGGGTTTATATAGACAAAGAAAGAAGAAAGCAGAGAAGATAGACAGACGCGTGAGGCGGTGGAAGATTGAGCTCGTTGATTGCTCTCATTGATTGCAGGGGACAGACAGCTGAAGACACGCGTGAATTAAGGTAGGCGCAGTCAGTGGACGAGTGGGCGAGTTGCAGACAGTCGGTGTAAGTTGCAGAGGACGACGGGCGAAGAAGAAACTGGTCGCGACTAAAATTAGTCACAACCGCCTCATCAACCGCCCCCTGTCCGCCAGGCGGTTCCATGTCTCTTGTCCGCCACTTAGGGGGCGGTAGCCTGTGTCTCGTCCGCCTCCCTTTGAGGCGGTAGCCTCTCTTCCTGTCCGCTTGTGCAACCGCTCGATATGAGGCGGTTCGGTGTGTGGTGTCCGCCTCCTTGCTAGGCGGTTGTGTGTGAGAGGTCCGCCCGGCGGTTGCAGTCCACGTGACTCTCGCGTGCCTCTGTTTGACCGGCTCTACATTCTTCGTTTGGGCTCCGTTTTCTGATCCGTTTGCGTTTATGTGTTCGTCTCTTTATCTACTTTACCCTCAGCTTGGTTTTCCTCATGTTAAACCAATAAATTTGTGAGATAAACAATAAAACATAAACTAGAGGAAAACTAACCGAAGTGGAGAAATGAGCAAGAAAAGTGCTAATATTATATATGAAATACACCTAATAAACATGCTCATTTGGACACTTATCACACCCCCACACTTATCTTTTGCTTGTCCTCAAGCAAAATCACGTACCCAAGTAAGTAGGGAATGCTCAATACTAACAAATATTATTAAGGGTAGGATAAACGATCTTTAAACTTTATGAGGAGTGTGAAAAATTAACTGCTGGTGGCATAGGTGTGCTCAGGGTGAAAATAAAATATAGAGTTTCGGGGTATGATCCAAGGTACTTCAATGTTTCTTTAGGTGACTCCGAGAACTTTTACCATGGCCAACTTCTCTCAAGAATGGGCATTGAAGAGAAAACAAAAGGAAAAATAGATTTATGCATTTGTTTCACTTTTGCATAAGGGATGAGAAAATGTAGGCATTACGCCTTTGTATTTAAGAACACTCAACTCTCTTTTGTTGGTTACCATTGGTGTCTTGCAAGTCCCTTATTATTTTTTTTCTATTTTTTATCCTTTTTTTTTAACAGAGAAGTACCCCTTAGCAATCCCTAAGAGAGAAGACAGAAAGAAACCCTGAGCAATAAAATCCAACCATTTGCAGATTATTTGGTCACACCGCATATAAAATGCTCCTCAAAAGTAATCAAACTTTAAAAATTTGTACTATTCATCCTACAATTCATAACAATATTTATTTTTAAAGAGAACAACCCACATATAAAGGGTCCATAATATTTGAATTGGACAAACGCATGATAAGGAGAGAGATTAAACATTTAAGCTCAAAATGTCACCGAAAAGGGCACACTCCCCCACACTTAAATTGAACAATGTCCTCATTGTTCACCAGAAAAACAAGGGAAGGTTTCAGAAGACCTTTTCGGTAAGTAGATAAAATAGAGATAACACAAGGATCACAAATAAACATTTAAGCACATAAACGCTCCTCTGCAATTTTTATTTAAATAAAAGCAAAATTAAAGAAACTGGTACTCCCCTGATTTTATTTTTGCTTGCGTTTATAGGAGTTCCCCCACACTTGAGCTTCAGCCTCAAGTAGCGTAGCTTGGTTGCGGTGTCCACATGGAGGTGCACCTACATAAGACACTAGAAGCAACCATACTGAAAACGGGGTTAAAAGTTAGCAAAAATAAAATTTTAAGAGAACCTGAAAATTAAAAGAGCATAAAAGTAAATAAAATAAAATTAAAAAAAAAAACACCCGGGTTGCCTCCCAGGAAGCTGCCCTTCTTTAACGTCTTTGGCTAGACGTCTGCTCTGTTATCCTGGATCAAAACAAAACGTTATCACGGCATATAAAATAATAAAATTAATACTCCACAAAATCTGGTGTTTGAGGAGGTAATGCCGGGAACGTAGTCCTAACAGAAGACCCGGCGGTGCAGATTTTTCTTCCTCAAATTGGAGGATGTAAAAGTCCTCCTCTTGTAGGTGAGGCTTATAGAAAGAACGCTCGTTATCATCTTCAGAGAAAGTTAATTCATCGAAGGTGATAGTGGCGTTTTGTTTGGATATGGTGGCGGGAGGTGATGGCAATTCCTTCTCTTCTTTTTCGAGGATGTAAATATCCTCATTGTCTGGGTATATTATAGAGAAGGTTGGAAGATAGCGGTAATTGATTTTAGAGGGAGGGGTCTCTATGAATGGCTCGTTTGTAGTGGGGTGTTCTACCTCTTGAACTGTTTCGCTCATTGATTGCTCTAGTAGTTGAGCGATTTTCTCCAGGTAGTCTGGTTGATCTTCTAACCAGAGTTGCTCTTGGACTATGAGACAATCCTCAAAATCATGAGCTCCCCCACATTCGGAGCAGTATAAATCCTGCCAATATTCAAACGCTTCTTCCATTTGCCGTATACAGATATTTTTTTTTGTGTTTTTCTGTATAAAACAAAACTACTGAAAAAGATTAGAAAATAAAATGATTAGAAACAACATAATAATAATATAAACAAAATATAAAAGATAATAATATAAACAACAACAAAAATAATATAAACAAAATATCTAATAATACAAGTGAATAATCCGGGGCTTAGGGACTAGAATAAACTAGTCCCCGGCAACGGCGCCATTTTGCAGACGTTATAAATGAGTGGTTAGAACAGGTGTAATTAACATAAAAGAAAGAAATTAAAACCCAAAATAAACGTCGGGCTGCAAATAAATCCCGGTCGCAGTAGTATAGTGAAAATGTAAGCAACCGGATGTCGAACCGTGGGACTAATATACATATAATAGTACCTAAGCGTGTCACAAGTGGGGGTGGATTAATTGACTTGGAAATGAATAAAAAGGACAGATAAAATAAACTAAGTTAACAGAATAAATAAAATGGAACTCTGGGTCAGGTTAATATAGTCTGCATAATTAAGCTATCTCTACTGGTTTAATAATTTGGCAAGGTTCCTGTAAATATCTTAAGGACTAAGTCATAGCCTCATAAGAACTCGTTCACCTGTAATGCAAGGTTCTAATCAAGGTTCAAGCAAAAGCCTGCGAACGGCAGAGGAGTATTGAGGAATTACATTTGCAACTGAATACTAACTTATTAAATCATAACAAGTTTCCTCCAGTTTTACGCCTTAATTAACCTGTCTATTTATCACCTGGTCTGATCAAAATAGACTTAGTAGAGCATTTAATAAATTCGCGAGATCTATTAAAAAGGCGAGATAACCTTTAAGCGTAACAAACTGTATATAAATAAACCAGTAAAAATATAGCATAATTAATACAAACATATAATAACCATTCCCAGAGCGTACGTAAACGAGCCTAACATATTAAATAGAATAACAGAAACAAGAATGATAGAAATCATCCGTAATCACTCCGTCTCGCTCTGCTATTTTATGTACGTAGGGCTAGAGGTGAATTTGTGGAATGTAAAATAAATAAAATGGAGAATACGGGAGAAGAGAAATGGGATGAATGTGTGAAGTGGTGAAGTTGGGTCGTGGATGGATTGGTGAATTGATGAGTGATTTATTGAGTGAAGCTCGTGGGTTTTATAGACAAAGAAAGAAAGCAGAGAGAGATAGACAGACGCGTGAGGCGGTGGAAGATTGAGCTCGTTGATTGCTCTCATTGATTGCAGGGGACAGACAGCTGAAGACACGCGTGAATTAAGGTAGGCGTCAGTGGACGAGTGGGCGAGTTGCAGACAGTCGGTGTAAGTTGCAGAGGACGACGGGCGAAGAAGAAACTGGTCGCGACTAAAATTAGTCACAACCGCCTCATCAACGCCCCCTGTCCGCCAGGCGGTTCCATGTCTCTTGTCCGCCACTTAGGGGGCGGTAGCCTGTGTCTCGTCCGCCTCCCTTTGAGGCGGTAGCCTCTCTTCCTGTCCGCTTGTGCAACCGCTCGATATGAGGCGTTCGTGTGTGGTGTCCGCCTCCTTGCTAGGCGGTTGTGTGTGTGAGAGGTCCGCCCGGCGGTTTGCAGTCCACGTGACTCTCGCGTGCCTCTGTTTGACCGGCTCTACATTCTTCGTTTGGGCTCCGTTTTCTGAGCCGTTTACGTTTATGTGTTCGTCTCTTTATCTACTTTACCCTCAGCTTGGTTTTCCTCATGTTAAACCAATAAATTTGTGAGATAAACAATAAAACATAAACTAGAGGAAAACTAACCGAAGTGGAGAAATGAGCAAGAAAAGTGCTAATATTATATATGAAATACACCTAATAAACATGCTCATTTGGACACTTATCAGGCACAGACTTCTGCTGGTGGTAGCTATCATGACCACCGTGTGGAGCATGCAGAGGCATAGACTTCTGCTGGGTGTAGCTATCATGACCCCCGGACCCCTCCGGATGTTGCAGCAGCCGTTGACATGGACATCGATGAGGTGGAGGCTGAGGAGACAGATGAGGATGAGGGCCTGGACGAGGACGACCCTGATTATGAGAGCGCGACTGATGAGGAAGCTGCTCTCGCTATGGAGCCCGTTATTCCCACTTTCTGGAGGCTTAATGAAGTGCCAGTACCCGATGGTCCACTACTGACTAGTGTCATCACCAGCTTCGGGGGGCATGTCGCCATTTACCTTTGGTCAATGACTAAGGTATGTACTATCTTATCTTTCACTTTGGTAAGTAGATTTAATTATTTCTTCATGCGTGTGTAAAATTTGTGGTAATTGTTTAGTACCGGGGTGTTTTGGGATTTAAACCCCGAAACCCTATAATCACGAAATGGCCGTTTAGCGGGGTTCCTTGCAAAAGGGAAAGGAATATGATTATGCACTCAGGGTTGGATCATCAGCTATATGTCACATGGGGTTACAACAACATGTCATTGATCTCGGCCTTTGTGGAGAGGTGGAAGCCGGACACCAATTCTTTCCATATGCCTTTTGGAGAGATAACGATCACACTTCATGATGTGTGGCAGATACTGAGGATCCCAATCATTGGTCATTCGCTTGTGGGGAATCCGTCAAACAGTGAGCTTAAGGAGACGATGGCTACATTGTTAGATTTTCAAAACGACGTTGACCAGATGACAGAACACATATGGCATACTGGTGTTATTCAGACATGTCCACTAATAGAGTGGTGTTCGACCGGCCAGAGGGTACCTACAAAAGGAGGCGTGCGGTTGGCTCTACTATGCTCTCGCTACTACCATCTTTGCTAACAAGGGGCATTCACGCATAAGTCCTCTACCGTTCTGGTTAGTCACTCCCATGGGGAATATACGAAGCTAAAGAAGTACGCATGGGGAGCAGGTACTCTTGCGTGGTTGTATCACCAGCTGGGGATAGCATCTCGTGATGACTGTACTAGCATTGCTGGCTCTTTGACCCTTCTCGAGGTACGTGTTTTAATGTACAACAATGTGTAATAAATTTTCATGAATTCACATTAATAGTTGGCATAATTTATTTTTTAAATTTATGTAGTGCTGGATATATGTGTACTTCCCCACTCTTAGACCAGCAATTAGTGCTGACTGGCGTGATGGGGATGATAGACCGTGGGCTAAGAGATGGGTGAGGTCCACCTCCCAGCAGAAAAATAAAGATTCATTGGAGAACTACCGCAAGCATCTAGATGCTCTGACAGCAAGAAATGTAAGTGGTACAACAATTTCAATTTGTATTATTTACATTATTGTTTATTATTGATGCTTACGTTTCCCTGTGATCCAATGTAGATTGATTGGTTACCCTACGGTCGAGAGAAGGTGAATGAGAACAAGGGCCGCACTTGGTACAGGGGTACCTTGCAGTTTATGACCGTGAATGAGCCATATATATCGGAGCGTTGTCTTCGCCAATTCGGGTACGTTCAGTGTATCCCATCTCCCCCTATTAGACCGAACATTAGATCCGAAAAAAGAGGGAGAAAGGGAACCCCCTATAGATGTGTGTACCCCCCTCCATGTATAGTGTGTGGGACACCACACGTGAGTGTGGTTCTGCTCCGGGGTTCACTAAGACACGGGCGGCGTTGCATGCATGTGACGGAGATTATCTGGATTGATACGTCAAACACACCCATCTGAAGATCATGAATCCTGACATGTACGAAAACACCTTCATTCATCGGCCAGATCCCGCCTTAGTAAGTTGATCTCTTCCTTTGTATAATTTCAGTTGATTATAGCATTTTATGAATGCTAGGCTAACTTTATAATATTATGTTACAGCTTATGAGTGAGGCAACTGAGGTTGGTAGGCCTTACTTTCCTGGGAACTGTAGTTGGGACTGGCGTTACTACCGTTAGGAGATGCTAGACGAGGAACAGAGGCAAACTGAACAGGGGATATATGAGGTCTTCAGTACCTTATCTATATGGGATTTGTACTATCACCAGTATGGCGCGCCATAGTTTAGGGTTTTATGTTTTTGTTGTTTTAAGATACAGTATGGATGTAGTTATTTTCTAGTGGACTTGGTGATGGTGAAATTATTGCTGAAATTGCTGGTGATCTTATTGATGACCTTCTGCTTGATTTTGTGGAGGTTCTTAGAACCGGGGGAGAGAAGAAAAACAGGGGAGACTATGCCAAAATTTTCCTAGAAATGCACCGTTTCTTTTGCTCTTCATTGCTCTTAAATGATAATTCTCTGCCCAATCACTTATGTTATCTCTCTTTAATTTCTAACACGTCTCTGTTTGTTATTTATTTCTTTATTCTTTTTGTTTTTCCTTTTTTCCTTTTTGTTTAAATGTTTATCTGCACTTCCATCTTTCTTTTGACTCTCTTTTAAACTATTGTATTTCGTTTAGATGTTCGTTATGTTTGTCACTTGAATTTCATTTACTTTCACATTGTAGTACGGTATTAAAGTAGTGGAAGGAGAGACGGTTAAGATCCATTACAAATGTTAGGCTAACTTAATGGGAAGAAGTTTCTTCAATGGACAGGGACTGTTGATAGCTCACAAGACTCAACCACCTGCGTCAAGCTATTACCCTCCATAATTCCAGGTAAACTGCCTTGAACACCAGAAGTGCTAGATGGATCACCAACAGATATTTGATCAACTTGAAGATTCCCTGGATCATCACTATCAACCAGCAACGGGTATATAAACGAAAAACATTCATTTTTTCTTTCTTAGTATCTATTTTAATCTTATGTAGAGCTTTTAAATCAGCAAGATTGTAGCTTGATGATTTGTAACACCCCATCCAACAACATACACATAACAACATTCTGCAGCGGAAAGTACACAACTTCACATAACTTAACTCGCTGGTGTTACACGCCGTTAACCACCCACGTGGCTAACAAGGCTATTACATTTACATCGTACCGGTCTGATGGACTAGATTCCCGAGCAACTGTACATTACTATCCCTTTTCATTAACAACAACCAACATACACAAGCCTTCCAACTGTACCGAGTATTTACAAATTGATGCCGAAAACAGTTTCGGTCTTACTACACCTACTGTATATATATATATCTTAAATGATTTCCCATGTACAACGACTACCCCTTCCTACTCTCGAACGGCTTCCAGCTCTTATACCTGAAATAGGAAAAGAGGAGAAAGGGTGGCCCCCAAGGGGCTCAGCACCTTTGCTGGTATGGTAATCCCGCAGCCCACATGCTACCGGGCCACGCACAACTAATTGTCGTCTTAGCATGCGATTGATTATATTTAAATCATGCATGCAACTGTAAACACACAACACAAAACATTTCGCCTCAATGGGCTCAACAAACGGATATTACATCCTTACTTGATGAGTCACTCATGGTATTCATTATCCTTAGAGTGTTCCTCCTCTAACGGAGCTACTTCCTTAATAGACGACACTTACCCTTAAATCGGGTTATCCTTAAACGCCTCTTGTCACAACTGGGATTCATTTCCATGATCCACACACTCCATATCTTACAACATATCACATTCCTCACATAACAAACATAACAACACTTTTCTCGTTTCGACGTACACATGATAAAAATCGCATTCACTTTAAACATCTAACATACATATCATAGCATAGCAAGGGAAATTGCCTAGCACAGTACAACACAAAACACATAAGATCGGTTCACACAAGGAACCTTCCACCTAGTTAGTATACATAGTGAGCCTAGAGATTATTGCCAATCTCATGCTAAGCTCGTTACCAACCCGTTACCGTCCAGTTATATCGAACGGTTAACTTAAACCCAAGGTGTGTCGGATATAGTAATCCCAAGCACACCGAAATAACATTTGTATGCCCCTGTGGCCCGACGTGAGTCAGTAAACTAGCTTTGGATAAGCTAAGGGAAGGTCGAAACCAAATTGGAATACAACCTATAATACACCAAGAGATTCGAACGGATATACATCGACTCCCGTCCTCACACGCGTGGCCGGAACAACCGGACTCCTCACCCCCCCATTAGTACATATATACTTATAAATAAGTAGTTAGAGGTCCATTATGGAGCCTACTACATCCACACACCATACGGTATTTTAACCGAGTTAAGCACACAAGGGAGGTTCACACACTTACATACAACAACAATATCCAACTAACTCACATATAGCCGTGGTTAGCACGTTCCCAAGGTTTGGGTCGTTAACTCCGAATACCGATCACTCATGTGTTCCTAGATTTGGTCAGCTAAGGTTTAACACATATTTGAGGTTAAATGGTATCGGAGGCCAAATTCGCCACATAAATGAATTGCTATAAACTCATTACATGTTTTAATCTTACAAGGTGGCAAACACTCAGAAAAACACATTGGCATACAAGCCGGTGTAATCTGGTAGGACACAGGTTGCAAGAAAACCATACCTGTCACCGGAGTCCACTTTACCACGTCCACTTATGTTCCTCGAGCAATTCTCGAACAACTGTTAACATTACATGTGTTTTTATTAACATCGGGGTTGCATGATTATTTAATGTCTAATGCTTATAATTTTTCCCCGTTAACTTAGTTACATAACTTTACATTTTAACTTGTTTTACTTTTACATTTTAATACAACTTTTCCCTCACCAAATCGTCATTATAACTCACCTAACATGTCTTAAACAACCTTATAACACCATTAACCATCAATCCCCAACATTACACATCATTTCATACCTTAAACCATGTTTTTGGTCCGACCGACCCTACCGACCGACCTTACACAAGGTCGGTCCATTCCAGAACACATTACCGTCAAAAATTCTACTCCGACCGACCTTGCAAGTTCGGTCCACAAGGTCGGTCCATTCCAGAAACAATTCTCGTACAAAAGTTTAGACATGACCGACCTTGCAAGTCCGGTCCCAAGGTCGGTCTATTCCAGAGACTTAATCCGTACTAAAAATTCAAGCCCGACCGACCTTGCAAGTCCGGTCCCCAAGGTCGGTCCGTTCCAGAAACTCTTTCCGGTAGTGTAAACTGAGCTCGACCGACCTTGCAGGTCCGGTCCCTAAGGTCGGTCGGCTCCAGAACTTTGTTTCTAAAATCCCATTTGACTCCAAACTTCACCTCATTGTGCCCTAGTATGTTCTAACCACATTTGGCACTTCAAACACATCTTAGCCATGTACTAAACTCCTTAAATCACACACCAAAACCATCTTACCATTTTCATGCCTTAAACAACATTTTTAGAGTGGTCCGGGACTTGGTCCTTACCTTAAGTCCCGGACCAATACTTACAGAGACCCTCGGCTGTTTTTAATAGGGTGGTCCGGGACCTTGTACTCACCCCAAGTCCCGGACCAAGACAGTCTTCCAACTCTCGGCCTGTTTTTCATGTATGGTCCGGGACATCTTCCAATACCTAAGTCCCGGACCTCTGTAACAGAATCCCAAATTTGACAATTTCAAGTCTTGTTTCATCTATTCTCTTCATCCATAGATTACCCAAACTTCATACATGAACTTAGGCATATTCTAATACCCAAAATATCACTTTGATTCACCTTTAACATTGTCCAATTTGTCACTCATTTTTCTTATAAATCTCTTAACACTTCCTAGTTCACCAAAACTCATTTAAGACACTTAGAACTCCTTATACATTTTTCCAAATTTTGCCATAGCTTCTCTTGTATATACTCACACCCAAACACTTAGGTTTTTACCTTATTTCATTCAAGAACACCTAAAATCCATCAAACACATTTTTATACACAAACTTCATACATTTAACACTACATCACAATATAGTGCATAACTTAAATTGCTTGGCACTTAGGCCCTTAAATAACATAAACCTTAAACACTGAATTTCCCACATAAATAATGCCTTTGACCTGCAAATACACCCAACAATACATATGCCCTTAATAAACTCCTTGAGAGCATTTTACTAGCTCATTTGCCATTGGCTCCTTAGGTATTTTATTAAGCAAATCAAGCTCATTTTCCTAAGGCATTTAAACTATATTGAGATAGTTTGTTTACCTCTTTTTCCTCACAACTTCTTTCTTGTTTCCTTGTAAAACCGGTGGGATGTTTGGTTGTTTGTCAACTTCTAAACAATGTACACATAATAGAATGAGTATTCAAGCATCATGCTTCATCTCATTGTAAACCCTAGTTACATATATTGTTTTAAGGTATTAAAATGATTGTTTTACCTTGGAATGGAAAGAGAGCTTGAACAAGTATCAAGAGAGGACTCCTCCTAGCCCTTGGAAGATTCAAATGAAGCTAAAACAAGACAAGAGAAGACACCATTACAAGGTGCATTTTCGGTCAACACCAAAAATGAAGGAAATGGAGTTTCCTTTGGTTTTTCCTTACCTTGAAGCAAAGGTGATCAACAAGGCATAAAAATATAAGCTCAAGCTCCCTCCATGGAAATTCTCCTTGGCACCGAAACGGTGGTTTTGATGATTTGAAAAGACAATGTTGTAGAGCTTGCTCCAACTAAGAGAACGGTAGTCTCAGAATTAAATTCGGAGCATTGAGTTGGGAGTTACAAGTGAAAGGAGTTGGAAATGGTGAGGCTTTGCTGTAGCATAACCGATGGAGCTTGAGATAATGGAGGAAGGAGACGTGTGAAATAAAAGGAAATGAGAGAATGAAGATGTGTTCTACTTTTGGAAGATATTTATATTAAAGTAAATAGTTCTTTACTTTACAAGCTTTACTTTACTTACTTGCTTATTTTACAAGTTGGTGACTCACACCTTGAAAAACCGGCCCCCATATTATTAGAAGGGTATAATAGTCTTTGTTGACCAATTTAATTACTTATAACTACATATGTTACAAACTAGCTTATAAAAGTCACTATTCACTAAAACAAGGCACATAGATGTGAAATTTTTGATTTCCCATTGATATAGACTTCCAAATGTGATACTATATAGTACACATGTTAATTAAAGAGTAATGATGGACATCTAGCCATTCAAAACTCATTTACAAGACAATTTTCCAAAAACGTGCTTTAAGACTCCTTAAAGCACTTTTTGTGTTTTAACTTGTTTTCAATCTTGGTTTTCTTTGGTAATTGATTTAATATGCTAATTAACATATTTATAAGGTATATGTATGACCATTAGGTCTTATACAAATTTATCCCAAGCTTAGAGCACATTTTTGCTCATATTGACTTTAAGGTATATTCTTGTGTTTTATTTGGTTTAACTGTCCACCAAGGTTTCCTAAGGACTTATTTAGCCTTATTAAATCATAATTAAATGTTATTAAGTCTTGGTAGGCTCCTTGGGTCCTAACCAAGTTCACACAAGTTTAGAGCATGTTTTTGCTCAAACCGTGTCTTAGTGTTTTATTGTGTTTTACCATGGTTTAAATGGTTCATTGATGTTTCTAAGGCACTTTTTAGCCTTTAAATACCATAGTTTAACATTTACACAACATACCAAGGTTTGGGGTATTTCATGATTGGAGAGCAAGCATGTGTATCGAGTAGGAAAATGAATCTTGTATTGTCGCTATTGAACTTGTTTAATGCAGTCTGCTTTTGAGAGGATATTTCACATGAATCAACACACTCATAGGAATTGGTACCATATCTTTCTCGCACAAAATCATCCAAAATATCTCCCAAGGGGTCCCTTCCAGCACAAAAGTCCTAGAATTCAAACCCGATGAATCACATAATCGAAAGTGAATAACTATCTAATAATCCAAACATCTACCAAGCGGAACAAACCTGAATCACAGAATCAAAAGTGAATAACTATCTAATAATCCAAACATCTACCAAGCGGAACAAACCTAATGTTTATGTCACGAGAACTGAAATATATCAAAATGTAGAAATTCCTAACAAAAGTCCTAGAATTCAAACCCTATGAATCACATAATTGAAAGTGAATACTATCTAATAATCCAAACATCTACCAAGCGGAACAAACCTAATGTTTATGTCACTAGAACTGAAATATATCAAAATGTAGAAATTCCTAACCAAAGTCCTAGAATTCAAACCCTATGAAAGTGAATAACTATCTAATAATCCAAACATCCACCAAGTGGAACAAACTTAATGTTTATGTCACGAGAGCTGAAATATATCAAAATGTAGAAATTCCTAACAAAAGTCCTAGAATTCAAACCCTATGAATCACAGAATTGAAAGTGAATAACTATCTAACATCCACCTAGCGGAACAAACCTAATGTTTATGTCACGAGAACTGGAATATATCAAAATGTAGAAATTCCTAACAAAAGTCCTAGAATTCAAACCCCATGAATCACGAGAACTGAAATATATATCCAAATGTAAAAACCTTAAATGGTTTTATGTTATAAGTTACAATGATATATAACATATGAGATCATTTCATTACAAACCTAATGTTACTACCACGAGAACTAACAAGATCAATTACGCAATAACCAATAACCTAATTATTTCCTTACTTTTGTCTCTCTATTCGTTGTGCTATTACATTACGTCGCATCTCATAAGTTGGTTCTTGCTGTTGGAAATCATCATCACCGGGCTCAATAGGATCATAAATAACAAGTAATGGAATATGATCGATGAAATCATTATACTCCATATAATTCTCCATCATTCGGCGAACTGATGTATCCGTTCGTACATGCATAAAAGTCCACTCGTAGTCGCCCTACAACCCCAAATACACCATTGTTGCTATGTTTCTTTAACTTAGTTGTTGTAACTTAGTTTTTCTTTAACTTAGTTGTTGTAACTTAGTTATTGTAACTTTGTTGTTTTAATCATTTTGACTGAAATTTGGTCATTCAATTCTCATTTGTTTCAGAAAAAAGTGTCTCCCCATAACATTCCAACTTATTCAACTAAGTTTGGTGAAAAAAAAATTGTACTGCAAATAGTAAAGTTTTTGCTATTCGCAATACAAATTAATTTTAAATCATATTAATAGTGTAAACACATAAATAACAAATCCAACACTTTTTTTTAAAAAAAAGATTCCAGTATTGATTACCACAAAAAATAACTAGCAAAATTCGCTACTAATCAACTACAAACTTCTTGGGTTAAATTACTTTCAGATATCATTTTTTGAAAAAAAAAACACAGGGACACATCATTACATGTTTACAACGTTAATATGATTTTAAAAAAGTTTGTACTACAGTGATTAGTAATTTTGTACTGCGAATAACAACCCCCTATTTTAAATTAATATTCAGAATAATTATTTTAAATTTTAAATTCTATTTTATAGACAACTTTATGACATATTAAATTTTGTTAACTGTAAAATAGAATATAAATAAAAAATATAAAATAATTGATTTTTAATAAGTAATTTAAATTGGTAGAAAAAATAATCTAAATAATGTAAGGTAAAAATTATGACATTTAATTGATATTAAATATGGTACTTAATTGGTAGAAAACTGGTATAAATTATGTGTTTAGAACATTAGATTCTTTTTTATGGTATTGTATAAGTTAAAAAAATCTTGAAATATTTACTTTTTTAATTATTTATGGTATTTTAGTATATTTTAAATATTTTTATAGCTATTTATATATATTTTTAGTATTTTTTGTTTTGAGAATTTTTGTGAATTTTTTAACACTTAAACATATTGTGAACTTTATAAGTATTTGTTAACTATGGTGGATATTTTTATCTTTTTTCATTTTGTCAATGATATAGTGATATTTCATGGATTTATATAAAAATATAATGATATTTCTATAACTTTCTTATTTTTGTGAAATTTGATGAACAAAAATCTTTGCTACACTGCTCTAACTCATAAAGAGATTCGATCGTCCTTATTTCTTGGGCTTGCTATCGGGCACGGATTTCGTGACGGACTCCAAATCTCTGTCGTCGATGGAAGTTTACATTTTACCTTTTTTTATTGTGTCCGTTGTTGACTCATGTTTTGTGTATCCCCCATCTGAAATGTAAAACAATGAGCTCGGAATTCAACTATTTAAAAACATCGCTCACAAATCCAGATAATTAAGAATGTTGATTTATATAAAAATAATTGATGATCATTACTTATGTTATAGTATGATAATATTATTTACTAGTATCAATTAGGTGCTTATTAAAATGAAATCAAGGGTTTGAGTTTGACATAGGTTTCAATAACTGGTAGTGTTAATCTAATAGTAACAAACAACACCTTAATTAACATACTTATCATCTATATTTCTGAAAAAAATACTTATTATCTGCAAACTACCATCTATTTTCTTAGCATTGTTACATTTAAAATGACAATTAATTATATATGCAAAATAACTGATAACGTGTGTTTGTAGCATTTACCTAAAAATACCATACTATGACAGTTAAAACGTTGAAAGTTTATTTTAAAGATATATGTACAAAAATGGAGCATATATCAATTTAAAATACAAGTCTTCATCAACTAAATTAATTTAATAAAAAAATTCTAATATAAAAAACACAAGCTAATATTTATATTATCTACATTAAAAAGGTAACATATAATGCTTTTAAAAAATATTGAACGATATTAGCCTTTAGATTATATGTTATTGTGCATACATAAATACCAAAGGTTAATGAATACGTAAAATCACACCAACAACTCAGTTTATCGTTTTCAAACATTTACAACTATCTGGTTTGTTAATCAATCAAGCTATTTAATTGAAAAATATGCTAATAATAGTCTTATTCTCAATGATTTGATATGAACACATTCAATGGAAAAGATATGCAACAATTAGTGTCAACTTTTCTATTATAGAAATGGAAATGATTATAAAAAGTTGTGTACATGTTTCTAATCATTAGTGGAAACGTTTATAAGCTATGGTGGATACGTAAAAATCAAGGTTAATGAATACGTAAAATCAAGTCCACCAACTTAGTTTATCGTTTCTAAACGTTTATAGTCTTCAGGTTTATCAATCAGTTAATCTTTGTAAACTGATAAATGCTAAGAAATATTCTTATACAGAATTATTCGATAAGAACGGCCAAAGTAAAAGATATATACAGTGAGTGTTCCTTTTTATAATAGTGATGGAAACGATTATAAGGTTGTGTACATGTTTGTAATCATTAGTGGAAACGTTTATAAGTTATCGTGGATACGTAAAAGCCAAGGTTAACAACGTTAAATCGAATCCAACAACTCATTTTATCGTGTCCAAACATTTATCGCCTTCACGTTTATCAATCATTTAAGCTCTATAAACTGATAAATGGTAATATTCTTATACACTATAATTCGATAAGAAGGGCCAAAAGAAAAGATATATAATAGTTCGTATCATCTTTTCAATTAAGTGATGGAAACGATTATAGAAGGTTGTGTACATGTTTCTAAACATCAGTGGAAACGTTCGTATCATCTTTTCAATTATAGTGATGTAAACGATTATAAAAGGTTGTGTACATGTTTCTAATCATCATGTGGAAACGTTCGTATCATCTTTTCAATTATAGTGATGGAAACGATTATAGAAGTTGTGTACATATTTCTAATCATCAGTGGAAACGTTCATATCATTCAAGTTTGTCAATCACTCAAGCCCTGTAAACTAATAAATGGCAAGAAAATATTCGTATACACAATGATTCGATAAAAACAACCAAATAAAAAGATATATAACAGTTTGTGCCATCTTGTTTAAAATCCTGATGGAAACGATTATATAAAGATATGTACATGTTTCTAATCATTGGTAGAAATGTTTATAAATTATTGTGATTACGTAAAAAAACAAGATTAAATGAATACATAAAATTGACTCAAATAACTCAGTTTATCATTTTCAAACGTTTATAGCCTTCATGTTTATCAATCAGTCAAGCTCTATAAACTGATAAATGCTAAGAAAAATATTCTTATACATAATGATTCAATGATAACGACCAAGGAAAAAATATATAATATTCTAGTGTCATCTTTTCTATAATAGTGATGGAAATGGTTATAGAAGGTTGTGTACATGTTTCTAATTCTCAATGGAAACATTTATAAATTATTGTGGATACGTAAAAACCAAGATTAAATGAATACGTATAATCGACTCCAACAACTTAGTTTATTGTTTCCAAACGTTTATAGCCTTTGGGTTTATCAATCAGTCAAGCTCTATTAATTGATGAAGGCTAAGAAAATAATCTTATACACAATTATTCGATTTTTTACGGCCAAGTAAAAAACATAGTGTCATCTTCTCTATAATAGTGGTGGAAACGATTATAGAATGTTGTGTACATGTTTCTAATCTTGCATCAGTGAAAATGTTTTTATCGTGGATACGTAAAAACCAAGGTTCATGTATCCATAATCGAATCCAACAACCCAGTTTATCGTTTCCTTACGCTTATAACCTTCAGTTTATCAATCAGTCAAGCTCTGTAAAATGATAAATACTAAGAAAATATTCGTATACACTATGATTCAATAAGATCGGCCAAAGGAAAATATACATAACCGTTAGTGTGTTTTATTTGTGGTGGAAACGATTATATTCTAATCATCAGTGAAACGTTTATAAGTTATCGTGGATACGTAAAAACCAAGGTTAAATGAATATGTAAAATCGACTCCAACAACTCAGTTTATCGTTTCCAAACATTTGTAACCTTCAGTTTATCAATTAGTCAAGCTCTATACATTATTAATTAAATGCTAAGAAAATATTCTTATACACTATGATTTGATAAGAACGGTCAAAGAAAAAGATAAATAACAATCAGTGTCGTCATTTTTATAATAGCAATAGAAATCATTATAAAAGGATGTGTACATGTTTCTAATCATAAGTGGGAACGTTTAGTATAAGTTATCGGGGATACGTAAAATGAGGTTAACGAATACGTAAAATCGAAACCAATAACTTTGTTTATCGTTTCTAAACATTTATAGCTTTGAGGTTTATCAATCAGTTAAGTTCTATAAACTGATAATTGTTAAGAAAATATTCTTATACACCATGATTCAATAATAATGGTCAAAGGAAATAGTATGAAACAAGCTAAAAATAAGATTACCCAACATATATGAAACTTTTTTTATTTTAAAAAAATTACACATATTTGGTTTTATATTTTTAAATTAAATTAACTCTTTATAATTCATCCAGATTATGTTATTTAATTTAAATTGATGTATGCTCATTTATTTTTTATATACTTACATCTATATTAATTGATAGATATTATATAAGTATATTTTCATAGTGATATTTATATAATCATGTAATTTTTTTGGTAGTCGGTGAACATGCATAACAATAACAAATAATTGTTTAATTTTAGATATTATAAATAAAATAAAAAATCAGCATTATCATCACTTAATAAAAATTAATTTAAGATAATTATATATGGACATCGAGTCTTAAGAAAGTCTATGCGCAGGAAATATCTCCATCAGACAATATATCATATATACACGGATGCCTGATGATACTATTAAATGAAATATAAGATTTTAATCTGACGGTCAGAGTGTTATCCGTCGCAGACGGAAATTTCTGTTCCCTCACAAAATCCAATGCCGCTTGCTATCAGTATGATGTTGGGCTAGCCAGGTTATGTTGGACTTTATTTGCATGCTCTTCGTCATTCGTACTACGACTGACAAATTTAATCCAACTTGAAGATCCGATTAGAAACTGATTCGTAAATTACGAGTTTTTTGTTAAGAGTTTTAACCTGTGTAATTTTTTTTATCAGTTTTAGGTTATCCATAGTTTGTTTGGGTTATGTAAGGGTTAATGGTATAATATATATACACTAGTTACTTCGGTTTTTTTTACAATTCTACAACTTTAGTTTTTTAAAAAATACTATCAATCAATTTGTAGATAAAGGACGTCGACTTATATATTTTCAAGCAAAATAAGTAAAGAAGTAGTAAGATAAAAATAATTTTAGAAAAATTTGATAAATCCATTAATTGTAATTTTTTAGTTACACCTGAACGTAACTATTTTAGGGATAAGTTTTGTAATTTAGAAAAATTGGGAGAGATAAAATTACGCACACGTATTTGTTTTTTTTGTATTTTTTTTTTTTTTTATGTAAAGATTTTTTTTTATTTATCATAAAAACTTTAAATTGTTGTAACTTTTAATATATAAGTCCAAAAATGAAAAAAAATTATATCATTGTTCATCAAAATTCAAGCTCTTCAAAACAAGACCAGTCATGGATATGTTTTGACAACTTTTTAAAGAAATTATTTTTTGATACACTAAAATGATAACATGATTCATTAATTTTGTATTATGATTCATTAAAATTGATATTATGAATCATTAAGTCAAAAGTGATGAATTTGACGTTTTTAACTTTCCTAGGGTGGATTTTGGTGTGTTTTGGGGGTAGGGTAATCTATTTGGAATTTGTTCTGTACTTTATATTGTAGCAACTAACTCGACAGGTTTTTAGGGTTTGTGGTACTGTAAACCCTAAAAGTGCCTTCAATGTTTTAGCTTTCCTATGATGGATTTTGGGATGTTTTGGGGGTAGGGTAATCTATTTGGAATTTGTTCTGTACTTTATATTGTAGCAACTAACTCAACATGTTTTTAGGGTTTGTGGTAGTGAGTTTAGGGTCTTCGACGGTTTTTTAGCTTTATTAGGGTGGGCTTTGGGGTGTTTTTTTAGGGGGGGTAGGGTGATCTATTTGGAAGCCGTTCTATACTTTACATTGTAGCAACTAACTCAACAGGTTTTTTGGGTTTGTGGTAGCGGGTTTAGGGTCCCTAAACCCGCCATTTCAAACCCTAAAAATGCTTTTGACGTTTTTTAGCTTTTCAATGGTGGGTTTTAGGGTGTGTGGGGTTAGGGTAATCTATTTGGAAGTCGTTCTATACTTTAATATGATAATGTACATATTTTAATGTGAGAATGTACATGTTTTTAATGTGATGATGTACATGTTCAAATGTGAGAATGTACATGTTCAATTATTAGAATGTATGTTTTAATGAACATATGTACATGTTTATATGACAATCTGTACAAGTTTTCTCCCTTATATGTACAGGTTTTAATCTAAGGATGTACATATTTAATGACTCGTACATGTTTATGTGACCATTTGTATGATTTTAATGCGAGTATGTACATGTTTTTACATAAGGATGTATATGATTTAATGAACATTTGTACCGGTTTGTATGATCATATATACAAGTTTTTGTTTATGTTCTGTATAATCTTAGTAAGCGTCAGTCCTTTTTTTAAAAAAAAACTAAATATATTTTTTATTTTTACTTATCAAACAACGTACAAAATCAATATATATATATATATATATATATACTCCCTCCGTCCTGAATTGACCGTCTGTTTACTATTTGGATATGTCGTTTGACTTCAATTTTTAACATATAAAATAAATTAATTTTAAAAATTTAAATTTTGCATATGATTCTTTACATGATAAACTATATGTTACAAAATTTAATTTTATAAAATTATTTTATCTTATATGCTTAATATTAAAGTGGAAAAACGTGTCATAAAACAAATAGGACGGTCAATTCAGGACGGACGGAGTATATATATAGGATAGGATACAGCCGTGACTGATTGTCCATTAATCACAAGGTATAAATTACACTAGGAAACACCTCATAACACACCACCCCCACCCCCAGAGAAGCAACAAAGTACCAATTCTGCCGCCGCCGACACACGTCTCAATCACCAGTGCAGCATCATCTAGCCGCCGCACCTTGCATAGAGTATTCGGAAAGGAATCACTTATCTTATGACGGTTGCTTGGCCATATTTTTTTTTTTGCCAAATATTGTCGGATTGTTTTGAACGGAACAGCTGAAAATTGATTGATTTACAACAACAGGGAATAATTAATTGGGAATAAATATCGAGATAGTCAGATTTTAGAGAATATACAGAGAATGGTCGGGATGGAGGAAATGTTTACGTAAACTTGACGATCGAATTTAGCGTCATCACCTAAACTGATTGGTGATGGTAATCAATCGGTCTGTTTGTTTCCATCGCAGTTCACGTTGGGCGCGCAGGTGGAAAGCATTCTATAGAATTGACAACTCGTAGCTTAGCACAGGCAGCTATACCCGTATCAAAGCTCTCTGGAACGCCGCACTACACTACTGTCACCGCCAGTGACTATGTGTGAAGACATCAACACGACGAAACGAGAGAATCTTCTAGCTACTCTCTCTCCTGGTTGAATTGACGATCATGTCTGTTCCTTGGGTCCATCACGATCAAAGGAATGTAGTTGTTTTTAATTATTGAATTATTATAGTATTAAATAAGTTTACGTACTTGAAAATTCTAATTAGCAATATAAAATTTAATTTAATTAATCTTTAATTAATTTTGTAACAATTCAAAACCCATCTTTGAGTCGAGTCACTTAGATCTGGTTTGGTTTGTTCGGTGTGGTTTGAGTCGGGCTGATCAATTGTAGATGTTTAATATTTTGGTTTGGTTTAATAGATTTCATGTTTGTATGTGTAAACTAAGATAAAGAGAGAGTTTCATTAAGATGTTGATTTCTGTAAAATTACATGCCTAACTAACGTAACCTTTGATCATATATATACTATTTATTATTTATCTTTGTCTAATAAGATAAATAATAATTATATCTAAAGTTGCAAAAGATATGTAACTAACTAATTTACAAGCCTTAATAAGTTAAGCTAGTACTATTGGACCGAAGGCCCAGCCTAATACCCCCTCAGGCCGTAAGTAACAAACTTGCCTAGGCTTGATTAATCATTATTGCTCATCCCCATGTGGGGCAGCTGTTTCTTGTATTTAGTCCCTGGTAGAATTTTCGTCATCATGTCTGCAAGTTGTGTTGAAGTGTGTGTATAGATAATGTATACAAGGCCTTGTTGAATTTTCTCACGCACAAAATAACAGTTAATCTCGATATGTTTGGTGCGTTCATGAAATACAGGATTACGAGCAATGTAAATGGCGGATTGATTATCACACTTAACTGGTATAGGTGTGATATGATCCACACCTAGTTCGTGCAACAAACGTGTGAGCTAAGTTAACTCAGCTGTGACACGTCGTAAAGATAGATACTCAGCTTCGGCACCGGAGAGAAAAATTGATCCTTGCTTCTTCGTTTTCCAAGAGATAGGACTATCTCCTAAGAAGATATAGTAACCCGATACTGATTTCCGTGTGTTAGGGCAAGGAGCCCAATCAGAATCACAATAGGCTATGAGGTCAAGGTTGGTCTTTTGACCTTTGGTGAGAATGATGCCATAATTCATTGTCCCCTTTATATAGCATAGTGCATGCATGGCTGCCTCCAAGTGTGCATCGGTTGGATGTTGCATGAACTGGCTGAGAACTTGAACGGTGAAACTAATGTCAGGTTTTGTGTTTGATAGGTAATTGAGTTTTCCAATCAATCTTCTATAAATTGTAGGGTAATCAAGGGGAATTCCATCACTAACAAGAAGTTGTTTTCCTACCACCATCGGGCCTTTTGTGACTCTTTCATCTTGACATTGGTATTCCTCTATTAACTCCTTGCAAAAATTCCTTTGAGAAATGATGTATCCTTGTTTGGTTTGCATGAATTCAATGCCCAAAAAGTAATGTAAACTTCCCAGATCTTTGATCTTGAAGTTGATATCAAGTGCACGTTTGACATCCTCGATTTCCTTCTGATTTGAACCAACAATGAGCATGTCATCAACATAGACAACAATGAACAAGTTTTTTTGTCACTTTGTTTGTGAAAAAGAGAATAATCATTTTTGGATTGTATAAAGTTCAGTGGTTTAAGGAAGCTTTCTAGTTTTGAAAACTTTTGTCTGGAAGCTTGTTTAAGCCCATATAATGACTTCTTCAAACGACAAGCCTTGTTTGTCCCTGTAATGTCAAGACCTTATGGTAGTCTCATGTATACTTCTTTGTCTAGATCGCCATGCAAGAAAGAATTGTTGACATATAGTTGGTTGATCATCCAACCTTTATTAAGTGCTACAATGATGAGAGACCGTATCGTTGTTAACTTAACTACTACTGAAAAAGTCTCGTGGTAATCTAATCCATGACGCTGCGTGAATCCTTTAGCTACCAAGGGAGCTTTATACCTCTCCAATGTGCCATCTGATTTGAGTTTGATCTTATAGACCCATTTACACCCAATTACTTTCTTGCCTCTAGGTAAAGTAACAATATCCAACGTATCGTTTTCTTCTAGAGCTTTCAATTTATTATACATGGCTTTGCGCCAGTGATCATGTAGAACTGCCACTTTGTAGTTATGAGGTTTGTGCATAGCCATGGTGTGATCAACTTTGATCGGAAGACTACTAGAAGCAAGAGCGATGGACTGAATTGGTGTACTTTCTGTTAAACTTACACAATTTGGAAGAAAGTTTGTGCGTGCTTCTTCATTGCTATTTACTCTTTCGTCTAAAATGTCTTGAAAATATGTGTTGCACACATAATATGTCAAATAGCTTGGCCTGTGACTCTTTCTACTAGAACGTCGCAAATTAGTTTGGACAACTTCGTGATCAACGAGTTTCGTAGTTTGAGTGCCACTATGTTGAGTATCACATACCATTTCTTCATTATCAATCAAAGTAGGAGGCTTGTCAGAAAAATCCTCTTATGTGCTCGGAATATTAGATTGCTTAATGGTTTGCATGGAATCAAGTTGATAAGGAAATACATGTGTATGGAACTTAACATCTATGCAAACTTCAACAGTTTGTGAGTCTAAACTAATGATTTTGTGTCCCTTCTTTCTCGGATGCTCTCCCAAGTATACGCATGCTTGTCCTCTTAGATCAAACTTACTACCTCTTGGGCCCACAATGGTCTTATAGCATAGACATCCAAAAGGTTTGATATCATTATAAGCAGGTTTCACATTATACAAACTTTCAAATGGTGTCTTGCCATTTAAAGCCTTGGTAGGTAGTCTGTTAAATAAGAACGTTGCATATAGTATACACTCTCCTCAATAAGCGAGAAGTATATGTGACTGGAAATATACTACTCTCGTGTCTCCAAAAGATACTTGTGTTTTCGTTCCACTACTGCATTCTGTTGAGGAGTGTATGGACACGTGGTTTGATGTATAATTCCTTCTCGTGCATAAAAAAGTTTTCCCTCGTTAGAATTACCGAGTTCCTTTGCATTATGTGTTCTTATCACTTTGACCTTTGTTTTGAATTGACGTTCCTCAATTTTAATGAGTTGACCTACAGCTTCCCAAGCATTGCTCTTTTGTCTGATAAGAGTTACCCATGTCGTACGAGTAAAATCGTCAAAGAAGCAAACAAAATGCTTGTAACCATTATAAGTGTCGGTGCTAAACGGACCCCATACGTCAGTGTGTAACATTTCAAATGCTTTCTTAGCTCTACTCGTAGAATTTGCAAAAGGTAGTCGTTGTGCTCTAGATAGCAAACATCACATGCATAATTTGGTGAAAAATCTGTATCCTTTATTAATCCAAGAGTTACAAGCTTTTTAAATGGAACATGTCCAAGACTGATATGTAACTATTTGACCCTTGGACTTATTACATGATCAAAGCCCATTAACAAATTGCAGCCCACATTCTCGCTGAAGCCAGCTAGTGTACCTCTGTAGCCTTTTTCTTCTTTCGTTTCCATATTTCGTAAGCCCATGCTACTGGCCCACCCGTTTATCTCTTCAGCATTCAGGACATAGAGATTATCTTAGCTCATTCCAATCTTCTTAATTTGATTTGTAATACGGTCCTGAATTAAACAACCAGTAGCATTGAAGATCAGTGAGCATTCAAATTGCTTAATCATCATTTTCACCGATATTAGATTAAACATAAAATTGGGGATAAATAGAACATCTTTAAAGCAGGTCGTCTTCCCTATCCTAATATCTCCGATCAAATTTACAATTTGTGGGCTTCCATCCGGCAATACGACAGTTCTCTCACTATCAAGCTTCCTCCAATTTTTGAACATGTAATCCACTCCCGACATATAGTCGGTTGCGCCTAAGTCGATGATCCACTTTCCTCAAAACATATTACTGGCGTAATTGCTCATGAGGCACAGTTTATTGTAGATATAGAAGGTGCATTACTAGAGAAATTGCAATGGTCCATGCCTTCTATGTTTGCTTCTGAACTGCTATTTCGAATCAATTCTGTGATTTGCTGTAGTTGTTTTGGTGTTAGCCATCTCCGTGACTGTTATCATCGTTTATCTGTTCTGAACTACTGACAATGTTAAGCTCTTTTTCTTTCGAGCTAGAATATTGTCTCGACCCTACAATTGATAACACTCCGATACTGTATGCCCTGATTTCTTGCAATGGGTACAATGTTGTCTTTGATAGCATTCTTTATAGCTATGTCTGGTTTTCTTACAAAAGGAACAAACAATTCTTTTTCTGTCGAGCTTCTTATTGGGATTTCTAGGGTTTTCACCGATTTGATTTCTAGGGTTTTCACCCATTGCGGCGTTCTGGCTGAAAAAGGACATGGAGTCTTGACTGGTATTGTCACTTCCCCTTTGTTCTTCTTCTTGAACGATTAGCGAAAACACCTTCTCCAAACATGGCATTTGTTGCATCGCTAAAATTTATCCCCCGATTGATAAGTACTTTCAGTTTAGGCCCATGAGAAATTGAATGAGTGTATCTTTGCCTGCCATCTTCTTGACATTTTCTTTGGCATCAAAGCTACAGCCCGCGTAGCTACACTTTGGAGGAGGACGACCTAAGTCCAGTTCCCCCCACAATTTCTTCAATTTAGTGTAATAATCACTAATGCTTTCTTCCACCTGTTTGACCTCTACCAATTCCCATTTCAAGTTATGGATAATTGCGAGGTTGCTGTGCTCGAACCTTTGGCAAAAGGAATCCCAAATCTCCTTCGGGTCGTCGCAAAAACGTACGCTCTCCGCTATGCTTGGCTCAAATGCAGTCTTCAACCAAGAAAGTACCAAGGAATTCGATCTTTCCCAAGCGCCAAACGAAACTGCATCTTCTTCATCCAACTTCTTCACCTTCTCGGTAATGAACCCGTACTTATTCTTTTCTTTGAGTGTTGTTCCCATATCCAATTTCCATCCCAAGAATCTCATGCCGTTGAATTTTGGCACAAGTTTTAATTTGGGTTGTTCAGCAGCATGAATATAGATGGGGTCATTCTCATCGATGGTAGTGGTGTTGCTGGTGATCGACGATGACGCCTTCGCCTTGCCCGTATCTTCCGTCATGATTTGGAGAAGTAGAAATACCAAGGAGAAGCCTAAGCTCTTGATACCATAATAGATTTCATGTTTGTATGTGTATACTAAGACAAAGAGGGAGTTTCATTAAGATGTTGATTTCTATAAAATAACATGCCTAACTCCGTAACCTTTGATCAATATATATAATGTTTATTATTTATCTTTGTCTAATAAGATAAATCATAATTCTATCCAAAGTTGCAAAAGATATGTAAATATCTAGCTAACTAATTTACATGCCCTTAATAAGTTAAGCTAGTACTATTGGACTGAAGGCCCAACCCAATAGTTTTGTTTAGGCCAAGTTCAGCTGGTTTAAATTAGATTAGGGTGACTTCGGTTTGGGTGATTTCGGGTTTAGGTGCTCTCGATCCGAGGTAGCCTCAGGCTCATTCAGCTTTTTTGGATTGGGGATGATAAGTGGTGAAATAATGTTATTTTAAGGTCTTTATTCACCTTCATTTTACTTGGTGCATAACCTATTTCACCACTTAATAGAGTGTTTTTGTGTTTAATAGTGAACTTATATAGTTTGATCTATTGATAGGTAAAAGCTCATTTTGAGCATACTTTTGGATTATTTTAGAGCTAGTGGACTGCATCAACAGGTCCCCCATCTTTCAAGATTTCCAACACCACAAACGGGGAGAAATTCCGAGCCACAACGAAGATTCTAGGCCCCGCACAAGTTGGAGAAAATCACTACTGGTCCCGACCGACCCTAGGACCGACCCAGGGTGGGTCGGTCGGAAGTTTCAGAGGCCGGAATTGCAAATTCCAGGGGCCGAAAGCTACTGGAATAGACCGACCCTGGGACCGACCCTAGGAGGGTCGGTCGGGTCGAAAAATGCGCACGTGATCTCTTTATCAGAGGGCCGACTGACGCACGGACTGACCCTAGGGTGGGTCGGTGGGACGGAAATTTTTGCCCAGTTTTGTGTTTTAAAAAGCTGGATTTGTGGTATTCTTTCTTATCACTTATTCGACACGACTCCAGCCAGAAAGAGAGGAGAGAGAGGCGACCAAGAAGGAGAAAATAAGAGAAGAAAAGAAGAGAAGAAGAGGAGGAAGAAGAAAGTGAAGAAATCTACCTCCATTGAGGCTCCAAAGCTCCTTTAATGGCTAAATCCCTCTTTTCCCTTCTCTTTTCCTTTCCAGTGGTTGAGTAGTTCCATTTTGTATCCTAGGATGGGGTTTGACCCTAATATTCCACATTGAATGCTTGTGACCTAACTCATTGAATGATCTTGTTTTATCTCCTTCAATATCAATTAATGCTTTAATTTGATCAACTATGGCATTTATGGTGGTTTCATTCAACATTTGAGCTTGAGTTTGGAACTAGACCCAAAGGGGGATAAACCTAACTTTTGCTCTCTTGAATTTGGGGGTAAAATCTTAGGGCTATTTTTAAGAGTTTTTGCTTAATGCTACTTAGTGACTTAAACCTCCTTTAATTAAGGGGTTTGGCTAATTAGGTAAGAATTGGGTTTCCCATGATTTGGGGATTCATGAATTGAGCTCGAATAGACAATGAGATAATGAGTTATGGTTATGAGATTCTTTAGGTGATTTAGGTGATTCCCCACTATCCTAGGGTACTCTTCCACCCGTTCCATCAAACAAACAATTTACTGTTTTATTGTTTTTCCATTAACAAACAACTAAGCTTGCCTCAGGCTAAACCCCCGTTTACTGTTTTTATTCGCATTTTACTAAAGTATCGAAGCTAGGTGTTTAGAAACCAATTTCCTTGTGGATACAACACTTGTTATATTGCAACGAATTGGGTGCACTTGCCGTTTATCTAGGTTAAATTACTTATGTTAGTAATTTTCCCAACAAGTTTATAGCGCCGTTGCCGGGGACATTGATAGTTTCTATCATTCCCCAGTTTCGGTATTTTAGTTTTTGTGTATTTAGTACTTTTATCTTGTTTATTTTCTTTTTGTTATTTATGAGTTTAGTTGTTTTTCTCTATTCTTACCTTTTCTACTACTTAAGAGCATTTGGTGTTGGTGTGGTTTAGGTACCTTCTGTTCTCTCGGTGTATGCCAAACACTCGAGCCAAGGGATCTCTACTTGTTAGTCCGAGACCCGAGCTTGAGCGTTCATTGTTGAGAGCCATCCGAACTTTAAAAAATCCAATCATGGATGATCAAGAACAACCGGGGATAGAAGATAACGGGAACCCACAACAAATGGCTCTCAAAGACTACAACCAGCCGGACACTGAAGGGAGACCTTTAGCCATAATCCTTCTGGAGTTGACACTTCAAGAGGCCAGACAATGGGTATTCAAGACCCACTACATCACTACTGTCCGAGACTTAAAAAAATTCAGCGGAGAAAATCCCGATGAAGCTCCCAATCACCTAAGTCTTTTCCTCGACTTTTGCAACTCATTTGGTAAAGCTGGTAGAGTCAATGAGAGGATACGCTTGCAGATCTTCCCTCACTCACTTTCAGACGCTGCATCAAAATGGTATAGGAGTTTACCTTCAAAGTCAATCCACACTTGGCACAAATAGCTCAAACATTTCTTGCCAAGTATTACCCCACGAGTAGAACTAGGCAATAGATTGGAGAGATCAATACCTTTTACCAAGAACCGGGGGAGACACTATACGACGCTTGGGATCGATTCAAAGACATGTTGATGAATTGTTCCCACCACGGCTTGGATGACCAATCCTTATGTCTATCCTTCTTCAACGGTCTTGACGTTGCAAATAGACTCCTTGTGAACTCCTCAGCTGGAGGGAGCTTCATGACTAAGTCACCTCAAGAGGGGATGGAACTCTTAGAGGTGATGACTAGTAACACAAGACAATGGTCTAAGCCCAAGGGAAGAACTCCAAGAGCAGCGGGTCTCCTTCATGTTGAGCCCACTGACCACCTTTCTGCTCAACTATCCTTACTCACCAAAATGGTGGAGAAGCTAGCTATAGCTCAAAAAGAAACAACCAAGTCGATAGCTTCTTCATCATCTGCTTCAGCTTCAACTTCAATTCACGAGGGGTGTGCGATTTGTGCGGGTCTTCATGAGACCCACTTTTGCGAAGGCAAAGCTTACGCCGATCCACATGAGGACGTAAACTTTGTAGGCAACTGCCCCGAATACAACTACAATCAACAAAATGTCCCATGGAGGAACCATCCAAACTTCTCATGGAGAAGTAATGACCAAACCCAAGGGGGACCCAATAATACTTCCAACAATCCTATGGGTCACCGACCACAAGGAGCACCTCCGGGCTTTCAGCAACAACAACCCCCTTCTACCTCTTTAAATCCAAATACTGAGTTGAGAGACATGATGAAGAGTTTTATCTCAGTAGTCCACACTAAGGCAGCAGAGTTTGACTCATTCAAGGCTAGTCAAGAGACCACCAACAAGAGAGTTGAGGAACAGCTTGAGCAAATTTCTCGGCAGCTTGGGCAAAGGCCTCCGAGCACTTTCCCAAGCCAACCTAAGCCTAATCCAAAAGAGCAACTCAATGCCGTCTTTGTGAAAAAGACCAAAGGAGGGGAGACAGAAGTGGTTCGAGCGGTTGAGATTTCTGACCTTCACCCTTACCTCCAGGAGTGGGCTATGGCTATTAAAGCTTCAAAGAAAAAATATCTCAACTCGAAACCTCTGCCACAAGATGTGAACATCTCATTCAAACCTAGAGGACTTTACTTGAAACACTTTTGGCCGGTTATCAAAATGACAAGATGAAGTTGGAAGAGGGAGGTAAAGAGGCCAAGGCAATCACCTTGAGAAGTGGGAGAGAAACACAAGATGCCCAAGTCCCACATGAGTCGAGCAACTCAAAAGAGGGCGAAGAAGAAAGGGTTGAGGTTCCAACAGAGGGAACTTCTTGGGACACTCCCACAGATCTTTCTACTCAAAAACCCTCTCCGTATGAACCACCCTTACCCTTTCCCAATCGAGTCAAGAAACAAAGACTTAATGCGGAGTATGGGAAGTTTTTTGGCGATGCTGAAGCAATTAAATGTCAACATTCCTTTTGTAGACCTCATTGCCAAGATGCCGAACTATGTTAAATTCCTCAAGCATCTCATCTCCAACAAAACAAGATTGACTGACGTCGGCACCATCCAACTTAATGAAGCTTGCTCTGCTATTCTCAAACATCCATTGCCATCGGAATGCAGCGATCCAGGCAGCTTCACCATCCCAGTCATGATCGGTAGCACCTTCTTTCAATACTCCTTGTGAGATTTAGGTGCCTCCATCAACTTGATGCCTCTCTCCACCTTCAAGAGGCTAGGGATTGGTGAATTGAAGAAAAGCAAGATGGTCATTCAACTAGTGGATGGGTCGACAGTCTACCCAAGTGGAATGGTTGAGGATGTTATCATCAAAGTGGATCATCTATACTTCCCATGTGATTTTGTCATCTTGGACATCGAAGAAAACTCCACTACTCCACTCATCCTTGGCCGACCCTTCCTCGCCACCGCCAATGCTCAAATCGCAGTTGCTAAGAAGACCATCACATTGCAAGCCTATGATGAGAAATTGGTCTTCACGGCGGGGATATCTCCAAATAGCAAAACGGTTGCAGTCAAGGTTGTGGAGAAAGAGGCCCAGCCACACTCGTCTCCTTCACTTCTCTTCATCACTCTGCCTGAAGGGCTGACCATCAAAGATGAACCACCATTGACCCTTGATGAAGATAAAAAGAGGGCCGGGAAAGAAAAAGGTAAACGTGCATCAAGGTGCAGACCCAAAAATGTCCTTGATTCATGCTTTGGTTGTCCTCCTCACATCCACTGTAACACCCCTACCGCTAATCTCAACATTAACAACAAATCGTCTCGACCCTCATTACATTCGCCGCAGAAAATCCAATTACAACGGTGGGTGAAACAATGCCATTAGCCACCTACGTGACTAACAAGGCCTAACTCAATACAGTAACGGTCTGATGGACTGGAATTCCCAAGTACTTAAACAATACAATTCTCATTCATTTCTAAACCGAGTCATATACAATCTTCAATTCAATACTCAACGCTTACAAACCATTTATACCAAGTCTTTACATTCTACATGCCGATAACATTTCGGTCTTACTCAACTACTAAATACATATGTAAATAATAAAGCTACCCATGCTACAACAGCAACCCCGTCCTACTCTCGAATGGTAATCATCTCCATGTACCTGAAATAGAATGGGTGGCCCCAAAGGGGCTTAGCACCTTTGCTGGTATGGTAGTCGTGCAACCCGCTACTACCGGGCCACACCCAACTAATTGTCGTCTAAGCATGTGATTGATTTTATTTAAATCATAACATGAAATGCTGTAAACACACAACATGCTCGCATAACACAAGTATTCATACATAGGAATACAACAACAAGACCAACACCTTAAGTTTGTTAGTTACATTACCTTGTTCTTTACGCCTTGAAGGTTTCTACCTCATTAATGCCTCATTCTTATTATTCATTACTCATCCTTCTCATTCGGATATTTTTACTTGTTCTCTTAGATCTATAGACACTCTCGGTCCTGATCTAGTTTTCTCAATTATTCTTCTCTTGAATAATTCTTAAGTTAAGCCTCTCAGGGCTCCGGGCAGAGATACATATAGATCTCACCACCGGGCTTTTATGTTCTAGTATCTTGGTTCATCTTTCACTCTTAAACCATAATAACCAGCTTATCTCTTTAGACGGATAAGCTCTGCCAGTCTTACTTCAACGGGCACCACTACGTGGCTCACAGCCCCAATGGGCACCACCATGTGGCTCACGACCCCTGACAAAGGAGTTCGAGCACGGAATCGGAAACAACCACTCTGTTGTTCCCTCTTCCTTGCACACATGACTCACAATCCCTTAACCCACTCTCAGGGTTAGTAATAATACTCATCAGTCGGAAACATCCTTTTTGATGTTATCTCACATTCTTAGGGAATTTTCCTAAGTCATTGTATTCTCAGTTTTAAGGGTTGCCCCTACATTACCAATACTTAAACATTTTGGTCATTTTCTTGTGTTGGGTCGATTCCTCATATAGGAGGTCAACTAGTCATTTATAAGGGATTTCAGTAGCCCTTTATATCTCTTTTCACATTTCAAGTGAGTTCGTAAAGTTGAACTTATCGTTGTTCTCTAATTGAGAGTTCTTATGTGTTTCTCCACGTTTTAATTATTTCGTGGTTCGACTCTTTCTACGAGTAACTAACCAAACATTATTCTATCGGGAGTTGATCTACAATATTCAGTCAGGTCACAACTCACGTAAGGATGGTTAGTTCACACAACAGGCATCGAGATATACATATATCAAATGCAATAAACATTTTCGTGCTTTTATCCTGTTAGGTCGGCACACATAGACAAGTAGCACACAAGCTGTAGAATCCTACCGCTTGTGTACAATACGCTTTAGTATAAGACTGACGAAGAACAGAGAACGGGAATAACTGAAGAACTTAATCGACTTTTATGTAAAACACGTATCCCACTTGATACAAGTATAGCACGTACAACCTGCACTTCTCTATGTCCTCACGAGTACAATTACTCAGCTCACGTTAAGAAATATCTATCACTTAACTTCTAACATCTGAAGTTCTACCCCGTGGATAACTTCAGATAACAAAACCCAGTCTGATATAACAATGCTATGGATCGCTTCACATGAGACTCTCTCTCTTGTGTTTCCCGTGTTTTTCTCTCGGTTTTCTTGATTCCTAAAACCTTAACTTTTAACCCTAGTATTACGAAAACTTTTTTTATAGATCTCGAGTATCGAATTACAAGTCATAGTCGAAGATTTTATTTATCTTTAACAGATAGATAAAATCTTACTTAATATCTTCTATCTTCTTTCTTTGCTCTCTCGGTTTAGGACTGACACGCGTCTTCTGGTATTGGTCTTTTTGTACTTGTCAGTATGAAACTAAGTTTGCCGATCAAAATAACATTAACAGTTTCCCCCTTTTTGATGCGGCAAACCATTGAAGTCTTGAACAACTTGAATTGATTCCCCCCGAGTCTTGTACTCTGATAGCTTCGCATGAAAACGTTCCCCCTCAATCTCGTGTGACTTTCAGTTTATCCTGTACTCAGTATAAAACTCACAATCTTTCAAGCATTAAGTAGTTCATGACAACAAGTTTAGTAATAACGGAAAAACAATTAGTAAGCACTAGTAGAGAGACTTAGCAGAAGCAGTATTCAAGAATATGGTTGAACAGAAAATAAACTGTAGCATTAGCAAATCCAAAATGTAGCTAAAATCATAAAGGTATTACGTGCTAATCACCGTAGAGTTTGAAGTTCAGCCATCCACCACTATTCATGTACCAACACTTAAAAACTGAGACAAAAGAAATCCAAAGACCAAAAGCAGTTCAAAGACTTCCATACACAGACACTTCCCCCTTTTGCCACATCAAAAAGATCAATACCAAAAAAAATAACCAACAGAATTCAAGGAGCAATCTTTGACAGTCGCAGACGGGGAATGAAATTGCAATTACAGTCACAAACATCTATTACAGTTTCTCAGAAGATTCAGAATTTGAATTTGGCACCGGCATAAGAGTATCCAGCTTATCTTCCAGCCTCTCCAAGTGTGCCATTACCCGCTTCTCCAGAGCCTGAACTGAGTCTAGAACTGACTGAATCAGAAGTTGCAACGCTGGATCTTGAACAAACTGCTTCTCAGTCTTGGGGCGTATGGACCCATCTGTTTGAGTTGCCAGCCAGACTCGGAGAGTTCCATCACCATCTTGGAAAGAGTAGCCAAAGCAAGATAACTCGTTGGTTGAGCTGGGATGGAGTAAGCATCCACCAGAGAAATCTCATGATGCTTGAGCACCTTTGTCAGCCAAAACGGGTAAGGAATTGATGGCTTGGAGCTGTTAATGACAGTTCTCAGATGGGAAATAATTATCCTAGGCAGAGACAGTTGTATCTTCTTATCAAGGCACCACATAACTGCAAGATCCACCGGTGTAACTTTGTCCCTCATGTTAGACCGTGGAAGAAGACATTGATAAGTAATCAGATGTAACAGACGGGGCAAGATTGCTAAATCCCTCTGTGGATAGTGCTTGAGTCTAGAACTCACACGAGACAGGGCAAAATGATTGACTACATCAGTATGGGCGCTACATCATTTTTTGTGGATTGAATTCAGCCAGGCCATCTAGTGGAACTTCTAACATCATAGCAAGCCATGCAGATGAGATGATCATTTTCTTGCCAACAACTTCAGTCTTGAATTCAAAGGGAGATACAAATTCCATGTTTTGAATGAACGGAAACAGAAATTCGGGGTAATACACAGTCTCAGACTTAAACAACTTATCCCAACCTTGAAAGCGCAAGACATCTCCTAAAGACTCTAAAGAGTTATTCTCCAGCCAATCACAGTCTATCAGCTTACCAGGAACAATGTCCGATTCGAGTAGGGCACGACCAAAGACAGGCTTCTGAGGGTAAGCGCGATTTGGATTTTGTGATCGTTCAAGATTGTAAGCTTTTGCCTTAGTTCTGGACAGAGGTTTGCCCACGGTCTTCTTGCGCTTCGAAGAGCGAGACTGTTGAGCAGGAGAATCGGCGATCTTGCGCTTTGAAGAAGGCGCAGGGGTATGCTTAGTTGTAGACGGCGCTTTCTTGGAACGATCTCGTAGTCCTCGTCTGGTAGTAGTCGTTGGTGTAGATTGTAGGTCCTCTTCTGTAGGGGTTTTCGAGGATGCACTGTCGCTCAGTATCGTTGCTTCAGCATTAGGGTTTGGGGAGTCTTCATCGGGAGAAGGTTTTGAAGTAGAATCTGGAATAGGCTGCGAAACTTCTTGATCGGTTGGCTTCTCCATAGCGAGTGGGCGGACATTTTCGTCAACAAGCAGATGTTCGAAGGAATCCATGGCTAGAGGGTACGAGAATCCGAGTTCGGTTCGAGACAGTGAGAGCTGACAGTAGTGTGAATTTCATTTGAAAATCAGAGAGAGTAGTAAGCGAGAGAAAATGAAGAAGGTATATCAAACGTTTTTAGCAACAGTGAGAGATGATACCATTTTCTTCTTTTTTTAAAAAAAAAAATTGAGCGAGGTGAATGTAGGAGACCGTTACTAAACATACTACCTCAGTTCCAGACTGAGTGTTACATAATTCAATGTACCACGATAAGTTAAGTAGTTGAGTGTGGTATCCAAGGAAATCAAATAATATGTCTGACTAAGTCGAGATAGTTCACTCTCCGTGGTTAACGGATGTATGCACATATATAGTGGCACGCTTGTATTACAGAAAGATTTGCTCCTTTCTTTCACTTTCCATTGAATCGACAAGGGGCGAGAAGTACAATCTTATTCCACTGAACCTTTCATCGCCACAGATTCATACTCACAATCTGGTTCCTTAAAGCTTCCCCCTTTGGGATTATTACATGTTGCAAACAGGGACTTGACTTTTACTCCTTATCTTTGTAGCAGTGTTGGGTCAACTTGCCTTGAGCAGTTGCCCTTAGGAAGTTAGGTGATAAGGAACCCTCAAAGACTTAATAGCCAGATAAGAGAGGCCAATTCTGTTTCCCCTTTTTTTTATTTTGTTTTGATTAAAGCGTTGAGTATCAAACTGTGAGTAGCGGAATCTCTTGCCTTGTTCATACCACCAATCTATCCTTCAAACCAAGTTCATTTCTTGAATACAAGCGTGTCACTGTATGTATACTTATGATCCATGTTAAACATCGGAGCGTAAATTGAATTCCCAAAGTATTCAGGCGTATTTTAGTTGTGATCTCATGAGATGAATAGCTACTTGGACAAGCACAAAACTAATTAACACAGAATATGGTAATTGATTATGTAAAGACTCATTAAGAACTGTGATAACAATGTTATGAAACAGATGTAACCATTCCCAACACTAAAAACAAAGAGATTGAAAAATGAAACAACCATAGTTTTAAACTGAAATTATCAAACTGTTGAAACTAAAAAAAAAATAAGAACAAAACTCTCACTTGGTGTCAACCATGCCAATCTCAAACCTAAGTTTCTCGAAGATTTCTCTTGGTAAAGGCATGGTAAAAATGTCAGCTAACTGCTTTTCTGTTGAACAGTGAAGTAGAATGACGGTACCAGTGTTCAACATGATCTCGAATAAAGTGATGACGAATATCTATATGTTTAGACCGTGAGTGGTGAACAGGATTCTTTGTAAGCTCAATGGTACTCGTGTTGTCACAATAGATTGGGACTGGTATAAAAGATAAGCCGTAGTCTTCAAGTTGTCTATATAGCCACAAGATTTGTGCGCAACAAGCAGCAGCAGCAGCAGCTACATACTCAGCCTCAGTTGTGGACAGAGCAACAGACGCTTGTTTCCTTGACAACCATGCTATCAGATTTGATCCAAAGAACTGCGCAGTACCCGTGGTGCTCTTTCTATCAGTAAGAGAGCCTCCAAAGTCAGCATCCGTGTATGCAGCAAGAGTAGGCAGTGATTCTGCAGTGTATAATAAGCCAAGTGACGGTGTCCCTTGAAGATAATGAAAGATGCGTTTCACGGCCTTGACATGTGGTACTTTTGGATGAGCCTGAAACCTTGCACAGAAATAGACACTTTGCATTATATCTGGTCGACTGGCTGTAAGATAGAGCAGTGAACCAATCATTCCTCTATAAACCGTGGGATCCGTGGACTCTGCATCAGGCTCCAGACCTAGTCTGAGAGTAGTAGACATTGGCGTAAGCATCAGCTTGCTCTCATGGAATTTATATTTAGTTAAAAGCTCAAGTGTATATTTTGTCTGACTGATGAACGTTCCATATGCTGTCTGCCTAATTTGGAGTCCTAGAAAGAAGGTGAGCTCACCCATGTTACTCATTTGAAATTCTTTGGTCATCATAGAAGCGAAATCTTGTGTCAGACTGGAACTGGTAGAGCCAAAAACAATATCATCTACATAAATTTGTACTAAAAGTTTGTCTGCCCCGTTTTCTTTGATGAACAACGTGCGGTCCACCTTTCCTCGTACAAAATTTTGCTGTAGAATAAAGAATGTTAGCCGTTCATACCAGGCCCTCGGTGCTTGCTTAAGACCATACAAAGCTTTCTTCAATCGAAACACATAATCAGGTTTCTCTAGATCTACAAAACCGGGAGGCTGAGAGACGTATACCTCTTCTTTGAGATTTCCATTTAAGAATGCACACTTCACATCCATTTGATAAAGTGTGAATTTGTGTAATGTAGAAAAAGCAATGAGAAGTCAGATAGCCTCAAGATGAGCAACTGGAGCATAGGTCTCATCAAAATCCAAACCTTCTTGTTGATTGTAACCTTTTGCCACCAGTCGTGCTTTGTTCCTGAAAATGTGTCCTTCTGAATCAAGTTTATTCCTATATACCCACTTGGTTCCAATAACGTTTTGACCTTTTGGTTTGACAACAAGTTCCCACACATCATTTCGTACAAACTCATTCAGCTCCTCATGCATGGCATTAATCCAGCTCTCATCCTCCAATGCTTCTATCACAGTTTTAGGTTCTGTTGTGGAAACAAAACCAAAGAAAGCGCAGAAGTTTTGCGTGGTAGATCGAGTTCTGACTCCTGTGTTCAAGTCTGACAGAATATTGGTAAGTTCTATGCCCGGAGCATTCCTAGCCGTCAAGCGATGAGGTGCCTCTGTTGTCCGTCTTTGAGAAGTATTAGTGTCGGTTGGTACAGTCGGGCACTGTTCTGAGGTCTGAACTGATGGAGGTGGTGTCTCGGTTTGAGTCAATTCTTCCTCTGAATCGGCTCCCGAATTATCATCAAGAGATACGACTCCATCCTTAGTCTGAAATAGATCCTCTATTACACCTTGACCAAATCTGCCTCCAAAATTGTTTTCACCAAACTTAACATTTGTGGATTCTTCTACCACAAGAGTTCGTTTGTTGAAAACCCGATATGCCTTGCTCTTCATAGCATATCCGAGGAAAACTCCAATGTCACTCCTCTTATCAAACTTTCCCAATTGATTTTCCCATTATTATGAATGTAGCATGTGCAGCCAAACACTCTAAGGTGTGTAATAGTGGGTTTACGACCTTTGAATAATTCGTAAGGAGTTTTGAGCAATATGGGTCGAATAAGAGCTCTGTTAAGTATATAGCAGGCGGTATTGATAGCTTCTCCCCAAAAGCTAGATGTAAGACCACTGCTGTTTAGCATAGTACATGCCATCTCCTGAAGAGTCCTATTCTTACGTTCTACAACACCATTTTGCTGGGGTGTTCTGGTTGTAGAGTGAGTGTGGGTTATTCCAGTATCAGTACAAAACTGAGACACTCTCTGATTAAGGAATTCTATTCCTTGGTCAGTGCGTATGCACTTTACCTTACTCTTAGTTTGAGTCTGAAGTTGTAAAATCAGGTTTTTGATTTCATTAAAGGTCTGATCCTTATGATGAAGCAGAATAGTCCAAGTATACCTCGAGTAATCATCGACAACCCAAAATGTATCTCTTTCCAGACTTGCTTCGTACTCTCATAGGCCCCATTAAATCCATGTATAGTAGGTCTAGAATCTTAGTGCTACTGACCACACCCTTAGATTTGTGTGAAACATGTGTAAGCTTATTCAAAGCGTATCTTGACCAATCGTGTTGTGATCAAGTCTCTTCTCTGGTAGTCCATTTACTAAGCCTTTCACCCTGAGTTTATTGATTAGCCGATGATGTGCATGCCCCAGCCTTCGATGCCACAACAACGCATCCTCTTCGTTGACCGTGAGACATGATAGATCACTGATCACTAACATCTACCATGTAGAGATTACTACTCTACAACCTTGGAGCAAGACTTCCTGTGTTGCCTTATTACGTATCTGAAAACCGTTAGAATCAAACACAACTTCGGATGGACCCTTATCACAAGCTTGTGAAACGCTAAGTAGATCATGACTGAGGCCTTCCAGAAGACTAACTTTATCAATGCAGTGCACTTTTCCAATCGTGCCAATTCTGATTATTCTACATTTCCCATTGTTGCCGAAAGTTACTTTTCCACCTCGTTGTTCAACAAGAGTGTTGAACTTCCCTCTATCACCACTCATATGTCTTGAGCAGCTACTATCCATTAGCCACCAATTCTCGTATTGTGTAGCTGCTAGTGCCTATGAGCAAACATTTACTTGTTAGTCTTAGGTACCCAAACTTGTCTGATTGTGGTTTTCTTTCGATACGAGGAATTGTCTCTGATTTGGTCAGTTCTAGACTGGGAATAGGTTCTGGATGTGCGAGTGATTCGTCTAGAATTTAAAGCTCTACAGAAGCCTATGCTATGACCATGCTTATGACAAAACTGATAGAAGTACTTAGTCTTAGTGTTTTGAGGTTAGGAGTTTTGCATATGTTTGATGAACCTGATGTTTCTATTCCTTTCTTTCCAATCAACATTTGTGTTAGATCGGCTTTTCCTATGTACCAGACTGGATTCCGATGGGAATATATTTCTTTTTCTCTCAAGATTCCTGACAACTTGTTTGTCAAAGTCTCATTTTCTCTTCTCGAATTTTCACAACTTTCTTGAAGAGACCTAAACTCAGTTTGTGCCCACTCAGGTAGACACTCGATTCTTTCTAACAAAGGTTTTACAAACTTTATTTGAGGAGTTTCTTTAACTTGGTTTTCCATGATAGGTTCCTTAGACACCTCTAATTTAGAAAACTTTGACTCAAGCAGTTTAATTTTAACAACAGCAGTAGTTAGCAAGTTAAAGATCTCTTTCTTAGACAAGGAATTGAAAGCACTTTCGACGAGTTCAGGACTTACCTCATCTGCCTCAAGAACCTTCTTCCAGTCTTCACTAGCCATCATGCAAAAGTCTTTGTCTGATGCTATGCTTACGTCTTCATCTTCCTCGACCATGGCCGTCATACACACTTCGGCTGTTTCTTCTGTTTCTGAGTCTGTGTCTGAGACGTCTTGTCCCCATGCTGCAGCTGCTGCTTCTGTAAATTTCTTGACTTTGTCATGGAAATTTTCCTTCGACTTTAATGTGCAATCCTTGACCACATGTCCTGGTTTATTACACCTAAAGCATATAATATGGTCTTTCTTGGATTTGGTTTATCAAACCTAGATCCCGACCCCCGCTTTCCTCCGAAAATTTTCCTAATTCCGTTGGCGATCAAGGTAATCTCCTCATCCTCATCCGTATTCTCACTCTCCTTCTCTTTTCATTCTATACTTTCTTGGCCTTCAGTGCCAGGTCCTTGTTCACACCTGGAATTACTAGTTCCCCTCTCATCTTTCCCTCGTAAACTGTCAGTTCTGAACCCATCTCTTCAAAGGACAGTTTTGACAAATCCTTTGTGGTCTCCAACAATGTGGCGAAGTTTAGCCAATCTTTATCGAGACTGTCCTCGTTCACCACATCATTGTCAAGAACTACTCCGACAGCCTTGAGCTCGCATAAAATCTGGTCAAACCTCTCTAGTGTCTCAGATATGGTCTCACCGTCAGACATCTTGAAGTTATCAAGCTGTCTTTTGAGCTGCTTTCCTTTAGCCTTTTTAACCGAATCAGTTCCAGTATATGCGGTTTTAAAGAATTCCCATACCTCTTTAGCGGTGCGCAATCGCAACACCTTTTGTTGGTCTGAGTCTGACAACGATGACATAATGATCCTTCGTGCTTGCCTGTTCTTACTGATCATCTTATTGTCGTTTTCACTCCAGCTAGCCTTAGGTTTCTCCTTGGTAACTCCGTTCTCCTCAAACTTAGGTTTTAGGTCGCCATCAGTGACTACATCCCATAATTGGAGATCGATGGATATCAGTTGATCTTCCATTTGTTCACACCAGCTGGTGTAGTTGAACTTCGTCAACTTTGGAGGTTTAACGTTGTAGGAATTCATCTCGATCAACCCTGAAGAAGTTTCTTCGAAATTGGGGGTAACCTTGCTCTGATACCAATGTAGAATCCTACCGCTTGTGTACAATACGCTTTAGTATAAGACTGACGAAGAACAGAGAACGGGAATAACTGAAGAACTTAATCGACTTTTATGTAAAACACGTACCCACTTGATACAAGTATAGCACGTACAACCTGCACTTCTCTATGTCCTCACGAGTACAATTACTCAGCTCACGTTAAGAAATATCTATCCCTTAACTTCTAACACCTGAAGTTCTACCCCGTGGATAACTTCAGATAACAAAACCCAGTATGATATAACAATGTGTGGATCGCTTCACATGAGACTCTCTCTCTTGTGTTTCCCGTGTTTTTCTCTCGGTTTTCGTGATTCCTAAAACCTTAACTTTTAACCCTAGTATTACGACTTGTTTTATAGATCTCGAGTATCGAATTACAAGTCATAGTCGAAGATTTTATTTATCTTTAACAGATAGATAAAATCTTACTTAATATCTTCTATCTTCTTTCTTTGCTCTCTCGGTTTAGGACTGACACGCGTCTTCTAGTATTGGTCTTTTTGTACTTGTCAGTATGAAACTAAGTTTGCCGATCAAAATAACATTAACACAAGCCGAGTGTAACTCGGTAGGACGCAGATTGCAAGAGAACCATACCGTTAACCAAGGAATAACTCTAGCGCATTGTACTCGCGCTCCCGGATAACTCTCAAATAACTGGTAACGTTCCAAGCATTTCATAACGTCGAGGTAATACGGATTTAATCGACTAATGCGCCCATAGTTAACCCGTTATCCCGTTAATCTTAACTTTACTCATGTGGTCTTAAGTTCTCACTTTTACATTCAATCTCATACTTGTTTATAACTCCTAAGGACCATTACATGTCACCAAACAAGTCCTAAACATCTTCTAATACCAATGCCAAACAATCCCCTCATTTAAATTCATTTTCAAACTCACGGTGGCATTTTTGGGGTGGTCCGGGACTTGGTCCGCACCTTAAATCTCATACCAACCCTTACAACAACTCTCGGGTGAAATATTAGGGTGTTCCGAGACTTTGTACTTACCACCAAGTCCCGAACCAAGCTGCTGCTTCAACTCTCGGGCGTATTTTTCAAGTGGTCCGGGACTTCATCATCTTACCTAAGTCCCGACCAGTCCTGTAATGCAACTCTCGGCCATTTTTAATGTGTGGTCTGGGACCTTGTCCAAGGACTAGGTCCGGACCCTGCTAGAAAGCTGCTAAATTTGACAGTTCCAATTTCAATCCAACCTCAATTCTTGCCCATTTCTTTTCCAACCTTCCCACATGTTTCCAAACATGTTATAACACCATAAAACATACATTAAACCTTCCTAAGCCATTGATCAAACCCACTACTCAATCTTGATCAATTTCACAAATTTCATTCTCATTTCCTACACTGCACTTAGTTTCTAACTTGCACAATCGCTCACAATCTGCACTAGCTCAATTGGTTCACTTACATTTATGTATGTATGCTCCACTATTTTGACACCTCTTGGTCAGTACAAACCCGTTATAACTATTTCACTTACTCGCACATTATACTCTTCAATTTCCTCATTATACACTAGTCCATTTCTAGCAAAACTAAAACTTTATACATCTTATACATCTTATTTGCTACAGATTTTTGCTCAATCCAATCCTTCAACAACAAAACCAATGCTTCAAGGTGATTAACTACCCAAATTAATCCCTATCAACTCCTAGTTAACCTTAGGCTCTTCAAGCTCATAACATCACCTAAACTACTTGATTCCTACAGAAATGTCACCATAGTTCCTCTACAATTCTAGCATGCCCAATGCTCATATCATTCACCTAACTCAATTCAAAACACCTTAACGGAATCTACCAGCACACAATTCCATCCAGATTTCACCAATCAACAATATAATGCACTAATCTTAAATTCTTGGCACTTAGGCCCTTAAATCAAACAACAATACACCATTGCCTTATGCATCAATCATTATTCCTCTCTCTCATAACTCCCAAAACACATTTCTAGCACAAATTTTTGGATTATATTTTAATTTCCATCCCACAATTCTAAAAAGCATAGGATAGGCATTCAGGTATAGTAGATTATTTACGTTAAGCTTCCAAGTTTCCCTTCTCTTCTCCTCTTCTTTTTTCTCTTGATTTTCGGTCATGGGGCAATACCATTGCCAAAACTCTAGACCAACATTCAAATGGGGAATTAGAGCTAAGTAATACTCTTAGTCTTATTAATTACTCTAGAATACAAAGGAGGTGCTTAAAGCACAAGAATTAGGATTTACCTTGGAAACCGAGAATGAGCTTTTGATCATTGAACCAAGGAGGGGTTCCAACTACACTCTTGGAGCTTGGACAAATGGTCATAAAAAGAGAAGAAGAGTGCCAAATTAAAGGCTGAAAATTGGCCATAACAAAGGAAGGAAGAAAGAAAAACTAGAAATTAAGAGATTTTGGTGTTTTCTCACCTTAAACCAACAATAGAGGTGGTCTAGCTCAAGAAAATCTGATTTTCTCTTCAAATGGGGCTCCACCATGGAAGTAAACTTCAAGATTTTGAGATTTTTAAAGGTGCAAAAGATAGCTCTTGATGAGACTAAGAAGAATATGTAATTTGTTTTGGGTTTGGAGCATTGTAGTGCCCTTGAACAGGGGGGTTATTCAAGGTGGGAGAAGGGATGCAAAATCTCCATGGGAGGAAGAGATGATGAAGAAGAAACCGGATGGAGAGGGGAGAAAAACGTGAGAGAGAGGATAGGAATGGGAGAGAGAGAATAAAAGCAAATATGTACTTTCCACTTTTTACTTTATGTTTTTCTTTTTTTTTCTTTTCTAACTAATGGAGTTAGTTATTAATTGAGAGGAGATTGATGTATTATCAATTAATAAATTTGGGCAAGGGCTTTTTTGTCTTTTAGCAAGAAACGCTCATAAATTTTCTGGATTTTTCTCATTTCTTTAATTTTAATGGTTCTTAAACCTTCATTAATGTTTAATAATAGTTATATGAAACATAATTTTGACGAGTCCATTTAACCACTTAAAGTCACTGTTATACCCAAAATTTGACCCCCTGGTTAAAGTCTACGAGGTGTGAGAGCCATCTCCATCAAACAGTGAGAGACTCCGGCCCGATCGGCGTGTTCCAGGCCTGAGGAGCAGTTTCGTCATTGTCAGGGGCGTTTTCGTAATTTTTAAGGCTTCTGAGTTCTCCTATAGGCTTTCTCTCTCCTCCAAAGGGTGCCCAAATCAGCTCGAAATGCTTGATATTTTAACCCATGATAGAGGATGACATTTTAAGCATAATGGCGTTGGAATTTGATTTTTCGAATTTCCAATAATTTTCTAGCAATTTCTGATTGAATCTGACGAGAAATTCAATTTAAAAATGCTCCAGCATTCAAAAAATTCGTTTCCACCTCAGAAAAATTCAAATATCCATTCTTGACATGTGGTTAAAATTCATAGCAAAATTCCTTTGGGAAGTTGCTTAGTTAAAATATCGAAAAATTTACTTTTACTAGATTCTCTTTATCTTTAAGGAAGTCTATATAAGGGGATAGGTTTTTGGATAAATCAGAACCTCACATGCTGAAGAACCCTAGAGAGTCAGAAAACACGGCCTCCTCTCTCTCTCTCACGTTTTCCAACACCCGGCCACCCCAATCATACTGAAAATCCCCCGAAATCACCATCTAAACACGTTTTCCAATCCCCAAAGCACAAATAATATCAAAACCTCACAAAAACACCTCTAAAACGTGAAGAACAGCAAGAACAACCAACAACCAGAAGCTGGGTCGAAACTCTCGGGTCTGCCATCAACGGAGCACTCGACGAGTCCCGGTGTGAAGAAACGTTGTGAATCCGAAGGTAAAAACAGGTAGAAACTCCCACTTCCCTGATTCACCACGGTATTATCTGTCTTTCCTCAAAATTTGGGCTCAAACTAACCTTCGTAGGCTTCTGTATTGCTGTTTATTTAAGCCTCTGTCAGATAACTTGTTTGCTAAGTTTCGTGCTTAATTCGAATTCAATTGAAAACTTTCAATCACTAACGTCTTGTACATCTTTCAGGCTACACACCCATAAAAATTTGAGCTCAAAACACCCTCGGGAACCTTCTGAAAACCCCTGTCCGTGGGTGGTCCGTGATCTCGGACCTATGGTCCGGACCTCGGACGCGTTGTCCGAGACCACGACACCCACGGACGGCGGCGGGATTTTAAAAATTCAAAATTTAGGTTTTTCTAATAATGTCCGGGCCCACGGACATCCTGTCCGTGGCCCCGGACTTTGCAAATTTTGTTTTCCTTTAATTTCGACTTTTCTGTATATTTAGGTTAACTGGGGTCCGTGGTCTCGGACGTTTGGTCCGTGGCTACGGACGTAAGCAAAATTTGACCTAATTCTGCCTCCGAAACCCTAGTTTAGGTAGCTTTTAATTTCACTTTAATTCTCTGTCAAAAAAATGTTAAAAAACAAAAAAAAACAGAAGCTCGCGCACTTAGGTTAAAACGACTCGTAATAAGCCGTAAAAATAAACTAAGTAGAGGAAAAACGACCTAGGAGGGGTAATGAAAGTAATTGAACCCTAAATAAGTCGAATACCAAGCCCCCGAACCCGAACTCTCCTTTCCTAATTTGATCTAGGTTAAAATTAGGTGGCGACTCATAATAGGTTCCAGTGAGCTAGCTTAGGTTCTAATAATTTTGTTATATGACATAGTTATTAATCTTAGGTTATAAGTGGACCTAAAACCCGGTTAGATCCTAATCAACTTAATCAACATAGGATAGGGTTTAAAATCGAGGCTCACAGACTGGCGACTCTGCTGGGGACATACTTCTTAATTTTAACTTGTTTTAATTAAGAAGAGGGCTTAACTCGAAAATGTTTATTATGGCTTTATTACTTTGTTCGTTTACTTTTGTGCGCACTTAATTTTCTGCACCTTTGCATCATATGAGAGCGAGGTCCACCTAAACCAACTTCACCCCGGGGACCCGTTTGAGGGTCCCCTGTCAGGGACTCACACCTTTTAGGTGATGTGAATAACGGGGAAAAAGAGGAGGGTGTCGTCTAACCACACCCCCTTAATACCTGGGCTTTAGCCCCAAGCGTTTTCCTGGCAGTGCCCTTACCTAGCCCTTTTGTTGGTCAGTCAAAGACCCGACCGTAGACGCACCCTTCAGGTGATGTGAAAAGATGGGAAAGCCAAAGGGAATAGCGTGCCAGCCCTATTCCTTTGTGGGACCTGGGCCCACGCTCCAAGCACCTCTCCGGATCGATCCATACCCGGTTTGATTTAAACGTCTAGTGAGACATGTTGAATTGTGTGGGCCTTGTTGCTGGTTGATCGGCCCACTACCCAACAGACCCCATTGACCCAACCTGGAGATCATGATCGATGTTATATTGATATGCGCTCAACCAGGATATGTGACGGTTTACAACTCAGCCCAACCGATATCGCGGCTTTATGTTTGCGGCCAAAGGCCTTGCTTGATTAGAATGTGTGAGTTATTTGCTCGGGCTTCAGCCCAAAAGTTTAGGTTTAGGTGATTTCTCTTTCAGCCTAATTTGAATTATCAATTTAGTTCTAGGCCTATGAAAAGCCAATCTACCTAAAGCAGTCCATAAGACATGAAAATCAATCAGGTTTTTCCATTTCGGCCCAAGGCCCATTCTAGTCTAGGTGAACTTTTTATTTGGGCCCTGGCCCAAAGCCCTAGATCTAGGTGTCATACCTTTTAGGCCCACTCAAAACCATTTGTTTAGGTTTCAACTCACTCGAATTCAAGATAATTTTTTCATAACTCATTCATTCTAGTTTCTGGCCTCAAGGCTCAGCAGGGACATCAACAACAAGTCTTAAACTGCAAAGTTTCTCTCTCAGCCCCAGTGGCCCCATTCATATTTCATATGGCTTCCTTCAGCTTGTATGTATCACTTCCAGATTAAGGGCCTTCAGCCCACACATCCATTCTAGTCTAGAAGTCCCTCAGGCCCATATGTCTTACTTCTAGCCCAACACTTTCCGGCCCAAGCGCCACAATCCCTAATCATTTTGGCCCAAGTGCCACATTCTCAAACACATTCCGGCCCAAGCGCCACATCCTCAAACACTCTTTGCCCAAGCACCGTACTTTCAAACACTCTGGCCCAAGCGCCACATCTTCCCAACATTCCGGCCCAAGCGGCACATCTTCACAACAATCCGGCCAAAGTGCCATAATCTCACAACACATTCCGGCCCAAGTGCCAACCCACTTATGAATCATCATGGCCTGTGTGCCTCACCTTCAATTCATCCAGGCCCGAGTGCCTATCCACATCCATGAAGTCATCCAGGCCCGAGTGACAATCCACATTCGTGAAACCGTTTCAAGCCATGTACCTCACATTCAGGCCCAAGTGCCTCGTGCGCAACTTATAGGCGTTCCTAGTTCAGACTCTTCACGGAGCCCACACAGAGTCCAAGAAGAGGACAGTCACGGTCATCTTAGCGACATCCTGGCAGTCAAGAGCTCGGGTCTTCAGCATGCGACATCAGACAGTTCAGCAGAGCTCGAATTCAATGGAAAGTTTAGGGTTCCCATGCATTCTACTGCATAACTTGTTAAAACATTTATCTTTCAAGTGCATCGTTCAAAGTTTTCAAAGAATGATCGTTTTCAAACCACCAATAAGAAGTATCGATTTTCATCTTCTTCCTCATGTTCACCAAATGGATGACTTTTTCGAGTCTAAAGGGGTAACAAACAAAAGATTTTGTTTCACACAAGTTTCTTTGAGAAAATGGTTCATGAAATAATTATTTCCCGACAATGGCATGCAAAGACTTGTATTTTGTTTCTGGAATTTGAACATGCCCTTCTAAGTCCCACAGTCCATTCCAAAATATCCACAAGGCATTCCAAATTCACATCTGTTTAAGTGTTGTCATAAACCCCGGTCAATACTGGGGGCAATCTGAGTTCAGGATCGTCATCTTAATCTTTCGTTTAAGCGTGTGAACTAGTCTCTAAGTGAAATTCACGAAAGTGTCTTGAGCGGAAAAACCATGAGTGAACGAGCGTGTCATTTTTACACGACTCCGGTGAGACCACATACAAAGGAAAAGGTAAATGGCATAACTCCGACCGAAGGAGATAATTTGTAAAACTTACTCTTAGACCTGCGAAAAGTAACAAAGAGCGGATACACAACTATCAGGAATGACGAAGCACCTAGGTACAGCACCACATAGCCAAAAGCTTGTAACCCCTGTCATTAAACCCTAGGCACCCCGCTGAGCCTTTCATATATCCCTTTTGATATTACGAGCTCCACAAAATAACCCCGCCAATGATGTGTCCGACCCGGTGACCAAGGAAGCGAGGAACCCGACTCTCAAAACATTCTCATCAGTCCAAAGAAGCGATGCCGCTATCAGCATGACAAAGTGATCCGCAAATGGTCCCAGAGTGACACAGGATCCAAAGAGCTCACATCAAAACAACTCTCGAAGCCCAAAACCGGGAAACACAAGAACCCCGAAGGCAGAGTCAAGAAAGGATAAAACGAAAAGGCAAACCCGAAGTGCCTCGAAGAAATCCAAATGACGAAAAGAGAAATGGTGTATAGGAAAGCTTCAAAAGTCCAAGTCCAGAAGCTCAAAAACAACGTCAACACGAAGCAGCCAAATTACTTCAAAGACAAGGAAGATAATTTTGGGAAAAACGCAAGTTGCAGCTTTGGTCACCCATTTAAGCTCCACATACCTCAAACATCCCTCCATGGTCCCGTTGTCTTTCATCACACCCATGGCCACGTTATAAGCTTTAAAGACTTCCGACTTGATAGTTGTGTGTCCAATCACGTGAAAGTAACAGATCAAATGCGTAAATTCATCAAATATCGAATTCAATGGTCTAGAAGTTGTGACCATAGGTGAGGAACGAGTGCAAGCATCAAACACGCTGAGTGTAGATTAGGAAGCACCACATCGAAACATAAGCCGTGACCCTGTGAGGACGAGACTCGTTCGCACGTTTAATAAAAGAAAATACTGGGGGCAATCGATCGTTCCGATCGATTGCCATAAACTCTAGCTCAGATTGTCTTAAGGAAAAATACTGGGGGCAATTGTTGGTTCCAACAATTGCCATGTCAACACCATTTAAACCCAAAGCTTGAGCACCACCATCCCACCACAGGCACACATAAGCCCTTACCACCACACACACACTTATTCAAGCCCATCATTGGCCTTACCTCCACAAAAACATCAGGCCCGTCATAACCCTGACCACCATCCAAAATCATAACCCAATCCCAGGCTATCACAAATCTTGAACACCGGCCAAAGCCTTTAGCAACCACAACAACACCACACACTTCCACCAACGGCATGTTCATTTTCTTAAAAAACAAATTGCAGATATGAAATTTCTAGTCAGGAAATGATCATTTCACTTTCCTTTTTCAGCAGAGTTTTCTCAAGCATTGCCATGTTTGGCACATTCTTCAACAGTTTTCTTGTTTCGGCAAGCTTCCAACAAACACTTTAGTTGCATTTTACAACTTTTGCATACACCTCAACATTGCCAAGTTTGGCACCTTTTCCAACAATTTCCTGTTTTGACGAGTATCTTTATATATTTCGATTGCATACATTGCCATGTTTGGCACTCCGGTAATCATTTTTCATCATTTGCACGAGACCATTATCATTCCGATTCATTCTTAGTTCGAGACCCCTCATTTTCAAGACTTTACTACAAGACATCTTCATTCAGTGCGCGACCCAGAATCAGTGCAGAATCCAGCTTTTTCTTCATCCATTTAGTGCGAGACTTCAGTGCGAGACCAAGCATCTTCATCAGTGCGAGACCATCATTTCATCAGTGCGAGACCCATCATCTTCTTCAGTGCGAGACCGAGCGTCATCATCCAGTACGAGACCTAGTATCATCTTTAGTGCGAGACCCATCAGTTTCATCAGTGCGAGACCAGTACGAGACCTAGTATCATCTTCATGCGAGATAAGCGTGATCTAAGTTGGCGGGGCAGAGGCAATAAGTCCCCATCTTTATGTCAACTTCTGGGAGAAGCAACTAGTGGGCAGTGGCAATAAGTCCCCTTGGTAATCTAGAAGTTATCCCGCACCCCAGTTGGTGGGCAGAGGCAATAAGTCCCCATAGTATACCAACCAGGAGCATTGGACGGGTTTCGGTCCCCCAGAAGCATCCGAGCATCATCAGCATCATCAGCATCATCAACATCATCAACACCATCGGCATTATCATCAGCATCAGCATCATTTGCATCATTAGCATTTCAGCATTCTTGCATTTGCATCCAGTTTTCATCATTTCAGGTAGTCAACGCCTTAGAATAGCTTGACATCATTTTCATCACTTTAGGTGGTCAGCGCCCTAGAATAGCTCGACAACATATCATCATTTCAGGTAGTCAACGCCTTAGAATAGCTTGACATCATTTTCATCACTTTAGGTAGTCCGCCTTAGAATAGCTCGACAGCATATCATCATTTTAGGTAGTCAACGCCTTAGAATAGCTTGACATCGATCATCCTTATAGGTAGTCGGCACCTTAAATAGTCTGACATTACCTCATTATTACCTTTAGGTAGTCAGCGCCTTAGAAAAGCTCGACAATGCTTTGTAGCTTAGGTAGTCAGCGCCTCCGAATTGCTGGGCATCGTTAACCCGGTTTCACACACGTGGGGATTCTGTGGAGTCCAAAATTTTGGGCACCACTCAGCATCAACCAGACTTTTCACATTCGTTACAAAGTCCAGTTGACGGGGGGCAATCTGTTATACCCAAATTTTGACCCCCTGGTTAAAGTCTACGAGTTGTGAGAGCCATCTCCATCAAACAGTGAGAGACTCCGGCCCGATCGGCGTGTTCCAGGGCCTGAGGAGCAGTTTTCGTCATTGTCAGGGGCGTTTTCGTAATTTTTAAGGCTTCTGAGTTCTCCTATAGCTTTCTCTCTCCTCCAAAGGGTGCCCAAATCAGCTCGAATGCTTTGATATTTTAACCCATGATAGAGGATGACATTTTAAGCATAATGGCGTTGGAATTTTGATTTTTCGAATTTCCAATAATTTTCTAGCAATTTCTGATTGAATCTGACGAGAAATTCAATTTAAAATGCTCCAGCATTCAAAAATTCGTTTCCACCTCAGAAAATTCATAATATCCATTCTTGACATGTGGTTAAAATTTCATAGCAAAATTCCTTTGGGAAGTTGCTTAGTTAAAATATCGAAAAATCTTACTTTTACTAGATTCTCTTTATCTTTAAGGAAGTCATATAAGGGGATAGGTTTTTGGATAAAATCAGAACCTCACATGCTGAAGAACCCTAGAGAGTCAGAAAACACGGCCTCCTCTCTCTCTCTCACGTTTTCCAACACCCCGGCCACCCAAATCATACTGAAAATCCCCCGAAATCACCATCTAAACACGTTTTCCAATCCCCAAAGCACCAATAATCATCAAAACCTCACAAAAACACCCTAAACGTGAAGAACAGCAAGAACAACCAACAACCAGAAGCTTGGGTCGAAATCCTCTCGGGTCTGCCATCAACGGAGCACTCGACGAGTCCCGGTGTGAAGAAACGTTGTGAATCCGAAGGTAAACAGTAGAAACTCCACTTCCCTGATTCACCACGGTATTATCTGTCTTGCCTCAAAATTTGGGCTCAACTAACCTTCGTAGGCTTCTGTATTGCTGTTTATTTAAGCCTCTGTCAGATAACTTGTTTGCTAAGTTTCGTGCTTAATTCGAATTCAAATTGAAAACTTTCAATCACTAACGTCTTGTACATCTTTCAGGCTACACACCCATAAAATTTGAGCTCAAAACACCCTCGGAACCTTCTGAAAACCCCTGTCCGTGGGTGGTCGTGATCTCGGACCTATGGTCCGGGACCTCGGACGCGTTGTCCGAGACCACGGACACCCACGGACGGCGGCGGGATTTTAAAAATTCAAAATTTAGGTTTTTCTAATAATGTCCGGCCCCACGGACATCCTGTCCGTGGCCCCGGACTTTGCAATTTTTGTTTTCCTTTAATTTCGACTTTTCTGTATATTTAGGTTAACTGGGGTCCGTGGTCTCGGACGTTTGGTCCGTGGCTACGACGTAAGCAAATTTGACCTAATTCTGCCTCCGAAACCCTAGTTTAGGTAGCTTTTAATTTCACTTTAATTCTCTGTCAAAAAAATGTTAAAAACAAAAAAAAACAGAAGCTCGCGCACTTAGGTTAAAACGACTCGTAATAAGCCGTAATAAAACTAGTAGAGGAAAAACGACCTAGGAGGGGTAATGAAAGTAATTGAACCCTAAATAAGTCGAATACCAGCCCCCGAACCCGAACTCTCCTTTCCTAATTTGATCTAGGTTAAAATTAGGTGGCGACTCATAATAGGTTCCAGTGAGCTAGCTTAGGTTCTAATAATTTTTTTGTTATATGACATAGTTACTTGTTATAGAAACGTATTAATCTGAGGTTATAAGTGGACCTAAAACCCGGTTAGATCCTAATCAACTTTATCAACATAGGAATAGGGAGGTTTTTAAACCGAGGCTCACAGTCACATTTCCGGGTTTTCTTGAAAAACGTGCTTTAGGACTTTGTTTGCGTTTTTAATCCACTATATGGATTCGTTTTCTTTGGGATTTGTTCCCACACGTCTTAGTGTATAATTAAGTCTTAGGAATCCTATAGGACCCTAGTCGAGGTCATATGCCTCCTATGGTTGTCTAACACACGTTTTTACGTTTTGTGCTTTTTATGTTTTGTGCTTTTATGCGTTTTCTCTTTCTTTTGGTTTTACTTTCTTCACCAATATTATTAGGCATCAATAAACCTCTAAATATCATATTAGAATAATTTAATCACCATTTTTAAGTTAGGGGTATTTCATACACCCTCCAGGTTCCTTCTAACCCTCACTACGGTCTAGCCAAAGACCTTAAAAGACTGGCAGCTCTCCGGGAGGCAACCAGGACTACTTCTCTCTTTACCTTGCATTATTTCTACAGTTTAGTTACGTTATTTAGTTAGCTTGTTTCGTGCCCTTGTTATTGTGGTTTTTGGATGTTTTTGTATGTGTGTTCTGCTATGAATGTGAACAAATGTTTTGGGCAAGAAAACATTCATTTTGGGGAGATTCTAGTTTGGACCGAACCTAGGACCGACCTGTAGGGTCGGTCGGTTCAATTTTTTTTTTTTCAAAACCAGAAGCTTCTGACTTCGACCGACCCTAGGATCGACCTTGTGAGGCTCGGTCGAGTCGAAATTTTTGAAACCAGAGGCTACTGACTTCGACCCACCCTAGGACCGACCTTGGGACAGTCGGTCGAGTCAAAATTTTCAAACCCGTAGCCTATTGACTTCGACCGACCTTGCGACCGATCTTAGCAGGGTCGGTCAGGTCTGAAATTTTGTTAAAAAAAGGGGCAAAACACATCATTTTATTAAAACTACCCTATCTTCTCCTTCCTCCTGGCAGATCTTATTGGTGACCTTATTGGTTGATTTTGTGGAGGTTCTTAGAACCTGGGAAGAGAAGAAAAACAGAGGAGACTATGCCGAAATTTTCCTAGAAATGCACCGTTTCTTTGCTCTTCATTGCTCTTAAATGTTAATTCTCTACCCAATCACTTATGCTATCTCTCTTTAATTTCAAACTTGTCACTGTTTGTTATGTTATTTGTTATTTGTTATTTTTGTTTTTCCTTTTCGTTTCATTGTTTATCTGCACTTTTATTTATCTTTGACTCTCATTTAAATTTTACACTTTTGCTTGCAGTACTTTATCTTTAACTCCGCTACTTTACTTACTGCACTTTCAAATATTTTGGTTTGGGACTCATGGATGAGTCCCCTTTTGGTATCTAATTATGGACTTTTTTTAGTATTCTTCAGAATCAATTTTGTGCCTAGTTTCTTTTTGGCTATGCATTGTAGACATATACACACCGAACACAAGAACTCCTCCAGGATGAGTTAGGGCACATTCAAGAGGAACTTTTGCAAAAAAAATTCAATGGTCTTCGACTCCTCCCGTCGGAGCTAGCACTTCAATGCCTTGGACACTAGCAAGTGCGGGGGAACCCCACCAACAACTCATCTTTATCAGGGGAGTACTAGTTCTCTAACTCTCTAACATCTACACGTGCATTACACTTTTGTCTACTCTATGCTTCGTGCTTCGAAAAGGTCTTTAGTTTTTTCCCTTGAGTTTTACTTTGAACAATGAGGACATTGTCCCATTCAAGTGTGGGGAGACGACCCTTTCTTTTTGGCACACTACTCAACTTCCTCATGCATATCTATAACATCCATGTAGAAGTTACATTTATAGTAAGCAAGTTTTTCCTTGAATTCTTGGAATGTTCCACCAAATTTTTCAAAAAGTCCTCTCTTGAGGAGCATTTATTTGCGGTGCAACCGTAAATCCCTATCTTGGTTAACTTTTATTGCTTAGGGGTTCTTTCTATTTTCTCATCTAGGGATTGCTAAGGGGTACTTCCTAGTGAAAATTTTAAAAAGGAACTTGAGAGACACCATAGGTAACCAACAAATGAGAGTTGAGTGTTCATTAAAGCAAGGCAAAATGCCACAATATCTTCTTCTCATCTCCTGTTGCAAAAGTGAATCAAATGCAAATCTTTATTTTTCCTTTTGTTTTTGCCCATTCTTGAGAGAAGTTGGCCATGGTAAAAGTTCTCCAAGTTCCATAATCTTTAAGAACTTGGAAGCACTCTAGATCATACCCTGAAACTCCATATTTATTTGCCCTAAGCACACCCACATCACCATGGGAAGGTTGGTTGCACTCCTCTTGAGGTTTTTCACAAATTTTGCTCACTTGAATTCAAGAATTCATCTAGACACTTGCTTGCTTTAAAATGTTCCTTCTTGTTGTGGGTTCCTATCTAATTTTGCTTGAGGACAAGCAAATAGATAAGTGTGGGGGAGTTGATAAGTGGTGAAATAATGATATTTTAAGGTCTTTATTCACCTTCATTTTACTTGGTGCATAACTATTTCACCACTTAATAGAGTTTTTTGTGATTAATAGTGAACTTATATAGTTTGATCTATTGATAGATAAAATCTCATTTTGAGCATACTTTTGGGTTCTTTTAGAGCTAGTGGAGTGCATCAATAGATCCCCCATCTTTCAAGATTTCCAACACCGCAAACGGGGAGCAATTCCGAGCCACAACGAAGATTCTAGGCCCCGCACAAGTTGGAGAAAATCACTACTGGTCACGACCGACCCTAGGACCAACCCAGGGTGGGTCGGTCGGAAGTTCCAGGCCGGAATTGCGAATTCCAGGGGCCAAAAGCTACGGGAATCGACCAACCCTAAGACCAACCCTCCATAGGAGGGTCGGTCGGGTCGAAAAAAACGCACGTGATCTCTTTATCAGAGGGCCGACCGACCCACGGACCGACCCTAGGGTGGGTCGGTCGGACGAAATGTTTTGCCTAGTTTTATGTTTTAAAAATATGGATTTGGGGAATTCTTTCTTATCACTTATTCCACACGACTCCAGCCGAAAGAGAGGATATAGAGGCGATCAAGAAGGAGAAAAGAAGAGGAAAAAGAAGTGAAGAAGATGAGGAAGAAGAAAGTGAAGAAATCTACCTCCATTGAAGCTCCAAAGCTCCTCTAATGGCTAAATCCCTCTTTTCCCTTCTTTTCCTTTCCAATGGTTGAGTAGTCCCATTTTGTATCCTTGGATGGGGTTTGACCCTAATATTGCACATTGAATGCTTGTGACGTAACTCATTGAATGCTCTTGTTTTTATCTCCTTCAATATCAATTAATGCTTTAATTTGATCAACTATGGCATTTATGGTGGTTTCATTCAACATTTGAGCTTGAGTTTGGAACTAGACCCAAAGGGGGATATAAACCCTAACTTTTTCTCTCTTGATTTTGGGGGTAAATCTTAGGGCTATTATTTAAGAGTTTTTGCGTAATGCAACTTAGTGACTTAAACCTCCTTTAATTAAGCAGTTTGGATAATTAGGTAGGAATTGGGTTTCCCATGATTTGGGGATTCATGAATTGAGCTCTAATAGACAATGAGATAATGAGTTATGGTTATGAGATTCTTTAGGTGATTCCCCACTATCCTAGGGTACTTTTCCACCCATTCCATCAAACAAACCATTTACTGTTTTATTGCTTTTCCATTAACAAACAACTAAGCTTGCCTCCGGCTTAACCACCGTTTAATGTTTTTATTCCCATTTTACTAAAGTACCGAAGCTTGGGATTTAGAAACCAATTTCCTTGTGGATACGACACTTGTTATATTGGAACGAATTGGGTGCACTTGTCCGTTTAGCTAGGTTAAATTACTTATGTTTGTAATTTTCCCAATAGGGGATCAAATTTGGGTGACTTATTCGAGTTAAGTTTGGTTGACAAAAAGTTTATTGTACGAAATTAATCAATATTTGTAACTTGTATTGATTTTCATGTTAGGCTTAAACTTCTCTAATTAATATAGTGTTTCTTTTGATCAAGACTGCTATTGTGTATCGGTTAGGCATAATCAAATTGAATGACAATTTTCGTATATTTATTTTTAACTATAGATTGTATCGACCAATTTAAATTACAATTTTATAAATCACTATTAATATTCAACATTTGATGCCCACTGTACCCTGTTCACGCCCGGCGCATGCCTCCCGCCGTCGCGCACTCGTCACGCCCCGTGCACATCCTACGTTAGCGCCCGTCACCTCACACGGGCGTTGCATGCTGAAATACCCCTAAATTAATTTAAATTAATTTAGGGGATTTCTTTTATTAAACCTTTAATAATACTATTAAGTATTATATTATTATATGGAATTATGAATATTAAATTATTATATGGAATATGAATATTAATTATTATATGGGATTATGAATATTAAATTATTATATGGAATTGTGAAATTTATTTAGGGGTTTTCTCCTATTTAACCCTAATTATTATATATTATTATATAGTATTATGAATTTAATAATAAGATTTATAAGTCAATAAATCTTGGGAAAATTTCTAAACACTCCAATTATATTATAAAGATTTTAGGAAGTGTTGGAACATTGTTTTGAAATATAAAAGTCAATATAAAATCCTAGAAACCTTAAAGCTTATTAAGCCTTGCTAGGGTTGACTTTTTGAGAATGGTCAAACCAGGCCATGAAACCATACCAATAAAAGGTTATGGAAAAAAATATAAAAAGAACAAAACCATGAAGATCGATAAAAGAACGTCAAAAACAGATCATCCTAGCCAAAGTTATGATAGATTGAAGTTTAGAGCCAAAATTTTAAGAGATGCCACGTGTCACTCTGTAATGGGTCGCCAACACTTAGCCGATTCTATCCCTTGAATTTCGGTAACAGATTTCCATACTTTGCCCTAACTTTAGATGGCTATAACTTTTTCATCTCTCCATATTTTTCAATGCCGTCTTCTTTGTTGTCTTCTCCTACATTCCCTCTAAACAACTATAACTCATACAAACCCTAACTCATACTGAATCAACCGGAAAATCGAGTCAAAGTAGCCACCCTGCAAAGAACGAAACTGCAATTCCAGTTTTCTCTTCAAATCAGGTAATTTCGATCAGCCATAACTTCTTCGTTACTCATCCAAATTCCATGTTCTTTAGCTCGTTTGAAGAGCTCTAATTCCTCTAAAACTTTCATGTTTATGGTTTAAGCTAATTCTCAACCGATTGGAAGGGAAAGGTCTAAAGTTTCGGTTTTGCTAGCACATAAAATCATACCGAAACTGTAAGGTAAACTCGCAACTTCTAGCTTCAATTTCTTTCTGTGTGATGCGAGTTAGGATTAGTTCTTGCTATCATTGTGTAGAGCTATGTTTCTTCTTTCTAATGAGCCCAAGAACATGGCCTAACTCGATCTAGAACGTATTTTATAGATCTCCAAAGTTCACTACTAGAACAGCTCAAGTTCGGATTTTTCCAGATTTCCCGAAATCGAATTCCTCCGTTTTTGCAACTCCGGTGAGTTTCCGGTCAAATTGCTCTGTTATTGTTGTTAGTAATCATGTATCCGACCTAACCCAACAACCAATTGAGGTTATTATGCTCTGTATGTGTAGAATTTTGCAAGATTGTAATCGAATCGAACTTTGAACCCTAACATTCGAACTGACTTCGAATTCTATCGTATACTGCATTATAATTGGGGAAACCGGTATCATTAGAACCGAAATTTGATTTCGAAACTATAGAAACAAGAACCACTCGATTTTGTTCTGTGGATTAGGAGAAAATCGAGATTTAGTACTCGGCATGGTTTCTGGAATCGGTGATGAACTCGACGTTCAGGGACCGTCGATCTCGTTTAAAAAGTTTTGGACGGCCGAGATTAGATCAGGTTAAATAAGAATGGTTATAAGTTTATTAAATTTCAGAATTTGGCTCTAACTTGTTGATTTTAGTTAATGGCCTTCCCGAAGGTATTTTGACTTGAAATTTTAACCATAGATTCCTTATTTAATCTAGTTTATTTTGATGTAAATTATTATGGTTTTGGAGTTTTTAAACATAAGTTATGATTTTTTTCAAGTTACGGGTTTTCTGGAATTATTTGGCTAAATTAAAAAGATATTTTTATGAAATAAAAATTTTATAATATGTCTAAAATGTTATAGTTACTGTATATTAAATTTGGGAATTTTGGGCAATGGTAAAAGGTTTTAAAAATTGGGTTATGAGTTTTTCATAAGGATAACCATAATATATGGTTTTTAATGTAACCAAAAATTAAAGTAAGGTTTGTTAATCAACTTTTAAGCTGGGGAAATTAAGGGGAACTAAATTAACATTTTTATAACAGTAAGTTTATAAATGTTTTAGTATTGGCTTTTAAGAGAAGTGAAATTATTTACATATATGTATATATACTTACTTAGTAGAAACTTATATAAATTAAGGGATTTAGTTATCTTACGTTTTATTTACTATATTATATGGGAGTTAACATTTTTTATTTAAACTAAGGAAAATATATATATTTATTTTTACGCATTTATAAAAAGGGGATAAAGTAGTAACTTAGAGTAAAACAAGGAATTAGTTAATTAACACCTATCATAATTAAATATTTTAAGAGCTAGAATCCTAAGATATAGTAAAAGAAATACTTTACGAAATATACTTGGAATATAGTTTAAGGTTGTTTTAATAAGATAGTTTAAATATGATAGATTACATAGGGAATGTCTTAGTTAATTTCTAATACGGGTATACTTATATATATGAATAAATAAGGGAAACACTTTATTTAATAAACCATAGGTCGGTTGTAGTTATGCCTAAAAGTTATTAAACATAATTAAATACAATAAACTACATAAATAATGTTTTGAACAAATCCTAGTATATATAAATATATACACATTTAACATAAATAAAATTAGATACCTTATAGGAAATATAATACGAAGAAATTAATAAGTTAAACTAAACCTCTACATAATATTAATAGAAGAATATTATATGAGGTGGTATTAAATTATAGTTATGTATTAGGCTTAAGAGTTACCTTTGAATTTCCAAGGTTTATATATAACCATATTAAATACATGTATAGTATTATTTGTCCAATGACCAGGATGTAAATCTTAAATTGGGATTAGTAATTAATAAGTTAAAACTTAGGAAAATTGTGATTACATAAAATGTTGTACAAATAGATCTTATTCTATAATTAATGATAAACAAATGTAATACGTTTACATCTAGCTGTTCTTATTATATAAACCATAATAAAATAAAATACTTTTGCATCTAAACGTGAGGTGGATTAGTAGTCTATATTTAATCATTTCTTAACATTTATGGTAGTGAGATATAACTTAATGTTTTAAGATAGAATCATTAAAAGGATTATGATATATTCTATATTAAACGATGATTTGGAAATTTATCTAAATAATTATCCTTAAGTTTCTTAGAATTAGATAAGCCATATAAATACATTTATTACCAATATTCAGGATGTGAGTTTACATTTAGGTGAGGTATTTAGTAGTGAGAATTTATAGGAAGGTTTATAATAGGAATTTTATACTTAAAACCTTTGAACCTTCTAGTTAGGTAAAACTGAGTTACATAAGATATTATTTGATATACTTTACGGTAATGGGAAATAATGATATGTTATTTTGAAATATAAAATATGGGAATTTTCATAATAGATTATCTTATTATTTAATTAACAATTTCACTTACGAACCAGAATTTAGTTCTTTGATAAATTCTACTTTATGTAGATATATTGTCCATCCTAATACAATAAAGGAAATTAATTTATTAGTTATTTCTTTGAAACCTTAGGTTTTGTACAGCAGTTTTAAAACGTATTTAAGGTTTAAGTTTATTGAAGTTTAGTACAAAGGATTATACATAGTCTATAGAGAGAATGTGTGTTAAATAAAACATTTAGAAGATTAAAGGTAAGTAAGATACATAAAAGGTTATATTTAAACACCTTATTATATAGGTAATAATTAAGCAAATAATGTACCTTGTGAATACTAAATGTAAGAGTTCGATAAGTCTAAGTTAACTATATATATAGTTGTTTCAAGATGAAAAGTGATTTAAATCTTATGTCAAGATTATTAGCTGGATGTAATAAAAAGTCTTTCTGAACTAAAGATAGATAAATGAGTTAGTACTCAATTAGGTTATGATATAATGCGTCTACAACACTATGGTTCCAATATACAAGATGTAGATCTTAATTAAGTTAAGGGGAAAACTTAATCACAATGGATTATCTAGTAGATATTGATAAAATACATAATCATTACATTGTGAATAATAGTATAGTATTCTGAGATGAGTCCATCATAGGTCATAATACAATGTTTATTCTAAATTAAGAATAAAGGTATTGAGCTTAAGATTATTATTGAAATTCTTAGATTTAATTATATGACATAAACACATTTATGATATAGAGGTCTCAAAAGTCTTTAAGTGAGGATTGTGGTTAAGTATGAATAAAGTGGATAGGAGTGGACAATTGGCAAATGTTAATCGAATACATTCCTTGATCTTACCACCTTGGGCTATACAACGTTCTCAGATAACTCAAAGATTATACATAACATTTAAGTGAGGGCTTAAAAGATAATTGAGACTTTGAAAATAAGAGTAAGGAGTTTATTTAAGCGTAACATAGGCTACAAGTGATTGATGATAGACTACCCTTTAATATTCTTCAGAGTACTGTTGATTGGTTGCGCAAGTTGATTAGAACTGCTACAGCGTTACCCAGGTACGATTTCTCGTACTCAGCTTGTTGTGTTTTGGACCTTATGGAATGTTTTGTACGATTTCTCGTACTCCGATCTTTTTGCTGATTGACTTGTGGAATGTTTTGGAAAACGCTAACTGACTTTAAGAGGAATTTCTAAAAAGAAATGGTTGTGTGACTAACTCAGCTTGTGTGACTAACTGAGCCTTGAATGTGAAACTCACTTGGGTATTGGTTCCTTCTCTTTGGTTGTTCCATTGGACATTGACTGCTTGGGGTTTACACTTCTGCACTCTGTAGGACTGAGTGTTTTTGGTATGGCTCTGGGTAGTTGGTGATCTGGTGGGAATTTGGAAAAGGTCAACTTTGGTAAATTCTTCTTTTGACTCTGGATATCGTTTCATCCATGAGCTGGTTCTTGAGGTTTCGACGTGCGTGCGTCTTCAATGGTAACAGCAGGGGGCTGTATATCCCTCGCCCATAGGGGCATTTATATTTGACAGCAGGGGGCTGTATATCCCTCGCCCATAGGGGGCATTTATATTTGACAGCAGGGGGCTGTATCCCTCGCCCATAGGGGGCATTTATATTTGACAGCAGGGGCTGTATATCCCTCGTCCACCAGAACATTTAAATCTGACAGCAGGGGGCTGTATATCCCTCGTCCATATGGACATTGATATCTGGCGGTGGGGGCCATCTCTCCCAATTGAATTATTCCACTCTTGAGTTATTGGTTCTTGGATCTATTTTATTATTCCTAGTCCTTTGTGACTATCTGAGTCTTTATACTCCAAACGGGAATTGGTTCTAACATCAACAATAGATGCTTACTAACTATGTGGTGTGACTACTTAAGTGGATGACTTGGTTTGGAAGTTCTTTATCTCTATCTTTGTCTTGTTTTCTTTTCTCTTTAACTTGATTGTTTTGAAGTGCTTTATCTCTGTTTTACTTTTAAGAGTTTGTTTTCATGTTACTGTTTATTTTGAAGAGTTATGTTTTATAAGTTGTTTTTGGAGAATTGTACCAGTTCCATTCCAGGGAACTGACCCGCCCCTTTCGGGGTGGGCTGCTTGGTTTCATCTTGCAGGTACGAATTGATTTACAGGTGGCCACGAAGAGAATGAGCGTTTGGGACGGGACAAGTTTTTGTGGAGAGTTAATGTGTTTAATTTCTATTATGTTTGTGTTAAGTTTTTCTCGAGTTCAGACCGTAGCTTTTGTAGTTTGTAAGTTGTAATTGGTGAGGTTTGGTGCCGGGTGTTTGGAACCCGATGGTCTGTAATCGCCTTAGAGTTTATTTCCGCTGTATTTATGGTTAATAGGGGCGTTACACATGCCCTGCCCGCGCCCTTGTGCGTTCATCGCCATCAGCCACCGCCCGCTCCGCCTATGTCCCTATGGGTTGTACGCCCGTTACCTCCTCGAGTGTCACAGTCTTGTGCACGTGCCATTCATCATCGCCTTGCATGCACGCCTCATGTGGGCGTCCTTTGCTTGCTCCCGAGTGGTGGTCGGCCTGTTTTTTAGTTATTATGTTCTTTTTTTACCCAAATCTAACTTAATTATACTTATAAATATATTTAAGTAGGGTGTAAGTGAAATACCCCTAATGTATATAAACCTAATTAAAAGACAAATCATGGATTAGGAAGGCTAATGAGCCTTAATGAATTAATGAACCATGAAAACTCCTAGCACCTAGCACACTTATAAAAATATACATAGTCCATGAAGGTTATCAAACCTTATATAAAACAAAGAATATAAGTGGAGCATTATTAAGGAGGAAATAAACTAACAAAGTTGGTGTTATCATGTTACACAATATTCAATGAATTAAGAACACTAACATAAACAGTGAATCAAAGAATACACTTTTACTAGTCACAATAAATAGTAAAGTATACCAGTCACTCAACAACACAAATTAACAGACTTTAGGACAAAGAATTCATGTTGGACACAAACTAACACATGATAGAAGTCCAAGTGTACACATATAAGTCTAGAACATCATAAGACACTTTAATGCACAAAAATACTAAGTTGAAACCAAACACCCCCTAAGGATAGTTGCGGCCGAAAACTCCTCTCACCCACTCTTGCCACTTTGCAAAATTTGACATAAAATATCTACTTAAAGTGCATAGTCACCAAAGACTAGTCATAAGCCATCCCTTCACCATTAAGACAAGATAAGTCAAATTTACTTATTCTCTCTCATTCTCCCCTATTCTAACCGAGAACTCTTCATTCTCCTTCATATTTCTTGTTCTTGAGCAACGAAGAACACAAGTTGTAACACCCCAACCGCTAATCCTACGCTTACCGTCTAATTGCCCTATTAATCTTACGAGTTTGCAGCGGAATTGTTACATACTTACTACGGCGGGTGGTACAACGCCGCTAACCGCCCATACAGCTAGCTAGGCTTACCCTACTTACAGTCACAGTCTGATGAACATAACGTACCGAGCTACTAAATTACTTACCAAAACATCGTATACCAAATACTTACATCATTGGATCACCGAGTAATAAGTACATTCGATTACATCATTTCTAAGTTCCAAAGAATGAGTTTCTAAGGCTACTCATCTATACCAATTCTCATTCTATCCCAAAATCCAAAAGGTGTACCCCATGGTACACCGGCTATTCAAAAACTGTAGCCATGTACTACTTAGTACACCCATCATAAATTCATTGTTACAAACCAAAAGAAAGACAGGAAAATTAAACTTCAACTCTCCTAGTCTTCATCATTCACGGGTACCTGCGTGTAGTAAAAATGGTGCCCCAAGGGGCTCAGCAAACGCTGCATATAGACTCCGCATATACCGCGTGCTAGCTAGGGCACGCCGACTATTTGACGTCCACTAAACGTGCAGTTCATTTATTTCATACATACATGCTTTTCATACATCATACATGCTATACAATTCATTACACAATTCAAGGCAACAATATCATAGCATACATCTCACTTACCTTCACAAGGTTAGCCAAATTATGCATCCGGGTTAATCGGAATGCTTTACTCTTTTACTCATTACTTACTTTTTCTTACTTACAATTACTTACTTTCATTTACTTTACTTACTCATTCTTACTTACTTACTTATACTCAAGTTAAGTCGCCGGGACCTCCGCCCTGGGGACTACACCGTCCCACCTCCGGGATTTACTTGACTCACCAATCCGGGATGCTACCCACTTAAGGGATTTGGGCCGCGGACCAGTTTAAGAGTCAGGAATTGGAGCCAACCTCTCGTGACTCCGCATCCTCACGCGTGGCCGAAACTATATCGGACTTCTACTCATTCCAATTTAATTACCAATTTAAGTTAGGATGGTTAGCTTGTTAGGAATAAGTTAGAAGTCCAAACACATCACAATCGGTCACAATACAATACATCATACATACACACATTCATATTCATCCAAACATTTCATGAATTATACAAACTAAGATTTAAGAAAATATTCACAACATACAACACTACATATTCACAAGTATGCATATTAACTCCGATTCGTGCATTTATCTTATTTGGTGATCAATTAGCACACAACACACAAATCAGAGTAACCAAGATAGCATACGGGGCATGAGGAATCCATACCGTTCACCGTTGCATGTGTTTCTGAACGTCCTCCGGTGTCACAAATCAAGTCCTATTATATACATACAATTGAATGATTAATATTCCTATCATTAACTTAACTCCTACTTACTATGTCCTTATACTTCTTACACTACACTTTACTTACTTATTTTTCATTACTTAAGTTTTACTTTCTTGCTTAACATTGGTATGCTTTCATACATGTATACATATATATATATATATGTAGGTATATATATATATATATATATATATATATATATATATATATATATATATATATTTATTTATTATTATTTTATTTTTTTTATTTTTTTATTTTTTTTTATTATTTATTTTTTTGACCGGACCGGACTTGCGACCGGCCTTGCAAGTCCGATCCATTCCAGTAGCTCAGATTACCGAAACTCTTCTAAGCCGACCGAACTTGCAAGTCCGGTCACATGTTCGGTCCATTCCAGAAGGTTTCATCGGTAAATTTTTCTGGCTCGACCGAACTTGCATGTCCGGTCGCAAGTCCGGTCGATTCCAGTAGGTTACATCGGGGAAAATTCTCTAGTCCGACCGAACTTGCAAGTCCGGTCGCAAGTTCGGTCGATTCCAGTAGCTTTCTGACGGGAAAATTTCTGCTCCGACCGAACTTGCAAGTCCGGTCGCAAGTCCGGTCGATTCCAGAAGCTTTCCCGTCTTTGTAAATCTGGCTCGACCGAACTTGCAAGTCCGGTCGCAAGTTCGGTCCGACCCAGTATTTGCATTTTAATTTCTGTTTTCAGTCCTCTCTTTCACCCATTACTTCCCCATTGTTCCTACACTTGTTCCCACATGTTATAACATTATTTAAACCTCCTAATACACCCTAGTTCATTTCCTAACTCCTTACACAATTCTATACTCCTTCACTCACATAATTTTCCAAGTTTCTCACAACACTCACCTAGCTTCCTCTCTAGTTGCATTGTGCTACAGATTTTAATAACTACACTTCTCCTCTACATCTCCCTCTCCTAATGACAATTCTAGCACTCCTAATGCATCTAGAATCCATCAACTATCTCTCTCAACTTACCCTTTATCTTTCTCAACCAAAATCTGTTACACACTCCTCATTCACCTAGTTTAAAATTCACTAAGCGTTCTAATTCTAGATAAATTTTGACATAACCCTCCCCTATATTTTTATACTCTCACCACCTGATCTAATTCACATCTCAACACTCTTTTCACCTGTTTCAATAGACACCGATATACAAGCTCTCATATGCCCACAACAACACTAAACCACTCATAAAATTCCTGCACCTTAACACTAATTCACAATCTATTTTCAATAAGTTTTACACATCTTTTAAAGCTTCAAAATACTTATATTCTCTTACACATTACTCTACTACAACAAAAATCCATTTTACACTACACCTTTTTATTTCTAAAATTTGTTAAATTATAACAAATATATATACAAGGCTACACAATGAGCATTCTACTTGTTGTCTCTCTAGCTTTTCCTTTTCTTCTTCCTTTTCTTCTTTCTCTACCGGTTTGAAATCTCAATCCTCTAACACTACAACCATTTATATACACCATTCAATACTAAGAAACTAACCCTAACCATTAATCAAGTTTCAATCTAGGTTTTAGGGTTTAGAAAATTTATTACCTTCAAGAGTGCAAATGAAGCTTGGAGTGGTTCAAGAACAATATTTCCAACTCCACCAACAAGCCAAAAAATCGGCTTAGAAGAACAAGGAGAAGGAGGGCCTTCTAATGGTGGTGTTGAAGCTCCAAATGGGACATACCCATGAAAACGAAAATGGTTGTTTTCGAATTTGGAAGGATGAAAATGTATCTCTTGGTGAGAGGATTACAATGGTGGTATTTTTATAATTTTTGGAAAAGCTTGGAGAGAGTTACAAAGGAGAGAAGTAGAAGTTTGTGGGTGTTTCTATTTCCACCATGGAAATCGCATGAGGTAGGGGAAGAAGAAAAGAGAGAGTGAGGAGGGGTGTGTTCACGTGAGAAGAGAGTGAGGGGTAGGAGAGAGAATTGCAAAAGTGAGTGTGAGAGTAATAAAGTGAGGTGAGTGTTATTGTTTTTGTCTTTTATTAATAAGAGAGGAATAAAAGAGTGTGTGAGAGAGAGGAGGGGGAATAGAGCCCATCGGCTGCACCCCCCCAACACACACAATTTTACTTTTTTTTTAAAAGTGGACACATAAGTTTGTGTTTTATGTTTCTACCAACAACTTCCCGTTTTTGACAGTTTTTACTAATATCTCGTTTTATTGATTTTATTGGTCCTAAAGCTTCACTAATATTTATTAATGATTATTTAGTTGACCAAAACTGTTACGAGTCTATTTGACCCGCTTAAAGACACGTTTCCGGTTACCTCGAAAAACGCGCTTTAAGATTCGGTAATGCTTTTAATCCTTTTAAGGATCCGTTTTCTTCGGGATTTGTTCGCTCATGATTATTTACACTTGATTAAGCCCTCTAAATTACTTAGTAGCCTAATTAATCACTATTTTTAATACGGGGTATTTCACAATGAACTCACATCTTCATCCACCTTGAATCTTCTTCCCCTCTCCACCAATCAAACAAAGAGCACACAACTACTCATCTATCTCCATTCTCAAATAAAACCATAATTAAAACATCTTTTGGAGCAAAATTTTGGAAATAAACAAGTGTGGAGCAAGGGAGGATCTAAGCTCATCAAAGGTAAAATTGGTGCTTTAAACTTACCTTTCATTTGATACCATTTAATGCTGAAACCCATGAGTATTCACACTCATTTTTCTTCCTCTTTCATGCTCTAGCTTGAACTCTCCTAGCTCCCTTGAGTTGGCCGAATTCATCAAGAAATCAATTCCAAAGAAGACTTCAAGGGTAAGTCAGATTTGAGTTTATAAGTGCCTTAATCCACTTTATATCTATAGCTTTAGAAGAGATCTAACTCTCATCATTTGGTTCCTTAGTTGGACGAGAATGAAAAGTTTTCTTCCTTCCTAGAAAATCCAAAGGTAACACCATCTCCTTAGAGGTGAACTCCTCCACACAAATTACTCAATCTAAGGCAAAAAAAGAGGTCATTTATCTTGTAAAATCGATCTAAGCTATGATCGATTGGAATGGTCTTTTATCATTTTGATTTGTTTGCTATGGGCTTCCCATACTTAAAGGATACTAGTCATGAACTTTATCACCACTTCCAAAGGTGCAATTATTGTAATTGGTACTTCAGAAAATATTTTGAACAAAGTAGAGGTATCCGTTAAGGGGACCCTCTCTTCACATTCCTATTCATACTTGCCCAAGAATCCTTATCTAGAACCCTGAATGTAGCCATGGAAAGTAACCAATACAAAGGTGTTACTCTCTCAAAAATGCCCCGACTATCTCTCATCTAGCCTTTGCGGATGATATAATCTTCTATGGCCAAGCCTCTATAGCTAATATCACTCTTCTGTCTAACCTCCTATCCAAATTCTTATCACGCTCAGGCTACAAAATCAACTTCTAAAAGTTTGAGATCATTTGTAGCCCCAGTTACCTCAATTAGAAAAACCCACCTTGGCTAACTGTCTAGGAGTCCAAGAGGTTTCTCACTTTGCTAAGTACCTAGGACTCCCAATCAAGATAGGTAGAAACAAAAAAGAGACCTTCATTTACCGCATAGACTCCCTCAAGAAAAGAGTAGCTGGCTGGTCCAAACCAATGCCCCATGCAGCTAGATCTATTTGTGTAAGAAGTGTGATTCAATCCATACCAACCTTCATCATGTCATTGTTCAAAATCCCTCTAGGTGTGATCCCAAAATGAACTCAATTCTTTCACATTTCCGGTGGGGGGATCAATTACCAATAAATCCATGCATTGGAAGAAGTGGGAGAGTGTGTCTACCCCGACAGAAAGAAGGGGGATGGGATTCAAACATATTGAAGATTTGAACTTAGCTCTGTTGGCTAAACGAATTTGGGAGATCGTGAATAACCCTGATTCGTTAGTGGCCAGATCACCGAAGGCTGCTTACTTTCCTAATACCTGTATTCTCGAAGCTACTCCTAGGGTTCATGATAGTCCTATTTGAAGATCCTTACTCAATGGGATCAAGGTTGCTAGATTGGGTAGGTTAAGAGAGATTGGAATGGTTTTACATCGAATAAATATAAGTCTCCTTGGATTTGTCGAAATCAACCTGGTTGCTCTTACACAAGTAAACATGTTGATTCCCCCTAGAGAAAGTGAGCGATCTATTATGCTCGAGTAACAATACTTGGGATCATAACATTATCAACAATAATTTCCTCCCTGTGATCAAGAAGCTATCCTTAGCATCAACCTGAATTCCAAGCCATTGACATATGGAGATTGATCCACAACACCTCAGGTGTGTACTCAGTTAAATCTGGATACAAAGTTATTCAATGTTTGGCCATGGATGTGTCAGTCTCAGACCATTACCAGCCCTTTTGGAAGGTCATTCAAAGACTCGAAGGGAATTTAGTTCCTCCAAGAGTCAAGTTATTCTGTTGGAAATTCCTCCATCAGATTGTCCCGTGTTTAGCCAACATTGCTAAAAGAGTATGGGGAGATGGGTTATGCTTCCTCTATGGAAAATTGGACACTACTCACAACTGGTCTGTCCATGATATCTGGGAGAATGTTGTTAAAATCGAAGAGTTTCCCGATGATAGAGAATGAGCCATCCAGGACTGGTTTGTGTCTTAATCCAATAAGTGGGACAAAATTCGGTTGGCTCAGATAGTCAATTACATGTGAGTCATTTATGATGCCAAAAACAATTCAGACACAATCAGAAGCTAGCCATTATAGATTGTATTGATAGTAATTTTCCTTCATTAAAGCCTATCAGATGTTGATGAAGAAAGAAGAGATAGAAGTCTCTAGTGATCCCCCCACCTCTACTGCTCTGAATGAATGTTCTATCTTCACCAATTGGTATAGAAAACTGGGTTCACTGCTGATATGCAGTGGAGTTATTGATTCTCTTACCGGTGATGTTTTAATGGATTGCAACAGGAAAATCAAAAGTAGTTTGGAGGAGTCCAGTATGGAATTCAAGGAATATGACATATGCTTCGACAGGCCATGTGCATGAAGCTGGTTCGAGTGGTTATCAGAGTCAACAACAAAGAAACCTTGAGGATTTGGAAGACATCAAATAGGGCGTGCCATCAGCGATTAGAATGTTCCCTTCTCTGAATTTCATTGTGAGATATTTTGAATCATTGAGATGCTTATTATGTAATACGAGTTCTCTAATTTTCCAGCAGTTTTAGCTAGTAGATGCTACACATAGTTCTATGAATTGGTATACTTGGCTGCCAATTCAAGTCTCCACTAAACTTATGTATGCTTCAATTCTTCAAGCACAGAACCAGGGCACTGTAATGATTCTAGTAATGTGAATGGATGAATGGATCAAGTTATATATATATATAAAAAAAACTGTTCGGTATTGAAGTCAAAAGTGAATTCCCATATACTAATTATTCGGAATTGAAGTCCAATATAGTTGGGCTGAGCACGTCGTTGTTACGCTGTGGACCCCTTTTTTTTCTCGCGCACTTTTTACGGTGTCTTTTTATTCTACATGGTCAATGCTTCGTGACCAAGTAAAAGCAAGAAGCAGCCCAAGTGGAGTAAACAAGATCAAAGTCTTCCTCTGTTTCACCACACTCCTACTCTCCAGATACAGTTACCCGACCGTATTGTTTCAGATTTTCTAAGCCTCTTCTTCCACTCAACATCAACACCACCGCCACTTTAATTTAGCTTTCTTTTCTACTTTACCCCTACACACACTCAAAAACACCACAGTCAGTAGTCAATTAGTCTCAGACAAAATATATGCCGTAAAACGGAAAGGAATAACCAAAACATCAATGATAGTTTAGCTAGGGATGCTGATGATGATCAACAACAGCCTCGTAATGAACCCACCACCGCACACGCACAAACCTCCTCCCAACAACCGCAAAACCCCTTTCCTCCTCCTCCACCACAACAACAACCTCCATGCCCACGGTGCGGCTCAACAAACACTAATTCTGTTACTACAATAACTACAGTCTCTCCCAACCACGCTACATCTGCAAAGGCTGTAGACGATACTGGACACATGGTGGATCACTCCGTAACGTCCCTGTTGGCGGTGGATCTCGCAAACCAAAACGTCCAAGACTCAGTTCGTCAACTCCGGCTACAACCACAACCAGTACTGAATCAATTCAAGTTGTTCATCAACACAGAGATGAGCCCACCGTACCCACAACATTAACGATTGGAGACGATATCGTCCCTGCCGCTACCGCGGTCTTAGCTACGTCAGTATCGCCTCCTTCATCGTCGTTGACATATCAGATGGTGAATTTAATCAACCCTAATTACCATAATCAGCTGAGTTGTGGTGGTGTTGGTGGTTTTGATCAGGGTGGATCATTTTTATCCTCTTTGATGGCTGTTCAAAGTATGGCTGGTGGCTACACACATTCATTTCATCCATCACTTGCTTCTAGTAATTATCACACGTTGATCTCATCGAGAAATTCAGGTTCGGGAATTTTTGATTTCTCATCGGTTGATCGTAGTCATCATGATGATCAGCCACGCCTGGATTTCTTAACGAGTGATGTTCAGCATCTTCAAGCTAATCATACGCAGGCGGGAGTGGTATCTAGCGTTGATGCAAGGTTTTGGAGCGTTGGGGGCGGGGGCGGGGGCGAGGTCAGTAGACACGGTGATAAAACGAACAAAGATGAAGAGATGGTTAGTGGTGGTGGTGGTAGCACTGGCGGTGGTTCTTCGAGGGTCCCACCACCTCAGTAGTACTAATTTAAGTGGTGAATGAATGTATGATTGCCGTGTATTAGTGACAAGGTACAACACTGATTAAATCCTAGAACGTTAATTTTGTACTTTAATTTCATACAACTAGTTTTCAAGACGATTAATTACTTTTTGAAAACGAGGGTTCATTTTGTAATTTGCAACAGTGGTGGGGACAATGGGAAGCCCAACTTCTATTTGTGTACGTTGCTGGGGGGTTACTATCAAGTGATATATTAATGAGTAAATATTATTCTACGTCTAGATTGTTACATGATCCTATTACTCCCTCCGTCCTGAAATGACCGTCCTGTTTACTATTTGGATATGTCGTTTGACTTCAATTTTTAACATATAAGATAAATTAATTTTATAAATTTAAGTTTTGCATATGATTCCTTACATGATAAACTATATAATACAAAATTTAGTTTTATAAAATTATTTTATCTTATATGCTTAATATTAAAGTGGAAAAATGTGTCATAAAGTAAACAGGACGGTCAATTCAGGACGGAGGGAGTAATTATAGACCCGGCAATTTGGGGTTGCTGGGTCGGGTTGATATCAATCCTAACCCAACCTATTTAAAATATCATCAACCCATGCCCAACCCAAAAAATGGATGGGTCAGAAAATCATGACCCTAACCCAACCCGTTTAAAATCCTTCAACCCAACCTACCCAACCCATTTTTTAAGCATTAGGAGTAGACTTTAATAAAAAAAATCCAAAAACATTAAGTGCTAACTAATAGGATGAAACAAAAGGAAGAGAAGTAATCTTGCTTGATCGACCCAACTATAAACGAATTTCATGTTATGCAAAGAATGTAAAAGTACTACACCAATTTCCCATGAATAGAATAACACGTACTTTTCCATAAGTTTATATTTATCAATCTGAGCATAAAGCTCTACCACTGTTGAGGAGGAATCCTATCTAGATATGCACATGATCCTAGTGCCCTTAATAAAGAGGGAACGAAAATGAAAATCTTCATTATGCATTTAAAGAGCAATCTTCTAAAGTTAGAAATTATTAATAAACTGAGAGCTCAAAGCCTCAAACTATGACTAATAGTTTTAAAAATAATTACACCTGTTTAAAATGAGTGCTCATGCCTGAGAAAAGTAAAATCACAATCACTTAATCATTACCAACAGTTGAGGAACTTCTATGCAGCACGCTATCCGTATTGTTGGCTTCAGAATTCACTAAGAGGTCTATAATCAAGATCCTACTTACAAAAATACATATCACCTACTTTTGTTCACCATTATAGAAAATCTAAACATACATATGTTCTCAAGATAACTATGGCAGTGAGAATAAGAAAAACAAACCTTGGGTAGAGATGAAGAGCGACATAGACATGAACAACGACGTAGAGAAGAAAAATGGATATAAGTCTACCAGACGAGAGTATTTGAGTTTTCAACATTATGTTAAGGTCTGGTTGAGCCCTTTGTTTGATATGCAACATGGTTAGACCGTTTGTTTAGTTAAAAGTATGTGATATTATTAAAGGTTGGACAGTCCAACTGCACTTGGGCTTAAGGATAAGGTATAATTTCATCTGAAAATAATATATATATAATTGTGAATTATTATTAACAAATATATTTTCAGGTTTCAGGTTGGGTCATGGGTTATGATCTCTACCCTAACCCAACCCACAAAATTAGTTTATTACCCTAACCAAACCCAAAAAATAATTGGGTCAATAATCAAGACCTTAACACCTAAAAATATAGTTGGGTTCAGGTTGGGTTTCGGGTTGGGACAAAATTGCTAGGTCAATTAATTATTCTAAGGTTTGGCATGTCTCTCTCATTTTTGAATAGAGAACAATGACCAAAACCCACCCCCACTACATAGATTAGATATGTCCATAAAAGTTTGATTCTAATGTCTGGTTGAAATTTGACTACATATCAAAGCACGTGACCAAAAAAATAGATGGACGAGCGACGGTCTATGTAAATATTCTTCGAAAGTGACTCGAAATCTGGTTTGGTTGACATCATGTCCCCCCTTAGGTGTATAGGCTAGCTGATGATGCTGATTGACATTGTTCTGCTTGTTCACAGATTGTCAGATAGAGGTCACTTCTCGTCACTATGGAAGGATGTCACAGCAGTTACAACATAAAATCCGGATGTCTTAGGCAAACGTTCGGTTTAAGGGAAAATGAGGGAAGGGAATGGAAGAAATACAGTCTCTCCCATGACAGAAAATATAGTTCTCAAGGTAATAATATTCGCATTATTTCCCCGCCTCAAAGCTGTTACATTGTTATTTTTATTTTTTAAACTTCTATTTTTGGATGTTTAATTATTTATTCAATGAGTTCCTTTATTATAAATGATGTTGTTTCTTTTTGACATTAATGTAATGCTATTACAATAAATATAATAGTGCTGGATATCCACTTTAATGTTTATACTGTAAGTTAATTTTTAAACTATTTCATTCAATTGTACATATTATAAAAAATGAGATCCACTTATTAATTAATTAATCGATAACTAAATAATTTTTGTAAATGAGAGGAAGAGAAATTGCGGATAGACACGAGGTAGGGAGGTAACTGATCTTCTTCTTATTCCAAAGTATACATGTAACACCCCTACCGCTAATCTCATCATTAACACTTAATCGCTCATTAATAAATACAATCACAGCGAACAAACCAAATACTACGGAGGGGAAACAATGTCATTAGCCACCCACGTGACTAACAAGGCCTAACTCAAATAGTAACGGTCTGATGGACCAGAATACCCGAGCACTTAAACAAATACAATAACATTCTCTTCCCAATTCTAAACCGAGTCTATTACAATCCTCAATCCATACCATACCGAGTCTATTACAGTCCTCAATCCATACCATACCGAGTCTATTACAATCTCTATGCCGATAACACTTTCGGTCTCACCCTACCAATACATACAAATACAATTGTACTTAATTCAGCTACCCATGTTTAACCACCATCCTCGTCCTACTCTCGAACGGTAACCAGCTCCAATGTACCTGAAATAGTAATGGGTGGCCCCAAAGGGACTCAACTCCTTTGCTGGTCTAGTAGTCGTGCAACCCGCTACTACCGGGTCACACCCAACTAATTGTCGTCGAAGCACGCGATTGATTTTATTTAAATCATAACATGAAGTGCATTAAACATACAACATGCTCACATTATCAAGTATTCAAGTATAGGAATACAATCACAAAACTAACACATTAAGTTAGTTAGTTTACTTAACTTGCTCTTTAGGCCTTGAGGATTTCTACCTCACTAATGCCACTTCTCATGATTCAATACCTTATCCTTTCTCTTCGAATACTTTCCTTGTTCTCTTTGTTCTATAGACACTACAGGTCTCAATCTTATTTCCTCAATCATTCTTCTCTTGAATAATTCTTAAGTCAATACACATGACCTCCGGGCAGAGTCATTCACAAGACTCACCACCGGTGTAACACCCCTACTACGCACTTAACAATACTTGAAATCGCAGCGGAATTTAACAACTAAATAATAACTAAACGATTCGGTGCTACAACGCCGTTAACCACCCACGTGGTCAACAAGGCAGAATAAATACAAGCGTACCGGTCTGATGATTAGACTCCCGAGCATAGAACTAATAACCTTTAAAACATAAACATAATACCGAGTTTGTAACTACATCCATAACTGTAAACTGTACACCACAAACTGTCACTGTGATACAAACGGTACTAAGAGAACAACGCCACGGGAGCACAGGAGCATCCCGGGCTCAACATCCAAAATAACCAAAAGTATTTCTGCAGCCTAGAACCTATAGCCATTCCGCTTCCTCGATCCTCATCCTGCAGTAAAAATATGGAGCCCCCGAGGGGGTCAGCAACCCTTGGCTGGTATGGTTAACGCGCAGCCCATCGGCTACCGGGATACGCGCAACTAATTGTCATGATGACATGGCATTCATTTTGAACATACAACATATATATCACAACAAGAATATTGCACAACAACATCACACATAACATACAAGAACGAATCCTTTTAGGAAACGAACCAACTCAATTAGATCCCATGGAGAGCCTAGCCAGAATGAGAGACTAGCGAATGGAGAGTGTGCTCGGTGACTCAGTGCGTCAGCTACCACATTTGCTTTCCCCTCTTTGTACTATAAATTGATGTCGTAGTCGTTTAAGAACTCGAACCACCTTCTCTGTCTCATGTTCAACTCCTTCTGAGTGAACAAGTACTTTAAACTCTTGTGGTCGGAATAAATTGTCACACTTACCCCATACAAATGATGTCGCCATATCTTCAATGCGAAGATATGGCACCCAATTCTAAGTAGTCGTGGGTAGAGTAGTTCTCTTCATGCTTCTTCAGCTGTCGGGAGGCGTATGCTATGACCTTCCCGTGTTGCATCAACACACAACCCATACCTCTGCCTGATGCGTCGCAATAGACCTCAAACCCATCTGGACCGTCTGGTAAAGTCAGGACTGGTGCAGATGTCAGAGCATCCTTGAGCCTCTGAAAAGAACTCTCACAGTCATCTGTCCACTCGAATGGAGCATCCTTCTTCATCAAGGAAGTCATCGGCTTCGAGACACTGGAGAAGTCCTTCACAAACCTCCTATAATATCCTACCAGACCGAGGAAGCTCCGAATGTCGGTAACTGTCTTCGGCCTAGGCCAAGTGCGCACTGCATCTATCTTTGCCGGATCAATAGCGATCCCGGCCTCAGAAATCACATGACCTAGAAAGGATACTTGGTTCAACCAAAATTCACACTTTGAAAATTTCGCATATAACTGATTCTTTCTCAATGTTTGCAACACACTTCTCAGGTGGCTTTCGTGCTCACCCTCGATTTCGAGTACACAAGAATATCGTCGATGAAGACTACCACTGACTTGTCCAACTGATCTTGGAACAAGTGGTTCATTAAGTCCATGAACTTGGCTGGTGCATTGGATAAACCAAACGGCATAACCGTAAACTCATAGTGTCCATATCTGGTTCTGAATGCGGTCTTCTCAATGTCACTCTCACGGATGGCAATCTGATGGTATCCGGATCGTAGATCTATCTTGGAGAATATTGATGCTCCTTTCAACTGATCAAATAAGTCGTCGATGCGTGGTAAAGGGTAACAATTCTTCACCGTAACTGCATTCAGCTCTCGATAGTCAATACACAGGCGGAGGCTACCGTCCTTCTTCTTCACGAAGAGGACCGGCGCTCCCCATGGTGAAACGCTAGGGCGGATAAATCCCTTGTCGAGTAGGTCTCTCCAGCTGCTCCTTGAGCTCTGTCATCTCTGCTGGAGCCATACGATAGGCGCCTTCGCAATTGGTCCGGTGCCCGGAACCAAATCAATCTCAAACTCAACTTCCCGTGCTGGCGGCATGCCCGCAGTTCTTTAGGAACATCAGGAAACTCCGACACTACCGGCACATCTGGGCTAAACTCTGGGTCTCTCTCTATGTCCTGGACATAGCAGAGGTATACATCATTCTCTCGTCGTAGTTCACGATACATAGCCATGGCGGTGATGATCTGAGTCGAAGGCTCCCTGGGCCTCTGGCGTAAGATATAGTAACCCCAGACGGACTCCGAAGAAGCAGACGATGCTCGGCACACAGGATTCTGCCCTTGTACCACTCCAACCAGTTCATCCCGATGATCACATCAAAACCAAGTCCCTCGAACTCTATCAAGTCGACCGGAACTCTTCGTCTCTGATTCGTACAACAACATCTCGGTGGTAGCGGGTACACCTGATCCGCTCTTTCGACGGGAGAGTGACTAGGAAGTCTGGCATCTCATCACCGTCTAACCCCAGCCTCTTCGCAAAAGATAGCGAAATAATGTATGTGAGGCTCCCGAGTCGAACAAGATCGAAGCGTCCACGCCATTGACTGGAAAGGTACCGGTGAGGATTGTGTCGCTCTTACCGGCTTCTGCCTCATTGCAGACACTCAGTATACCTCCGTTCCGAGTGCACCGCCTAATTCATTGGCAAACTAATAAGCATTGGTAATAACACGGTTGATATACTTCGAACAACTCCACTTTATTCATTAACACACTCTTCTTACAACATTCGTTGCTTACACTGTTGACATAACTACACATACAACATCCTTAACATACACTGGTTTAACACATTACATGATTATACAAGGCTTTAAAACTGTCTGAAGGTCAAATTCAAACGTCCGGGTTTCATGTGTGTTGGCATTGATCACTGCCGATGGTGCGGTATTCAGCTTGATCTTCTTGATGCCATGATATAGCATCCTTGACTGCCCACCCATGATTAGTACATCTCCTGATTTCAACACTAGCTTTTTCACGAGATCAGCACGCTTCTGCTCGCCGTACACAAACACTGCGGTGTCACCAATGGACCAAGACACCACGGGTACTCCCTTACTTAGAGACTCGGGTGACTCGTCCTTATCTTGGTGTAATCCTAACCGTCCACCTTCTGGTAGAAGTTCACAATACATAAATTCGCTTTAACACTTGGTATTGAATCTGATTCAACTTGCTGAGCAATTCCCACGGCGTGGTTAACGACCGCATGGAACTCCTCAGTATCCTTGGTACAGTTGCTCCATCTTCAGCTCGCTTGTCCTGATATGTCTTGGTGTAAGGATTCCAGTCCTTACCCATGCACATCATCTTCAATTTCATCTTCGATCCGCTCGGGTATTCGGGTGTATAGAAACCTCCGGGTGCTGCTCCCATTCGTCGCATTGTCGGATAATGTGGATTTGTGCTTCCGATGTCAGGTATCCATTTAAGAGTATCATACCTGGTTGGATGACCTGACATTGCTGCCATTGGAAAGTCGTGATGTTGATGGTGGTCTTTTCAGGGTTTGGTGTGGGTGGGATTGGATAGCAAATATTGAAGGTTCCTAAGTTTTCAAATTACCTAATTAGGTGTTCTCACATTATACTTTAACTGTTTACTTACATGGTTGTTTACTTAAACTCACTAACACACATGCATGAAATGCGGTATGCAATCACTTATTTCATTCAACAGTTTAGGCGGTATCTGGTCTAGAAGAGGGCCCTGGCGCTTCAGACCGGTCCACCACATTCAGGGCGGCCTTGCCGGATCCCGACCCCTTCCCCTTCTGGGAATCTGCGTACCTCTGATCTGGGGGTGGCTGATTCGCCGTCTTCGGGCCATCGGTGGTCACGGTGGCCTTACCCTTCCACTGCCCCTTAGGCCTGTAGTTTTTGCCATTCGGGTTTTGCCAGCACTCGTAGTCGCGGTGTGCCATCTTCTTGCAGTATCGGCACTGTACATCATTGCCCTGCAGTCCTTGTCGGGGTGGTCTCCGTTACACCACTTACAGTAGTAGTGGCTCTCCGGTCCAGAGCCCGCGCTAGCTGCTAACACATCACACACTCAGTACATTCTTCTTCACAAAATAACAACACACTCTAGAATTCGGTATTCGAATTTGATTAATTACCCTTGGGTGGGTAAGAGCGTAAAGGCTTGGCCGCATATGCGTAGGTGAGCTGCAGAGGCTCCTCAGCAGTGGTGGTCTGGGCTTGGCCTTTGCCACCCTGTTGCTGTCCTTTCTGGGACTGGGGGTATGTCTTCTTCTTCTTTCCTCCTCCCCCGCCCTTGCGTGCCTAGACCCTCGCTCATGGCCTTGCGCTTGAGTGCACTCTCCTCGTCCCTCAGACGGACGGTGATCTCCACAATAGCACGGCATGGTAGCACTCCTATATTTAGGGTGTTAGTTATGCCCCGCAATTCAACCTCACAATTACATTAATACACTGCACACACTTATTCACTTCATACTGTAGTTTATTACCTGCAAAGTAGTATACCCGCTTGGCCCCATACCGTAGCGTAGGTGGTAGCTCAATCCGTTGTAGAAACGGTTCACTAAGATCCGGTCTGAGTAACCCAGATCCGGCAGCAGATTGATAAGTCCGATGAAAGCGGTGTAGTACTCATCAATCGTCATCTTATCCCCTTGCCTCAAGTTGTCGAGCTCTAGGCGCTTAGCCTCTTGCCATGGATCGGGTAGTACTTGGCTCGCAGTAGGGCCGTGTACTCCCTCCACTGGAAGGTAGGATCACCAACTCTGCCCTCCCTTACCAGCTTCCACCTCTGAGCCGATCCCTTCAAGTAGTAAGCGGCTAGACGAACCTTGACCTCCTCGGGCACATTCAAGGTCTCGTAGGCTCTCCATCTCGGAGATGTACGCCTCCAACTTACCAGGGTCGGTCTCCCCACTGAATGACGGGGGTCTCAAATCCGCCAACGCCTTGACCCAATTGGTCTCGCGCGGCTGTGGTTGCGGTGTGGCCCTTGTTGACCCACACCGCCTTGCTGCTGCTGCTGCATCGCAGCTACCAACTGTGGGACCATCTGGGCTACGCGCCGCCGCAACAACGTCGGCATGACTTGCGCCGTAGGGTTCTCTCTCTGGTTCCCGGTATCACCAGTACCGCGTCCGCGGCCTCGACCTCGTGGTCTACCTGACATCTGAATTCACATGAACATTTATTAGCACTGTGCTTGCACACTTATCGGTCCAACGGTTGTAACATCTTCCCGACATTAAGGTATCTCCACACTTAGTTAGTGGTTAACCCTTCCACAACTGTTCTCTTAGGTAACTATGGTTAGGTTTCCTAACTCGGTATATTCCTAAGCTCGGTATTCTAGTCATCAGAGTGATACTTCGCTCTGATACCACTTTTTGTAACACCCCTACTACGCACTTAACAATACTTGAAATCGCAGCGGAATTTAACAACTAAATAATAACTAAAACGATTCGGTGCTACAACGCCGTTAACCACCCACGTGGTCAACAAGATAGAATAAATACAAGCGTACCGGTCTGATGATCAGACTCCCGAGCATAGAACTAATAACCTTTAAAACATAAACATAATACCGAGTTTGTAACTACATCCATAACTGTAAACTGTACACCACAAACTGTCACTGTGATACAAACGGTACTAAGAGAACAACGCCACGGGAGCACATGCGCATCCCGGGCTCAACATCCAAAATAACCAAAAGTATTTCTGCAGCCTAGAACCTATAGCCATTCCGCTTCCTCGATCCTCATCCTGTAGTAAAAATATGGAGCCCCCGAGGGGGTCAGCAACCCTTGGCTGGTATGGTTAACGCGCAGCCCATCGGCTACCCGGATACGCGCAACTAATTGTCATTATGACATGGCATTCATTTTGAACATACAACATATATATCACAACAAGAATATTGCACAACAACATCACACATAACATACAAGAACGAATCCTTTAAGGAAACGAACCAACACAATTAGATCCCATGGAGAGCCTAGAGAATGTTGCCAAACCCATGCCAAGCGCGTTACATAACTCGTTACCGTCCTGTTAGATTGAACGAATAACTTAACACAAGTTGCCTCGGATATAGTGATCCAAGCACACCGAAAAAAACATAGTATGCCCCTGTGGCCCGACGTGAGTCAGTAAAATAGCCTTGGCTAAGCTAAAGGGAAGGTTGGAAACCAAATTGGAAAAACAACCATAACATACAGAGAGAATCAAACCGGTTATGAAATCGACTCCCATACTCACACGCGTGGCCGGAACAGACCGGACTCCTCACTTCCCCCGTTAGCACTTGTTAGAAGTTCAACATCGAACTCAACAAACAATCACATACAAGTGGTTAAGTCTTGTTAGACACACGCAAGGGAATGGAGTCACACTTAACAATACAATAATATTTAACCAGTAAACTCATTACATGACTTAAGTCTTACAAGGTCATAAACACACAGAAAAACAACAACACACAACCGGTGTAAACCGGTAGGCAACAGACTGCAAGAAAACCATACCTTGGTCCTTGCTTCGACTGGTTTCCACCGTAGGTCACTCCTATACATGATTAATAACGTCGGTCAATTTACTTACTTAACTTCGAATTTTACTAAAAATTTTACATGGTTATATGACATGTTTTAATGTCCAAACTTATCCTTGATTACCTTCATCATACCCCCTAGGGTTAACTACTTAAGCCACTATTTGTTTGTTTTTTTTTTACAAGTTTTGGTCCGACCGACCTTACTGACCGACCTTACACAAGGTCGGTCCATTCCAGAACATATTACCGTCAAAATTTCTACTCCGACCCGACCCTTGCAAGTTCGTCTATTCCCGAGAGTTTTTTCCCTTTGAAAACTCAGGCCCGGCCGATCTTGGCAAGTTCGGTCGCAAGATCGGTCGATTCCCGAGACTTACTTACGTATAAAGATTTAGGCATGACCGACCTTGTAAGTCCGGTCCCAAGGTCGGTCTATTCCAGAGACTCAATCCGTACTAAAATCCATGCCCGACCGACCTTGCAAGTCCGGTCCCCAAGGTCGGTCCATCCTAGAGACCATTTCTCGCAGGGTAAACTGGGCTCGACCGACCTTGCAGGTCCGGTCCCCAAGGTCGGTCTGCTCCAGACCCTTGTTTTTAATTGTCCATTTAACTCCAAACTTCACCTCATATCCTAGTATGTTCTACTAACCTTATTTGGGCACTTCAAACACACCTTAAGACCTCCATTAAACTCCTTAAATCATTTCATCAAAACCTCCTCAACCTTACACAAATTCCTATACAAAGGTTGGCACATGGCAATACTTTGTCCCTAAGTTTGCATGGGGGTTTTATATACCTATGACTAGCACTAGTCTCAAATGTTTCCTCCTACTACTACTACATTCTCTCCCAAACATCTTTTCTTCCTAAACCACTAAGATTGCACAAGTCCTAACACAATTCCATCATGAACTTGAAGTATCCCAAAACACTCATTTGCATTCTAAATCCTCTAAAATGATGCTTAAGTCCTTTTACAAACAAAACCATACCCTTAGTACAGTATTTTTTTTCCTAGTAGAACACTTAACCACCCTAAACACTTCCTAACTCATCAAAACTCATTTTAAAAACACTTAAAACTTCTTATACATCATCTAAATTTCGACATGGGTTCTCCTAGAACTTTACTAAGCCAAAACACATTGTTTTCACCACTAAACATTCAAGAACACTTAGATCTATCAAGAGCATTCTTGTACACAAAACTTCACTCATTTAACACTACATCACAAATAGTGCATAATTTAAATTGCTTGGCACTTAGGCCCTTAAATAACATGGCTCTTAGGCCCTTAAGATGCATAAACCTTAAACACTGAATTTCCACAATATATTTGCCTTTGACCTGCAAATACACTCAACACAACATATGCCCTTTTACTAGTCTCCTTGAGAACATTTTACTAAGTCATTCACCATTGGCTCCTTAGATCATTTTAATAAGCAACATAATCTCATTTCTCCTAAGACTTTAAACTACATTAGGTTAGCACATTTACCTCTTCTTCCTCACAACTTCTTTCTTGTTTCCTTGTTTAAAATCGGTAAGGATGTTTGATTGCTTGTCAACTTCTAAACAATATACAAATAATGAAATGAGTATTCAAGCTTTAAGCTTCATCTCATTGTAAACCCTAAATACTATACATATATGTCTTAGAACATTTATATGATCGTTTTACCTTGGATATGAAGAGAGTTTGGATATGTAGCAAGAGAGGACTCCACCAAGCCCTAGGAAGATTCAAATGAAGCTAAAAAAGAGCAAGGTAAAGGGCACCATTAAGGGTGTTTTTCGGACAACATACAAACATAAAGGAAATGGAATTTTTCTTTGAGTTCCTTACCTAGAAGCAAAGGAGAACAATAATATGTAAAAAGATGAGCTCAAGCTCCTCCCATGGAGATTCCTCTTGGCACCAAATGGAGCTCTTGGAATTTTGAGAAGATAGGAATGAAGAGCTTGATGAGACTAGAAGGATGGTGGTCTTAGTTTTTGATTTGGCAAAGTGAGCTAGGAGATAATGGCAATGGAAGTTGGTGTTGGTGTTGGTACTATTGCAAAACCATGAATGGAGAAGGTAGAAGAGAGGTTGGAGACGTGGGAAATGAAGAGGGAAAGAAGAGAATGAAGATAAGTTTGCTAGTTTGGATATTTAAGTAGTAAAGCAAATAGTACTCTTTACTTTACTTAGCTTATTTTTTTTGTTTAAGTGTGGTGAGTCACCAAGAAAACCGGCCCCCATATTATACTAAGGGGTATTTGAGTCTTTGTTGACCAATTGTCACACTTATATTGACATATGTTATAAACTTGGTTAATTTGGTTACTATTCACAAAACAAGGCACATAGTTGTGAAATTTTTGATTTCCCATTGACTTAGACTTCCTAATGTGATCTAAGTAGTACACATGTTAATTAAAGAGTAATGATGGACATTTAGCCACTCAAAACTCATTTACAACAATTTTTCAAAAACGTGCTTTAAGACTCCTTAAAGCACATTTTGTGTTTTAACTTGTTTTCAAGCTTGGTTTTCTTTGGTAATTGGTTTAAATGTTCATTAATATATAAATAAGGTCTTGGTAAGCTCATTAGGTCTTAACCAAGCTTATCCCAAGCTTAGAGCACATTTTAGCCTTTATTGACCTTAAGGTATTTATTTATGTTTTCTATCTATGGTTTAAATTGTTCTCTAATGTTTCTAAGACTATTTTTAGTCTTAATATACCATATTTTAATGTTTAAACAATATACTAAGGTTTAGGGTATTTCAACCGGGCTTTCAAAGTGCTAGTCTCCCCAAAGTTCGACCCCCAACCTAATATTAAATACAGGAATCATATAAACAATACTTTTATAACAACTTAACAATATTCTTACTAGCCCGGACACAAGGTCCAACAACACATCACATTCAGACATAGCGGTCCTCTCATCAGAGTTACCATGTAATACATGTAGATTATATAGAAGTCGCATCCACATAATCTCGTCTAATAGCTTAGGGAAATTTTCCCCCCCTTTCCGTCTTAAGGGGTGCCCCAACTTTACATTATACATGCTCATAAGTACAATACAGGTACTTCACCTTCATCTATCTTCAGCTCCAATGGCCTCCTGCAACGTCCTGGTTAGACCAGTCCCTTATATCTCTTCACACTTATGGCGAGTTTCTTAGTCTTAGTACCAAATCTATCATTGTCTCTACTATATGGTTCTCTAATCTAGCCTCTTAGGCTAATTAACATGAACGGATCATTTCGTCTTTTTCTTCACAAACACATAATACATCATGTACTTGCCCAGCTATCGTAATCAAGTCTGTAAGTTACCGGTTCATCCGCTTGCATCATCGTAAGGCACTAATTGATGTGCTCGTGTGCCTTTCTGGCCAAACGAAACATTCTTCATGAGGATGACTCTAAGAATCCTGATCTAACCGAACTCCATGTCAGTCTGCGCACATCGGCAATACTTTTTACCTATCCTGACTGACTTCATGTTAGCCCGGATGGTGTACTTCTCTTTAACCTGTTTGTACTTTGGTCCATAAGGAACTCCACTCACATCACCCAGCATAAACGTGCGGCAGGACACCGTTAATGCATGGAAGAAACTATACCTTGACCAAGGATTTAACTGCGTTGTAGCTCACGCTCCTCAGATAGAACTTGTCTCAAATCTCTGATAACATTTTGGTGTTCATGCACATAACATATTCCTAGTACTGGATAGTGCGCTCACTCTAACCATCTGTAGTTTGGAACCCTGTATTAGCTTCAGTCTTAATTTTTCTCTTGTGGATCTCAAGTTCCTGAGAGGATCTGTTATTCCTCCTTCAGACACGATAGTCTTCTACGGTACCCCCCATGTCCCCAACAATCTCTATCAAAGAACCTCTAATCCATTCAGGTGTCCTCATCCAATTAATCATCCACTGGCACTCATCAACAAACACCTCAAACATATTTTAGGGGTGGTCCAGGTTGGCGGGCCCTACTTCCGGAACCATAGAATTCAAACTTTCAGGTGGCATGGCAAGGCTGTCCGAGACCACCAGGTCCGTAGGCCCGAACCAGTTGCAGAACAATCACTCTCGGGACATTTTTAAGTGTGGTCCGGACTTGTTCATGGTCCTAAGTCCCGGACCATAGCAGGAATTGTCAAATTTGACAGTTTCAAACTCTAATAATCCATCCTCAATTCTTACCCAATCTTTTCCTAATATTTCCACATGTTTCCAAGCATGTTATAACACCTTAAAACATGCTCTAAACCTCCTTAAATCCTTGATCAAACCTATTATACATAATTCTTGATAACTCACACAATTCCTCATTTTCATTTCTACACTTATAACTTGATTTCTAGTTCTCTAAGGTGCATATTTTTGCTCATAACCTTTACTAACCCAATTGCTTCACTCATACCATTTTTCTTGACCATACCAAACTCTTCCTAGACATTCTCATCTCTATTACCCAAGTCCAACCTTTACTTTCAAGGTTAACACACACTAGCTCTTTTCTAGAAAATTCCAAGGCAACTCAACATCACGTTTGCTATAGATTTTGCACACTCTATTCCATCCTCTAACCAATACTTAAGATGATTAATACTCAAATCAATGCCTTTCCACTCCTAGTTAACCTTAAAATCTTCAATCTCAAAACATCACCTAAACTCATTTATTCCTACTGTTGAGGCATAAAGGTGTTGCAGAGATAGTCAATCGCCTCGATGGAGTCACTCGTCTTCGACAAAACACAAAGAACAAGTTTCATGCCAAACTATAAAAGAGTCTGCGCAACTGAAGAAGCATCACGGACTCTTTCATGCCGTTATGAATATTAAGGAGCAAATCCGTCAACACACCAATGCTCCAACGGTCACTATACTGCTCCAGTCGACCTCCGGAGTTTACGGCCCAAGTCTGGCGTGAGTCGTCTTAGCACGCTTCCACTAAGTTAGTTCCGAAATTTCGGAACTAACTCCTTCGAGCCGTTGCACTTAGAAACAATATAAGTATGCATGTAATAGTTAGCTTACTGTCGCGCTTTTTAGAGAAATAACATTTAGAGATTAGAGAGAGAGCTTCCTTTGTAATTAGAGAGAGAATTTGTACCAAATTTAGTTAGTGCATCTAGATAGACTCTTTCTAGGAAGATCCTAGTTTTACTACACTTCCATCGAGCTGATCAGAGATTGTATTGGGTGAGTGAGTGAAAACCACGAAGTAGATCTTTTCTACTGAGTGGGCATCGTAAGTTTTTTGTTTTGGCCAGAAAATAAAATAGCTTATTTTGTGTATCTTGCTGAGTTTCACAGAGTCCCTCTACCTTTCGAGTGTTAATTCATTTAGCTCCTCTAAGTCTCTCTTACTTTACTACCTTGAGCAACTGCTTCCGTGCACTTAGTTTGACTAAGTGTTTCTACGTCTCAAGTGTAAGTTTGATTGAGTCAAACCATCTCACAGACTAACACCTTGAGTTGGTTTGAGTCAGTCGTCCGATCCTACACATGGTATCAGAGCCTTGTTTAGGCTGACAGTCAATCAACTAGCAATGGCATACCTCTTCGCCAATCAAAATAACAAATGCACTTCAAGCATCCTAGACTCACCTCCACAAACTACGATCATTAGAAAAATAAGATCTTCTAACAACACCATTGAGTCAGGCAACCTCGAACTTTGGGAGATAGTCAACTGGAGGAGATCTCGTAGTAAATCCAGATCGATCCACATGGGACTACTGCAGATCGCAAAAGGTATGAGCTAAATCGACAAGCATCCCGTGCAATCTACATATGCCTGTCCATTCCAGAGCAAAGAAGAGTCAATCATTGTAAGTCTGCAAACGAGTATGGACTCTTCTTCAAGCAACCCATGAAGGAGTCACTGAACTCAAGAGATGCAAAGCACAAGAACTTCGAATAGACTATGAGAATTTTCTGCAAAAAACCGGTGAGTCTCTAGAAGAAGTGCTTGATCATTTCTATTTACTAACAACTACTATGCAGGAAGTTAACATCTTACTGGATAGAGAGAGTGTCTTGCACAAGCTGCTTGACAGTCTTAGAGAAGACTGGGCAGAGACGGTAATCTCCACCAAAGCATGCAAGGACTTATCCAAATGGAGCTGCCAAGACTTAGGTTCCTATCTACAATCTGTAGATAAGTACAAGAAGAACGTTCAAAAGAAGTGTGGTAATATATCTTCTCCTTCTTCTAGTAAAACTACTATTTTGAATGACCAAGCCTTGCAGGTTAATCGACTCAGTACAGTCAAGAAGGTGCCTATGTCGTTGATACTCAAAACAGACAAGCTAAGGCCGAGTTGGTGGATATTATTGTTGAAGAAAGTGAGGCTGAGACTTTGGAAGACTTTGTCTCATAGTAAAGAACTTCCGAAAATTCATGCGCAACAAACCAAATAGACAGAGTCGATCATTCTCAAATACCTCCAAACAAGTCTTTAACTCTGTCACCTGTTTTAACTGCAATAAACCTGGTCATTTCAAGAAGGACTGCCCGTTACTCAAAAACCAGTATGGAAAATCTCAAGGGAGGTCACTGATGGCAACCGTCGGTTAAGGTGACTCAGACTCTGACGATCAAGACACAGAGTCAAGCGGTCTAGTATGTCTCATGCCATATGATCCAACTGAGTCCATGATCCCCGACAACGTGGGTAACTCGCTCTCATCTTGAGACAAATTTTTATCGTATATCTCCTATGGGCATTATGACTTAATTGCTAAAATTGTCTCTGAGACTACTACACTCTCTTAAAGCTAGTCTTACCACAAAAATTCTGAGTTCACTAATGAACTCGAGATCTCAAACAAAGGGTCTCCTGTATGCTTTGGAGAGATAAGCTTAGGGACATAAAGACTAAGTTCTTCTCTTGCTCACTTAGATTGGACTGACAAGACTCACGGCGCCGGCGTTGATTCCCTTCAAAAGGAACTCGATGACACCAAAAGTCTTAGTCAATCCAACCAAAGCGAGCAAGAAGAGTCACTCACTCTGATTGACTCTCTCAAGCATGAATCTTACTATCTTTACCGATAAATTTGTTCTCTTCAAATGAGTTAAATGCTTCAGAATCCAAAGTCATCTTTTTAAACTCTTTATCAATAACTCACTCAAAAGATGAAACAAAGGAGCACGCCTCTCTCTCAAACCAGTCAATTTCATCAAATAGGTCACTCAATCAGAATTGCCTGAGTGGCCAACTCCAAGATCAAGGAATTTAGTCAAGATTGTGATAATCTCCAAAGGAATTTGAAAAACTCTCCCAGAGATAGTCAATATACAATCTGGAGTTGGATCCACTCAATCCCCAGCCCAAGTGGCATAAAGTAAATTCGATATCCCGAAAAATATGTCAAATCCAACAATAAACCCAAGCGCCAACAACAAAAAGAACATTTGATTCTTGGTGGAAAGGACAACAAAAATATGTCAATCTCCCTCCAACCAAGATTTGTGTTTATTGTGGTAATCTTGGACATCGAGACAGTGCCTATGATAAATTAAACAGAGATCTTTCGTTTAATCTTAAGAGATTCCGGTTAATTCTTGAGGCTCGAGAAAATTAAAACAATCTGGTTTGAAAAGGGAACCCAAGTGCATCTGGGTTCCCAAGACTAACAAATGATCTTGTGTTGTAGGTGAAGGCGAATGAAGAATGCTGGTACTAGATAGTTGATGCTCTCGTCATATAACTAGCGATCCAAATCAATTCAATTCACTTTCATCCTACAAAGGAGGTAAGGTTACTTTTGGAAACAACAACCAAGGTGAAATCATGGGAGTTGGCTTTGTAGGTAACCCCTCTAAATTTAAATTTGATGAAGTCCATCTGGTCACTGGACTTCAACACAGTCTGTTAAGTATTTATCAAATTTGTGATAGATTTAATTTTGGTACTTTTCTCATCTTCAGATTGTAAAGTTTTTTATATGAGCGTACAGGTTCTTTAAAAGTCATTGGACGTAGAGAAGGAAATCTCTATAAAATTTGCTTAAACTCAATCAAGCCAGATGACCTAGTCTGTCTAAATGTGCATTCCAAGAATTCACTATTGTGCACACCAGACTTGGTCACGTAAATCACAAGTTGCTGAATAAGCTCAAGAGTAAGGACTTGGTGATTGGTTACCCGATACAAATTTTGACACAGACTCCATCTGTGAAGCATGTATAAAAGGTAAACACACTCGGTCATCCTTCAAAAGTAAGTTAACTCTCTCTACTAGCTCTCGTTAGAATTGTTCCACATGAATCTTGTTGGTCCTATGCATACTCAAAGTAGAAACAGTGGTACGAGTACATTCTGGTCATAGTCGTGATTATTCTAGATGGACTGGGTCATCTTTCTGTCTGCTAAGGGATGAACAACCTTTACGGAGTTTGCTAAACTCCATAAAATGCTTATCAACAAATTCTCATTTACGTTAAAATCTCTGAGAAAAGACCAGAAAACTGAATTTTGTAACAAGTCGTTTGATGTGTTTTGCAGGGATAACGGAGTCGATCATCAAGTCTCATCCGCAAGAACTCTAGTGTAGAACGGAGTCGTTGAATGAAAAAATAGGACTTGGTCGAGATGGCGTGTACCATGCTTATTGATAGTCAACTAGCCCATCTACTTGGCAGAAGCTATCAAAACACCCCTTTCTTCACAAGACTCCTTACGAACTCCTCCGTCAACGCAAACCAAATCTTATTCATCTCAGGCATTTCGGATGTAAGTGTATATACATAATAATGGTAAGGACAACTGGGTAAGTTCTCTCCAAGAGTGATGAAGACATATTTATTGGTTACTCATCTAAAAGCAAAGCTTATCGTGTTATCAATTTTAGAACTCAATGTTTAGAAGAGAGCCCCCATGTCAAGTTCGATGAGTCTCACAATGTTGGCTCATCTTCTGATTAACTTGACTTTGCTCCAGACGATTTTCTCACTGACCCACACTTCATCACCGTTCCTATAAGCAGACTCCAAGACACCAAATCTATCCCACATGAAGACTCCCCAGGAAAAGAAAGCCATACCTCTGACACCACTGATACTGACAATAACTCTGATACACTCCATCCTCAAAATTTGGATTTTGACTCCACCGAAAATGACACACCCCTCCTGCTACACATTGACAGTTCCAAAAAAATCAGCTCACCCTCTTGAAAACATTTATTAAACCATATTCAGGTGTTCAAACACGCTTTCAAGCTATGTAAAACCTATGTGCCTTTGGTGTCTTCCTCTCCAACACTGAACCGCGAAATATAAAAGAGGTTCTTCTAGATATTGATTGGGTCACTGCTATGCAAAAGGAACTCAATTCCCTTCAAAGACATGTTATTTGGGAATTAGTCCCTCGACCCGCGCATCAACAAACCATTGGCACTCGTTGGGTCTTTTGTAATATGCTTGATGATGCAGGACAGTTTTCAAGAATAAAGCTTGTTTGGTTGTTCAAGGCTACAATCAAGAAGAAGGGATTGACTACGATGAAACTTTCGCTCTAGTAGCACGTCTTGAAGCAATTCGCATGTTAATGTGTTGGCTGCTTTCAAGGGTTTTACATTATATCAAATGGACGTCAAGACCCCAAGGGTTTTTTTACTTATATCAAATGGGCTATAAGACGGGCCTTTCTTATGGCTATATTGATAGAGAAGTCTACGTCGAGCAAACCCCTAGGATTCACAGACTCTATCCATCCCCTAACTACGTCTATAAACTTTGTAAGGCCCTTTACGGACTCAACAGGCTCCGCGAGCATGGTATGAAAGACTCTCTACATATTCTCTTGCAAAATGGTTTCTCTAGAGGTAACGTAGACAAAAAATTGTTCATTCTTCACTCATCACATGATTTACTTCTAGTACAGATTTATGTTGATGATATTATTTACGGTTCTACCAGTAACACCCTCTGCGAACATTTTGCTAATCTTATGAAAAAAGAGTTTTCCATGAATGAGTTAGGTGAGCTAAAGTTCTTCTTAGGACTTCAAGTTCAACAGGAAAAAGAAGGGATCAAAATCCACCAACAAAAGTACATTAAGGAACTCCTTGAAAAGTACAATCTTACCAATGTCAAGAGCATGTCAACCCCTAGTTGCACATCTGCTAAACTTCATCTTGATGATGACAGAGTCGGTGTCAATGCCACGGATAGAGGAATGATAGGGTCCCTCCTCTATTTGACTGCCAGTCGCCCCGATATCCTCCATGCAGTATCTTTGTGCCCGCTTTAGGCGGAGCCAAAGCAGTCTCACCTTAAAGTAGTCAAACGTATCTTTCGATCCTCAAAGGTACAAGTACACTCTATCTATGGCATCCCCACTCTCTACTTTTAACTTATCTAGTTATAGTGACTCCAATTGGGCTGGTTCACTCCAAGATTAAAAGAGTACTTCAGGTAATGCACAGTTCCTAGTCTTTGTCTAGTCTCATGGTCCTCCAAAAAACAAAACTTTGTTACGCTCTCCACAGCTTAGGCAGAGTATGTCTCTGCTGCGGCCTGTTGCTCCCAACTTATTTAGATGAAACAATAACTCCAAGACTATCACATTACCCAAGAACAAATTCCAATCTTCTGTGATAATAAAAGCACAATCAAAATATCTGAAAAACCCAGTCAAACACTCAAGAACCAAACACAATGAAATTCACTTTCATTTCTTGAAGGATTATGTCAAGAAAAAGTTAATTCAGCTTAACTTTGTCCCCCAGAAGATCAACTTGCAAATATCTTCACTAAACCTCTATCTACAGCAAGATTTGAGGCACTTTGATCCACAATTGGGTTGACTCCGTCTACATAGACGGTCGCATCTCCTTGCTCCTTATGCAATCGTCAGCAGGTATGTTCTTAAGTTTCACAGAGTCTGTCCTTGTTTGTGAATAAATCTGTGAACTGTTATGCTTAATCGACTCTACGTCTCTATCGCTACACACACACGTCATCAATCTAAACCGTTCAGCAAAATCCTCGCCCTTGATCTTGTGCACCCGAATTATGTCGCCTGACACACGTAACAGACAATCTCTGCATCTTCTATCAACTTCCTCAGCCTATAACTAGCCTTCATCACTCCTAAGCTTCTTTCACCTACATTTTTCTCACTCAACTCAAATCAATGGCGGGCATTAACTTCAACCGCGTCAATATCCCAGTAGAAATATTCCAAGATCTGATTCGCCTCCAAGCCTACCTTCAGTCCATGGCCACACCTACTCCACCCATAGCCACCACCCATTCTCCCACTAAAACCGCCACCACCCCCCTCTCCCATAAAAACTGTCACAGCCACCGCATTCCACCCACACTCCCTCCTCGTAACCCACACCTCCATTTGCAGCCCCGATTGAGGTTCTTGAAACTGACGCTGAGTAGATAACACCACTCCAAGTTATCCATTCCCCAGCCAAACCACCGTCCCCGCCACCCCAACAGCCAAACCCTAAACTTGACGAACCTGCACAACAACCACCAAACCCTTAACCCCAAAAAATCTCCAACACCCACCCCAGAACAATCACACGAAAAATCTGCAACGCCAACTCCATCACCATCTCCTAAACCTAAAACCCGAAATGAAAATCCTCAGCCAATAGACCTACAGCCAAACGTGTCCTACGATCCTCTGTAAAAGCCCAACCAGTCTCCTCTGCTTCTGGTGAGTCATCCCCGGTCCAAGAGCTACAGGCAGTCAGTCATGACACTTCCACCAGCGCCACTTCGACAAGGTCTCAGAAGCCTCCCAAGCCACAACGACGTAGTGCCAAGATAGACCCTTCATGTTACGCTACTTGTTATCTGATCTGCTGCGGATCGCAATATCGTTAAGGGTAAATTCTTGATTTCTCTTAGGGCATTGTCTACACATCTAGGAGATTTGGTAAAAAGTTGGAGGCTCAGAGTTGAACACATCTATTTTCTGAGGTCTGTGAGTGGTACTCACAAGAGTCCCTCATTTTTATCAAAACCTTGTTATTCGAAATGTGTGCGGCACAGTCTTTCGTCAATTCCACCGCCATTTTCTTTGATCTTGAAAAACTTTCTGAAGTCCTCGGAGTCCCTCACAAAGGTCTACAGTTCTAGGAAAAAGGAGTCCTTCGTGATATCCCCAGAGTCCCACACACCAATATCTACCACTTTTTCTCTTCCAAAAAGAAAGTGGGTTCTCCAATCCCAAGAGGTGATCTTTCCATACTCCACAAACTTATTCATATTCTGGTCATTTAAAAACATTTTCCCAGTAAAGAAGGTAACCACATCGTCAACTGTCTTGATCTGACCATTATGTACTGCATTCTCAACCGTCACCCTCTCAATTTGGCCTACTTAATTCTGAATCATATGGCCCAGTCCGTCGATACTCCAAGCATTCCCTAGGTTATGTGTTCTGGCTCCCGTGGGTCTTCAAATTCTTTCAGGTACCTCTGACAAAATCAACGCCAGAGTCCATCGAGGAAGCAGACCCATCAACCTCCGTTATCTAAACAGGCTCACTTCAATCGACAAATCTCAGCTGCTACCTCCACCGTCAACTCCGACGATGCCTTCTCCTTCAACTTCACAAGAGACAGTCACTCAAGACAGACTCCTTCAACTTATGGAGAAGGTCGAGCGACTTCTTACTCAGGCGGCAGAGTTAGCCCAGAGCAACTTAAGGATGCTAGAGAGACTCAATGGACTCGAGAAGGTTGTGAAGGTGATGCGGGACACTCTCCTTGACCTTCAAGCTGCGATTAACCCCATTCCCGATCCCTAGCTTAATGGGGTGTGTGTGTGGTGTTAGAACTTAGGTCGTTTTTAAGTTCTAAACATTGTTTATAGATTGTTCATGAGATTGTTGACTGACTTTTGTGACTGATACGACTTCCCTCTGATGAAAGAAAAAGAGGAAAGAGGTGAATCCCGTCTGGTGTACGGGCAACTCTTTTGTTTTTGAGTTGCTCTTAAGTTTTTGCTGTTGGACTGTACGGATATGTGATTATCTGCCTGCTTGACTATGCTCATTACTGCCTATGCTTACTATCTATTTTCTCATTGTGCTATTATCTACATGGTGTCTCTCAATGATTAAGGGGGAACCAAAATGGAGTCCCTGGACTTTGAGACTTTTTATATGCTTCGATTAAGGGGGAACTTCGACAGGGGGTTCCACTAGTTCTTTGTGTTTTCATCTTTTTCAGGATTGACTCAATCAGGATTCACGGAGGTTTGCTATCATTAGCAATAAGGGGGAAACTGTTAAGGCATAAAGGTGTCGCAGAGATAGTCAATCACCTCGAGGAGTCACTCGTATTCGACAAAACACAAAGAACAAGTTTCGTGCCAAACTACAAAAGAGTCTGCGCAACTGAAGAAGCATCATGGACTCTTTCATGCCGTTGCGAATATTTAGGAGTGAATCCGTCAGCACACCAATGCTCCAACTATACTGCTCCAGTCGACTCAAGAGTTTGCGACCCAAGTCTGGCGTGAGTCTTCTTAGCACGCTTCCACTAAGTTAGTTCCGACAATTTCGAACTAACTCCTTCGAGCTGTTGCACTTAGAAACAGTATAAATAGGCATGTAATAGTTAGCTTACTGTCGCGCTTTTTAGAGAAAAAACATTTGGAGATTAGAGAGAGAGCTGCCTTTGTAATTCAGAGAGAGAATTCATACCAAATTTAGTTAGTGCATTTAGATAGACTCTTTCTAGGAAGATCCTAGTTTTACTACACTTTCCATCGAGCTGATCAGAGATTGTATTGGGTGAATAAGTGAAAACCACGAAGTATATATTTTCTACTAGGTGGGCATTGTAAGTTATTTTGTGTTGGCCAGAATTAAAATAGCTTATTTTGTGTATCTTGCTAAGTTTCACAGAGTCCCTCTACCTTTTAAGTGTTAATTCATTTAGCTCCTCTAAGTCTCTCTTACTTTACTACCTTGGGCAACTGCTTCCGCGCACTTAGTTCGACTAAGTATTTCTACGTCTCAAGTGTAAGTTCGATTGAGTCACACCATCTCACAGACTAACACCTTGAGTTTGTTTGAGTCAGCCGTCCGATCCTACACCTACCGAAATTTTGTTATAGTTTCCCTACAATTCTAACATGCCCAAGTGTTCATATCATTCACCTAATTCAAAACTACCAAACCTATAGTGAGTTCTACCAGCACATAATTCATCCAAGTATTATCCACCATTCACCAATAACATTATAATGCAATAAACAACCCACTTGGCTCCAAGGCCCTTAAATCACACAACAATTTATCAATGCATTAAGTACAACCACAATTCTCTCTCACATCAACCAACCACCTTCCAACTCATATTTTGGGGTTCACTCTTTTAAATTCCCATCCCAAAATTTCTAAAACATATTGGGTATACATTAAGGTAGATTTATTACCTTAAGCTTCCAAGTTTGCATTTCTCTTCTCCTCTTCTCTTTCCTCATTCCATTTTCGGTCAAGGGGCAATGTAATTGCCAAGTTCCAGCCTAACATTAAATGAAGAAATGAGATTAAGTAAAGACACTAACTCATTAATTAACTCAAGAATACAAGGAAATGTTTAAAACACTAGACATGGGTATTACTGTGGAACCCTAGAATTTGTTTTTAGTCATGAATCAAGAGGGAGTTCCAGCCACAATTTTTAGGCTTGAACAAATGCTCAAACAAAGAAGGAACAAGACCCAATGAGAAGCCAAAAATCGGCCAAGTCAAGGAAGGGAGGCAAAATGAGTTTTCTTGGATTTTCTTACCTTAATGAAAGGGGGGACCATCTAGTCCCTAAAAATGATTTCTTTTTCAAATGGGACTATACCCATGGAGTTCAAATTCATCCTTTTGAGATTTTGAAAAGAGGGGAAGACAACCCTTGATGAGAGGAGTAAGAATATGTAATTATTTTTGAGCTTGAAGCATTGTGTTGGCTTGGGCAAGAGGAGAAAGGTGGGAAGCCATTGATGAGGGATTCAAAATCGCTTCAGCCAGAAGAGAGGGGGAGGAAGACGGCTGGGAGGAAGAAAGGTGAGGAAAGAAGGGAAATGAGAGGAGAGAGGGAGAAAAGGTAACTTATGTACCTTTATACTTTTTCGCTTTTATTTCTTTTTCTCTTCTACTTATAACTAGCTCATTAATTAAAAGAGGGGAGTGTGCTGGACACACTAAAACCAGCCCCATTAATTAGCTAGGGAGGGCATTTTCATCTTTTCGCAAGAAACGCTCGTTAAATTCCTGGTTTGGGCACTATTCACTAATCGGGCCTGTTTTCCGGATTTTTCTCGTTTCTTTAATTTAACGGTTATCAACCCTTAATAATGTTAATATAGGTATATGGCCAACTATAATTTTTACGGGTCACATTTAATTATTACCAATTTTCATATCTTTTCGGGTTTCTCAAAAATGTGCTTTAAGGCTTCATTAGCGTTTTTAACCCATTATATGAATTCATTTTCTTCGGGAATTGTTCCCACATATTATTTAGGCATACTTAAGCCTTGGGAATCCACCTAGGACCCTAGTCGAGGTCATATACCTCCTACTGTTACGTAACGGATGTTTTACGTTTTGTGTTTTTTACGCATTTTCTCTTTTCTTTTGGTTTTACTTTCTTCACCAAAGCTCTTTAGGCATCATTAGGCCTCTAAAAATCATATTAGAATAATTCAATCACCATATTTAAGTTTGGGGTATTTCAATACAAGACCACTATTTATAGATAGTACATGGGGAAACTCTAATTACATATGATATGGAGTCCATTATAAATATATCTATTTATAACACTCCCCCTTAGACGAAACATTTTGTTATATGCTGCCTCATTAAAAACCTCGCCTGGAAAAACCTCGCGGGATAAAAAGCTCGGGCAAAGGAAAATAGTACAGACTTATAATAACTTTACATAGCTATAATAATAAATCATAGATATTTTCACTTGGCATTCACATACAATGAATTCATTGGATGATTTTCATCGATTTCCTTGTTAAAACCTTATCTGGAAAAAAACTCAATGGGAAAAACACCATGGTGAAGGAAAAAGAGTACAATCATCATTTTCCCCTAATGAAAATATCACTTTATTACTTTGATTGTATGCATCCCCAATCTTTAATCGGTCCTGCACCCAGCTACTTGAGAAGCACTTGGTCGAATACATCCATCACTTTTGCACTTTAGCATATTTGCTCTATATTAATATTGACGACTCTTTTATAAGTAGAACTTTTGGTGGTATGCATTTTCTAATCAGTATAGATGTAATCATCTATATCATTGGGTATTAAGCCACAATTCAATTAAACACACCCTCAATAAATCTCTTGACAAAAGTCGGGACTTCAAACACAAGATCAAAAGAGCATTTTAGTCTACACAGGTGTCGGGGACTTGTGTCCGGGTCTAGAGGTTTGAACGCAAGTCAAGACTCCAAAATAGAGGCGCCCGGACTTGTGTCTAGGCTTGTAAGTCCAAACAAAAGTTGGGACTTCAAACAAAGGCTTCCAGACTTGTGTTCGAGCTTGGAAGTCTGGACAGAAGTCCGAAGAAACCTACGTGGTGCGTCTGGACTTTCGTTCGGGTTTTTAAGTCCGGACAAAGTCTGTAACTCAAACCCAAACCTTGTCTTCACATACCGTACAAACTTACATGTCCAGATGGAAATCCAGGTGTAGACAAAACCATCAAAAACCAGAAGAGTCTGTAAGTCTGTCCAAACATGTAATTCCGGCGGACGTCCGGATGGGTTAAAAACTGACAAATCCAGAGACAAAGAACACCCATTTTCACACACAAATCACATCTCAACAGAACAATTTGGGAAACCAATTACCATGGGGTTTGACAGAGTGTAGAAGCAATAAAACCAATCCAGAAACCGCACCAAAATTTTTAAGCAAATAAACATTAAACGAGAACCCTAAATTCTCCAAGGGTGAACATACCCACGTTGAATCCATCTATCACCTACCTTGAATCGAAGCTCTGTAAACCCTCTACTGAATCCACACAGCACACCCTTCAAATCCATACTCGAATCTTAGCAGGCAACTGACCAAATCAACAAGACATTCAGAACCAAAACTAAAAATAGTGAGAGGCAAGACCGAAAACCAACGCAACTAAACCACAATCTCAAACTTGAATGGCAGTAGACTGGAATCCCGGAATCCACACACAGAACTACACAGATGATTGAATACCAAAAGTAGAAGAGCAAGATGGAAAAGGAAGAGTGAGAGATAACGCATAACGGAAATGAGAAAGATGAACATGGAAATGAACGTGAATAGGAAAACTCCTTTTCCTTTTTCCTTACCAAATATCAGATGCGGCAAATTACGTCATTGCCCCTCTTTGAAGAAATTACTAACATAAGTAGTAAAACCTAGCTAAAATGGGCAAGTGCACCCAATTCGTTGCAATATAACAAGTGTCGTATCCACAAGGAAATTGGTTTCTATATCCCAAGCTTGGTATTTTAGTCAAGTGTAAAGAAAAACTATATATGGAGTTTAGGCGAAGGTGAGTTAGTTGTTGAAGACAAAGAAAACAATAAAAAACAGTAAATTAAGTGTTTAATTGGAATGGATGGAGAAGTACCCTAGGATAGTGAGGAATCACTTAAATCACCCAATGAAACTCACAACCATAACTCATTCTCACCTTGTATATTAGAGCTAAAATCAAGAATCCCAAATCATGGAATAATCAATTCTTATCTAATTAATCAAACCTATGAATTAAAGAAGGCCAAAGTTACTAGATAGCATTAAGTACAAGCTCTTAAATAATAGCCCTAAGATTTTACCCCCAAAATCAAGAGTGCAAAAGTTAGGGTTTATCCCTCCTTAGTCCAGTCCCTAACTCAAGCTCAAATGTTGAAAGGAACCACCATAAATGCCATAGTTGATCAAATTAAAGCATTTAATTGATATTGATGGAGATAAAACGAGAGTATTCAATGAGTTAGGTTAAAAGCATTCAATGAGCAATTTTGGGGTCCAATCTCATCCTAGGATACAAAATAAGACTACTCAGCCATTAAAAAGGGATAGAGAAAGGAAAGGAGAGATTTAGCCCTAGAGCTCCTCTAAGGTAGATTCTTCACTTCCTTCTTCCTCCTCTTCTTTTCTTCTCTTCTTTTCTCCTTCTTTTCTTTTTCAATTTTCTCTCTCCTTTTTAGGTTGTAGTCATGGTGAATGAAGAATGAGGACAGACACCCCAAATTCATCTTTTCAAAACTCAAATCTAGGCATAATTTCCGTCCGATCGACCCACCCTAGGTCGGTCTCGTGGGTCGGTCGACTCTCTGAAGAAGGAGGCACGTGCTCTTCATTTAAGTTCGACTGACCCACCTAGGGTCGGTCCCTAGGTCGTTCGAGTCCAGTAGGGTGTAGAAGAGTTGGGTAGGGTTGGACCAACCCACCTAGATCGGTCCTCTGGGTCGGTCTAGTCCAGTGGGCTCCTCTTTGCACCCCGAATTCTCCCGATGCTTCCCGTTGGCTTGGCATCTTTCCCAAAGTGTTCGATCATTGATGCAACCTCAATTTAAGCTTTCAAATTATACTGAAATGAGTATTTACCTGTTAAAGTATGCCAAAAGTATAAGTTCACTAATAATCACAAAAGTATTCTATTAATGGTGAAATAGGTCATGAATGCACTAAAATAGAGGTGAATAAAGAACCTAAATTCACATAGTTTCACCACTTATCACCTCCTCTTCTCCTCACTTAATCAACCATCAAATGACATATACTTTTACTTAACATAAGGTTAGAAACAAAAACATTCCTTTAAACCTGAAACAAAAAATATGGGAATCACAGTTCCACACAAAATTGCAATGTTATGGAAGTTTCCTTGGCAAATTTGAGTCATCTAAAAGTCGTCGATTATTTGCTTGCATTCTGGATCATTAGCCCAGTAGTTTTTGAAATAAAGAGTCGAGGACCTCTGCACAACAATGGTTGGAGGTTAAGTTTAATCTGTCAAACCGAATCAGGGTATTATGGTGTCCCCATCGTTTGTCCATGAAGGTGCATAGATCTCCCCAAAAACCCAGGTCGATCAACTCCCAGCTACTCAAGCAATTTATGAATGAAGTCATCATACCACGATTGCGATTTCTCTGTCCTCATTGTTCATATCCGAACAAGATTTCATTGAAATCCTCAAATACGAGCCATGGTTGGGCATTAGATTCACACAAGTTCCAAAAAGATACCACATTCTCCACCGATCACTTGTATTAGGTCATCCATAGATTCTTATGCATCTTCATTCCGACTTCATACCTCTTTCGATCCAGCCGTCTATATGATGAGCAGTAAGTGAATGGATATGGATTTCAATTGTGTCACCCCAGAAGAGCGCAATCACACCACTCCTTCCAGTGCTATCGATGATGAAACTTTTAAAATCGTTCAACGTCGACAGAATTGTACCATCTCCACTCGGCAACAATTTGCTTCAATAAGCAGGAAACAGTGAGGGGATTAAGAGCGGAGAACATCCGATACCCACTGAGAATTAGGCCTGGCAAAAAAGGAACGAAAACGAATATACGACCCGAAATATGACACGACATTAGCATGTATAGGTATTTAATTTTATATACGAAACTAATTTCGTGTCGTGTATCGTATATACATGATTTATTAACGTGTCGTGTACCGTATCCAATTATATACATACCGTGTATACACGAAATACCTGTAAATAAATCCAATCAAAAATTATGATTATGCAGCACTAATATAACTATCAGCATATCATTAACACCTTACGTTAACTATATCCTTTAGGAGTATTTAACTTTGAAATGGTAAGTTGCTTTTTGTACTTGTAGTTATTACATCTCTCGCACCTTTTCACTTCTGATTACAAAAGGAAACTAGGAAAGTACCCCTATTACAGCTACTCATTTTTCAAGTCATCTTGGGACTGGGTGAGAATCAGTAGAGATATTTTTTATTATCAATTTACCTACTTCATTGTTTTAACCAACTTCCAAGAAAGAAAATGAAAAGCTCCTGTCCATGAAATGAATCGATCGTCTTGCTTCTTTTTTTTTTCTTTCTTTCTAATATGAATAGGCATGTCCACCTGCATCTCTAATCTCTGGCACAACAGGCACTCAGGCAGAACCACTTGCATCTCTATTCTCTCGCACAACAATAGCACCCTGCATCTCAGTTGGATTGAAGACGCGGGGAAAAGAAATCAGTTCATTCCAGAACAGGTATTTTGCACAAACTTATCTTCTTTTATGGGGATTTAACAATATATGTATGCTAACTTGTTGGATATTTTGCTTTTTATTTTTGAACTAGTGATGAGCTCTTTGAAGAAACCTGGGTCGTGCAATATATGTATGCTGGCAATTTAACAATATATTTATATCTGGCGACTTAGCTGCTTCTTAAGCATCTTGGTTGTCCAAATCCAGCTTCCGGATCCCATTCTTCTCATTGCGGAGGCACAGTATTTCATAGGCAGTCTTCCCATGAATATTCTTTGTTGCTGCTGCCCATTCGGAATTCACGCACACATTTTTTCATAGGAGAGCAACACAGTGTACATACATGATACATTTTATGAGTTATAATGAGGATGCTCTACTTGTGCTGCACAGGGAGTTGATGACTACTCGTATTCCATACTTCTACTGCTTAATTACTTCTCTCTGCCACTGCTACTTGTGCTGATTTTTGTATACTCATTTTGTTTTATTGAAATGAAACCATCAGTTTCTATGAGTAGCACTAGTAGATACGTCTTCATTTTGAAAACAATTTCCACCCAATCCTTAAAATCTAGGATAAAGAATGAGAACTAAATTTCACATTGATGATGAGGCAATACTGCATGATCATTTCAAATTCGTATCATCAAATATTTGCATGTTTTCCTATTAAATATATGCAGTAGTCCATATTACTTGTTAAATACATAGAAACTCTTATAGTTTCAAATTCTAGTATTGTTCTGCGTATCTTATTTATTTTCTCTAATGATTGTAGTGATCAAGGAGGAAGATGAGCTGTCAAAAGAGTTTGATGAACTCATACTTGTGGACAAAGAGTCAAGTTCCATTACTGTTCCAGCTTCCGGTGAACAATGAAGAAAAATTAATGAAGCTTTTGTCATTTTTGATCCATGTTTTGGTTAATGTTAGTGAGTTTGAGTTCAATAGGTATAACTTTTGATATAAGAAAACAAATTTTTCGCACTTTCCAACATTTTTTAGCACTTTTTATTATTGAGTTTGAGTCGGACTAAACTTGTATTAGTATATTCCAGTTTTGATATTTCAGTTACTTTCGTGTTACTTTCGTTTACTCGTGTATACACGTATTAGTTTCGTATATTTCGTTTCGTTTACAGGTTTTTTGAATTTCGTTTTCGTATATAGAATTTCATATACGAAAATATTTTCGTGTCGTATACCATGTATCTTTATGTAAATTTCGTGTCATGTATCGTTTTTATCATGTACACGATACGAAAATACGATTTGACAGGCCAACTGAGAATTTGAGAGGAGTCCCAAGCCTTGACAATTAGTTGCCAAGATACTCATTGGGCAAATAGTAGTGACAAAACTAAAAGAAAAAACGTTAAGTATTGGAAAACCGAATGCTATAACTAGAGAGGTTGAAACTTAACTTGTGACGAGATTGAGAAGGAGGGAGTGCGCTGCTGAAAAATTAGCAATCGGAACACCCGCATGCAAGGAAGAAGGTGGATGAGGAGAATGTATGCAGAGCAACCCGTTGAGAGGGTGAAGGTTATGCATGAGGCATAATCTTTAATAGTCACAGATGTCAAGATTTTGCATTAGGGGATTGCCAAGCCAGTTTAGCAGAAGTGAGTACCAAGTAAAAAGGAATCACATTTCTTCCACCAATGTAGAACGACCCATAGAGGGCAGCAGGTATCACATCGCTATTGTAATACAATTAACAAAACGACAAAAGATCAAATCTGGTTAGACTTGATGACTACCATCTGGTAAAGAAACTTTTTAAGGAATAAAAAGCCAATATCAACATTCAGCCTTCCTAATATACATGTTTCTTTTCCTCTATGTTTCCACCACATCTTACTTCCACAATTCTTCCATGGGGATTCCACGATCCTCTGCCACTTCACTAAACTGCTTCATTTTCAAACAAGCCATCACCGTGGCTCTAGCATTGTTCAGAGCATTGTTGCTTCCCAGTTATTGCTTCCCAAGTGCATTCTCAACCCCAGCCATCTCCAAAACAATCCGGACACTTCCTCCTGCAATAACTCCTGTTCCAGGAGTGGCTGGTCGAAGCATCACCGACGCTGCCCCAAAATCTCCATCAGATCTGGAAGATTATATAAAAGTTAGAAGAAAGAGAAAACAATGAAAGACTACCAATGACTACCAGGGAAAATGATAAATCAGCAAGGAGTGCCAAATTGGAGTTGTTTCTAAGTCTGTATAACGAGATACACCCAGAAACGTGGTAAAAGCTAGTGAATTGCGCTTGATAACTAAACAATGAGGTAGCCATGAAGATTCAGGATGAAAATTTGGGATGAAATAAAGCTTATGGCCAGATATTGGACAGACATCAGAAGGATTAGTTGTAAGCTGCAGGATTCTTAGCAAATCCTGAACACATCTTTAGCATACAACATCACTGATTAGATCAAGCAATGAAGGGCAAAATAATAGAGTAAAGAGCTAAGTCATCAAGCGTATGTTCTCAGTAATTCTGTATTCCATCCAAACGCTCACCCACACGCAAAATTAAAATGGCCAAACATGTAAGTTGAAATAGAAAATTTTTTACCTGTGAGGAATGTCAGATACTTGGTCATGGGTATTGTGATTATATTTCTCCTAGCATCAGCAGCTGCCTTCTCAACAGCACCAACAACTTCCCTAGCCTTGCCATGGCCAACGCCTACATGTCCTTTCTTATCTCCCACGACCACAATTGCTCTGAACCGCAATTGTTTGCCTCCCTTTACAACCTTCGTCACCCTCCTCACCTATATCATTTAAATTCAAAATCAAGTTCCAGCGTCCGCTGATTTAAGCCAACTGAAGTTCATTGAAACAAACAAGCAAAACGAGCAAAACAATCAAACTCGGTTCTCAGAAAGACAAGCTGACGATCCACAAAATATGAAACATTCCCCAGCTAATGCTTCTTTTTTTAACTATTTCACCCTTGTATCAGCTACAGCTCCCCAATTACGTCGTCAGGTAATTATCCACGTACAGAATGGCGATGTGTAAATTGTAAGAAAAACACGGACAAATTCAGCACAGTCAATGCGAATATTTCTAGCTAGTACAGTCAAAAGAGCGAAAACAAGTGGTATTTCCCGTGAAAATTTGAGAAGCAACAACAAAAAATTTAACATTTCGACCTGGACAACGCGCTCGTCGAACCCATCCCTGGGCTTCTCTTTGTCGACATTTGAGATAAATCCATCAGCTTTTTTCACTTTGGAATCCATCACATACACATCGTTTCCAAGAGCACTCTCCCCACTGTAAGCTGGCCCGTACAGCTCCTCATAGGCCCTGGCGATTTCGTCTTCCGACTCGAACGGAGGCTCGTCAACTGGTCGCGGTGGGACGTAACCTTCGGGCTTGATTGGAGGGTTGAATACAAGTTCATCTTCTGGGTTGACTTCGTCGAAGGAGTTTATATCGCCCGAATGGCTCTGAGTGAATAAGGACTGGGTGTCTGTGAAGAAGCGGAGGAGTTGAGAAACGGAGGTCTTAGGTGACTGAAGAAGAAAGCAGTTGAGTGACTAGTAACGAGATTGGAGCGGTTAGAGCTGCTAAGGGAGAGAGAGGATAGTGATGAGTAGAGAGGAGTCGCGGATGTCGCCATTTCAGAATGGATGAAGTTGTGTTTTTCTGGATTGGGAAGTCGAGAGAGCAAGAGCCCCTTCAGCGTCGTAGCACGGAGGATGACAAGTTATCCAGAATCAGTTCCCTTTACCCACCTCGCAAATCGGGCCTAGTTGGCTGGGATACTATGGAGTTGACATAAATTTTCAAATTTAACCCTAAAATAATTAGATAATAAATTTTCAAATTTAACCCTAAAATAATCAGATAATAAATTTTCAACTCTACATGACTAATGTAAATCCTTGAATCTAATCCTGTTCATTCAACTTAAAAGTTTCTAGATAAATTTATTTTTTTAATCCAAATAAATTTTGGACTTTTATCATATATTCATTAAATTCCGTAACAAACTATTCATCAAATTGAAGTAAGTATAAAAAGTTTAAGGAATTTGGAAGTTCACATAAAATAAAGGGAGTTATGAAATATTGTAATATATAATATAGTTTAGGATTTAATATTAAGAGAAGAACTTAAAATATGTGCGAATCATCTTATAAAACATTAGACATAAAAGTCTAAAGTTAAAGATATGGAAATTTGGACAATAAAAGAGTTATACAATTCAAGGTATTAAACTGTGAATTATATAGAATTATTGACTTTAATACTTTGGTCAAGTCAACTACATTGACCTAGTCAACTCAATTGACCAAGAGGGCCAGGATTGACAAACTCATAAGTGAGATGAGACTTTTGATAGAAGTAAATATTATAAGGTCAATTATATAACAAAATATAGTAATAAACTATATGATATATATATATATACAAGCTTATATATATAATAAAACCTATGATTAAATGAGATAGGTATTTAGGATTAAATCCTAAGTTGTAAGAGATACAACAATGTCATTAATCCATGAATTGAAGTATTAACTTAACTAATCGCAAACTCATTCGAAACCCCGAGTAACGATTAGTTAATCACGGGGTGAATTATCGGGGGGATTAGCGTCTATTCGGAATACCAAATTGTATTAAGACCATAGGATATTGATACGTAGTGTTATGCGTATTTCAGATCTTAGTGGATAGAGTGCGGACCCAGGACGGGACTTCTGCACACTCACCGTTGGTGCACGGTATGTTGTTATGTGATCCGATTATCTCTGAGGTTTCCTCAGTTCGGATGTGTGTGAATCTGTGATAAGATTAACTCTGCCACACATGAAGAAGAAATAGATTCCTACATGCTTCATTCGATGATAGAAGAGAGGATTAGAGGCTAAATACGTAGGTCCAAGGTTGTCGCAGAACAAAGTCAGCGGATCTCATAGGTAAACTCCCATCTTTGTAAGGAGATTTTGAATCCAAGTAACTTCAGCTGTCCCTTAAAGAAGAACTCTCCTGGTAGCTAGATCCTTCAATAAGAAATAATTGGCCTAAAATTCAAAGAAGGTGTTGTTGTCCTGGAAAAACTTGCCGACAAAAATAGAATATTTATGAAGGGAGGAAGATTGTAACAAATTTGCAAGCAAAAAGGAATGTTTTTCAGTAGAAATAGTACCAGTGCCTTGGTTCGTTATAGGAAGTTGACTTCCATCTCCTAGGCTAATCACATATGTACCCTGATAATCAGTAGAAGCAATGTTGAGTTTGGAGACATCTCCAGTAAAGTGATGCATAGCCCCCGTGTCAGGCAACCATTCTATTGCTTGTAGTCGCCCAGTAGCATTAGCTGAGATAGAAACGGGGGGGGGGGGGGGGGGGCTAGGTTGAAAACCTTGATTGTAGCGGTGATAGCAGCTTGAGGCATCATGGCCTTTCTTGTGGAAAATTTGGCATTCAACCCTTATATCTGGCTACGCAGCGAAAAGAGTTGAGTTGTTGTTATAGCCACGTCCATAGTTAGGTCTATAGGTCTGTCTAGAGGTGGAGTTAGAAAAGTAGGAGTTTCTTCCTCTTCCCTTGTTATTTCCTTGTTTTCCTCCTCTGTTGGTACTATTGCCTGTACCTCTGAATGAGGTGTTGGCTGTAGCATTTAGGGTAACATCATAGATAAGCTTTTTTCTATTGAGCCAGATGATCCTCAAAGGAGAGCATAAAGTTCAGGATCTGAGTGGGGGCACATGCATCTGTTTTGGTCAAAACATTAGTCATAAGAGAGTTATATTCTTGTGGTAAGCCCTTAAACAGAATATAGCTCTGAAAGCACGAGTGTTGTGATACTTTATGTCCTCTTAATGCAAGAGCATCAACAAGAGCTTTGGCCTTTTATAGTAGGATAAAATATCCTCATTTGGTTTTTTTCATAGAAGCGAGCTGTGCAGATGTAGCTGACCAAGATGAGCATTAGTTTGAGCTTCAAACATAGCATGTAGTTCATCCCAGACTTCTTTAGCCTTAGATAGACCAACAACTTGACTCAATATACTTTCTGTAAGGGAAGTGTTTAGGATAATTATAAACAAGCTGATCTTGTTCTACCCATTAAGCATATTCAGAATTTTCAAAGTTGATCGAAAAGCTCCGCCCAAGTTCTCTATGAGAGCCGGTCACCGGTTGCTGCAGATGCTTTCTGACTGTTGATTGAGGAAAGACAGATCTTTATTGGGCGTCAAGTGCGTTGTTTTGTGTCTCTGGTGGATATGGAAGATGTCATTAACATGTTTGTATAATCCATTTTCTTTGAGAAAAGGTAGCCGAGTTCCTTTCCATAATCTGAAGTTACATTGTTTGAGTTTTACCAAATTTGATGCAGCTGACAGAATGGATTGAGTCCTAGGGTATCTGGAGGAGGCTGGAGTTGGAGCTCTGTTGTCTCCTAATTGTGCACCTGAGCCTGGATCATTTTTTTCTGAAGTAGTCATCGCTGAATGACTCGAGAATGAAAGTGAAGGAAAACAAAGAAAGCTATGGTGTGTGTGACGGCTCTGATACCTTACTAGATGAAAAGGACGCATAAATGATTGAGAAATGAAAAATATGACGGCTAGCTTAACTTACTCGGTCACTATAGGAGTATTATATTATGTATTTGGTTTACATATTACAATTATACCCTTACTGCAAAGTGGACTGTAAAATAAAATATATACGGATATGAGTTACAGACTGGTTGTATGTTGGAACTATAATGTGTATTGGGCTTGGTAGCCTATCGCATGTGTCTGAGCCATTATGTGGTACATAAATAAATTGATCCATCAATGTGACACTGAAGTGGTTGATTTTCCAAGTTGTTGGGAAGTTTTTTTTTTTTAAGAATGTTTTAATTTACTCATTTTGCAACTTACCTACATCGTGGTTAGGGAAGTTATCTACATACTTATATCTTTTAAAAATTGTATTATAGTACATCTTTCGTTCACATCTAGTATACTTATATATTCAATACAGTACAATAGTATGCATGTTAAAAAAAACACAGTACAATAGCATGAAGACATTTGTACATTGGCAATAATTATACAATTGTGTACTCACGCTTAGTTTTCATCTTTCATTGATCAATACTGCATTAGTAATTATTATCTAGTAGTACATTAATTATTGATCAAAAGTGCATTAGTAAATATGATTCACTTAGATATAGGGAAGTTGCCTGAACAAGAACTTGCCAACTCAACTTTCGTTAATTTGATTATAGCACATATGAACTATAAAATTGAAACTATTTAGACCCAGTTTCAGGTTAACATAGAGAACTTTACCATATTAAATGGTTAACTGATAAAATGATTAACCTTATTAGTGAACAGTATAAATAGAATGGTGGTGGATTCAAGTTTCAAAAAAACTGCGTTACCCACTTAAAAGATAAGGTTGGCAACGAAAGAACAATTGAGACAGCAGCAGCCAGCAATTAGTGGTGCACCTCAGGCGTGGTGGCAGTTCCTGCCAACTGCTGCTGGTAACGGTGAGAAGGCTGATGACAACAACGACAAGAATGGTTCAATAGACATTCTGTTTTTCATGTTTCACCCAAACATCAATGTTTAATATCTGACTACAATTAATTGTTCCTAAAAGAACATTGAATCTTAAATGTGAGACAAATGTACACTTTCAGCAAAACAGAAATTAACCATCTATTGCAGGACGGAAATCATTCAGTAGTCATCGATTACAAATCACAGAAACTCCATCAAGAAATTAAGTACTCATGTGCCCTCGAAGTCTATTCTTTCCACAGCAAAAGTGGGAGAAAGGAATAACAGAAGCAGTAGCCAGCAAGGGAATGCGCTGATTAAGTGTACATTGTATCATGTATAAAACACAGGGTACGGAATCCAAACAAAGGGGGAATTTTAAAGGCGAAATCATAAGGAGGAAGTGATCGCAAGAACATAAAATATGAAATAACTGGTTTTCTCAATGATAAGTTCACAAATATGGGGACGGGTGATGCCCAGGGTTCTCATGTTTCTAGTGCGGGGCAACAAAAAATGGTGTATCAAACATTACTTCCCCCATGTCCGGACTCTTCTCCGGAAGGAGTCAAGAGGATAAACTGTTAGGGTTTTACTTACAGCATTGTATTCTATTGTGCTAACAGAATCAAGTTTTCACAAGGTGCGTCATGTCCTGTCTTGCAATAAGCTCTTGATCAACGAGCAAGGAGAACTATAAAGGGGGGTTTTTCTTCTTAAATCCGTCATCATGCCTAACAAATAGTTTTGTGATGTGAGCCCTTGATCAATTTTCCTTCAATCGTTCCTTGGTATCTGGAGCAGTCGTCAAACCAATCTCCTGCATTTGATGCTCCACAGTGACAAAGCCAGTCTGTGCAAGAAAACTGCACAAGTAAACCATAAACATATCATGTGAGATACTTCACCAGCAAATAAACAGTTTTAGATTCTTAGAAAGGATTGAATAGAGTCGTTCAAACTAGAGTCTTAACCAATAGACATCTCATAAGTAATGAGATCTATTGATACTTGGTTTATAGTGGTATGAGCGAAAATCTACTAAGATAAGCGTTATAACACAAGTCAAGATATAAGCAAAGATCAACAGCAATAAAAAAGGTAGACCAGAGCAAAGTGCAACTACTTCCATGCTAAACTTGCAGCTACGCAAAAGGGAACAAGTAAGAATTCAAATATCTCCTGGAAACAAAAAAGAGTACATACAGTCCTAATCACCACTTCACCAGCAGTGCAAGCCTTGGAAAGTGAGTGCTTCATATCTTTAGTCATCATTGGTAGACGATCAGTATTATTAATATGAATTTAGATTCAACCAAATCATCCAGTGCAAAACCTAAACAACAATGATAATGACCAGGAAGTCACCACGCATACATAACATGTCGATACTCAAAATATTCTAAATATTAGATCTTTGCTCTTGTTTGTGTAATCAAGCACGGAAAAAAACCGCGCTCTGCGCCTTTGGCTAATTGGACGGAACAACCAAACTTAGATGAGAAAGCTAGATCAATTCCCAATATCCCAAAAGAACATTCAGAAAATTAGTCCCTTAGATGATGATTAACCAAACTATGCAGATGTCTCCTTGGCGAGAATTAAGTTACCTGCTAAGAAGAAAAAAGAGGACGAGAGTGATGATAACGAGAGCTCCAACATGGAGAACCATAGCAGAGTCACTTGCAGCGAATGCTATACTGAGCATGAAGATAAGACAGACGCCTAGCATCACAAGCGCAAATTTAAGAGCATTCCACGTTTGACCCTGAAATAGACATTCACCAGAAGGCCAAAAACAACCCACAAGTAATGCCCTAAATCAGAAATCTACCAAACCTTAATAAAAGGAAAATTTAAACCAGGACAAGCAGAAAATTACACAAGTGTGGTAATAGATTGTCGACTCCAACTTACGTTGACACCGGGAGCTAAAGCTCCCAGCAGCACCGCTTTGGCTGATGAAATCTCTTCCAAATTAGATTGATCTACTTGATCTGTCGCCATCGACGGATGCAACCGAGTTTTAAATAGAGACCGGAGGGAAGAAGCAGACGGGGTTTACGGAGCACTGAAATTGCAAGGGTTCGATTATCCAAACGAGTGAAAATCGTGGAGGAATGGGTTTGTAACGGAGTCTTAACTATGAAGATCTCATTCTCTAAGTAGTTTATTATCTTTATCAGTTTAATCACGTCTTTGCATATTTTCTTAATATTATTTTTTTTTCATGTCCCACACACAAACTAATGGGTGTCAATTTCAACACGACCCGTTTGACTAACATGAACCCGACATGAAGTTAGCGGGTTTGAGTTTTAAAATTTGACACGATTAAATAAACGGATCAACCCAAACACGACTTATTTAATAACTATGTCGGGTTTGGGTTTAATATATGTAAGCCGCTAACCCATTTAAGTAATTTATATTAAATAAATATATATTATAAATTATAGATAAAATATATTTATCAAATTTTAATATAAATAAGATATACAAATATTAAAAATTAACTTTTAATTTAAAGTAAAGTTAATAATATCATAGAATGACAAAACTAATGTTAATAAGTCAATTTATTTTCATATATATAACTAAACAGGTTAGGTTTGAGTTTAATATATGCGGAGTTGAGTTTCAATTTTGAACATGAATAATTAATTGGGTTGGACGGGTCAACCGTTTAATGAACAGGTCACCCGTTTAATAAACGGGATGGGTTTGGGTTTCATATTTGGACACGATTAATTAAATGGGTTGGGTCGGGTCAACCCGTTTAATAAACAGGTCGGGTTTGGGTTTAGCCCAACACGACCCGCGAACCCGTTTGCCACCCCTACTATGGGGCTGACAGTGAGGGTATCCATAATAGGGATTCTCGACACGGTTACATAGGTGAAAAAAATTAAAAAAATATTCTACAATGCTGTGGATTCCAACCATTTTCTTTCTTCAAGGTTTTTAGGCATGCACAATGGTGTTTCTTGACACGGTTACATAGGTGAAGAGTAAAATAGAAAAAATAAATAGTGATGTGAAGAGAGAGAACAAGAGAGGGTTGCTAAATTTTAGAACCTAGAAAGGGAAGATTCTTGCTGACACATGGAGAGAGAATATGAGAGAAGAGATTATAATAATATTTTTAGTGGGTGAAATCCATTTTCGTTATTGTGGATGCCCACTAAGAACCCTACTTTTATGACACAATAAACCCACCTATGTGTATCTCTCTTTTATATTTTCTCTGACATCTAAATAGTGATAGTTTATTGGTTGTTCATTAAGAGAGAGAAGATTAAGAAACTTTATTATTGTAGTGATAGAGTTTCTTAAGTAATAAAATATAATTTTTAGATGACATGACATCTAGAAATGTGTTAAGATACTTAAAACCAATGTGGATGCCCTGAGGTAGAGGCAGCCACTAGGATAGGTCAGTCCAGGATCAAGCCCGGTCAAAGATCAGTTTAGTACCGTTGACTAGGGACTTGGACCTTCCTGGGACCGAACCATAAAAACTAGCGAACCGATCCCGGTCTTACTATCCAAAAGATCGGGCCTGCACCAGGACCGGCCCGGGACCATGTGAATTAAGGCCTTTGGACCCAACCAGGGACCAGATAGGGACCGGTCAAGGACCGGCTCCGAACCGGTCAAAAACTGATACTCTAAATAGCTCATTTTTGCTTTTTAACTTATTCTTTCGGATATAAACGACCATATTTTGTAATAAATAAGTTCAAAAAATAAATACAACATTATTTTGCTCCAAACATACATGTTTGGACGCATGCCGACACCGAAAATACACACATCCGGACTTACGTCCGGGTCACAAGTCCGGGCGCAAGTCAGTTTCAAAACAGAAGACGTCCAAACTTCAGTCCGGACTTACAAGACCGGACAAATTCCAAGAAATAAATATTACGAAGTGTCTGGACTTACATGTTCGGACACATGCCGAAATGTAAATCCAGCACCTCATCCTCGCGTCATTTCTGACACAGCACAACAACATCACAACGAGACTAAAACACACTTCCTGACACCTGTCCGAACATACAAGTCCGGACGCATGTCCGGACACAGCAAAACCTTCAGTTTTCAATGGCGAATCAGAACCCGAACACAGTATACAAATATTAATATCCAACCTAATCTTTCATACCATACTACACGATCAAAACCATTTCCCACGGGTTTTTAACACATCAAAAATGCAAATCAAAGACATGCAAAAATCATCACAAATCAGAGATCAAACAAACGTATACGGAAACAATATCGAAACCCCCATGGGTGAACATACGCAACTGAATCCATCTACCACCTACCTCACATCTGAATCTAAGTAATCTCAGCGGACTCTAAGAATCGCCCTCCTCGATTCTTCACTCGAACGACGAACACTCGAACAATTGGAAGAAAACCGGAAAGGAAACGAAGACAAGAACACAATAGCTACCACCCCAAAATAAACCGAAGATCACCACACATCACCAAACTCACCACTCAACACACACTAGATCAGAACACTTGAATGGTTGAATTGTAGAGAGGGTGGAAATGAAGAAAAGGGGAGCAAATGGAGGTTACCTCTAAAGAACAAAGCGAGGGAGAATGAACGGGAATTAGAAATGAGGAAGGAGGAATGAAAGAACGTGAAATAAAAAAAAAAAGAAAGAAGAGTTAGTAATAATAAGAAAGGAAATTAATGTCTCAACTCCTTAATTAATAACAAAATGCAAAAAAGACATCTTTATCCCTCCTTCCCCCTAACTTATTAACACATAGGAGAATGTCCTAGACATACTAATATAAGATCAAAAATTAATATGAACTCCCTTGTGAATCAGAAAGAAAAGATAAAAAAATTGGGGCATAACAACATACCCCTCTTAAAAATGAATTTCATCCTCAAAATTCGACAAAACCCAGAATACGAACAAATGCACTGCAAGTGCAGGAATGCTACGATTCTAATACGCACGGAAAGAATCTCAATGTATTAAAAGCTCGAACTCACAAGAGCTAACTCTCAGAACTCACTACTGACTGACTGATAGAGGATCACAATAGAAGATTAGCCCTAAGCACAGAAAGAACGCTCACACTTGCTGCTGACTGACTGGCATTATAGCATAACAAAGGATTTCTAAAGCTCAGCAAAGAGGCACAGAAGGAACACTCCACTCTCAGAAGGCGTCCTTATCCAAAAGATCACATACTCACGAACTCACACTAGAACACAATACAAACATACACACAAGCACGTAACACAAGCCCACAACTGAAAACACACCTCTATGACAAACAGAACTGTTGTGCCTCAGTTTTGTTTTCTTTTGTTCTGATTTGCAAAGGAGATTCATGTCAATCTAATCCTATATTAGTATTCTTATGATAGTATTCTGTTTGCTTATATTATAGATGAGGAAGAAGGGTCACATTTGTCCTTTCCTTATTTTATTTACTAGTTAAGGAATTGAATTCTAATTCATTTTATTTCTTTTCCCTCCTCCTTCCTCGACAATTTTGTCATTCTTCATTTCACTTTGCTTTTCTCCCAACTTCTCCCCTTTGCTTCATCCTCTCATCTTCTTCATTCATTAATAATTGCTAGAGTTTTGCTTATGGATTTCATTCGCGTGTCAGTTGATCGCCAAGTTCGGGTTGTGGATTCTAGTTTCATTCTTTGGGTTCCTTCTCCCTCTTTCTGATTTTGACTCTGATTGTTCAGTTTGATGGTCCTTTGTTCGATTAGAGGTTCGACGAATGAGCGTTGTGGAGTCCGTAGAGGATTGCTTTGCTTCGAATGTGAGGTAGGTGGTGGATGGATTCGGTTGTGCGTGTTCACCACGAGGATTCCCTGTTATGTACGTTTTCCATATATGTTTTTTATGCTTCTCTAATTTGTGATGATTCTGATCTATTTTTAAAAGCGTTTCGATGCGTTAAAACCCTGTGGAAAGTGTGTTTCGAATCGCTATTTTGTTATGAAAGATTATGCATTAGCTATGGAGAATTGTGGAGTGGTTTTGGTTCTGATTCGTCATTGATTTCTGCAATTTTCGTTGTGTCCAGACTTGCGTCCAGACATGTATGTCCAGACGTGGCTTCGGACGCCTCTGGTTTGCTTTGCACTGTGTGTTGTCTGGACAGGGTGCAAGGACGGTCTCTAAGTTTGCAATTCGACTTGTGTCTGAACTTGCAAGCCCGGACACAAGTTCGGACACCCTCATATGTATTTCTCGGACTTTGTCCAGACATGTAAGTCTAGACAGATGTCTGGGCATTTGTTGGCTTGTGTCATTGGCGTGTGTCCGGACATGCAAGGTCGGACGCATGGCCAGACACGTGTCTGTTTTCGCGTAACTCTTTCATCTGAGCTCCATTTTGATCGTCGTTTGCGGTGTTGGTGTTCCTCTTAGTGTGTACTATATGTTTTTATGTGTTTTGGCTTATGCTTATGAGCATTTTCATTTTGAAAGTCTTTGTTAATTTTCTGATCTCTGCCTTGCTCTGAAAGAGCGTTTGAGCTTCAGTTTTCTGTTTGGCTTTTGTATCTGTTAGTCGGTATACGACTTCAGTTCTGTTAAGACTTCTGATCTGTTTTGATAAACTTCTACTTTCTGCTCTATTTTGTTCTGATAAAGGCTTCTGCTCTGTTTACCACAGCTTCTATTTGGGGGACCTAGATGTTTAGCTTCTGAGCCTTGGATAGTCAGGTCGGGCTGTCCCATAGCATGCTGCACAGGAATTCCTTTCATTTTGTTCGTTGGGTTCCCTTATGTTATGTCTCTCAAGGCCTTGGATGTTTAGTGACCGACGGGTTCATAGTTGTATCTACGGCTTCAGTGTGGGATCTTCGGATCCATAAGGCCATAGCGTTGCCCTTCTAATGTGTTAGTTGGTGTCTAGGGTCCCGCCTCTATTTTGTTAAGCATTCTGTTATGAACTTCTTTGTCTATTGTCTTCTCTTTCTGGTTTAAGACTTCTGTTCTGTTTGCTCAGCTTCTGTCTCTCTTCTGATTTGATAAGTTTCTGTTTCTAATTCTGATATATTTCTCTTCTGATTTGATAAGTTTATGTTTCTACTTCTGATCTGCTCCTCTTCTGATTTGAGAACGTTTCATCCTCTATCTCTTTTCTCTTCGCTTCCTCTCTTTCTGTTTTGTTTTGTTAGCTTATGTATATGTACGTATATGCTTAGTATAACTGTTTTGAGCATGCCTGGCTAATGAAGTCTACTACTGCTTACTGAGTTGTGTTTTGCTCACCCCTGTTATATTAACATTCTGCAGGTTTAAGCTTCCGTTGGAGTTTCTGCTTTGGCTTTCAGTTTTTCTCTTTGTTTTGTATTTGTAACTTTGGGCTTGAGGCCTCTGTATTTAGTCTTTGATATGTACTAGTTTCGCTTCCGCTCTATAATGGATGTTCAAGCTTTGTAATCGATGTATTCAGTTAATAAAGTGTATTTTGTTTCTGTTTTGGGATTCGTGAGAGCAGCCTTGTGTGTCTTAGGTAGTAAGCGCACGACGTATAACGGTCTCTCAGCCAGGGTGGTTTTGGGGTCGTTATAAGAACTCACACTCGGTCATCCTTTCCCAAAGGACCCGACTTCCTTAGACTCACTCTCAGAACACACAAGCACATGCAAACAGACACTACGCTTCCGCTGCGCTACTCTGATAGTGGACAACCATAGAGCAGACGCACTTAACAGACACTAGATAGCAGTATAACCAACACGGTGGCTAACACAAAGCAGATAACAGGCAAGACACGAAAGCGTATACATGCAGACACCCAATAAACCAAACGAAAGCCAAACCTGGCTCTGATACCATTAAATGTAATGACCCCAAAACCACCCTGGCTGAGAGACTGTTACACGCCCCACACTTATTACTTAAGAGACACGCAAGGCTACACTATCAATGCCCAAATAGAATTAAATACTTACATATTAATTAATAATGTATAACTTGTCTTTACAACTCACAAACAGAAGCAAAATACAAAATTGAAACTAATTACAAAGCGGAAGCTAATTCCGAAAGGCCTCAAAGCCATTGTTACAAAATACAAAACAGAGAAGCTAAACCCCCAACACAAAAGCTGAGGCTCCAACCAGGAGCTAAAACCTGCAAATCAGATGGAAATAGGGGTGAGCCAAACTATAACTCACCAGGTGATAAACTTCATCAGCTGAGCATGTTCAAAACTAATACTGAACATACATTTATACTTATACGAAAGCATAGCGAAATCAGAAACAGAGTCCCTAAAGGAAGAAGATAGAATAGAAGCATGATAAACCAGAAGCTTAACAAAGTCAGAAGCTTAACCACAAACAGAAGCTTAACAAAATCAGAAGTTGTCAAAGATGAAAAGCATACAACAGTCCATCTGAAACCAAAACAGAGAGAGAAGACATAACCGAGCACTTTAAAAATTAGAGGCTTTCAAAGGATAGAAAGCACACAATAGTCTATCAGAATTCAGAACAAACAGAGCAGATGGAAACAGATCAATTCACAAACAGAGGGGGGACCCTAGTCACAACACACACATATATAAGGGGTCAAAGACCCAAGGATCAAGAGATCCATCGACAACACAGAATTGGTCAGAAGACCAATGGATCAATAAATCCCTCGACAACGCAGAAATGGTCCGAAGACCAAGGGCCCGTCGACCCCCATAATAGAAATGGGCATGACCCAACACATACAGAAATGACATCTGCATAACATGCTACAGGATAGCTCGACCCAGCCATCCACGGCTCAGAATGCACAAAAACTAGGTCCCCGAAATAGAAGTTTGACAAATTAGAACAGAAGGTGTTGTAGAGCACAAACACTGAAGCATGAGGTCTTAAACATATCAAAACAGAACACATCGCTGACACAGATGCTTTAACCAAGACCAATGAAATATGGAAGGTCAAATTGAATTCAGAAGCTGAAACACACTTTCAGAGAAAATCAGAGTTCAAAGGCTTATCGGAGACTTTCAAATCAAAATACACATGAACACATTCCAAAGCATATCAAAATAGATAGTACACGAAGAGAGGAACACAACGCCGCAAACGGCACTCAAAATGGAGGTCAAACGAAGAATTTACGCGAAAACAAAGGGTTATCTGGACATGTGTTCGAACATACATGTTCGGACACATACTGACTCCGAAAATACACACGTCCGGACTTATGTCCGGGTTACAAGTTTGGACGCAAGTCAGTTTCAAAAACAGGAGACGTCCAAACTTTTGTCCAGACTTACAAGACTGGATAAAGTCTGAAAAATACACATTATGAGGTGACCGAACATGTGTTCGGAATTACATGTTCGGACACATGCCGTAATGTAAATCCAGACCTCGTCCTCGCATCGTGTCCGGACATACATGTCCGGATGGATGGCCGGACACAGCAAAACAGACGACTAAAACACACGTCTGCGGTACCTGTCCGGACATACAAATCACTAATATTCAAGCCTAATCTTTCATACCAAATATACACGAATCAAAACCACTTCCCACGGGTTTTAACACATTGAAAACGCAAATCAAAGACACCAAAAAATCACCACAAATCAGGGATCAAACAAACGTATACAGAAACAATTATCGAAACCCCGTGGGTGAACATACGCAACTGAATCCATCTACCACCTACCTCACATCTGAAGCTAAGCAATCCCAGCGAACTCTATTAAACGCCCTCCTCGATTCTTCACTCGAATGACGAACACTCGAAAAATTGAAAGAAGACAGGAACCGGAAAGGAAACGAAGACAATAACAAAAATGGCTATCACACCCTAAATCACAAACTAGAGATCAGCCAAACTCAACCATGCACACCAGATCGGAACACTTGAATGGTTGAATTATAGAGAGGAGAGATGAAGACGAGAGGGAGCAAAGAGATGTTACCTCTGAAGAACAAAGCTAGGGAGAATGAACGGGAATTAGAAATGAGAAGGAGGAATGAAAGAATGTAAAATAAAAAAAAGGAGAAAAGAAGAGTTATGAATAATAAGAAAGGAAATCTATTTCTTAACTCCTTAATTAATAACAAAATGCAAAAAGGACATCTTTAGCCCTTCTTCCTCAGCTAACTTATTAACAAATAGCAGAATGCCTAGACATACTAATATAAGATCAAAAATTAATATGAACTCCCTTTGTGAATCATAAAGAAAATATACAAAAAAAAACTGGGGCATAACACTCTCGGCGGCCACCTATGTTTTTACCCTAAAGTTTTCAAAAATTGCATTTAAGCTCTTTTACTAAATCCTTTGTACATTAAGTAAGTCCTTGGACTTATCTAAATGTTATAGTAATGTTTTATTCACATTCCTTAGCTCATAATACGTCACTTTATACATAGGGCTCTCGGTTTACATGTACACACTGAAACAAAATTTTTAAAGCATAAAAATTTTGTTCTACAGTTAGAAATTTTACCTTATAATTCCCAAGCTAACTAAATTTCTGCTTAAATAACCTCAAGTTTTTGGCCTTAATTATACAGAGAATAACACAAGGTTTTGTACAAGTTTAAGGGCTTAAACACAACAAAGTTTAGTTTAGTGATTTACCCTCTTTAAGGTTATTTCTCATTGTGTTCTCTTTGTTTTTAAGGCAAGAAAGTATATGGGGTTTGGAGAACTCCAAAATTTTGGATATGTCACAACAAAAAGTAGAAAACAAAGAAATCTAAAGTTCAAGAGTATTAACTTTATATACTCTTGAATCAAAGCTAGAACTTAAAGCACAAATGGAGCTTTAAGAGTTGTCTTTACCTAAGGGGTCAAGGTTGGAGGTTTCGGTCTTCAAGGAGCTCAGTCAAGGCTAGGAGTATGTTGGGACATCGGAGTGTTGCAGAGATAGCCCTTCACCGCAACAGAGTCAATCATCACTTGACAGATACAAAGAGTGAGCCTCTCCAATAGAGTCCCGCGCAACAAAGAAGACTTCATAGACTCTCTCGTGCTGTTGCGGAAAATCAGGAGTCAACTCGGAACACCTTAAGTGCCACAACGGTCATGAAGTTCTTCCTCAACATCCGAAGATCACGGCCCAAGTAAAGACACTTCAGAAGCCGTTGGAAGTTGCCCACTAAGTTAGTTCCGGTATTTTCGGAACTAACTCCTTCGACCTGCTGTGTACTTAGAGTATAAAATAAGATATGTAATAGTCAGTTTTAAGTGTGCTTTCATTGAGGAATATTTCAGAGCTTAGAGAGAGAAGAGATTGCTTTGTAGGCTAGAAAGAGAGAGAATACGTACCAAGCTAGTTAGTACATTAAGATAGACTCTATCTAGGAAGATCCTAGTTTCACTACGCTTACCATTGTTCTGATTAGAAAGTGTGTTGGGTGAGTGAGTGAAAAACCGCTAAGTAGATCCTTTCTACTTAGTGGGCATTTGTAAGTTGTTTTATTTGACCAGGAAATGAAATAGCTTATCTGTGTATCTTGCTGAGTTCTACAGAGTCTTCTCTCTTTTCATCGTTTCGCTATAATTACCGCAAAAGTCTTCCGCACCCTTAGTTTAGTTTAATTCGATTGAGTGCCTCTACATCAAAGAGTGTTTCTCATTTACGAAGGCTGATTGAGTCAAACCAATCCTTAGACTCACACCTTTGATTGGTTTGAGTTAGCCACCCGATCCTACACGTGGTATCAGAGCCTCGCTTAGGCTAACGATCAATCAACGAAAGCAATGACAGATCTCTTTGCCAACCAAAACAACAAAATGCACTTCGAGCACCCCAGACTCACCTCCACCAACTACGACCATTGGAAAAACAGATCGAGCAACATATTGAGTCCGTCAACTCTGAGCTTTGGGAGATAGTCACTGAGGAGATCTTGCAGTTAATCCAGACCGATCAACATGGACTGCTGCGGATCGCAAAAGGTACGAGCTGAATCGACAAGCATCACGAGCGTATACACTGCCTGTCCATCCCTGAGAACAAAGGAGAGTCAATCACTGTAAGTCCGCAAATGAGATATGGACACTCCTTCAAGCTACCCCCACGAAGGAGTAACTGAACTCAAGAAATGCAAAGCTCAAGAACTTCGAATGGACTATAAAATTTTCTACAAAAACCCGGTGAGTCACTGGAAGAAGTACTTGATCGTTTCTACTTACTAACTACTACTATGCAGGAAGTTAGTATCTTCCAGATAGAGAGAGTGTCTTGCATAATTGCTGGACAGTCTCAGAGAAGAATGGGCAGAGACAGTAATCTCCACCAAAGCATGCAAGGACTTATCCAAATGGAGCTGTCAAGACCTAGGTTCCTATCTACAATCCGTAGATAAATATAAGAAAAAGAATGTTCGAATAGTGTGGTACTACTTCTTCTCCCTCTTCTAGTAAGACTACTACTTTGAATGACCAAGCCATGCAGGTTAATTCGACTCAGTTAACTCAAGAAGGAGCCTATGTTGCTGTTACTCAAACACACAAGCTAAGGCTGAGCTAGTGGACATTATTGTTGAGGAAAGTGAGGCTGAGACTATGGAAGACTTTGTCTTCATAGTCAAGAACTTCCGAAAATTCATGCGTAACCAACCTAATCGACAGAGTCGGTCGTTCTCGAACACCTCTAAACAAGTCTTCAATTCTGTCACTTGTTTCAACTGTAATAAACCCGATCACTTCAAGAAGGACTGTCCCTTACTCAAGAGCCAGTATGGAAAATCTCAAGGGAGATCGCTGATGGCAGCTGTTGGATGGGCGATTCAGACTCCGACGATCCAGACACAGAGTCCAGCGGACTGGTATGTCTAATGGCACATGACACGACGGAGTCCATGATCCCTGATAATGAGGTAACTCGTTCTCACCTTGAAACAGACCTTTACCGTATTTCTCCTATGGGATTTATACTTTAATTGCTAAAATTGTCTCCGAAACAACTCCCTCAAAGCAAGTCTTACCAGCAAGATAACCGAGCTATCTGAGGAACTCGAAATCTCAAAAGGTCTTATGTATGCCCTAAGAGATGAAGCTGAGGAACACAAAACCATCTCTTGTTCTCTCAGGTTAGATCTACAAGATTCAAGGCGTCGTGTTGATTTCCCTTCAAAAGGAACTCATGATACCTTAGAACAAACTCAATTTAGACAAGGTGACCAGAAAGAGTCTCTCACCCTGATCGACTCTCTCAAACAAGACCTCACCATCTTTACTGATAAGTGATGTTCTCTTCAAAATGATCTTAATGCTTCTGAATCCAAAATATATCCCTGAACACCACTATCAAAAACTCACTCAAAACTGAAAGAAAAGGAACACGCTCTTCTCTCTTAAGCCAGTCAAGTTTATCAACAAGTCACCTCCTCCGAACTACCTGAGTGGGCCAACTCCAAAATCAAAGAAATTAGCCAAGATCGAGATGCTCTTCGCTCTAAGTAGAACAACTCTCTCAACAAATTGTGAATCTACAATCTGGAGTTCGATCCACTCAATCCACACCCAAGTGGCACAAAGGTAAGTTCAACATTCCAAAGAATATGTCCAAATCCGACAACAAAGCCAACGATATCAGGAAAAGAAAAATTCGACTCCTGGTGGAAAGGACAACAGAATACGTCAATCTTCCACCAACCAAAATTTGTGGCTATTGCGGGAGTCCTGGACATCGAGACGTGCATGTGATAAATTAAATAGAGATCTCTCATTTAATGTTAAACGTGTTAAATTGATACTTGAAGCACGAGAAAAATTGAAAGAGTCTGGCTCGAAAAGGGAACCCAGTATATCTGGGTTCCCAAATCTAACAAATGATATGTTCTTTTGTAGGTGAAGGCGAATGGAGACAGCTGGTCTTGGATAGTGGATGCTCTTGGTCACATGACTGGAGATCCAAATCAATTCAATTCGCTTTCATCCTACCAAGGAGGTAAGGTTACTTTTCAAAACAACAACCAGGGTGAAAATCGTGGAGTTGGATCCGTAGGTAACCCCTCAAAATTTAAAATTGATGGTCCATCTGGTCACTGGACTCCAACACAGTTTACTAAGTATTTCTCAAATTTGTGATAGATTCAATTGGTACTTTTCTCCTCTTCAGATTGTAAGGTTTATGATGAGCGTACAGTTTCATTAAAAGCTGTGGGACGTAGAGAAGGAAATCTCTACAAAATGTGCTTAAACTCCATTAATCCAGACGATCAAGTCTGTCTCAACGTGCATTCCAAAAAGTCACTACTGTGGCACTCCAGACTTGTCACGCAAATCATAGGCTGTTGAACAAACTCAAAAGCAAGGACTTGGTGATTGGTTTACCCGACACAACTTTTGACACAGACTCCGTCTGTGAAGCATGTGTAAAAGGTAAACACACCCGTCCTCCTTCAAAAGTAAGCCTACTCTCTCTACTAGCTCTCCGCTAGAACTGCTACACATGGATCTTGTTGGCCCCATGCGCACACAAAGTAGAAGTGGAAGAGGTACATCCTGGTCATAGTCGATGACTATTTCAGGTGGACCTGGGTCATTTTTTTATCTACTAAGGATGAACTATTCGGAGTTCGTCAAACTCCATAAAATGCAGCTTGTCACAATTTTCATTTACTCTAAAAACCCTGAGAACGGACCAGGGTACTGAATTTTGCAACAAGTCGTTTGATTGAGTTTTGCAGGACAACGAGTTGATCACCAAATATCTTCCGCACGTACTCCAGAACAAACGGAGTAGTTAACGCAAAAATAGAACTTTGGTAGAAATGCTCCGCCCATGCTCATTGACAGTCAACTCACTCCATCTTACTAGGCAGAAGCTGTTAACACAGCATGCTATGTGTTAAACCGTGCGTGATTCATCCATTCCTTCACAAGACAACCCTATGAACTACTCCGTCACGAAAACCAAGTCTTATACATCTCAGGCATTTCGGATGTAAGTGCTTTATCCACAATAATGGTAAGGACAACTTGGGTAAGTTCTCTCCTAAAAGTGATGAGGTATCTTTCTTGGCTATTATTCTAAAGCAAAGCTTATCGTGTTATCAATCTGAGAACTCAATGTTTAGAAGAAAGCCCACATGTCAAGTTCGATGAGTCCCACAACGTTGGCTCATCTTCCGATCAACTTGACTTTGCCCCTGATGATTTTCTCACCGATCCACACTTCATCACTGTACCAATAGGAAGACTCCCTGAGTCCTACTCCATCACTCCTCATGATTCTCCAGCAAACAAAAACAATTCATCAGAATCTACTGACTCTGACCATAACCCGGAGACACCCTTACCACAAAACTTGAATTTTGACTCCTCTGACAAAGACACACCCCTCCTGCTTCACGTCGACAGTTCCAGCAAAAATCTGCTCACCCTCCTGAAAACATCATTACAGACCCAAACTCCGGTGTTCAAACCGCCTACAAGCTATGCAAAACTCTGTGCCTTTGGTGCTTTTCTGTCTAGCACTGAACCAAGAAACGTCAAAGAAGCACTCCTTGATAGTGATTGGGTTACTGCTATGCAGGAGGAACTCAATTCTCTCCAGCGACATGCTGTCTGGGAGTTAGTTCCTCGCCCCACGCATCAACAAACAATTGGTACACGTTGGGTCTTTCGTAATAAACTTGATGATGCAGGACAAGTTTTCAGAAATAAAGCTCGATTGGTCGTCCAGGGCTACAATCAAGAAGAAGGGATTGATTATGATGAAACCTTCGCTCCCGTAGCTCGTCTTGAAGCAATTCGCATGCTAATTGCGTTTGCTGCTTTCAAGGTTTCCAATTATATCAAATGGATGTTAAGACAACCTTCCTCCACGGCTACATTGATAGAGAAGTCTACGTCGAGCAACCACCAGGGTTCACAAACTCCGTCCATCCCGACTACGTCTACAAACTGTGTAAGGCCCTTTACGGACTGAACAGGCTCCACGTGCCTGGTATGAAAGACTGTCTACATATCTATTGCAAGATGGTTTCTCTCTCGAGGTAACGTAGATAAAACGCTCTTCATTCTACACTCATCACATGACTTACTTCTAGTACAGATCTATGTTGATGATATCATTTATGGTTCTACAAGTAACACCCTCTGTGACCATTTTGCTAACCTTATGAAGCAAGAGTTTTCCATGAATGAGTTAGGTGAGCTCAAGTTCTTCTTAGGATACAAATTCAACAGGAAAGGGAAGGGATCAAGATCCATCAACAAAAGTACATCAAGGAACTCCTTGATAAGTACAACCTGAAAATGCCAAGAGTATGTCCACACCAAGCTGTACATCTGCCAAATGCATCCTGATGATGACGGAGTCGGCGTCAATGCCACCTAATATAGAGGAATGATAGGGTCCCTCTTGTACCTGACTGCCAGTCGCCCAGACATTCTTCACGCAGTCTGTCTTTGTGCTCGCTTCGCAAGCAGCACCAAAACAGTCTCACCTCAAAGCAGTCAAGCGTATCTTTCGCTATCTTAAAGGTACAAGTCACTCTATCTTGGTATCCACACTCTCCTACTTTTACTTTATCTGGATATAGTGACTCTGACTGGGCTGGTCTCTCCAAGATCGAAAGAGTACTTCAGGTAATGCACAGTTCTTGGGTCTTTGCCTTGTTTCATGGTCCTCCAAAAAACAGAATTCTGTAGCACTCTCTACAGCAGAGGCAGAGTATGTTTCTGCTGCAGCCTGTTGCTCCAACTCCTTTGGATGAAACAACAACTTCAAGACTATCATGTCACCCAAGAACAGATCCCAATCTTTTGTGACAACAAAAGCACAATCAAAATATCAGAAAACCCAGTCCAACACTCAAGAACCAAACACATCGAAATTCGCTTTCACTTCTTGAAAGACTGTGTCGAGAAAAAGCTTATCCAACTTGACTTTGTGCCCACAGAAGATCAACTTGCAGATATTTTTACTAAACCCTTGTCTACAGCAATATTCAAAGCACTGCGATCAGCAATCGGATTGACTCCGTCTACCTAGACGGTCGCATCTCCTTGCCCCTACCGCATTCTTCAGCAGGTACTCCCTCATGTCTCATAGAGTCTGTCTTTGTTGCACTTGAATCAGTGAAATGTGTTTTATTACTTCGCACGCCTATTACTCTAGCGCTACTATCCACGTCATCTATCCAAACCAACCCGCCTAAATCGTCGCCCTTGATCTCGCCCTATCTGACATCGCCGCATTTATCTCGCCTGACACACGCCATCTCTACAAATTCCAGCCTTTATATCTATCACCCGTCCACTCCATCTCTCTCACTTCCACTCCCTTTACACCCAAGCATCCTTCAATTTCCAAATGGCCGGCATCAACTTCAACGGAATCAACATCCCAACCGATATTTTCGCCGATCCCATTCGCCTTCAGGCGTACCTCCAATCGATGGCGAACCCTAATCCATCCCCACTCACCACCACCACTCACTCTCCCACTAAAACCATCGCTCTACTACTTCGTCTCCCACACACTCCTCCACACCACCACCTGAAACCCACGACCCATCCACCCATCAAACACCGCCATCCGCTGCAAGAACAGAAATTCTTGACACCGACATTGAGGAGGTCACCCCCCAATCCAAACCCTCCCCACAACCACAAGCTACAACCCTCCCGCCGAAACCAATCCTACTGATCACCACAAGCCCATACCAACAAATCACCCACCAAATCCCCTACACCAACCCCCCAGCATCACCCGCTAAATCCGCAACTCCACCACAACAACATCCACCCAAAACCCGCAAGAGAAAGGCCAAACCGCTACCCGAACCACAGCAAAAAGAATCCTCCGTTCCTCTGTCAAGGCACAACCTGTCTCCTCTGGTTCCGGTGAATCGTCTCCAGTCCAAGAACTGCCCACGGCCAGTCACGATGCCTCTACTGGTGCCACCTCCGCCAAAGATCAAAAACCACCAAAGCCGCACCGACGAAGTGTGAAGGTCGACCCATTCACTCAACGTTACATGCTCGGGGACCCTGCCTCGGAACGTAATATCGTCAGGGGTAAGTTCCTCGACTTTTCTTGGGCTCTATACCCTCCAACCTAGGGGAGTTGGTTACTATGCTAGAAGTTCAGGGGTGGAAACACCTCTCTGTGAGATTACGGAGTGGTATCCCATAGAGTCTGTCGACTTCTTCCAAAACCTTGTCATCCGAAACGGTGCTGCACAGTCTGTTGTTAATTCCCACCCAATCTTTTTGATCTTGCAAAATTGTCCGAAATTCTTGGCGTCCCTGCCACTGGCCTGTCATTCTATGAAAAAGGAATCCTTCCTGAGATCCCCGGGTCCCACAAAATAAAATCTATCGCTTTTTCTCCTCCAAGAAAAAGATTGGCTCCCCCATACCCCGTGGCGATCTCTCCATCTTACACCAACTCCTCCACATTCTGGTCATCAAAAATATTGTCCCAAGGAAGGAAGGAACCTCATGGTCAACTGCTTGGACCTCACCATTATGTACTGTATCATTAATCGTCACTCTATATCAATCTGGCACACATAATTCTCCATCACCTAGCCCAGTCGGTCGACACCCCGAAACACTCCTTGGGGTATGTGTTTTGGTTGCCTCGCGTATTCAAATTCTTTCAGGTACCCTTGGCGACTTCGACGCCAGAGTCCATCGAGGAGGCAGACACCATCAACCTGCGGTATCTGAATCGGCTGACTTCTATCGACAATTCAAAGCTGCTGCCCCCACCATCTACTCCAACGACGGCGGGGACATCCACTTTTCAAGAGGCAGTCCCTCAAGCCTCACTCCTACCCCTCCTGGAGAAAGTGGAGCGCCTCATTGCGCACGCAGCCGAGCTGATTCAGGGCCAGAAGCGGATGATGGACCGACTCGCCGGGATAGAGACGATAGTGATGGCCTTGCAAGACCAACTCCTTGACATCCAATCAACCTTAACCCCAAACCCTTAGAATGACGTGTGTGTGTAGTGTTAGAAAAACTTAGGCTGTGTTTAAGTTCTAAACACTTTTTATTGTTTTTGTGTGAATACTTTGACTGACTTTGTGATACTGTGGGCTTCCCCTCTGATGAAAGCAAAAGGGGGAGCGGTGAATCCCGTCTGGTGTACGGGTTATTCTACTGTTGGTTTAAACTGCTTTTTGGATTGCGCTGCTGGACCATGTGGTCTAGTGTTTTTGACTGCCTTATATACTATCCTGCCTATTACACTGCTTATTTATCGTTTGCTTGCCTGGAGTCCCTCTCCGATCAAGGGGGAACCTAAATAGAGTCCTTGAATCTGCTATTAAGGGGAACTTTGACAGGGTCGGTTCCCCTAGTTCTTGTGTTTTTATTTCAGGATTGACTCCATCGGGATTCACGAAGGTTTGCTATCATCAGCAACAAGGGGGAAACTGTTGGGACATCGGAGTGTTGCAGAGATAGCCCTTCACCGCAACAGAGTCAATCATCACTTGACAGATACAAAGAGTGAGCCTCTCCAATAGAGTCCCGCGCAACAAAGAAGACTTCATAGGCTCTCTCGTGCTGTTGCGGAAAATCAGGAGTCAACTCGGAACACCTTAAGTGCCACAACGGTCATGAAGTTCTTCCTCAACATCCGAAGATCGCGGCCCAAGTAAGAAGACCACTTCAGAGCCGTTGGAAGTTGCCCACTAAGTTAGTTCCAGTATTTTCGGAACTAACTCCTTCGACCTGCTGTTGTACTTAGAGTATAAATAAGATATGTAATAGTCAGTTTTAAGTGTGCTTTCATTAAGGAATATTTCAGAGCTTAGAGAGAGAAAGAGAATTTCTTTGTAAGCCAGAAAGAGAGAGAATACGTACCAAGCTAGTTAGTACATTAAGATAGACTCTGTCTAGGAAGATCCTAGTTTCACTACGCTTACCATTGTTCTGATTAGAAAGTGTGTTGGGTGAGTGAGTGAAAACCGCTAAGTAGATCCTTTCTACTTAGTGGGCATTTGTAAGTTGTTTTATTTGACCAGGAAATGAAATAGCTTATTTGTGTATCTTGCTGAGTTCCACAGAGTCCTTCTCTCTTTTCATCATTTCGCTATAATTACCGCAAAAGTCTTCCGCACCCTAGTTTAGTTAATTTGATTGAGTGCCTCTACATCAAAGAGTGTTTCTCATTTACGAAGGCTGATTGAGTCAAACCCATCCTTAGACTCACACCTTTGATTGGTTTGAGTTAGCCACCCGATCCTACAGAGTATATGAAGATAATTAATTCCTTGGTAGATCTAGGAATAAATGATTATTTAAGGACAAAAGAAGCTTATTTTCAAGACTTTTACCTTAGGTTGTTTTCTCTTGTATTTTCGGCCACCCTTGGAGCTTGAAAGAGCTGTTGTTCTTGCATGAAAAGGGAGGAAAAATGAGTTCAAAAACTATATTTTGGAAGTCACAATGGAAGAAAGAAAGGTTAAAACCTTAGAGTACATTTTTACCTTATGTGTTGTTGAACTTAACTTGGCCCCTCAAGAGCTTGCTCTTGGTTTTCCCACCCTACAAATTGCAGGTTTTTAGCTTCATAAAGAGGAGAATAAGAATGCTTTAGTATTTGATGAAGAAAAGAGAAGATTTGAGGCAAAAATAAGTGTTTATGAGCAAGAAAACTTATGTTCTTCAATGGAGCTCAAAAGAGAAGATGAAGGAGCGAGAACACACTTACTTTCGGCTGGGAGAAAGGGAGAAGCTGATGCTGTCGTGGGTGTGGGCAAAGGAGAAGGAATGAGTGTGAAAGAGAGTAAGTAATTAAGTGTGTCATAGTTCCCAAGGAGAGTAGACTTTTGTGTGTTAGGAAGCTTCTTACACAAAAGTAAAAAGCACTTTTGGAGTGTCCCTCTCCCTTATAAAATCGGCTGCCTCTACTTTTTTTGGGGGGGGGGGGGAGACTTTTGAAATTTTGTGACTAAATATTATGACTTCAATGTTGTACATTTTGGACTTGTTTTTATGTGTTAGGTTGTAACATGTGTGGTTACCTTGTTCTAAGGTGTATTCCTTGTGTTTTTCTTAAGTGCTTGGTATACTTTATTATTCATTGTAATTATATAAAGTATACCACATAATTTTATCACATGATTTGCGATCTTATTTCATGTATTAATGTATTATATGTTACATTAACTTTAGGAGTTGTTTCTTCCATATAAATACTCCTTCTTTAGTCCATTATTTCATGTGGGTTTCGTTCCCATTTTGGACTTTACATACTTGTTTATATATATGTATGTTTAGAGGTGATAAAATCCTTAATGAATTAAGGTTCATTATTCTTAGTTATCCTTTGGTTAAATTCTTTCATTTAATTAATTTATGATTAATTAATGTAATTAATTCATCTGGTAGCCTGTTTGAGAGTTCGCTGGGTTACTGGCCTAGCCCAATTTGGAATGCTTTTCATAGAATGATTGGTGTTTTGTCTGAGGGTGCGTGAAGGAAAGTAAGTTCAAAGGTATCAATTAGGCTAGATGATAAATGGCTTCAAGGCAAGCCAGGTGGTAGGCCTTCTTTTGATTATGTTCCTCCATTTGTTCGAGAGCTAGGTGTTGTCTCCTGTCTGATAAATCATCAGGCAAGAACATGGCAATAGGATCTTGTTTATCAGTGGTTCACCTGTGAGGCAGAGCTAATGCTTGCTATGCCCCTTACTCAGGATGATAATGATGGATGGCTTTGGGGTGTCTCAAAGTCAGGCCGCTTCACAGTTAAAGCTGCTTACTATTTCTTGTGTTCTTAGCGTTTTTCTAAGTAGTCTACCAGTTTGGGTGCACTTGGGCTTGCATTTGGAAAACTTGTAACACCCTCGAATAAACATCCAATAGTACGAACAAAGCTCCTAGCCATATTACAAGATAACTATGCAGCGGATTCTCAACATCATCCGGGTGCTACAGACGCCAACCATCCATGTGGTTGACACGACCACTCTTCCAACACTAAGTTAAGGTTTGTATGACTGGAAACAACCCTCTACCAAAACTCATATACAACATAAAATACAATTCCCAAATACCGAGTGTCTACAACATAATTGCCAAGTCATAAACCGAAAGTTACATCTCGGGTTTAGTAACCCCATACATTAAACGTACTACTATAACTCAAAAGTTATGCCCTGATGGACTACCCCCATGGTAGCCATCCTGCCTACGCTCCGTTATTGTCCGGCACAATACCTGTAAAAATTGGGTTGTAAAGGACTCAGTAAACTACGCTGAGTATGAATATGTGTAGCCCGTATGTTGCCGGGCTACACGACTACTTGGTCGAATATAATAAGTCCAATTTACATGCTATAATAAAGCAGTAAAGCACACCACAACACATCATGATATCATACACACTTAAAGGTAGCATAACAATATCAACAAACGACCAAGCATAACATGTTGGCAACATAGCCACATCAAACACGCAACCAAGCACAATAAGCTGCTAGTATAGCAACAACAATCATGTAAATAATAACATGTGTATAGGTATATTATACCGCTGATCCTCACTATGGAATCATTCAAGCGTTATATGTTTTCATTTCTTTTCCCTTGTTCCATAGCATGTATTTTCTTTCTCTTTCTTTGCACCAGGTCTGGGGATATAGCTTTGATCTCGTGACCATATCATGTAGGTGCCAATCTTTCCTTGTTTCTTTAAGGATTATTTGTGAATTCTCTTATCACCACAATTTGGAGAACGTCTTATCCATAGCCAATCCTCCATTCCCGGCGTCGTGCGTCGAGAAAGAGGGGTCATCTCTAGACCCCAGGATGTGCTCGCTAATCCTCCAGTCCCGGCGTTATGCGTCGAGAAAGATGGGTCATCTCTAGACCCCAGGATTTGCTCCCCATAGTCAGTCGAAGGATCTGATGCAGATACCAACTCCAGAGCATCCATACCGCGCGGCCCGAGATGTTGTCTTCCCGGGTTATTCTCATGTTCCACCAGTTGATACTTACTCATCATTATCATTAATAGATAGACTCCATAGTGGGTGTCATTGTAAGTCCTCTAAGGTTAGAGAGGAGTTTCCCTTTATCGAGTTTCTTGATTTGTTCATGTCATTTGTCATGTTCCACCTCAAAGCTCCATAAACGCGAAGGGACTAAACTACTGTGTGCGCGCAAGTAATATGCAACAATGATATAACAAGCATATAATCAAGTCACAACAAGCAATCCAATTTCATGCTTTAGTCTTATGGTCATTGTCAAACAAGGCACACAATACACAAGCCGTGTAACACGGCAACATACGGACCACACATATTCATACCTTATTCAGAAGCAAGTGTCGTCTCACACACGGGTTCCTGGTTGGCGTTCGTTACGACCCTAGCGTTGATGAAAATAACGTGTCAGTTCATGATTTCATGTGACGACACTTTTCTAGTTTATCTCATTTATACCGGGTGTTATTCCCTTGGTGAACTTGTGAATGTTCAACTTATACTAGCCCTTAGAAACTTTCCAAGTATTAACCTTAGGCTTTATCTTACTCCTAGGAAATTTACATAGTCAATTCACAAGTTAACAAGTCCATCCTCTAGCTGCGTATTAGAGTATTCTACGCACTAACATGTAACAAGCTTATCTAAGATGGACTTTTATTCCCTTAAGATGTATTTCTTCCTTATATAAATAGGTTAGCAATGTGTTTAATCCATTATCACAGAAAAAAATTCTTTAAAATGCTTCTAAAGCTCATCTATACAGAAGCCCCAAAAGTTTAGAAAAACTAAAGCACACTTTCGGTGTTTAATCTTACCTAACCCCACATTTAAGGTATCAACTGAGGTTTAATCTTCCCAAAATGTTTCACCAGCTTAGTTAGATGTATTAGTACTGTTTTGGGTTCATTATTAGACCAACTCCACACTTTTAACACCTCTGAACATTGACCAAACAGAGACACAAGCTTCAGAAAACTGAAACATCCAATATGTGAAAAACTTCCACTAAACCCCTCCTTTTAATGCATTAACCTGCTTCCTACTTCCTCCCAAATTGTTTACTATCTTGGGTGGTTATATTAGCAAGGTTATAAGTTCATTTCCAGACCTATACAACCCTCTCATACCATCTGTACTACAGTTACACAGAAAACAGCAGATTCTGGAAAACTGAAAACCAAACTGTACATCACCTTTTCCTCTTGCTTTTAGTTCATTAATCAGCTTCCAAATCTTCCCAAAATTCTTACTCAACTAGATAGTTTTATTAGGAAGGTTTTGAACTCAAACCCAACTCAAAACAACTCTGTTAACACCTCTGAATGTTCATTATACAGAAGCTAGAAAATGCAGAAAACTGTAAACACCAAATCTGCACAACCCCTCTTTAAGTTCCCTTTTAGGTTATAAGTCAGTCTTCAATTCCTTCCAAAGTTTTTACCCCACTAGATAAGTGTATTAGGAAGCGTTTGAACTTAGAAACAATTCAAAATAAGGCTGTCATCACTTCTGAAAATCCATTTTACAGCAACCCAAAAACTGCAGAAACTGAAAATGTCTATTCCTGTATCTTCTCTTTAACCTTTCTGTTTGGTTATTAATCTGTCTCTTAACCTCTCCCTAAATATTCATAGACTGGCTTAAGTGTGTTAGTAACATTTTAGAATCATTAGCAACTCAATGCCACCCCTTATAACCCTCTGTAACATGGTTATACAGAAGACATAAGTTTCATAAATCTGAAACTTCAATCTGTGTTTTCCCCCTTCCAACTCCTCTTTTAATGTATTAACTTGATTTCTAATTTTCCTTAAAATGTTTACACACTTAGTTAAATGTTCCAGCAACATTTTGAACTCACCAAACAACCTAGACAACCCTGTTAATCCCACTGATGCATTTCCTATACTGAAACAGAAAGTTGCAGAAAACAGGAGACACCAAATCTGTATATTCATTCTTCAATCTTTCTGTTAGTTCTGTAACAGATTTCTATTCTTCCCAAAGTCTTTAACCACTTGGTTTAGCATATTAGAAATGTTATAGATTCATTAACAAGCCACTACAACTTCTTTATCTCCTCTGAAAATCGTTTATACAGAGAACAATCATCATGGAAAGCTGAAACAAAAACTGAAACACTAAAACTACTGTTTTTCCTTTACTGTTACTTACTAATTTGGTTCTTCAGTTTTCTTTTCCCCCAAATCATTTAGCTTCTTATTTAGGTGTCTTAATGTGATTCTATCCTCAAAAAGGAACCCACAACAACATTGCTAACCTCACTGTTACGTCCCAAAAACTGAAACTGAACACTAAACTGGTTTACCTTCTTCTGTTTCTTTTTCTTTGTTTACAGACTGACTTCAACCTACCCCAATTTGCTTTAGTTACTTAGCTATGTGTTTTAGCATTGTTCCAACTTAAAGACAGACCCAATATGACTCCTTAAAATCTTTCTGTACAAAGTTATACATAACTGAAAGAAATGAAAAAAACTGAAATCTGAAACTGGTTTTCTTTCCACTTTTGTTTCTCTTATTGTTCATTAATCAGGTTGTTACTTCTACCTAAGTTTTACCCCACTTATTAAGAGGTTTATCAGTAGTTTAACTCCAAAGCAACCCACAACAACAAAGGCCATACCCTGAGAAGTTAATATGCAGAAAGCTAAAAGTTTTAGAAGCTACAACTGAGACATAAGAACCTGATAACTTCTCTTGGTTTCTGAGAGTTCTTAATTTTCTGGTTTTTTAATTTTCCTTCATTGCTAACCCACGTAGTTAAGTGTTTCATTCACATTTAAAAAAAACCCCAAGCAACTCCGTTAGTGTTACAGAACCATCCTTATACTAAACAAGCAAGTTCCAAAAACTGAGAAGGAACTGAGACTGTAACATATGCTGATACTACTTCTTCTACTTTGTTTCTGTTCTCTGGTACAGATTTGGTTTTCAATCCTTCCCAACCTGTTTACAGTCCCAATTAGGTTCATTATCTAGGTTCTGTGTTTATTAGTAAGTCTTTACCACACACCTATGCCACTGATTTTTCAGTTATACAAAACATTTAATACCGAAAAGAAAAATGAAACACCAATTAGTATCTTTTCTTCTATATTCTTTTTGTGTTCCTCCATCTGACCCCTGATTCCCTCTGGTTGTTTACTTATTTGGTTATGTGTACTAGCAGTATTTTAAAAACCCAAAACCATCCAAGTGATGATGTTAAAGCTTTTCTGGTAAGTTGGTTATACTGCACAATAAAACTGCAGCACTAAAGCACAACACTGATACACCCTTCGCTTCTCTATTTTTTTCGTTGTTCATAGTTTGACTTCAATCTCATTTTTTTTTCTTTCAAAATGCTTACCCAATACTTATGTGCTTCACCATGGTTTTAACTTCAAGAAGATTCACAACCACATTGTTTTAGCTTCTGAAGGATTATATGCAGAAAGATCGAGATTTTTAGGAATTGAAACCTGAACTGATACGTTCTCTTTTGGTTTTTTGTTGGTGTAGTAAATTTAGAGGTAGCTTACTACTTTAATCTTAGCTGTTTAGTTAGAATCTTGATACATTTTTACCTCTCAGAACAGACCCGGACCATATTGTTAATGCTGTTGAAACTATTTTACTGAAACACGAAATTTTCAGAACTGGAATTAACCCGGCACCCTCCTACTGATGTCCCTGTTCTAATGTGTTAGATGGTCTCTCTAGTGTTCCCCCAACTTACCTACTCATAGGTTAATATGGTAGTAATGTATTAGGTTCATCATTACCACCTAACTCCTTATATCTCCTTTATAGCTATACCGAAAAGCATCAGTTGTAAATTTTGTGCAGATTGCTTAGTTAGCTCAGGACCTTGAGTTTTTTTTTGTTTCAAGCTGGTTCCTCCTAGTAACCATCTTGGCACGATGAAACTCCCAGACCCTGGAATTTTCGGTCTCACCTGGAATGATTTTCTCTGTGATCAAATTACGATAAACCAGGGAGAGATGGCTGGAGTAATTAAAACTGTTCTGAAAGGCTTTACCTTCTGGTCATGTTCCAGCAAAGGAGTTGAGCAGTTTTTTTTCTTTGTCCAAGAGGTTTTCGAACCAAACCTGGAAAGCTGCATGGGGCATTTACACATAGAGGAAACAAGAAAGGGGTGAGTGAATGACCTATATTAGTCTCGGGCATTCAAGAATACAGAGGGGAGAAACTAGCAAACAGGCAGTTTGGAAGCACCACCTATAATGATCTTCAAGCAGAAATATAGCTGACTGAGGGAGGAAATTTCGGTGCACTCGTTGAAGAAGTATAGAGGGCTCATGCCTGTAATCGTGACAGAGATTAGCCACCTTGGTCCAGATTTTTCGGACAACAACAACACAGAAACAGCAGGCGTTAAGAAGGTAGTTTAGGAGTACTACCCTGTTTTTCTCGAACAGAAGGTGTAGCTGCTTCTTCAGGGAGACTTTGGCCCTCTACTAATTCTCTAAACTGGTGTGATCCATCAAGGAGAATGGAATGAGTTACTGATCACACAGAAACATGCGCATACAGGAGGAAGAAAAAGAGAGTGGCTGGATATAGAGACTAGCTAAGGAGTTAGTGGGTGCAAGTTACCAGAATAGACGTATGGGAGTTTGAAGAGTTCCAACGCTGATATGGTCCATACTGCTATGTCTGGTTCTCTCTCAAGCTCAATAATCGACAGCAACGTGCCTGCTTCAGTTGCTGTTGTTATATTTTTTTTTGCAGTCACTTAGTAGTCTCATTACTAGTTTAACTAGGCTAGTAGTTGCTATTGAATTTGAGCATAGCTCAACCGGTTAAGGCATCCAGGGCGGGTACGAAAGGTACCGGGTTCGAACCCCGGCGGGAGTGCATTTGCTCCTTCTAAACGAGAAATTGTTAGGATAAAAATATATACAAAAGAATAAAATAAAATAATAACTAATCCTACAACTCTACTACGGGTAGCAAATAAAAACCCGGTCGGAGTATAGTGTAAATATATTACGACCGAGAGTATCGTACCCAAGGGACTTATAGAAATTAGTCCTAATCCGGCAAAAGCCTATTCTATAATAACAAAGGGGGGAATTGAAAATGTGATCCTAAACTAAATAAATAAATAACTTTGATTTGGGAAGACTATCAATGCAAAAGGTTCGTATGACCAATGATCAAGGGTGGCAAGTCTCAAAGAGGATTTGGTCTCGCAAATGCATATGCCGGATGTGATGCCGGATCCTCGCTACCCGGCAGATTCATGGCCTTGAACGTGCCGGATAACTTATACCCCATGCCATCCGGCATAGTACATTTCGTAAACAACATTTCCAGATTCGGTTCTGACAAAAGGAACTCAATATTCATACTTGCATCGTGCATAGCCAATGCCGCGAATATAACAGAATAATGGGAAATAAGAGATTAACCCTAAACCTTAAGTCTTGCTACCGCTGAGGCGCAGAAGACAATGTTAAAGATTACCAAAATCCTAATCTATCCTATTCTTGTCTTGTGAACATCAAATAGGACTTAGAGATAAGAGAATGAATAGCTACTTCATTCTACTTGTAAGAAGATTAGAACTCGGTTAAGAAACTTGAAAATTCCATAAATGATCATAAGAGTTTTACAAGGAAGTCATCCCTACTAACCAAAACCTAACAAGGATTCGGCAATCACACCATCCACCAACTACAAGAATAGATACAAAGGGGGAGAACAAAGAGATGTTAATAGCCTTAACCCTGACAAGGTCTTCTTCTTCTCTTGCGTGGATGGATCTGCAAATGTTCCTGGACACCAACACTTGGAATGGGGCGGAAACTGAGATGTGAATGAAGTATAATATGGTGTTGAAGTGTGTCAATTGTAGCCTTCCTCGGCCTATTTATAGCATTAAATGTGTCGTTGCCGGGCGTCGTGCCGGATCACCAGTAGCCGGCACACGTGATAAATGCGCCCAACTGTTAACGGTCGAAACCGTCATTCCGTGCGAAACAGTGCATATACCGGGTAGAAGATACCCGCATCACACCCGGCAACAGCCTAATCACCAACGGTCAATAACTGCTATCGCTTGGTCAACCGTGGTGACTCTTTACTTATGCCGGATGGAATCTACCCGGCATTAGGTCCGGCAAGGCCTCTTTTCTGTTCTGTGCTTATGCCGTGCAGAAACAATCCGGCATGGAGTCCGGCTTCAACTGAACTTTTGCCTAGAAAATCATTCCTTGCACAGAAAACTCACAAAAACATAAGACTGTACAAATATTATACTTTAACACATAATAAGCATAAATAACATAAATATAACTTTATTTAGATAAATATAATACTAAATCTAGTGCATAAAATATGATAAGTCTGCGGCTTATCAAAGGCCCTACACTTACCTTTTGCTAGTCCTCGAGCAAAACAAGATTAGAAAGGAGTAATTACTTATGCACAAACAGATAACTCTAGAATGACAATAAGATAAATATTCTCAACTCTCTGACTCTATTTCACAAGTATCACTTAATCATCCTTATCCATCAAAACATACTAATGGGTATAAAATAAAGACTTTCAAAATCGATCAAAAACTTTTAGGCTATTTTGCATAAGGGATTTGTAATCTCTCCTTTTTCCGGTTTCCATCATTCAGCTCTATTTTTCAAGAGTTTCTGAATGTGGCCAAGACTCTCATCATTGTTTTTATTATTCAGCCCTATTTTGTCAAGGGTTTCTGAATCAACCATGAATTTTTTTGCATTGAAGAACGGGGAATTTAGGAGAAAAACAAAAGGAAAAACTCTCGTTTCTTGCTTTTATTCTGAGGCATTTTTGCAACCTCAAGGAATATAATGCTTTTCCTTTGGAAGAAGATTTTTTCTCTTCTTTTTTCTTCTTCTTTCTTTTTCACAAAAACCCTTTCTTAAGATTTTCACCCAAAAGAATTCTCACCATTTTGAAAAGAAAGGAAAATATTACCCAGAGTAAATAAGAGATAGAAATAGGAGTAAGGTCATATACTCATGTTAATAAAGAGAATCAAGAAGTTAAAAACAAGGATCTACAAGTCATTAGAAAGGTACCTCTTGAGAGAACAAGTATTTATTCATTCCTAATCTCATCTTAGTCAAAAACACGCAAAAAGTTTTAGTAAAACATTGATAAACTCTAAACTTATTATATCAAATGTACTAGTGATTTCTTATTTCTATAAAATATATAAATTTAAAATAAAATATATTTTTTTAAGGGGGACCCTGCCCTACACTTGGCAGGAACACTGTCCCCAGTGTTTTTAAAAGAAAAGAGAAAAGAAAAAAAAATAAAGAAATAAGGAAAGGAATGACTCCCCGGGTGGAAAGAAGACCAGATGCGTGGGGGCTGCCCTACACTAGCCTTTGGCTACTTGGCCGAGTGATTAGAGATCTCGATAGAAACGAAGATCGATCTCGCATACTCCCGTTGATCAATTTAGTGCTGGAGACGGGAGTTGACCAAGTGGTCATAGTTGAGCAAAAAGTTGCTGCATTTGCAACTGCATCGACTTATGCTCCATGCGAATGATCGATGTTTCTGCAAGTTCCGCTTCCTCAGGGGTATAAAATCTGGCAATTCGGAGCATTGGGTGTGTGGTCGTGCAATTTTCCACATTCGTCTGCTGAGAAGAGAGTTTATTGCCATTCGCCTGCGGTATTTGATTATTTGAGTAGGGAGTGTGCTTGAAGTGCATTCACCTGATTTTTCTTTGGAGGGTAACACACAAACAATATAATGTTTTGTAAAAAATAAAAATAATAATAAAAATAATAATAATATTAAATACATAAAAGAATTTAAACTAATAATAATTAAAAAAATTGGTCCTAAAAATAAAGACAAGGTAAATAATAAAATTTACAAAGCAAAAAAAACAAAAACTGATCGTGCCGGGCATCATGCCGGGTGTAGGCTACCCGGCATTGGACTTCCTCCATACATGCCGGGTTATATTTACCCGGCGCCAAGCCCGGCCTAATCAATACGAAAGCAAAAATAAGAGGATCAACGAATCAGGAGTATTATGAGGGGTAAGAAAAAACAAAGAGAATTTATAAGAACTTTAACACTTAACGAAAATAAATAAAATAAAAAAAAAATCTTGAACGTGCCGGACATGGTGCCGAGCATTGCATATCCGGCAGTGGACTTCCTCCACTAATGCCGGGTTGGATATACCCGGCATATTACCCGGCGTGTTCAACTTGAAAAAGAAAAGGAAAGGAATATTTACAGATAATCAAAGATTCGAAAAAGGAAAAAAATGCAAAAATAAAAGTTGAGATTAAATTGCCGGATTGTGCGCCGGATGAATCCTGTCCGGTTAAGACTTCTTCCATGATGCCGGACGTGTTTTATCCGGCTGTTGCACGGCATACTCAACTTAGGCGAACAAAAAACAACAGAATTAAAAGGAAAAATGTTAATGTGCGGGTACTAATATCCGCCTAGCACCCGGCATATTCACCGAACTAAACTATGACAAATTTAAATCAATAAATCAAGGAATCAAAAAATAAGCGAATAAAAGAATAGGCGCGTAATTACTAATTTAGGAACTTGGACTAATTCAAGTCCCCGCACACGGCGCCAATTTGCTAAACGAGAAATTGTTAGGATAAAAATATATACAAAGAATAAAATAAAAATAACTAATCCTACAACTCTACTACGGGTAGCAAATAAAAACCCGGTCGGAGTATATGTAAATATATTACGACCGAGAGTATCGTACCCAAGGACTTATAGAAAATTAGTCCTAATCCGGGCAAAAGCCTATTCTATAATAACAAAGGGGGAATTGAAAATGTGATCCTAAACTAAATAAATAATAAATAAACTAACTTTGATTTGGGAAGACTATCAATGCAAAAGGTTCGTATGACCAATGATCAAGGTGGCAAGTCTCAAAGAGGATTTGGTCTCGCAAAATGCATATGCCGGATGTGATGCCGGATCCTCGCTACCCGGCAAATTCATGGCCTTGAACGTGCCGGATAACTTATACCCGCATGCCATCCGGCATAGTACATTTCGTAAACACAACACTTCCAGATTCGGTTCTGACAAAAGGAACTCAATATTCATACTTGCATCGTGCATAGCCAATGCCGCGAATACAACAGAATAATGGGAAATAAGAGATTAACCCTAAACCTTAAGTCTTGCTCCCGCTGAGGCGCAGAAGACAATGTTAAAGATTACCAAATCCTAATCTATCCTATTCTTGTCTTGTGAACATCAAATAGGACTTAGAGATAAGAGAATGAATAGCTACTTCATTCTACTTGTAAGAAGATTGGAACTCGGGTTAAGAAACTTGAAAATTCCATAAATGATCATAAGAGTTTTACAAGGAAGTCTCTCCTAACCAAACCTAACAAGGATTCTGCATCATCACCCCACCACACAACTACAAGAAGAGAATACAAAGGGGGAGAAGGATGTTAATAGCCTTAACCCTAACAAGGTCTTCTTCTTCTCTTGCGTGGATGGATCTGCAAATGTTCCTTGGACACCAACACTTGGAATGGGGCGGAAACTGAGATGTGAATGAAGTATAATATGGTGTTGAAGTGTGTCAATTTGTAGCCTTCCTCGGCCTATTTATAGGCATTAAATGTGTCATTGCCGGGCGTCGTGCCAGATCACCAGTAGCCGGCACACGTGATAAATGCGCCCAACTGTTAACGGTCGAAACCGTCAATTCTGTGCGAAACAGTGCATATGCCGGTAGAAGAAGATACCCGACATCACACCCGGCAACAGCCTAATCACCAACGGTCAATACTGCTATCGCTTGGTCAACCGTGGCGACTCTTTACTTATGCCGGATGGAATCTACCCGGCATTAGGTCCGGCAAGGCCTCTTTCTGTTCTGTGCTTATGCCGTGCAGAAACAATCCGGCATGTAGTCCGGCTTCAACTGAACTTTTTGCCTAGAAAATCATTCCTTGCACAGAAAACTCACAAAAACATAAGACTGTACAAATATTATACTTTAACACATAATAAGCATAAATAACATAAATATAACTTTATTTAGATAAATATAATACTAAATCTAGTGCATAAATATGATAAGTCTGCGGCTTATCACTCCTCCTTTTTTTTCATCAGCTATATACATGCCTATTTATATATATGTGTGACTATATAATATTTCGCGTTATTAGTTATATACGCGTCTACTTTATTTTGTTACGTTTAGTTATATATACGTACATGTATGTATGTATGTATTATATATATATATATATACGCCCCTTTTATTTTGTCGCGTTTTAGTTATATGTATATATACGCGACTATATTTTGTTTTTTACGCCACGTTGCTAGTTACATACGCGACTATTTTTTATGTCACGTTGTCGTTTATATATGTAATGCTGTAATATTGTCACGTATTTTACTTGCCTTAACGACCAACTCGTAACATCGCGTTTGGTGATGACATGTTGTCACGCTTTAAGCCACATATGTATCCGCACTTATTTTTTTGATGTGCATATATTATTATGATTTTATGGGTTTAATTGTTTTGGGGTGTTTCAACTTACCCCCCTTAAAAGGGACTTCGTCCCGAAGTCTTACTTCCTTAACTGATGTTTTCCATTCTCGTTACCCCTTGGGATCAATTCCCATATTCATTCCGATAACCAAGGGATCAAGTCCCATATATCATAATTCTCACTACTCAGGTGTGCTTATAAGCATCATGCCACATTAATGGCTTCTCACAAGTTTTCATAGTAGTTCAAGGTATTAGCAATGTATATATAACATGCTGAGGTGTAAACCCAAGGTACACAACATTCATTCATAGCACAGAGTACAAAATCAATACAATACACACACAATTCCGCATAGTTCATACCACAACCTACCAACCACCGTGTGGTAGTAGGAATACACATAGTGAAAGGATCAAGTCCCGAATTCGTTCTCTCTAACCAAGGGATCATGTCCCACAAATTCCATAGTTCTATTTCAACATTTATGCTTATAAGCACCACGCCACATCTGTGGCTTGACCAAGTTCTCAATAATATTGAAATGTACCAGTATATTCATATACCGTACTCATAGCAGTCAGATGAACAAGTCATTCATTCATAACTACCCTGCATTCAAACCAATCCACACACAGTTCACAGTTCTCACACATAGCATTCAAAACAACACCACAAAACGAGCAATAGTACAGTAAAAACGCAACGCGCCTACCCCCCTTAAAAATGGATTACGCCCACGTAATCCTTATTCTATCATCTTAGAACCTTGGTTCAAGATGTCTAATCCTTATGGGGCATTCTTGTTTCTATGCCATTAGCTCACCTTATAATCCTATCAAATGTCTTGACCGCGTTAAAGGCTTAGTTTCTATGTCAAGGATTCTTATCAGTTTCCATACCGATCTATACACCGATTTGGGTTCAGCCTCTCTGGGTCTAAGTATTGGCCAATATGTCACTTGTTATTCAACTGGGAATGTGAAATATGGTCCACCAGCTTCTACTGTGCGACTCTGATTTCCTTTAGGTTTGGTTTTCCCTCACTATGCCTTTCAAGGTAGTGCATGGCTTAATTGTACAAGAGTAAAAGTCTCTTGACTGACATGGGGTATTTTAATTCATACACAGTCTCGGTGGGTTATAATTTGTCTCTTCATTTCCTTTGGAGGTCGGATATTCATGCTTTTGGTGCGCTTTTAAGCGTCTGAATTGTTTGTTTCTGGCTGACCTTTTGACTTTAATTCATGTATGCTCTACAGTAACTATTTAGTTCTTAGCATTTGATTGTTACGGATGTGTCTTTGTTACAACGACTTTTTTCGTTTATCTTACCGCTCATAATTATGTGTAGATAGCTAGTTTACTCTCCTAGCATTACTACCTCTTTTAATCCCCTAATGTGCACAACCAAATTAGATGTTTTTTGCCTTTAAGAAATCTTATTTTTCAGCCCCACTTATGGCTTTGACACTGCTGGTTGACATTAATTAGTTCCAGTCAAAAGGTTACCGAATTATATACGTTAGAAGTTTCTATTATTGTAATCCGTTAACATTGGATTTTAGTTTCCTGATCATCACCATCGTTCTTATGTCCGCCAGAAGTAAAGTAATTGATTTCTACCGGTTTCTTATTGCATTTGATTACGGTAGTGTATACTTATTATTAACAGTTATGTTATTGGTAACATCACATTATTTCAATCGTCATATATCTGTACACCCTTGTGTTTATCCCCGAATTTTCGAGCCATGTATCCATGTATTTTATGTGGTTTCATCATCTAGTATCAACACCGCTTCTTTCGCATTTTTACCTATCCAACTCATAAACTTTCACACCTATTTGTAGTTTATGTGTCCACTTGTAGGAGGTTTCGAGAATCATCCAACACTGACGTGATCAGCGTAAATGTTGGGCTACCCCTTCACCCCAATTTGTGCGCAGTGTCGCTTGACCTGGCCAGGGTCAAATCAATCTTGCACGTCCGATTTAAACCACCAATCCATTAGTCAAATTCGAACTCTTGTCCCACTTGTTTCTAGTCATCTAGTAATCAATTCATGGACTAGTGTCGAAATCTAAGCCTTTAGATTAATTGTTCAAATTTTCTAACTGTATATTCATACATATATACTCGTGTGGTTTATACCTCTTGATTCAAGGGTAGGTTCCCATATAAGTGTTTCAACAAGTTTAGTGATATACTAGTACATGCCTTTGTATCCCCCTGGTGCTCTCAGTTCCTTTCATCCCAACCCTCATACCATATGTATATATACATGTTCATTCACTAGTACGTGTGGTCTCATAAATTCTAGTGCTAGACAGTTGGGTATGCAATGGTATACTTCCCATTCTTAATATTACTATGATTTCCTCACACTTACAAATTAATATTGAATTTACAAAATGATTCATTACTCGTCTTAGACCATCAATTAATCTCTCCATTACATCCTTTAAATTTGTTCAAAATTTCCAAATTTCGATACCCAGTTATTCATAAATATTTGGTTTCTTCCCTGGTATTTCCCTCCTCATAAATATTTGTCTGATTTTTCTTGTTGGCCCGTTTAGGATCACCTCTATCTGACTTAAACTCTATTCCGTTTTCCATATTAATCTTTTTGGGTCTCGTAATCCTTTTGTTACTTCCGATTGTTACTCTCCTTGTGTGTTTCTCTTACTTGAAATAGTCTAGCTTTCTACCTTCTTGGTTCACTAAACGAGTGGTAGGTACTCCAGATTTATCACCACTGAGGTCCCAATATTTATTTTTGATCGTTGAGTTGTTAGTTAACTCGAGTTAGGTATGGTTGATTTACTGATCATGACCTTCTTTAATTGAACCCCATTTACTCCTTGGTTTTATTGGTATCTTGTCTTTTCTCTGGTGTATGTATGTGCATTGGTATATATGATTTGATAAATCCTGTTTAGAGTTCCTTAATATGTAGGGTGTTTGGAAGGATTATTTCGCAATAATGGCATTATACATTGCCCTATAGATATTTACATGGGAGGTCAAATTTAGGGGATGATGTCGAGAGTACCATAGTACAGCTCACTGGAGCAGCTGGTTCCTTGGTTAGAATGCGGGGAGTAATATCTTATGTTTGGAGAACTCTACTAAACTTTGGTGTGGAAAATTTAGGCATTTGGTAATAGTTACATAAGCATAACGTTTCCAAATTTGACTTCCTTTTTACAGGGTTGTTGCTTATTTGTTGCTGTTGAGAGAGGTTATGTTTACAACAACATTGAGATAATCTTACTGAGATTATGGTAATTGTTAATCTATTATAACCCAGTCTTATGGCACGAGCCTTATGAGTGACCTGAACGCTCATTTTTTTTACTGTATCATCTTGCGAGTATGCTGTATTTCATATTAATTATTGGATCTAGAGTTTTAATTTCATGTTCTCACTGTATTCGTTAGTGAGACTCCATATCATTTCCTTCATAACCCTAGTTAATGATAAACACATGATCCAAAGGGTTTATCTTTTTGTAAAATTGAATTCTACAGTTACCCATTGTTGTGCAAAAACTTATAACAAGGTATATAAATAAATGCAAGGAATAGGCAAGTGCACCTAATCGGTGTAGTACAACAAGTGTCGTATCCACAAGGAAATTGGTCCTAACTTCCTAGTCTCGGTACTTAGTAATTGCAATGAAAAACAGTAAATTGGGGCTTAGCCGGCGGCAAGCTTGATTGTGTTGGTTGAGTAATTGCAAAACAACAAATAAACTAAAGGAGATAGTTTAATGGAATGGATGGAGAAGTACTTTGGGAATTTGGCAATCACCCCAACTAACCTAGATATGCTAGCAACTCTTCTTATGCCATAGTTGTCTTTTTGAACAATAATAATAACCCTCTAAACCAAAGATGAGTTAATTCTTACTTAGTTAATTTTAGCCTTCAAAATCAATTAGGACTAAACTCACTAAGTAGCATTAAGCAAGTTCTAGAACAAAGCCCCAAATTATACTCACTAATCCTAGGAGCATAAATTAAGAGTTCTCTCTCAATTTGGTCACAAACCCTAACTCAAAACCAAATTGTAGATGGGGTTCACCACAAATGCACTCAAGAGATCAATTTGAGAACATTGAATGATAATTAAGAGAGAAACAACTATATTAAGGCATAATCAAGATTCACAAGCACATTCTAGGGTTTGGGTTCAAAGACCCATCCCAGAGCACAATAGAGTACTACTCAAGCATAGAGGAAAGAAAAACTAGAAAGAGTAAGAAGAAGCCATTGTTGGAGCTTGGAAGCTTTGGAGAAGGTGAGTTCTTCCTTCTTCTCTTCTTCCTCTTCTTTCTCTCTCTTCTTTCTCTTCTTCTCGTTCTTTCTCTTCTCTTGTGTGTGTGGAAGTGCAAAATGCAAAGAATACCCTAAATCCCCTATGTTTTCCCGTCTTTAAACGATTGTTCTGGGCAAATTTCCGTCGGGACTGCCCCACAGGGGCGGTCCGCACCAGAGGCGATTCAGTGTTTCGAAATCAACTGGACTGCCCCACAGGGGCGGTCCATAGGGGCGGTCCACACCAGAGGCGATTCCAGTGTTTCAAAATCAATTGGACCGCCCCACAGGGGCGGTCCACAGGGGTGGTCTACACTAGAAGTGACTCTTCTGCACCGAAATTGTCTCGTTTGACCCCTCGTCTTTGACACACTCTCGGGGCATTAAAGCTCAGCTACAAAGTCTTGAGAGTCTCCCAAAAACCATTGCTCAAGTGAGCTTTTACCTAATTTAAATTAACTGCTTGAGTTCAACTATATTAACAAAATGCTCTATCAAGTGGTGAAATTAGTCAATAGTTGCACGAAATAAAGGTAAATAAAGACCTTATAAATACATCATTTCACCATTTATCAACTCCCCCCCACTTATCTATTTGCTTGTACTCAAGCAAAATTTTGCTAGGAACCCATAGCAAGAAGGAACATTTATAGCAAGCAAGTATTTAAATGAATTCTTGAACTTTGGTGAGCAAAATTATGAAAAATCTCAAGAGGAGTGCAACCAACCTTCTCATGGTGACATGGGTGTGCTTAGGGTAAATAAATATAGAGCTTCGGGGTATGATCTAGAGTGTTTCCAAGTGCTTAAAGATCTTTGGACTTGGAACCTTTTACCATGGCCAACTTCTCTCAAGAATGGGCATTGAGGAAAAACAAAAGGAAAATAGAGATTTGCATTTGTTTTTATTTTGCAACAAGAGATGAGAAGAAATAACTTGGAATTGTGCCTTTGGCATTTTTCCTTGCTTCACAGAACACTCAACTCTCATTGGTTGGTTACTGATGGTGCCTCTCAAGTCCTTTTAAAATTTCCACGAGGAAACACCCCTTAGCAATCCCTAGATGAGAAGATTAGAAAGGACTCCTAAGCAATAAAAATTCACCAAGAAAGGGGTTTATGGAAGCACCGCAATTAATTACTCCTCAAGAGAGAAATTGTTGAAAAATTTGGTGGAAAGTTCTAAGCATTCATGGAAAGACTTTCTTAATACAAATGGAACTTCTTCATGGCAGCAATAGACATGTATAGGGAGATCGAGAAGTGCATCAAAAAGAAAAGGTCGTTGCCCCCACACTTGAGTAGGACAATGTCCTCATTTGTCAAAGCTAAACCCATTTGGAAACAAACAGAAGACCTTTTCGAAGCACGAAACATATAGTACATAAAGTTGTAAAGCAGCGTGTAAATAGATAGCGAACTAGTACTCCCTGATAATACGCGAATTGGGCAAGGGATTCCCCCACACTGGAGAGTGTCCGGGGTCGTTGAAGCGCGAGACCTAGGAAAATTTTGCAAGAGTTCCTCTTGCATTTGTCGTATTCCGTGTTGAAGGGTGCTTGCATGCAGTGTGTATGTAGCTACCAAGCAGAGACAAAATAAACTAGGCGCAACAGGATTCCGAGGAATACGCTTAAAGCCTATTGTTAGAAATCAAAAGGGGACTCATAAGTGAGTCCTATATTAAATTGGTTCACAGTGTTATAATTGAAGCGGAAAGCAAAGATAAAGTACGGTAAAGCATAACTAAAGAAACGATTAAAAACAATAACATAGACAATCCCAGAAGTACAGAACAAGTTTCAAAACATGAGATTCCAAGCAAACACTTCATAAGCAAACTATTGGGCCGGTGGTCCTCCTCGCTCGATCATGCGGCGCAGCGCCTCATACTGGGCTGCCAGCTCCTCCACGCGTTGCTGGTGGGCCTCGAACTCCTCCTAGGAAACCGTGGGAGGTGGTGGGGCTGGTAAGGCTGGTAGCGGGGCAGCGGCAGTAGAGGGAGGAGTAGATGAGCTGGAGAGGACTCTGCGCTGCCGGCGGTCCTATCTTCTCCCAACCTCCTGGAGCACGGCGAAACCCCATCCGCCGGAGGGCAGCATGGTCAATGGGAGCCATGGAGGCTCAAGGACCGCACCTCCAACGTCCTCCGCACTCAAGGAACTGAGTGTGGAGGAAATGAGGGTAGCCGAGATGCTGGGTATCCCGCTTCTCGACCATGTGGCAGAGGTGGTCGAACATCAGCCCTGAGATAGAGAATGACCGGTACGGATTCGGGCGTGATGTTGTTGAGGAGGAAGCAGTCCATGGCATTCATATCCTTACTGTCCCTGGGCAGAATGCTAAGACGGATGAGAGCAAGGATGACGCGCTGAGCGGCGTCCTGGACCATATTCGGGGTCATGGTGACCCGGGAGACAGTGCCCGACTGATTCTTCTTTTAGCGCTTGGTCAGGAGAGTACCGCGAGGAACTGCGGCGGTGGCTCTGGAGGTAGCTGTCAAGGAGGTAGGGGCGCTTTTCGTAATCCTCCAGGGGATGTCCAAGGCCTCGATGAAGATCTCCTGTGTGATCTCTATCTGTCGACCTCCGACATATGAGATAAGCTTGGAGACGCCCTCCCGAGCCGCATTTGCATTGAACTGGTGGACGAGGTCAGGGTAAACCCCCCACCCATCGTCAAGAAGCTCCCCCATCAGTAGAAATCAAAGAGTGACTGGAGGTCTAGGTCCTCGATGATGGATGGGTCCACGTCACGCTCCTAGATGAACTCCCGGCGAGGCCCATGATGGTACCAATTCTTGGCCTCTTCAGTGATGAAGATGCTGTCGATCAATCTGGTGCCGAATGGAAGGTGGGCGGCCATGCCGCGGCGGAAGGTGGCTCGGTCGACTGGTTGCATTGTCTGAAACCAAAGACAAGAAAAGAAAAACAAGGAAAGAAAGACAAATACAAAACAACAAAGGAGAGTTAAAGATCGATAAGGAAAAGAGAAATGCAAAAGTTGTTTGTAAACATATTCAGGAAGTGCATATGAAAAAAAGAATTAAAAACGACACAAATTCACAAAAATTTCGGCATGATCTCCCCCGTTTCCCTAGGTTTTCCCAGTTCTAAGAACCTCCACAAATCAACCAAAAGGTTGTCATTCAGATATTGAAGCACCCCAGTAACCCAATTCATCCAATAAGTTCTAAACTTATGAAGCAAAACCACACTTTACCCTTTTCACATTTTTGCCAACTCCAATTCTCAACATTAGTGCAGTACCCTAGGCATAGAGATGCATTTGTGCTCACGCAGTATCCAAATAGGCCAACAAAGTCATAACATGATTTTTAAACAAGTAAATAATGCTAAACAAGGCATATTAAATTTAGAGCATTAAGACAAAAAATCATGCGAAAACCACCAAATTTCAACATGCTCAAACTCAGTTGGCACAAACCCCCATAAGTAACAATAGGAGCTGTCCCAATCACTAAATTTGCAAAATTCACAAATTGTCAGTTAAGGCCTCGTTTGGTTCGAATTGCATTGAGCCCAAATTGTAACTTGCATAAAAATTGCTAAATTGACACATTAGGGTAGAATGTCATACCTTGGTGTTTTGTAGAAGACAAGGAGTAGAAAAGTGAAGGTTTTTTGGTACAAAACCGTTAAAATTGAATTAGGGATAAGGGGGCGATTTAGGTTTTGGGGTGGTGTGGCGTCGGGTGGGCTGTTGCGGGCGGGAGCAGGCGCGGCGGTGGTTCGCTGGTGGCGCGCGAAGTGGCGGAGGACGGAGGCGGGGGCGGCGATTGGATGGGGCTTGCGTGGAGGTGGTGCGCAGGGCTGTTCGAGCTCGACAGAGGGGGAGGAAGAGGGAGTCGGGGCGTGAAGGAAAAATAAAGAGGGAAAGAAGAAAGAAAGAAAGAAAGAAAGGAAAAAAACAACGCGTTTTTTTTTTCAAATTTTTTGAGGCCGCCCCTCAGGGGCGGTCCACATGGGCGGTCCGTGACAGAGAGCGTTTTTTCGGTGAAAATCAATGGGACCGCCCCTCAGGGGCGGTCCCGCAACAGAGAGCAATTTCTTTGGTGAAAATCTACTGGACCGCCCCTGAGGGGCGGTCCATAGGGGCGGTCCGCAATAGAAACCCAAATTTTCATTTTTTCTTTTCACATCAATTCATCCAATTTCACACTCCAAGTCCCAAAATCACAAAACAACAGGAAAAACTAAACACAAGCACCAAAAACACCAGCAAAAGCAATAATGAAGACGAACAAGTTAAAACACTTAAACGGGCAAGGAAAGAAATCCAGGTTGCCTCCCGAAAAGCCGCCCTTCTTTTTAAGGTCTTTGGCTAGACCATAGTAAGGTTTAGATGAAACCTGGTTCCCGAAGGAAGATAGGACGAGCTTCTACCCGTTTAATGTCACCTCCCATGTAATGCTTGCGCCTCGAACCATTAACCATGGAGGTTCCACCTTTTGTGTTCTTTAACTCCACAGCACCATACGGGGTCACCTTAGTGATAGAGAAAGGCCCGACCCAATGAGATTTGAGCTTACCCAGGAATAGCTTTAACGAGAGTTGTAGAGTAAGACCCGATCTCCCTCATGGAATTCTCTCTTGAGGATCATTTTATCGTGCCATCTCTTTGTCTTCTCTTTGTAGATCCGGTTGTTCTCATAAGCTTCTTCCCGGATCTCTTCTAACTCTGTCAGTTGAAACTTTCTCTTTTCTCCGGCACTCTTGAGGTCATAATTGAGTGCTTTTACAGCCCAATACGATTTATGTGCAAGTTCAACCGGTAGGTGACAAGCTTTCCCGTAGACAAGACGGTAAGGGAACATACCAATGGGAGTCTTGTAGGTTGTTTGGTATGCCCATAGTGCATCGTCGAGCTTGAGAGACCATCCTTTCTTGAAGAATTTACCGTTTTCTGCAAGATCCATTTCAGCTCTCTATTGGTGACCTCGGCTTGTCCGTTGGTTTGGGGGGTGGTAAGGTAGAGTGAGAACCCCCGTCACTAATGATTGCTTTAGGTACTTCAAACCTTGTAAAGATATTCTTTCTTAGGAACTTGGCCACCACCTTAGCATCATTTGTGGGGGAGGCAATGGCTTCCACCCACTTGGTCACGTAGTCCACAGCTACAAGGATGAAGAGATTTGAGCAGTAGGAAGGGAAAAGTCCCATGAAGTCTATGCCCCACAAGTCAAATGGTTCAACCTCTAGCATCACATTAAGAGGCATTTCATGTTTTCAGGAGATGTTGCCCATCATTTGACAGCGGTTACAGGAAGCAACAAAGTCATGGCAATCTTTGTGTAAGGTTTTCCAGAAGAAACCTGCTTGTAGAACCTTTGCTGCGGTCCTTGCCGACCCATGATGCCCTCCCACTTCAAGAGAGCGGCAATGGGTGAGAATATCTTTCACTTCTGTTATAACCCGTATAATTGCAACCTTATATTATGTCTGGTTTATATGATGATCTAAGATGGATTATATTATGATTGTCAGTTGGGACTTCGGCGGTATTGTTTTGATAGATGAGGGCAAGGAAGTCATTGCTTAAAACAATTAAGGTAATTGTTTTTCTTTAATTAATAAGGAAAGGGAGCCTTATTTAATTATTAATTTTCTAATCATTTTGCATCACGATCAGTTTTCCCCCACAAGTTCCATCGTGTGTTCAGAACATCGACTTCCTTTCTTCTCTCTCTCTCTGTTCTCTCTCTTGCTGAGGATCGTGAAGGCTGCTGCTACAATCGAATAAGGGTTTTGCTGCTACGTTTCTCTGATCGATTCAGGTTTGTATTCCAGAATTCGGGACTGCGTTGGTGGTTTTCTTCTCTCTCTGTTTTCTGATTTTGAGCCGTTGTACATGATTAAATCAGAAGGCTTCGTTGCTGTTGTAGTTGTGATTGTGCGGGCTGTGGAACTGCTGCAGGTTGTGGAGTTTATTCACTTCCGAAATCAGGTTGGTGTTGCAGATTTTGGGTTTGGATTCAGTTTCTGATTTTTGTGTCAATTGGTTTGGTTAATCAGTGGCTGTTGATCTGTCCGGATTGTTGCTCTGCGTGGATTGTGCCTGCTGCCTCAGTTCGTTGTTGTTTCTGCTGATAAACGAGGTAGGTGGTTACTCGATTCGGTTTGGAAGTTCAGCCATGGGGATTGCAACGGTTCTGTTTTGGGTGTGAATTCTGATTGTGTCGTCTTTTAATTGTGTTTTCGGATGGTTAAAACCCCATGGTTCTCTTCTTTTCTCTGTGATTTGGTGTGTATCAATTTGGCAATTCGTGATGATGTTTTTGCACAAGTTTCTACTCTGTTCGTCTTCTGGAAAATGCAGTTTTCGCACTGTCCGAACTTCCGTCCGAGCTTTGAAGTTCGGACAGTGCGTTTTGCTCTATTGATTTTCAAAGTTCGGGGCATGTCCGAACATAAGTCCGAACTTTGATGTTCGGACACGCCCTTGGGTTCTTCTCTGATTTTAGTTCGACCTGCGTCAGAACTTTGACGTCCGGACACAAGGTCGGACCTTCCGCGTAACTCTTTCCGTAACCCGTCCGAACATCAGTCATCGATCCTTGATGTTCGGACATCTTCTCTTTCCTCATTTGTTTTCAATTCGACTTCGACTCCGAACATTGATGTCCGGACACAAGTTCGGACATTTGACAATCTTTGGTTTCTGAGTCTCGACTTGCGTCCGAACTTCGACGTCTGGACACAAGTTCGGACACCCCTCTGTTTTCAGCGTAACTTCTTCGTTTGAACTCCGATTTGAGTGCCGTCTGCGGCGTTGGATTCCTTATGTTCTGTAATACTGATTTATGAGTGTTTTGGGCATAGTTAAATGCAAGTTTGCTATTGATTATGCAATCTTTCTGTTTTGGGACATTACACTTTGTTTCTGAGCCGTGAATGGCTGGGTCGAGCTATTCTGTGGTATACCATGTAGACGTCGTTCTGAGTGTGGGTCATTCCCTTTCTGTTCTGTGGGGTTGACGAACCCTTTGGCTCTTTCGAGTCATTTCTGCGTTGCCGAGAGACCTTGTATGGTCTATGGGTCTTCGACCCTTCTGAGTGTGTGCATTGTGTCTTGTCCCCTTCTTCTGTTTATGAACTCTGATTGTTTCTGAATTGGGAACCCTTGTGTTCCACTCTATTTCTGTTCTGAAAGCTTCTGACTATTGAGAATTGTGGTTCTAACGCTTATCTTCTCCTTCTTCTGATTTCAATTGTTTTGAGCGACCTTACTGATGACGGTCGCTGCTTACTGGGCATAGTTGTGTGCTCACTCCCCTACTTTTAACATTTTTGCAGATTGATCAGCGTGGATCACTTATTCAGTTTCTGGAGCTTAGTTTATGTTATAGCTCATTTGTTATTTGATATATTTACTCAGACTTGTAGCCTTCGGGCCTTACTCTGTTAGACCTCTGTTTCTGTTTGAAACATGTATTTGGGATTTCACATTACTTCCGCTGTAATTGAGTACTTTGGTTTACAATGTTTATGTAAACTCTGTTTTGGGCCTTTATTGCATTTGAGTGTTTTAGAGCCTTGCGTTATTGGTAGTAATACGGGCGTGTAATACCCTTAACTCTTAGGCCGGTTTTAGGGGTGTTACATTTAGTGGTATCAGAGCCAGGTTTGGCTTTCTTTAGGGTCTGTGGTTGTGTTTGCTTGTGTGAGGTTCAGTTGTGGCAATTGTTGAAGTGTGAGTCAGTTCTGACAAGTTTTGGATTTGTGTATCTCAGAATGCCTCCTCGTAGAGCACCAGTGACCCCTCAGGGAGATGCTGCGGATGCAGTACAGCAGTTTGTGGCACAGTTGATGCAGACGATGGCTGCAGCTGCTGGGGGAGCTGGTGGAGGAGCTGGTGGAGCAGGCCCAGCAGGGGCGAATGCTGTGGGAGGCCGAGTCAGGGCGCTCCTGGAATTCATGAAGCTAAAGCCGCCTTCCTTTGACGGCTGTGGTGACCCTCAGGAGGCGAGCCATTGGATTACTGAGGTCAGGACCTGCTGAGAGTGATGGGGTCGGAGGATGACCAGAAGGTGGACTTCGCCACGTTCCTCTTTAAGGGGGAGGCGAAGGAGTGGTGGCGTATGGTGATGGGCAGGCATCCCCAGCCTTGGACTTGGGATCAGTTCTGCTTGGAGTTCAACAAGCAGTTCTATCCGGATGTCTACAAGGATCAGAAGATCAACGAGTACAACCGGCTGCGCCAGGGGAGAGACATGTCAGTCGAGGAGTACGTGAGGAAGTTCGTGATGCTCTCGAAGTATGCTCCGGAGCCGGATGAGCATAGGAAGGCCCGTAAGTTTGAGAGTGGGCTCAGACCGGATATCAGGTCCGCTGTGACACCTCTTCGTCACCGGACCTTCAGAGATGTGGCGGATGTCACTTTGCTGGTGGAGGCCGACATCAGGGGCAGACAGGCTGGCAAGGACCACAAGGGAAGAGGCGTGCTGAGGAGCCTCAGAAGAAGGAGGCTGCTCCTCAGAAGAAGCAGTCCTATGGAGATCGTCGGGAGCTTCTTCATCTTCGTCAGCTGGGGCGAAGTGTGGGTCTTGTGGCCACTCCCATCCTGGTAGGGAGTGCTACAAGAAGACTGGTGCCTGCTTTAAGTGCGGGTCGATGGAGCACCGGATCGCTCAGTGCCCTCAGGCATCCAGTAGAGGCTCAGGAGATAGAGGCACCGGTTCAAATTCAGGGGCGAGGTCCGACCAGAAGAAGCCTCAGACTCAGGCCCGGGTGTACGCTATGGCTGGAGAGCGTGATCGAGCTGGAGATCGCGTCGTCTCAGGTATTCTCCAGATCCATTCTCGAGATGTATTTTGTCTGTTTGACTCTGGAGCTACGCACTCCTTTATCTGCTGTGATTTGTTGGGTGACCTTGGACTGACTGCTGTGCCTAGTGAGGTAGATTTGTGTGTGAGTAGTCCATTAGGTGGGGTTGCCCCTTGTGTGCTGAATTCTGTGTGTAAGGCTTGTCCCATAGTAGTTCGGGACAAGACCTTTTGTGCTGACCTCATCCCGATGCGGATGACCTGTTTTGATGTGATTTTGGGCATGAGACTGGCTAGCAGAGCACCATGCCCATATAGACTGTGCAGCGAGGAGAGTAGTGTTTGGTTTTGCCAGACGGGAGCCGTTTTGTTTTCGCTGGGAATGCAGTCCCGTGTGCGCCTGTGGTTTGTCTCGATGCAGGCAGCCATCTTCTTGAGGAAGGGCTGCCAGGGATTCTTGTGCTATCTGCCAGAGGTGCGAGAGGGATCCAGCTTGGAGAGCTACCCGATCGTCAGAAAGTTCCCTGAGGTTTTCCAGGATGACGTGCCCGGACTACCACCAGTAAGAGAGGTGGAGTTCACATCGATTTAGCGCCAGAGACTCAGCCCATCTCTAGGGCCCCTTATCGTATGAGTCCGGCGGAGTTGAAGGAGCTGAAGGTCCAGCTTCAGGAGTTGGCTAGACAAGGGCTTCATTCGCCCTAGCGTTTTGCCTTGGGGAGCACCAGTGTTGTTTGTGAAGAAGAAGGATGGGACCTTCAGATTGTGCATCGACTACAGAGAGCTGAACAAGGTGACCATCAAGAACCGATATCCCCCCTTCCGCGCATAGATGATTTGTTTTGACCATTGGTGGGCGTCACAGTGTTCTCGAAGATAGATCTTCGTTCAAGCTACCATCAGTTGAGGATTAAGGCGGAGGATGTGCTAAGTCCGCCTTAGGACTCGTTATGGTCAGTACGAGTCTTGGTTATGCCGTTTGGTCTGACTAATGCTCCCTCAGTCTTCATGGATATGATGAACCGGGTTTTCAACCCTATCTGGATCAGTTTGTAGTGGTCTTCATAGACGACATCTGGTGTACTCCAGAGCGCAGATAGCAGAGGAGCATCTGAGGATCGTTTTGCAGACGTTGAAGGATCGTGAGCTATGCTAAGCTGAAGAAGTTTGACTTTTGGCTTGATCGCGTGGTGTTCTTGGGACATGTGGTCTCGAAGGACGGTATCTCAGTGGATCCTGAGAAGATTAGAGCAGTGATGGAGTGGCGAGGCCCACGAACGTTGCAGAATCCGTAGCTTCCTTGGGTTAGCTGGGTATTACAGGAAGTTCGTTGAGGGGTTCTCTAAGATTGTATCCCCGCTGACCCGTCTGTTGAGGAAGGAGACCAAGTATGAGTGGAGTGAGGCTTGCGAGCAGAGCTTCCAGGAGATTAAGAAGAGGCTAACGACCGCACCGATTCTGACTTTGCCATCTGGGGACCGGAGGGATTCGAGGTCTTCTGTGATGCGTCCCATAAGGACTAGATGTGTTTTGATGCAAGCAGGGTAAGGTAGTGGCTTGTGGCTCTCGGCAGCTTAAACCTTATGAGAAAGAACTACCTACCCACGATCTGGAGTTGGCAGCTGTGGTTTTCGCGCCTGAAGATTTGTAGACATTATCTGTATGGGGCGTCGTGTAAGGTTTACACGGACCACAGAGTCTCAAGTATTTGTTCACTCAGAAGGAGCTGAACTTGAGACAGCGGAGGTGGTTGGAGCTAACTTCACGACTACGATTTAGAGATCTCTACCACCCGTTAGAGCGAATGGTTGTTACAATGCTTTGACCGGAGAGGTGCTCCGGTGTAGCTTGTGCCTTGACAGGAGTTCAGAGGTCCGCCTTAGAGCTTCAGCGTATGGCGTCTGGGTAGTCAGACCAGCTAGTGCCAGTGTGATAGCAGCGCTTCAGGTTCAGTCTTCGTTGGTCGACAGGATCAGAGATGGCCAGGAGTCGGATTCAGCTTTGAGTCGGATCAAGAGGGGCTGTCTTCAGAGCAGAACTCAAACTTCACATTGTCTCCAGTGATGGGTGTCTGCGTTTCAGAGGCCATGTATGTGTGCCAGACGACGCAGTTCTGCGTAGAGAGATCCTTCAGGAGGCTCACGGAGCGCCATATTCAGTTCACCCAGGAGGGGTGAAGATGTATCGAGATCTCAGAGAGTCGTTCAGGTGGTCTGGGTGAAGCGTGACATCTCTGAGTTTGTTTCGAAGTGCCAAACCTGTCAGCAGGTGAAGGCTGAGCACCAGAGGTCAGCGGGTTTGCTTCAGCCCCTTTCCATTCCTGAGTGGAAGTGGGAGAGTGTAGGGATGGACTTTGTCATGGGTTTGCCCAAGACTCCTCGGGTTGTGATGCTATTTGGGTGATTGTTGATCGTCTGACGAAGTCTGCTCATTTTCTCCGGTGAAGAAGACCTTCAGTCTGGAGCGTCTAGCTCGTCTGTATCTGGATGAGATAGTGAGGTTGCATGGTGTGCCTACTACTATAGTTTCTGATCGTGACCCGCGCTTTGTTTCGAGATTTTGGCGCAGTTTGCATAAGGCCCTGGGTACGAGTTTGGCGTTCAGTTCAGCCTACCATCCCAGTCGGATGGCCAGACAGAGAGGACTAATTAGGTCCTGGAGGACATGCTTCGCGCATGGTCCTGGATTTTGGGGGTAGCTGGGAGCAGCACGTGACTCTGATCGAGTTTGCCTACAACAATAGCTTTCAGGCGAGCATTGTATGGCTCCGTTTGAAGCGTTGTACGGTAGGAGGTGCAGGTCTCCCATCTGTTGGGATGACCTGAAGGAGAGGGTCTTGGTTGGACCCGAGTTGGTGCAGGGTGCAGTAGAGAAGATCAGGGTGATTCGAGAGTGTCTGCTTGTTGCTCAGAGAGGCAGAAGTGCTATGCAGATCAGAGGCGCAGGCCGCTTGAGTTTGATGTTGGTGATCATGTCTATCTGCGAGTGTCACGGTCAGAGGCGTAGTCCGGTTTGGGAAGCGTGGGAAGCTTAGCCCGAGGTTTGTAGGACCTTTTGAGATTCTAGAGAGGATTGGCCCTGTGGCTTATCGTCTGGCCTTGCCCCCCATCCTTGTCAGCTGTGCATAACGTCTTCCATGTGTCTATGTTGAGGAAGTATCTGCATGATCCGTCTCATGTGATTGACTACAGTCAGCTTCAGTTGAGGGAGGACTGCATTTAGAGGCGGTGCCTCCCCGTATTCTGGCTAGAGATGTTCGTCAGCTCCGTAGTAAGACCATGCCTATGGTTAAGGTTCAATGGTCTGATCAGTCAGAAAGTGAAGCGACGTGGGAACTCGAAGATGAGCTGCGTGCCAAGTTTCCCCTTGTTCGAGCTTAAGGTGAGTTATCTCGAGGACGAGATTCTTTTAAGGGGGGAGGTGATGTTATAACCCGTATAATTGCAACCTTATATTATGTCCGGTTTATATGATGATCTAAGATGGATTATCTTTGATTGTCAGTTAGGACTTCGGCGGTATTGTTTTGATAGATGAGGGCAAGGAAGTCATTGCTTAAAACAATTAAGGTAATTTTTCTTTAATTAATAAGGAAAGGGAGCCTTATTTAATTATTAATCTTTAATCTTCTAATCGTTTTGCATCACGATCATTTTTCCCCCACTAGTTCCATCGTGCGTTCAGAACATCGACTTCCTTTCTTCTCTCTCTCTCTCTCTCTGTTCTCTCTCTTGCTGAGGATCGTGAAGGCTGCTGCTACAATCGAATTGAAGGGTTTTGCTGCTACGTTTCTCTGATCGATTCAGGTTTGTATTCCAGAATTCGGGACTGCGTTGGTGGTTTTTCTTCTCTCTGTTTTCTGATTTTGAGCCGTTGTACATGATTAAATCAGAAGGCTTCGTTGCTGTTGAGTTGTGATTGTGCGGGCTGTGGAACTGCTGCAGGTTGTGGAGTTTTTCACTTTCGAAATCAGGTTGGTGTTGCAGATTTTGGGTTTGGATAAACTAGGGTTCTTCATTTCAGTTTCTGATATTTGTGTCAATTGGTTTGGTTAATCAGTGGCTGTTGATCTTTCCGGATTGTTGCTCTGCGTGGATTGTGCCTGCTGCCTCAGTTCGTTGTTGTTTCTGCTGATAAACGAGGTAGGGTTACTCGATTCGGTTTGGAAGTTCAGCCATGGGATTGCAACGGTTCTGTTTTGGGTGTGAATTCTGATTGTGTCGTCTGTTAATTGTGTTTTTCGGGATGGTTAAAACCCCATGGTTCTCTGCTTTTCTCTGTGATTTGTGTGTGTATCAATTTGGCTATTCGTGATGATGTTTTTGCACAAGTTTCTACTCTGTTCGTCTTCTGGAAAATGCAGTTTTCGCACTGTCCGAACTTCCGTCCGAGCTTTGAAGTTCGTACAGTGCGTTTTGCTCTATTGATTTTCAAAGTTCGGGGCATGTCCGAACATAAGTCCGAACTTTGATGTTCGGCACACGCCCTTGGGTTCTTCTCTGATTTTAGTTCGACCTGCGTCGAACTTTGACGTCCGGACACAAGGTCGGACCTCCGCGTAACTCTTTCCGTAACCGTCCGAACATCAGTCCGAACATTGATGTTCGTACATTCTGAATTCCTCTATCTGATTCAATTCGACTTGTGTCCGAACATTGATGTCCGGACACAAGTTCGGACATTTGACATTCTTTGGTTTCTGAGTCTCGACTTGCGTCCGAAACTTCGACGTCCGGACACAAGTTCGGACACCCCTCTGTTTTCAGCGTAACTTCTTCGTTTGAACTCCGATTTGAGTGCCGTCTGCGGCGTTGGATTCCTTATGTTCTGTACTACTGATTTATGAGTGTTTTGGGGCATAGTTATATGCAAGTTTACTATTGATATGCAATCTTTCTGTTTTGGGACATTACACTTTGTTTCTGAGCCGTGAATGGCTGGGTCGAGCTATTCCGTGGTATACCATGTAGACTTCGTTCTGAGTGTGGGTCATTCCCTTTCTGTTCTGTGGGGTTGATGAACCCTTTGGCTCTTTCGAGTCATTTCTCGCGTTGCCGAGAGACCTGGTATGGTCTATGGGTCTTCGACCCTTCTGAGTGTGTGCATTGTGTCTTGTCCCTTCTTCTGTTTATGAACTCTGATTGTTTCTGAATTGGGAACCCTTGTGTTCCACTCTGTTTCTGTTCTGAAAGCTTCTGACTATTGAGAATTGTGGTTCTAAACGCTTATCTTCTCCTTCTTCTGATTTCAATTGTTTTGAGCGACCTTACTGATGACGGTCGCTGCTTACTGGGCATAGTTGTGTGCTCACTCCCCTACTTTTAACATTTTTGCAGATTGATCAGCGAGGATCACTTATTCAGTTTCTGGAGCTTAGTTTATGTTATAGCTCATTTGTTATTTGATATATTTACTACTCAGACTTGTAGCCTTTGGGCCTTACTCTGTTAGACCTCTGTTTCTGTTTGAAACATGTATTTGGGATTTCACATTACTTCCGCTGTAATTGAGTACTTGGTTTACAATGTTTATGTAAACTCTGTTTTGGGGCCTTTATTGCATTTGAGTGTTTTAGAGCCTTGCATTCTTGGTAGTAATACGCGGCGTTAATACCCTTAACTCTAGGCTGGTTTTAGGGGTGTTACAACTTCACTCAGGGGCACACATCTCCTTATCACCTCATCAGCACAAGTCTTGAAGAGGTGAATCATCCCAGAAGTAGTGCTTCGAGTCAGCCAAGAATTTCTTCCTCTGCTGGTAGGTTAAGTTATGGGGCACTATTCCTCTTGCCAAGTAGTTTGCAAGATCAGCATACCAAGGATCATCAGCTTCCTTGATTGCAAAAACAGTCTCATCCGGAAAGAACTCATTTATAGGCACACCTTCATCAGGCACTTCCATGCGGGAGAGGTGGTCGGCCACCACATTTTGCACACCCGTTTGTCTCTGATTTCGATCTCAAACTCTTGTAGCAACAAAATCCATCTCAACAACCTTGGCTTGGCATCCTCTTTGGTAAACAAATATTTCAAGGCTGAGTGGTCCATATGCACAATCACCTTACTCCCAAGAGGTAAGAGCGGAACTTATCTAATGCAAAGACAACCGCTAGAAGCTCCTTCTCGGTTGTGGCATAGTTTTTCTAAGCATCGTTGAATGTCTTGCTCGCATAGTAGATAGTTTCTCAGAATCTTCTCCCTTTTTTGACATAGGGCTGCCCCCACTGCATAGTCGCTTGCATCACACATTATTTCAAAAGGGAGACTCCAATCTGGTGACACAACTATCGGGGCTGAGATAAGGCACTCCTTGAGAGTGCTGAAGGACTCCAGACATTCTTCAGTGAATTCAAATTTTGCCGCTTTGGGTAAGAGATCAGACAGAGGGTTTAGAGATTTTGGAAAGTCCTTGATGAACCTTCTGTAGAACCCGGCATGGCCAAGAAAGCTTTTTATGTCTTTAACCGAGGTGGGTGGTGGTAGCTTCTCGATGACTTCGACCTTGGCCTGGTCAACTTCAATCCCATTGGAGGAGATCTTGTGCCCGAGGACGATCCCTTCTCTTACCATGAAATGGCATTTCTCCATTGAGTACTAGATTGGTTTCCTCACATCAGGAGAGAATGGCGTCCAAGTTCTCTAGGAAAGAGTCAAAGTTGAGCCCAAAGATCGAGAAATCGTCCATGAAAACTTCCATGCTTTTTTCAATAAAGTTGGAGAAGATGGCCATTATACACCTTTGGAACGTTGCGGGAGCATTGCATAACCCCGAAGGGCATTCTTCTATATACGAACGTCCATAAGGGCATGTGAATGTGGTCTTCTCTTGATCTTCTAGGGCTATGGGGATTTGGAAGTACCCCGAGTAGCCATCAAGAAAGCAATAAAAGTCTTGCCCGGCTAATCTCTCTAGCATTTGGTCGATGAAAGGCAAGGGGAAGTGATCTTTTCTTGTAGTCGTGTTCAACTTCCGGTAGTCGATGCATACTCTCCAACCGGTTGTTGTTCTTTGGGGAATCAACTCACCCTTTTCATTTGACACCACAATGATTCCTCCTTTCTTTGGAACCACCTGGGTCGGCTCACCCATTGACTATTGGATATGGGGTAGATGATCCCGGAGTCGAGTAGCTTTAGGACCTCTTTTTTAACTACCTCTTTCATATTCGGGTTGAGCTGCCTTTGAGGTTGAACGAGTGGCTTGTAGTTGTCCTCCATGAAGATTCGATGAGTACAGAAGTGGGGATTGATACCCTTTATATCGGAGATTGTCCAACCAATTGCCCCTTGTGTTTCGAAGCACCTTCAACAACTGTCCTCTTTGTGTACCTGTGAGGGAGGAGGAGATAATGACAGGTAGATCACAAGGTTCAGTCAGATAAACATATTTTAAATGAGAAGGTAGAAGTTTCATCTCCACGGTGGGAGGCTTCTCGACCGAAGGAGGTATTCTTTGCTCGCTTCTCTCCAGTGGTTCCGGTGGTGGGTAGTGTGTTCTGAAGTATCTTGGAGCTCTATCCAAAGCAACTACCATTTCATTCACCTCCGGATCCATCTCCTGTTCATCATCAGACTCAAGCAAAGCAAAACTCAAAGCGTCATAATTAGAGTGAGGGGGAGGATTATTTTGCAAAAGGGAGTCGACAACATCTATTGCAAAAATAGCTTCCGCATGTGCGGGTCTTTTCACTATCTTAGACATGTCAAACTCAAGCTTTTCATCATGAAGACGCAAAATAATCTTCCCTTTTTCCACATCTATCAAGGTCCTGCCAGTTCTTAAAAATGGACGGCCCTAAAATTAAAGGGACTTTGACATCTTCTTCCATGTCAATCACTATGAAATCACCGGGGAAAACAAAGGTTCCCACAGTCACTACCAAATCCTCAACTTTTCCTTTCGGGAACACTAGAGACCTGTCAGCAAGTTGTAATTGCACAGTAGTAGGTGTGCACTCTCCAATCCCAAGTTTATTAAAAGTTGAAAGTGGCATGAGATTTATACTAGCTCCTAAATCACATAGACCACTACCGCAATTAAAATCACCAATAGAACAAGGGATGATAGGCAAACAAGGGTCTCCAAGCTTTGGAGGAGGGTGCCTTAGTAGGACCGCTTAAATTTCTTCAGTGAGATGCACCGTTTCAGATTCTAGCAAAGATCTCTAGTTTGTGAGAATGTCTTTCATGAACTTTGCATAGATGGGATCTGTTTCAAAAATCAACAAAAGAAATTTTAATTGTCAATTTCTTGAAAATACTTAAAAACTTCCCAAATTGCTCATCTAAATTCTTTTCTTTGAGCCTATTCAAAGAAGGGGTGGAGGGAGATGTTAAGCAAGAGTGGAAGAGATAGGTAATTCAGGAGACTTCTTCGCCTTGGAAATATTTTTCTGTGGAGATTGAACTTCCTTAGGTATCTCTCGGTCTTCCTCTTGATTTTCTTGATTTGCTTCTCTTGGTCATCAACTTCATCTTGGGGAGAGGGGTCTTCTAGGGACCTACCGCTTCTCAAAGTAACCACCTTAGCTTGTTCTCTTGGATTAGGCTTCGGTTGACTTGGGAGGGTGCCAGGCTGTCTCTGAGCAAGTGTTCTAAGATTTGATCAACTTGAGTTTTAAGGCCTGATTAAATGTCATCTAGTTAGCATTGAAGGCCTCCTACTCGGTGAACTTAGTTTGGGCGGTAGTCATGAAGTTCATATCATATTTTGCATGTGTTGCATCATGGCTTCTATTCTAGCCAAGTTACCATCAGAAGAGGAGGAGGAGGATGGTTGTTGTTGTTGTTTGTTGTTTTCGGTTTGAATCCCGGCGGGCCACCTTGAGGTCTATACCCCATTTGAGAATTGTTTGCTTGGTGTGGCCCTTGAGTTTATAACCCATCGAGTTGTTGGAAATATTACTCGGTCCTCCTTGGGTGGAATCGTTGTTCCTCCATGAGAAATTAGGATGATTTCTCCACGGGGCATTGTTGTTTTTATAGTTGTAGTTGGGGCGGTTGCTAACAAAGTTGACATCTTCTTGTTCCTCGATGTAACTTCTTCCTTCACAAAAATGGGTCTCATGGATACCCGCACATATAGCACACCCCTCTGTGGCTGAAGTGGAAGATGATGAAGCTACAGATGTTGCATTCTCTTTTTGGGATGTAGCAAGCTTCTCCACCATCTTTATGAGTGAGGATATTGGGGCGGAAAGATGATCAGATGGATGTTCGACATGAGTAGACCGGCCGCTCTTGGAGTTCTTCTCTTATTTCTAGTCCATTGCCTCGTGTTGCTTGTCATTGTATCAAGAATTCATTCCTTCTTGAGGGGACTTGTTCATGAAGCTACCTCCAGAGGGATGAATTCACAAGCAAACGGTTCGACATCGTCAAGCCATTAAAGAAAGATAGGCATAACGATTGGTCATCCAAACCATGGTGGGAGCAATTCATTAGCATCTCCTTGAACCGGTCCCATGCATCGTACAAGGTTCTCCGGGCTCTTGGTAGAATGTATTAATCTCCAATCAGTTGCCCGGTCCTACTAGTCGGGTAGTATTTGGCAAGGAACTTTTGAGCCATTTGTGCCCATGTTTGGATCGATTGGGGCGGTAAGCTCTAAGCCATCTCGAGGTGGTGTCGGATAAGGAATGGGGGAACAGCTGCAGCCGGATTCTCTCCTTTACCGTACCGGCTTTCCCGAAGGAATTGCAAAAGAAAATCGCAGGAAGAGACTTAGGTGGTTTGAAGCGTCGTCTGGATTTGCTCCACTGAACTTTCCTAAGTCCCGGACTGCGGTAAATGAAATGAGTCTTGAAACCCATTGTCTCGCTTCCACCGGTGTCAATACTGGGAGGACTATAGCCGAAGGCCTCCCTTCGGTATCCGGCTGGTGGTAATCAGAGAGGGCTCGTTGTTGCTGCTGCCCATTCATTCTCAATTTCTGGTTGATCTCCATCGCCATGTTTAAATCTCTTATGCGTCTTCTAAGAGTGCGCTCAAGTTCGGATCTCGGACTAGCAAGCGGGGAGCTACTAGACCGGGTGTTTGGCATACACAGAAGAAACACAAAGGGTACCTAATCAATCACAAGAAAAACCAGCACTACAACTTAGCAATAGAAAATATAAACAAGGATAGGATAAAACAACAAAAACGAAAACACAATCAAAGAAAAATAAAAACACTAAACTTTAAACAAAAGCAAAAACTAAAAATACCGAAACTAGGGAAATTGATGGAATCAATCCCCGGCAACGGAGCAAAAACTGTTGTGCAAAAACTATAACAAGTATATAAATAAATGCCAAGGAATAGGCAAGTGCACCTAATCGTGTAGTACAACAAGTGTCGTATCCACAAGGAAATTGGTCCTAACTTCCTAGTCTCGGTACTTAGTAATTGCAATGAAAACAGTAAATTGGGGTTTAGCCGGCGGCAAGCTTGATTGGGGGTTGAGTAATTGCAAGAACAACAAATAAACTAAAGGAGATAGTTTAATGGAATGGATGGAGAGTACTTTGGGAATTTGGCAATCACCCAAAACTACCTAGATATGCTAGCAACTCTTCTTATGCCATAGTTGTCTTTTTCGAACAATATAATAACCCTCTAAACCAAAGATGAGTAATTCTTACTATTTAATTTTAGCCTTCAAAATCAATTAGGACTAAATCACTAAGTAGCATTAAGCAAGTTCTAGAACAAAGCCCCAAATTATACTCACCAACCCTATGAGCATAAATTAAGAGTTCTCTCTCAATTTGGTCAACAAACTAACTCAAAACTAATTGTAGATGGGGTTCACCACAAATGCACTCAAGAGATCAATTTTGAGAACATTGAATGATAATTAAGAGAGAGAAACAACTATATAAGGCATAATCAAGATTCACAAGCACATTCAAGGTTTGGGTTCAAAAGACCCATCCCCCAAAGCACATAGAGTACTACTCAAGCATAGAGGAAAGAAGAAAACTAGAAAGGAGTAAGAAGAAGCCATTGTGGAGCTTGGAAGCTTTGGAGAAGGTGAGTTCTTCCTTCTTCTCTTCTTATTCTTCTTTCTCTCTTCTATCTCATTCTCTCTCGTTCTTTCTCTTCTCTTGTGTGTGTGGAAGTGTAAAATGCAAAGAATACCCTAAATCCCCTCTGTTTCCCGTCTTTAAATGATTAATCTGGGCAAATTTCCGTCGGGACAGCCCCACAGGGGCGGTCCACACCAGAGCGATTCCAGTGTTTCGAAATCAACTGGACCGCCCCACAGGGGCGGTCCACACCAGAGGTGATTCCAGTGTTTCAAAATCAACTGGACCGCCCCTGTGGGGCGGTCCACAGGGGGCGGTCCACACCAGAAGTGCCTCTTCTGCACCGAAATTGTCTCGTTTGACCCCTCGTCTTTGACACACTCCTCGGGGCATTAAAGCTCAGCTACAAAGTCTTGAGAGTCTCTCAAAACCCATTGCTCAAGTGAGCTTTACCTAAATTTAAATTAAAACTGCATGAGTTCAACTATATTAACGAAATGCTCTATCAAGTGGTTGAAATAAGTCAATAGTTGCACGAAATAAAGGTAAATAAAGACCTTATAAATACATATTTCACCACTTATCACCCGTGGCATTGCTTGCGGGTGTTTTAACAGTTCCTCTTTCGGAATTTGTTCCTCCATGATTGAAACTTAATTCTCTATTGTACCCAACTCCTTTTATTGGTCTCCTTGATCGAGATACTCGATAGATGTTTGAACATAGTGGGGACTTCACTGCCATTTTCCTATCTATTTGATTTTGTGTTTGGGTAGGTAACCAGTGCCTCATGGTAATGGCTATTTTACAAGGTTCGAGAGTTCTTTTTATGATCCCTATACTAGTATGTTTTTCTCAGGGAACTGCAATTATTGTCTAAGAAATTTTGTTATTATGTCAGAGAATGAAGAGAAACGTGAGGAAGTAGGGGATTAATTGAATTTCGTAATATTATACTTTAGTGTGTAAATTGTGTCATGCTTCATTAAGCATTTATAGATTGTACCAATTTTATGGTGTAATTTCGTCTCGAACTATACTTCTCTTATTTCATTGTTTTAAGAGAGGTTTCTAAAATTAACCTCTCAAGTGTACAAATCGAAGAATTTACCTCAATCCCATCCTTGGCATAATTAATTGCTTATTTTAGTTTATTTATTCATAAATTTTAGGGTATCTCGGTCTTCTTTGCTTGTGAGGTAGGGTCCTATTGACTGCTAGGCATGTCGACCCAAGTTGCCGCTAAAATTGGTCCCTCAATGGGTTATTATCCTTTGGTAACATCTTTGAACTTCACGCTCTAGTCAGAGCTTCGAGTCTTGGGACTGTTGTATGATATAGTCTTTTCTTCACGGGTTAATTGTACAACATTAAGTAGATGCCAGATCGGGTTTCCCCGAGTCAGATGAGGCTTTCTACCTCTCTGGATTTAAAGAAAATTAAGGATGTGAAGGTTGGGTGTAGGTGTTTGTTAGGTATCTAGTAATTACTGGGTAAGATCCCTAACTAACGCGCCTCACATACTACCCATAACCCTTAACCCACTGTTGGAATTCCTAAACTCGGTATCTCCTGTTCCAGTCATCAGAGCGTAACTACGCTCTGATACCACTTTCTGTAACACCCCTAAATAAACATCCAATAGTACGAACAAAGCTCCTAGCCATATTACAAGATAACTATGCAGCGGATTCTCAACATCATCCGGTGCTATAGACGCCAACACCCATGTGGTTGACACGACCACTCTTCCAACACTAAGTTACGGTCTGTATGCGGGAAACAACCCTCTACCAAAACTCATATACAACATAAAATACAATTCCCAAATACCGAGTGTCTACAACATAATTGCCAAGTCATAAACCGAAAAATTACATCTCGGGTTTAGTAACAACCCATACATTAAACGTACTACTACAACTCAAAAGTTATGCCCTGATGGACTACCCCCATGGAAGCCATCCCGCCTACACACCGTTATGGTCCGGCACAATACCTGTAAAAATTGGGTTGTAAAGGACTCAGTAAACTACGCTGAGTATGAATATGTGTAGCCGTTGTAACACCCCAACTGCTAAACCTGAATCATCACATAACAAACCTGCAACTATAGTACAACACAGCGGAAAAATACTACAAGTTGGTGTTACCGCCGTTAGTCACCCACGTGACTAACTAGGCTTATTCCAGTCTCAAGCTACGGTCTGACGGACCCGAGTGTACCGAACGTAAGTGCGTACAAAGTCTTAAACAAAAATACAATACCGAGTTCGAAGTATTCCTCCTATTATTACAACTTACTACCACAGTTTTATGAAACGAGTGTACAAGCACACCTCGTAATGAAAATTAAACCCTTAGTACTCTACCCACTCCTACTCTCAGGTTGGGTCCTCGTCTGGCACCTACCTACAAAGTTCAAATCACAGGCCCCAAGGGGCTCAGCATATTGCTGGTACAGAAAACATGCAGCCCACAAGCTAAGAAGGCTACACACGACTACTTGTCGTATACATGCAGTTGTTTATTCATACAAACAATAATAAGAAGTACGATAACAAACAACACACCCATGTGAAACATTCACAGCTCAAATAAATCGAACATCGTAATGGACGCCATTAATGAGTAAGTTAGATTCCTAACTCCTGAGGCCTGAGAATTGTTTAGTTCTCGTGTTGACCATACCTTATAAGTGTCAACCGTTCTCTTAATAGAACTGGTTGTTCTCTAACTGAATTGTTTATTTTTGTCGGGTCAAAGTAACCCTAGCCAATGAGTTATTAGCTCCATTGGGTTAATAAACATTATTCTTAAGTCATGAGGGGTGTAGGCTTGACCCTCCTGTGCCTCCTGAATTACCTCCACCTCGAACTGTTCACTGGAGCTGGTCGGGTCAGGTCAACCCAACCCTAGGTGACAAGTCGTAGACGAGCCATATGCGGAAGACAGATCTGATACAGATGCCGACCTCCTATCCTAAACATGCATGACCGGAGTCAGTCCCAGATTCCTCTCAAGTTCCAGTTAGTTGAAGTCTCATCGACAATTTGTTAGTTAAACCTCTCTCGGTATTAACCAACTAACATCAGGGGGTATTTATAACCTTATACAATTGTTACTAAACATAATTAATGAACAAGCTCTGAATCAAGTAGTGTTAGTGTGCAATGGACACAAAATAATAATACAGTAGATCGGTTTCATGCTTAATCTTGGTAGTCGTATCATAATAACACATAGCACACAAACCGAGGTAGACCCCATTAGCAAACATGCTACAAGAATCCCATACTTAGCCTATCGACGTTTGTCCACTCCCGGATGACGTCTCGACTTTTCCGGTCACCTACTCCGCTCCTATAGTTCATTAGGACGGCGTGGTAAATAACTTAATTTTCGTATTTTCACTATTCACCATATGTTACTGTTCATGTATACATATTTTACTATTCACGTATACGTATTTTACTATTCACGTACACGTATTACTATTCACGTATACGTCTCGTATTTGACTGTTCATAAATACGTAGTTGCTATTCATGTAAACGGATACTATTCACGTATACGAGTACTATACATGTACACCAAAAATTTTCGTATACGTCCGTATGAATAGTAAAATACGTGTACGTGAAATACGTATACGTGAATAATCAACTGCATGTATACGACAAGTAGTCGTGTGTAGCCATGTTAGCTTGTGGGCTACATGTTTTCTGTACCAGCAATATGCTGAGCCCCTGGGGCCTGTGATTTAAACTTTGCAGGTAGGTGCCAGACGAGGACCCAACCTGAGAGTAGGAGTGGGTAGAGTACTAAGGGTTTAATTTACATTACGAGGTGTGCCTGTACACGCGTTTCATAAAACTGTGGTAGTAAGTTGTAATAATAGGAGATATACTTCGAACTCGGTATTGTATTTTGTTTTAAGACTTTGTACGCACTTACGTTCGGTACACTCGGGTCCGTCAGACCGTAGCTTGAGACTGGAATAAGCCTAGTTAGTCACGTGGGTGACTAACAGCGGTAACACCAACTTGTAGTATTTTTCGTTGTGTTGTAATATTGTTGCAGGTTTGTTATGTGATGATTCAGGTTTAGCAGTTGGGGTGTTACAAAAAGTGGTATCAGAGCGTAGTTATGCTCTGATGACTAGAGTTACCGAACTAGAGTAGGTACAGAGTTAGAGTAATAATCATGGGTTTGGGTGTGAGATAGTAGTGTGAGCTGAGTCAGATAACCACCAATAAGGGTGGAATATCTTACTGTTTAGAGGATGTTATAAACGCTTAAACCAAAGCCTTTGTAATCACGAGCTTACTGTGCATTTATACTTATTCAGATGTCAGGAAGAAGAGGAAGAGGCCGAGGCCATGGCGAAGAAGGAGATGAGGCTGCTGAGATCCCAGGTGGACAGACGATAGCTGAGATCGTTGCTGCCGCCCTGGGGCACATGGGCTATCAGCCCGGTGCGGGACCGCCTGCTCCACCACCACAGCCCCGGGAGCAAAACTAGGTGAAGAGTCTCGCTGACCTTCGACCCCCACCGTTTAGAGGGGAGACATACCCCACCAAACTTGAGGCGTACATCTCAGAGTTGGAGACCGCCTTTGAGACCCTTGATATCCCTGCGGGAGCCAAGGTAAGGCTTGCTGCGTTCTACCTGAAGGATGCGGCGGGCGATTGGTGGAAGCTAGTTAGGGCCGAGCATGTGGCCAACCCCAACTTCGGCTGGGAGCAGTACGCGGCCTTGCTGAGAGCCAAGTACTACCCCACCCATGTCCAGACTAAGAAGCGTTTAGAGTTGGACGCGCTGAAGTAGACTGACAAGATGACGGTGGACAACTACTACTCTCAGTTCACCGCTTATCCGTCTTCTACCAGGATTGGGATATTCAGACCAGATTCTGGTCGACCGCTTCTATGGCGGGCTGAGCCACCGACAACGCTATGGCATGGGCCCGACAAGCTATACTACCTTCGCAGGTAAAGAAAAGTAAGATTAGTTTGAAGTGAATGAACGTATATGAGAATGAATGTGAGACTGATATTATTAGGAGCAGGAGTGCTATCATGCCGCTGCTAAAGTTGAAATCACCGTCCAGCTGAGGGACGAAGATAGCACTGAAGAGGAAGTTGCTGGTAATAGCTCTGACAATCAGGGGCAGGGGGGACAGAAGAAAGGTAAGTACCAGCCCCAGCCCAGAAAGGCTCAAAAGGTAACCAACCTAAGGCTGCTGAAGTGCCGCAAAAGCAAACCTACAGCATAGCAGCGAAGCCTCTGCGCTTGCCTGCACCAAAGGGTAACAAGTAACTCCTTAAATTGAGTTAGCAGTCAGATATCAACCTTGAAATTCAATTACTAATGTTGCAAAGCAAACAGGTACTGAGACCGGCAAGGGGACCGGCGGGGGATATAAGCGCCGCTACAAATTGTCGCAGGTGCAACCAAGACCACCCTGGAGTTGATTGTGAAGGCAATAAGGTGGAGTGCAATTTCTGTGGTGTATTCGGACATCGAGCTTTCGAATGTTCAGGAACCCCGAGAGTAAAGCCCTTAGACCTGGGTAGAAGGCCAAGGGCAAGGGCGTGGCTGCTACGAACCCGGGAACCGACGGTCCAAAGGCGACACAGCCAGCTGCTAACAGGGGACCCCGGGTTGTCCAGCGATCAGGGCCGCCTGCACTACAATGGTGGACCGGGAAGACGAGGCTGAACCCTCATCGAGACCAGGTACCACTACAACCTTTTAGGGAGGAAACTATATGCTTATCGTATTTCATGCATGAATCAGGGACTATATATTTTGAACGAGTTTCTAGTTAGTTAATTAGAACTCATGTAAGATAAATTATTGCCACCTTAGGAAACTTCACATTTGTAATCCAATACCTCCAACACCTAGCCTAGATGTGACCGACCTAAAGATTCACGAATTCCAAGGGAGCAGTGTCAGGTCATCCAGCCAGGTATGATCTTATTATAAAAGGATACCTGTCAACAAATGCACAAATCGCCATCATCAGAAGATGTAGCCAGCTAGGAGTGGGGCCGGAGAGGTTTCTATACATCGGAATACCCTGGAGGATCGAGAATGAAGCTAAGAATGATGTGCTTGGGTAAGAACTGGAACCTTACACCAACACTTACCAAAAAGACGAGTAGTGGATGGGATGACACCACCAGAGATACCTGAGGAGTATCATACGGTTAATACACAAGTCGTAGGGATTGCTCAACAACTTGAGGCGGATCCATCCCGAATCTCGAGGCAGACCTCTGCATTATCAACTTCTACGAAAAGGATGGACGACTTGGACTACACCAAGATAAGGACGAGACAGCAGAGTCTCTTAACCGAGGGATACCAGTAGTGTCTTGGTCCATTAGAGACGACGCCAAATTCCTATATGGCGAGCAGAAGCGTGTAGGCCTTTCCCAGAAAGTGGTACTTAAGTCAAGAGATATTTTAATCATGGGTAGAAAATCGAGAATGTTGTATCACGGGTATCAAGAGGATTAAGTTGAATACGGAACATCAGACAGTAATCAATGCCACACACATGAGACCTGGACGCTTGAACTTAACCTTTAGGAAAGTACTAGCATGTAATACACTGAAGTATTGTAATAGAAAACTCATAATGTAAAAGGATGGTTTAAATAATACCAGTGTTGATTACTCGTTTTCGACTCGTATTATACCATCAGTACTATGATCCTTATGAAAAATAGGTTGTGGATTCGGTTCGGAAGGTGCGATAAGCCTTACTCCTCACAAGGCACAGGCCGATGAGAGCGGCACATCCACACGGGTACCTTTCCGATCAATGGCGTTGGAGCATCGGTACTAATTTCTCAGGGGCCTCGCATACCTCGGTCCACAATCATTTGCAATGCGGTTGGGGCTATACACTACGAGCAACAGACTTAACGGTTACGCTCCGCTCCCGTCTAAGGAGAAGGTGTCGATCACCGCTACTACCCCGAGTAGCCACTATCCTAATTAGAGAGAAACTATCCTATCACCCCTTGATTGAGTTCAGAGATTTAGGGTTGATGTTATATTCAGGATGACTGGTTGGAGCGCACAAGGGTCGTATCCTCTACGCCGAGCACCGACTCTACTCAGGAGTCCGTCTGGGGTACATATTATACCGCCAGAGACCCAGAGAGCCTTCAACCAAGATCATGTTGACCGCTATGGCCAGGTATCGAGAGCTGAGAAAGAAGAAAGAAGTGTACCTCTGCTATGTTCAGGATATAGAGAGATTTTAGAGTTTTGACCCCAAAGTACCAGTGGTGTCGGAGTTTCCCGACCTTTTTCCAAGGGAACTACCCGGCATGCCACCACCACGGGAGGTAGAGTTCACCATCGAGCTGCTACCAGGAACCGGACCGATAGCCCAGGCGCCTTACCGCATGGCTCCAGCTGGGATGAACGAATTGAAGGAACAGCTGAGAGACCTGCTCGACAAAGGGTTTGTGCGGCCTAGTGTATCACCATGGGGACGCCAGTACTCTTCGTGAAGAAGAAGGATGGCAGTCTCCGCCCTGCATCGACTGCAGGGAGTTGAACACAGTTATAGTAAAGACAATACCTACCCCTACCACACGCATAGATGATTTGTTCGGTAATTGAAAGGGGCATCCGTGTTCTCCAAGATTGATCTCAGGTCAAGGTATCATCAGATTCCTATTAGAGAGAAGGATATTGAGAAAACGGCATTCCGGACGAGATATGGCCACTACAAGTTTACAGTGATGTCGTTTCGTTTGTCGAACGCACCCGACGATATTTATGGATTTGATGAACCGTTTGTTCAGGGAACAGTTGGACAAGTCAGTCATGGTCTTCATCGATGATATACTCATATATTCAAGGTCGAGAGGTGAACATGAAAGTCACTTGAGACGAGTTTTAGAGATACTAAGGAGAACCAGCTTTATGCTAAGTTCTCCAAGTGCGAGTTTTGGCTTGACCGGGTGTCTTTCCTTGGTCATGTCATCTCAGATGCTGGGATCTCAGTGGATCCAGCAAAGATTGACGTCGTGCGCACCTGGCCAAGGCCGAAGTCAGTTACCGACATCAGGAGTTTTCTCGGCTTGGCAGGTTATTAGCGGAGGTTTGTTAAGGACTTTTCTAAGGTCAGCAAGCCAATGACCAGTTTGATGAAGAAGAATGCCCGTTTGTATGGACAGATGACTGTGAGAGTTCATTACAGAGCTTGAAGGACGCATTGACTTCTGCACCTGTTCTGACTATCCAGACGGTACGGAGGGATTTGAGGTATATTGTGACGCATCAGGCAGGGGATTGGGTGTGTACTCATGCAGCATGGCAAGGTGGTTGCTTATGCCTCTTCCAGCTGAAGAAACATGAGGAAAACTACCCCATGCACGATCTTGAGTTGGGAGTTGTAGTCTTCGCCTTGAAGATGGTGCCATTACTATATGGAGTTAGTTTGACAGTCTACAACCCGACCATAAAAGCTTAAGTACATATTCACTCAGAAGGAGTTGAATATGAGACAGAGAAGATGGTTAGAGTTCCTGAAGGACTACGACATTGACCTCCAGTACGAAGAAGGGAATACCAATGTTGTAGCTGATGCTCTGAGTCATCGAGCACACTCGCTTCATGCTATGGTTGCTAGTTCTAGCTTGATTGACGAGGTGCGAGAGGCTCAGCAGAGCGATTCATATATGATGGTGATCAGGCAGAAGCTGATAGAGGGTACATTCGAGAGCCAGAAATACGACTTCGAGTTACATGATGATGATCTGATTAGATTGAAAGGCCGATTATGCATTCCTCGCAGCAGCACCGAACTGAAGGAGCGCATACTACGAGAGTCACACTGTTCTTCTGTTTCTATCCATCCGGGAGCTTCAAAAATGTATAAAGACATGAAGCGTTACTTCTGGTGAACTGGGATGAAAAGTGACGTTACTGAGTTTGTAGTGAGGTGCCTAACTTGCTAGAAGGTGAGTTCGAGCATAGGCGACCTGGAGGCATGGTTCAATCAATGCCAGTTCTAGAGTGGAAGTTTCATGATATCTCCATGGATTCGTGGTTGGACTCCCACCTACCAGGGAGGTCTGAACATGATATGGGTTGTAGTTGATCGCCTGACCAAGGTAGCCCGATTCATACCGATGAGGACACTTGGAAGGTAACGAAGCTTGCTGAACTGTTCGATAAGGAGATCATGAGACACCACGGAATACCAAAGACATAGTATCTGACAGAGACACCAGATTCCTTTCGAGATACTGGAAACTACACGGGAAGCGCTGGGTACAGAATTGAAGCTAAGTACCCCACCCCGTTCCACCCTCAAACAGATGGTCAGACTGAGCGTACGATTCAGACACTTGAGGACATGTTACAGCATGTGCCTTGGACTTCCAGAGCAGTTGGATCGATAGTTGCATCTGATCGAGTTCTCATACAACAATAGCTATCATGCTACGATCAAGATGACCTTTCCAAGCAATGTACGGCAGACCATGTCGCACACCACTCACTCTGTTGGGATGAGTCAAGTGAAGCGGTTATTGTAGGACCCGAGGTTCAGCAGATCCGAGAGAATATGAAGGCAGCCCAGATAGACAAAAGTCATATGCTGATGCACAACGACGAGATTTAGAGTTCTCTGTGAATGACCAGGTGTTTCTTCTGCGGGTTTCGCCAATGAAGAGAATATTTATTTGGATAAAAGGGCAAGTTGAGCCCAAAGTTTGTAGGTCCATATACCATTACGAAGCGGGTGGGGCCCAGTGGCTTACAGGTTAAACCTACCCGGTGAGCTGGTAAAGTGCATGATGTTTTCCATGTCTCTTAGCTTAAGAAATACATGCAACCACCCCTCCCATGTTTTTGCGGGCCGAACGGCTGACCATAGATCCAACATGAGATCAGTAGAGACCCCTTAGAGGATTCTGGATATGAAGACTAGGGACACTCGCCACAAGTAAGTGAGACTGGTGAAGGTTCTCTGGTCCAACCAGGACGTCGAGGAGGCTACTTAGGAATTAGAGGATAAGATGCGAGCGAAGTACCCTTCGCTCTTTACAGACTAGATTTCTTGTAAGGGTACGGGGCGTACCCCTTTTAAGGGGGGTAGAGCCTCTTTGCTTGTAGTTTTTAAGCAAACAATCACATAGTGTTGATTGTTGTTTGTTGCTTACTTAGTGTTAAGTATGTATTATACTTTGTGACAGACATTATGACTCTGAACCTAATAAATGTGGCAGACATTATGAGTCAGAAAGCGTATATACTGTTGTGTGATTTATGTGATTTTGTATGTGAAGTTACTTGTGTATTCTAATTAAAGGGGTAGATTGAAATACCCTAAACCTTAATATATTGATGAACTATCTAATTATCTATACTAAGGCTATAACATGCCTTAGAAACATTAGAAAGAGTTAAACAACATGTACACAAAAACATGCCTTAAGCGTTTAAACCGAAAACGCACCTTAGAGCACAAAAATGTGCTTTAAGAAAAAATGTGCTTTAAGCATGTATACATGGAACTAAAAGGCTAATGAGCCAAAATACCACTAGGAATAAGGGAACAACAATAAAATGGTCATAGGAACCATTACGTATACACACAAATTAAGTATACAAGTCCCACAAAAACAGGTACTAAACTGACGAAAGTCAAGGAGAAACCACTAACGACTTGGTTTAAATTGGAATGAGCAACATGCTATTTCACGAAAAAAGTATCTAAAGGTTGTAATATATTAGGGACACATTTAAACTAGCCAAAACAAATTGCATAATCAATGTGAACCCGAAAGCACATAAAAATGTGTTTTTTAATAAGCCATTTTGGCTATGTAACATACCTAACACATGGTATAAGTCCTTATGAACGAAATTAATTCATCAAATGTTACATAATACAAGTAAAAAAAAAAAAAATCAGATCAAATGAGGTATAGGGCTGCCGGCATGGGGGGAGGGGGGGGGTGTGAGTCACCAAGTTCAAATTGCTTTTAAATTCACTATTACAATAACTAAGACTTTCTTTAATTGCCAAATCATCTTGTCCCCTTAGTGAATCATTAATCAGACTCTTACCTGTCAAATGAGAGCTCCCAAGTTCGTAGCTCATCCTCTCTTTGAAGAACAACAACACAAAAAATACTCCATGTTCTTAGTTTTGAGCCTTAAGAACACCTTGCCTTGTAGAAATCATAACTTTATCGTCCTAACTCCAAATCATAAGCTTGATAGCTCGTTGGAGTCCTCTATTCAATAGCTTTACAACCATATCTCATGAGCCCCTAGATTCTCAATAAAAACCACTAAGAAGTGCCTTTGATTCTCGAGGTAAAACATTGCCTTCTTGAAAACTTCTGTTCTTTGGTTTTTGGTTACAACCAATTGGCATGGGATACTAACCCATCTTATTCTTCATCTTATGTATAATTTTTGGGACAATTCCTTTAGCAAATTGCTGGCAAAATTTCTAAGGAATTCAAGCTTAAATATTAAGCTAAAAGGTTAATATACAAGGTAAACTCTACAACTACCTATTTCAAGGTTCTAAATATGATCTATATGATCTAACCTATTGTGTACCTTGTTTATTATTGCCGATTTTGTTAGGTTTAGATAAATTTTTTGCACCTAAAATGTTATACTTTGTAAATCTAAAATTAGATTTATAACCATTATGATATAAACTTTTATATAAGCTATCATAATATATGTGAAAAGTTCATATACTATAATTTAAGGGGCGGCCGAAAATTAAGAGAGCTTATGTGAGTTAGGAAAATTATATAACTAAGTTAAATTAAAGGAATTAGTATATTTAAGAGTAATATGTAAATTTTGAGAAGTTTTAGCTATATATTATAATTGCCGAAAATATATATGAGTTATTATGAAATTTATGAAGTTTAGATGACGGGAAAATAATTGTAGAATTAAGTTTACAATTTATAAAGAGTTATAAGTATTATTAGAATTTATAAGGTTTTTGTATATTTAAAGTTAATAAAAGATAGTAGATATATACTACAACATTAGATAATTAAATCTGGTGATTTAGAGATGTTTAAAATGATTTTTGATGTTCAAAAATCTGTAGGAAATTAGTTATGAAAATTAGAAATTAATTAGAGTTAATTTGGTTAATAAATGAGTTAGGATAAAAGAAAGACCACAAGGGTAAAATGGTAATTTCCCTGGTCAAACTTGGTCAAACTTGTCAATGAGAGTTTGTAAAATGTTTAGAGGAGCTAGAATAAAATTTGTAGCAAAAGATTAGATATTAAAAGGATAAAGGAATAAAAAGTTAAGTTAAATTAACTTTAGGGGTGATATTGTAAATAATGGAAAGTTAGGGGGTTTGACCATAAAAGGCTGGTCAAACTTGGGTAGGTTTTGGTAATTGACCAAAAGTATAGAAGAAATTAATTAAGAAAGACTTGGGAGAATAGAAATATAAAAAAAATACAAGTTTAGAACTTATTATGGGTAAAATAGAAATTAAAAAAAACTATGAGTGAGGAATGTAAATAACACATTATTATGTGTTTAGAAGGTTAAGGAAATTAAATAAAGAATTTAGAAACAAGTTGTAAAAGAAACGAGTTAAGACGGGGTTAAACGAGACCCGTATATAACTTAGGTATACGAGGGGTATACCCGTAATTTAATAAGTATAGGAGAAATCATTACTTAAGGTATTTTTAATGAAAATACAAGTTATATTGGGAAAAGAAATAAATACGTATGATACGGAGTATCATACGGACGTATATGAAAAATTTTAGTGTACATGAATAGTACTCGCATACGTGAATAGTATACGTATACATGAATAGTAAATATGTATACATGAATAGTAAAATACGTTACATGAATGGTAAATACGTATACATGAATAGTAAATACGTATACATAATAGTAACTACGTATATATGAATAGTCAAATACGAGACGTATACGTGAATAGTAAAAATACGTATACGTGAATAGTAAAAATACGTATACGTGAATAGTAAAATATGGTGAATAGTGAAAATATGAAAATTAAGTTATTTAACCACGCCGTCCTACAAACTATAGAGCGGAGTAGGTGACCGGAATAGTCGAGACGTCATCCAGGAGTGGACAAACGTCGATAGGCTAAGGTATGGGATTCTGTAGCTTGTTTGCTAACGGGGTCTAACCTCGGTTTTGTGCTATGTTTTTATGTGATACGACCAAACAGGATTAGCATGAACCGATTTACTGTATTGTTATTGTGTGTCCATTGTACACTAACACGACTTGATTCAGAGCTTGTTCATTAACTATGTTTAGTAACAATTGTATAAGGTTACAAATACTCCAAGTTGTTAGTAGGTTAATAACGAGAGAGGTTTAAACTAACCATTTGTCAATGAGACATAGTTAATGTAACAATTGTATAAGGTTACAATACTCCAAGTTGTTAGTAGGTTAATAACGAGAGAGGTTTACTAACCAATTGTCAATGAGACTACAACTGACTGGAACTTGGGAGGAGAGGAATCCGGGACTGACTCCTGTCATGCATGTTTAGGTTAGGAGGTCGGCATCTGTATCAGATCTGTCTTCCGCAATGGCTCGTCTACGACTTGTCACCTAGGGTCGACAACGACCCGACCAGCTCGAGTGAACAGTTCGAGGTGGGAGGCAAATTCAGGAGGCGCAGGAGGGTCAAGCCTACACCCCTCATAACTTAAGAATTAATGTTTATTAAACCAGTGGAGCTAATAACTCATTGGCTAGGGTTACTTTGACCCGACAAAAATAAACAATTCAGTTAGAGAACAACCAGTTCTATTAATAAAAGACGGTTGACACTTATAGGTATGGTCAAACCGAGAACTAAAAATTCTCAGGCCTCAGGATTTAGGAATCTAACTTACTCATTAATGGACGTCCATTACAACGTTCGATTTAGTTGAGCTGTGAATGTTTCACATAATGTGTTGTTGTTATTGTACTTCTTATGTTGTGTATTAATAATCAACTGCTGGATACGACAAGTAGTCGTGTGTAGCCCTGTTAGCTTGTGGGCTGCACGTTTTCTGTACCAGCAATATGCTGAGCCCCTTAGGGCCTATGATTTAAACTTTGTAGGTAGGTGCCAGACGAGGAACCAACCTGAGAGTAGGAGTGGGTAGAGTACTAAGGGTTTAATTTGCATTACGAGGTGTGCCTGTACACTCGTATCATAAACTGTGGTAGTAAGTTGTAATAATAGGAGAGATACTTCGAACTCGGTATTGTATTTTGTTTTAAGACTTTGTACGCACTTACGTTCGTACCACTCGGGTTCGTTAGACCGTAGCTTGAGACTGGATAAGCCTAGTTAGTCCACGTGGGTGAATAACGGCGGTAACACCAACTTGTAGTATTTTTCCGCTTGTTGTAATATGTTGCAGGTTTGTTATGTATTGATATCAGGTTAGCAGTTGGGGTGTTACATTTATACCGGGTGTTATTCCCTAGGTGAACTTGTGAATGTTCAACTATACTAGCCCTAGAAACTTTCCAAGTATTAAACCTTAGGCTTTATCTTACTCCTAGGACATTTACATAGTCAATTCACAAGTTAACTAAGTCCATCCTCTAGCTACGTATTAGAGTATCTATGCACTAACATGTAACAAGCTATCTAAGATGGACATTATTTTCCCTTAAGATGTATTTCTTCCTTATATAAATAGGTTAGAAATGTGTTAATCCATTATCACAGAACAATTCTTTAAATGCTTCTAAAGTTCATCTATACAGAAGCCCCCAAATGTTTAGAAAAAACTAAATGTAACACCCATCCAACAATAACACACTTACAATAAACTGACTGCAGCGGAAACAACCTCATCACATTACTTATCTCGTTGGTGTTACACGCCGTTAGCCACCTACGTGGCTAACAAGGCTAATACATACACATTGTACCGGTCTGATGGGCTATTCCCGAGCGACTACACCTTACTATCCCTTTCCATTAACACAACAACAACATACACACTCCAACTATACCGAGTATTTATACTAATGCCGATAACATTTCGGTCTTACTACTACGCCTACTGTATATATACAACATAACGATTACCCATGTACGACGACTACCCCGTCCTACTCTCGAACGGCTTCCAGCTTCTTGTACCTGAAATAGGAAAAGAAGAGAAAGGGTGGCCCCCAGGGGCTCAGCACCTTTGCTGGTATGGTAATCCCGCAGCCCACATGCTACCGGCCATGCACAACTAATTGTCGTCTTAGCATGCGGTTGATTATTTTTAATCATGCATGCAACTGTAAACATACAACACATAATCATTTCGCCTCAACGGCTCAACAAACGGATAATATATCCTACTTAATAAGTCACTCAAGGTATTCAATATCCCTAGAGTGTTCCTCCTCTAATGGAGCTACTTCCTTAACAGACGACACTTACCCTTAAATCGGGTTACCCTTAACACCCCTTCTTCTCAAACTGGGATTCATATCCATGATCCACATACTCCACATTTTACAACATAAACAACACTACATAACAACACTTAACAACACTTTGCACGTTTCCATGTGCACAACATAACACCGCAATAGATATTGCATCACAACAAAGATACATAACATAACGGGTATGGTCCTCTTAGGAACCGACCCAAACATTGTTAATACACTGGTGAGCCTAGAGAATGTTGCCAGTCTCATTATAAGCTCGTTACATACTCGTTACCGTCTCGTTAAATGAACGGTTAACTTAACACAAGGTGTCTCGATATAGTGATCCAAGCACACCGAAACAAAACATAACAATAGTATGCCCCTGTGGCCCGACGTGAGTCAGTAATAGCCTTGGTTAGCTAAAGGGAAGGTTGGGAACCAAATTGGAAAACAACCATAACATACAGAGAGGATCGAACCTGCTATGACAACGACCCCCATACTCACACGCGTGGCCGGAACAGACCGGACTCCTCACTCCCCCCGTAACACTTGTCAGAAGTTCATCATTGAACTTAGTTAAACAATCACACATTGGGTTAAGTCTTGTTAGACACACAACAAGGGAAGGGAGAGTCATACATTCACATACAAACATCGCACACAAACATCACATAACCAACTCACGCATAGCCGTGGTTAGAACGTTCCTTAGGTCGGAAACGTTATCACCGGATACCGTTCTCCTACGTTTACCTAATAGTGGTTAACTAGCCCTTCAAGCGCATTCGAGGTTACCGGTATCGGCACGTAAACATACAATAACAATAATGACTATAACTCGTTTCATGATTTATCTCATAACGTAGCAACACACAGAAAAACACATTGGCACAAGCCGGTGTAATCCGGTAGGACACAGGTTGCAAGAAAACCATACCTGTCACCGGAGTCCACTTTATCATGTCCTTTTATGTACCTCGAGCAATTCTCGAACAACTGATAACATTACATGTACTATTATTAATATCGGGTTAGCATGATTATTTAATGTCTAATGCTTATAACTTCTCCCCGTTAACTTAGTTACATAACTTGACATTTTTAACTTGTTTTACTCTCACATTTTAATACAACTTTTACCCCACTTTATTGTCATTAAAACTCACCTAACATGTCCTTAACAACTTTATAACATCATTACTAATCAATCCCCATCATTACTATCATTTCACAACCTTAAACCATGTTTTTGGTCCGACCGGACTTGCCGACCGGACTTACCCAAGTCCGTCGATTCCAGAACACATTTCCGTCACAAATTTCCTACTCCGACCGACCGACCTTGTAAGTCCGGTCCTATGTCCGGTCCATTCCAGAAACTAATTCTCGCAGGGTAAACTGGGCCCGACCGAACTTGCAAGTCCGGTCGCAAGTCCGGTCTGCCCCAGATCTTTGTTTTCCTTTTTACATTCAACTCCAAACTTCACCCCAATATCTATCCTACCTATTACCTCATTACTCCTATATTCATCCTCATTCCTTAAACCTTCTATCTACTACCTCTTCACCTCTTAATTCCTTAAACACTCACATCTTTTTAATTCCTTATTTACTTATCTTCACAAATTTCTAACACTTACAATGTTTTCTCCTAGTTTTACAAGTGGGTTTTCATCCTTAATCCTTTATACCAAGTGTTTCCTCCATCATAACATCATCTCCCAAGCATCTTCTCTTACTAACCAAATCTTCTCTTTTACAACTCCTTAAAGTTCCTTCCTCAAAACCTTATCTATACATTATTCCCACTTTGCACATCACATAACCTAAACCTTAAACAAACTTCTTCAAGACTTTAATACATTCTCAAAACACACATTGAATTCCTAGAACTTCCAAGATAACACCTAAATCCTTGCATCACTCTAAATCACCTTAATACTTGTTTTCTTCTCAAGTAAGCATTTATTCACCTTTAACACTTCCTAGTTCATCAAAACCATTTAAAACACTTAGATCTTCTTACACATTTTCCCAAATTTGGCCATAGCTTCTCTTGTATATACTCACATCCAACCACTTAGGTTTTCACCTTATTTCATTCAAGAACACCTAAAATCCATCAAACACATTTTTATACACAAACTTCACACATTTAGCACTACATCACAATAGTGCATAACTTAAATTGCTTGGCACTTAGGCCCTTAATAACATGGCTCTTAGGCCCTTAAGTTGCTTAAACCATAAACACTGAATTTCCACAATATATAAGCCTTTGACCTGCAATTACACACACCAAGACATATGTTCTTTTACTAGTCTCCTTGAGAACACCTTACTAAGTCATTCACCATTTGCTCTTTAGGTAGTTTTAGCAAGCATTATAAGCTCATTTCTCCTAAGGCATTAAACCACATTGAGATAGCATATTTACCTCTTTTCCTCACAAACTTCCTTCTTGTTTCCTATAACCGGTGGGATGTTTGGTTGTTTGTCAACTTCTAAACAATGTACACATAATAGAATGAGTATTCAAGCATCATGCTTCATCTCATTGTAAACCCTAGTTACATATATTGTTTTAAGGTATTAAAATGATTGTTTTACCTTGGAATGGAAAGAGAGCTTGAATGAGTATCAAGAGAGGACTCCACCTAGTCCATGAAAGCTTGGAATGAAGCTAGAACAAGCCAATATAAGAGCACCATTAATGGTGAATTTTCGGACAACAACAAAACATGGAGGAAATGTCATTTTTCTTTGAGTTTCCTCACCTTGAAGCAAAGGAGAATGACAAGGCATGAAAATATGAGCTCAAGCTCCTTCAATGGTGAATCTTCATGGCACCAAAATGGAGTTCTTGAAGATTTGAAAAGATAGGAATGAAGAGCTTACTCTAACTAAGACAATGGTAGTCTCGGAATTAAATTCGGAGCATGGAATCATAAGTTACAAGTAAAAGGAGATGGGATATGAATGGTTCTGTTGGAGAACGAGATTGAGAAGGGAGGATGAAGATAGGTGACGGTGGGAGCAAGGAGAAATGAAGGAAAAGTGAGGAGAGAGGTAAGCTTTGGAGATATTTATGCTTTAAGGCAAAAAGTAACCTTTTACTTACTTTTCTTTCTTTCTTTTAATTGGCTGACTTGGTATGGTGACTCACCCTCTAAAAACGTGCCCCCTTTAATATATAACATATATATGGCCTTTGTTAACCAATTTAATTACTTATAACAACATATGTTACAAACTAGCTTATTTTAGTCACTATTCACTAAACAAGGCACATAGATGTGAAATTTTTGATTTCCCATTGATATAGACTTCCAAATGTGATACTATATAGTACACATGTTAATTAAAGAGTAATGATGGACATTTAGCCATTCAAAACTCATTTACAAGACAATTTTTCAAAAACGTGCTTTAAGACTCCTTAAAGCACTTTTTGTGTTTTAACTTGTTTTCAAGCTTGGTTTTCTTTGGTAATTGATTTAATATGTTCATTAACATATTTATAAGGTATAGGTATGACCATTAGGTCTTATACAAATTTATCCCAAGCTTAGAGCACTTTTAGCCCATATTGACCTTAAGGTATTTATTTATGTTTTGTTTGGTTTCATTGTCTACCAAGGTTTCCTAAGGACTTAATTAGCCTTATAAAATCATAATTAAATGTATTAAGTCTTGGTAGGCTCTTTGGGTCCTAACCAAGTTCACTCATAGCTTAGAGCATGTTTTTGCTCATACTGTATCTTAGTGCTTTATTGCATTTACTATGGTTTAAATTGTTCACTGATGTTTCTAAGGCACTTTTTAGCCTTCACATACCATAGTTTAAATGTTTATCAACATATCGAGGTTTGGGGTATTTCAATCTACCCCCTTAAAAGAACTTCGTCCTCGAAGTTCACACTTCCCACACATCATTAGATTAGAATACGGGATTACTTACAGAAATAAACTTCTATGATCAAACACACTTTACATCATAACCTCGGACTTAATGGTCCGGGCAACACATTCACATCCACACATAACACAACATATTCACATGATAACCTCGGACTCAATGGTCCGGTATCTTAACAACACTACACATACATAACAACCCCTTTGACTCACTGGTCTTGGGTAACATAACAACATTAGACACATAGGTCCCGATAACATAACAGTCTTTAAGACACATAGGTCTATGCAACACAACCACATTTAGACTCATAGGTCTTGATAGCCTACACTTTTGGAACTCAAGGTCAAAATAACATTTATTACACATACCACACAACAGTCATAGCATTTATAGCAATCAAAAATATCCTTGATACACACTGTGATCCCGCAGAACCCGGTCGCGATGGACACCTTCCGTCCCCGTGCCTTTGGGAGATCAAAACAATCACTTAAATTTAAAATTTTCCTTGTGAGGTTAAGTAAGAAGACTTTAATTATAAAGTATCTATCAACGTTTTAATAAATACCAATGAAAATCCTTTTGAAACACACACAACTCCAAGTCCACTTAAGCTCTTTGCTTCTTTTCTTAGCGTGGTTATTTGTGACCACTTATAGGGAGTTTCAAGAGTCATCCAACCCTGATGTGATCAGCATCAGTGTTGAACTATCCTTCCACCCCAATTTGTTGTTCGCTTCCCTTGATCGCATGCAAATCAAGTTCACCTCCCACTTCATTTTTCAAGCATCAAGTAAATCACTCATTTCCAATTTTCTATCTTTTAAATCATTCTAATCATGATCATACATCTCCAAGGATGAACTTCGTCTATCAGTTATTCCCATACACTTTAATGTTTTTACCTAGGGAATCTTATTCTCACTAGGTTCTATGTTCGGTATCATGCCCTTTCATGAATCACAACACTGTTATATATATATATTTTATCAAAATACAATACATGATTTACATTTATACACCGTCGGGTTTTGTTCCCCGGGAGTTTTCTCTACTCCCCACACTTGTATTATCACACACAATTGTTAACAAATACACACACTTATCACAATGGTATTCGCATCTTCTGTGCGCAATTACCACAATTAAAACCATGAATGAATGCGTATGTTTACGTAACACACACACCCCATCATCAAAACAAATTATTTTGTGCCATGCACAACATAGGTCACGTACACTTGTACGGTAATACTCACTAAGTGGCTTTGCGCTCTACCCCCCTTAAAAGGGATTACGCCCACGTAATCAATCACTAAACATTGGCTTAAATGTTCTGCCGTCGTGAAGTGTTTTAACTCCACGCGGTCTATTACACAATGGATTCTGATTAGAGGATCTTAACCATATTGGCGGTTTAGTTCCTAAACCAAGAATTCTCATTGAGTTTGCTTAAACTCTTAGTTAGTTTCGATTCTGGCCTGTTAGCTTCTAGGCGTTAATAATTAGCCATTCACTCGTGTTCACCATGTACATTCAACACTTGAATCACTGGCTCACTAGTTCTGCTACGAAGCTCTAATAACTGTTGATCCTAAGTTTCCTCATTTGTTATTCTTACTGTATTGTACATCCCCAATTATCACCCTCATCTTGGTAACATGGTTTTCTCAACCGACGCGTGTTGTATCTCTTACCGTTAGCGAATTCGGTGAGTTATAAACTTTCTATCCCTTCCATAGTAATTTACTGTATATACAGGTACGTATTTCACAATGATTGAGATTGAGCTACTATCGGTTGAGATTGAGCTACTACCTAGTGTTAGTGCTCTCTCACTATTTTACAACATTTGGGGTATATTCCATACCGATATCCGGCAGTTATGCTATGTTTACGGTAGCACTTACTTGTTAATCATGTCTCCACATTGTTTCGTACAAGTACTCTTTTATTGATGCGGTCTTGCATTTCCTATGCATCGGCCATTATAACATTATTGTTTCACAATTAACATGTTTTCCAATCCTGGCTATCCCACCGATCATTACTGCGCAAGTGCAATACCAAAACACTCAGTCATACAGAGTGCAAGAGGCGTAAACTCTTGACAGTAATCTCTTATGCGATTGGCCATGGAATTCACACTTTGTTCCTCATCACATAGTCCTACCACTGGCTTATTGCCCAGTTTGTTTAACATCACTTTATCTTGCATCTCCACTGAGTTTAACTCATAACTGGTCTTATCTGTTACATATCGTTTAACAACATTATACAACGGTCGCTTGTTGCGCCCTGTCTTACTACTCCCCGTATAACATCAGCTTATATCGTATCTACTGTCACCTCAACTTCCACACATAAACTTACATTATTCACATTATGGTTTATTCCCTCATTTGGAGTCTACTGAATGCTCCTTGAGCATCGATCACTCAAGTCACAAGCCGGCATTATTCAGCCAGGTGCTTCACTTTATACCACATACTACTAACTAATTGCTCTCTTTCAATAATAACATCGTCCATCATCAACATATTCCTTGAACTTGATTCACATAACTACCGCTCATGCGGTCTCACAATATCGAGAGTATATCCCCACTCATAATGCAGTGGTTCGTTCTCCACTCTATTCACTTATATACATAAACTTTTGCAGTCAACCTAATTTTCATACACATGTTGCTTGTGGCTTACAGGCCTTATTGGCCTGAGCTGCGCTCGTTGTAGGCTGTCACATTCATTAATTTCTCTGTGCAATATTACATGGTTTCCCTTCATGGGATGCCCCTTAGGATTGTCAGTGTGTTTCCCTGACAACTTATGTCTCAACTGGGTGTTAGTTTCAACCCTTATGTTTCTGTCATGCATTTCATTCAACAATTGTTGATGCAAACACCCCTCAAGGATTGCTCCTGGGTGTTGCTACGTTAAGCCATTACATTTGGCTCACGCTGGTAGTGTAGGTACTCATTCTGGGAGTTTCATCCCGTTTATTGCACATTAATGTGTCCACATTAGGCATCTGCTTTGCCATACAAGGCTGGGTCTCCGTTCCAGCTAACATGTCTATCCCTGAGGATCCTTAAGACGTATACGATGTCTTTACATTACAGTTAGTGCACTTCGCACCTCCTGACTCTTAAAATATTTCCTTGAAAATGCATTCACTGATTCCTTTAGTCTAGTTATCTCAACTGAGTTCCTTAACTTCAACCATTCCTTGTAATCTTTAGCTCTTGTTTGATTTACACACTGCTGACCGTAGACGGAGTCGACCTACTTCCCGTGTTTCGGACTCCACTCGTATACATATGTGGGGTACCATACTGATACATTGCTTTGCTACTACCCAACTAACCCATAAGTAGGTCTGTCAGCCCACAAGCTCCTATCGGAGTGCGGTCGTCCCACAACACAGTTGGTACACTCGTAGTGTCCGTCACACGCCTAGGTGAAGTATTCTGTTTGTCAACTCCCTTATATTGTCCGTGACAAATTCATTCCATGCTTCCCGAACTTAATCGAGGGGAAGTTTATCCATTGTTGTATCCTTGTCAACTGTCCTTGGTTTTACTGGTTTGGTTTAAAAGAAGGTTGGAAAGAAGTGTTGGTTTGAAAGAAAATTGGTTTTGAAAAGAAAAGGGTTTGTATAAATCTGGGTTTGAAAGAAAATTTTCATGGTTTCACAACATCTTCTTACCTTAGCCAAGTCTAGCTTCTTGCTGACTGGGTACTTACAATCACAGAGGTTAGGCTATTAAGCCCTTCACGGTTACAATGATCTCACTTAACTTCATGGTACTTCACCAAGTACTTCGTAGTGGTTATAAATTTCCCGAACAGCCCTGTTATAGCAGCACTTGCTAGGCAAGTGCGCCATGCTAACTGGCTATCGTTTAATAACCCTCTGGGTACTCCTCACTGATCTCACTGCCTTGATAATAACCCTCTGGGTAACTCCTCACTGTATTCATATGGTAATTATCAACTGGGGTGTCTCCCACTCTTTGAGTCCCCTCTTTACTTAGTATCGTATCCTCTTTATAGCCCGTTCCACGCACTTGTCGTGGGTACTGAGACTTGTCTCTTGTTTGGGCACTACGTTGTAGTTCCTTTGTCGGTTGGTATACCGTTGGTGTTTTTATTTTTCAACTGTGGTTCCGTAGACACTTGTCTCGGGTGTTATTAATCCATTTCTTGCATGTTCCACGTCGGTGCGTTGCAAGCTGGTTGTTCTCGACTGCTCAGCATGTCGACCCAGGTTGCCAGAAATTCTATTCTCTTATACACAAAATCCTTCATTCTTCGCTATTAAATGCGGTTGACATTGTTCAGATGGAGACCGTCTTTGGGATTCCCAGTTTTCGGGATCTACCGTGTGACAGGTTCTCCGTACCTTAGAGGTACTTAATACCACCAGATCGGGTATTCCCGAGTAAGAGAGGACTTCCATCTCTCTGGCGTTGTTTTCCCAAGTTATAAAACAGGGACTGTGGAGGGCGGGAAGGATACTGTAGGTTTCCAGTATTCACTGGTAGTTCCTATCTAGCGTATCTCTCACGCTATCACTCAACCCTTAACCCAAAGTACTTAAATCCTAACTCGGTACTTCCTAAGCTCGGTAATTCAGTCATCAGAGCGATACTTCGCTCTGATACCACTTTTTGTAACACCCCACCCCATCCAACAATAACACACTTACAATAACTGCAGCGGAAAACAACCTCATCACATTACTTATCTCGTTGGTGTTACACGCCGTTAGCCACCTACGTGGCTAACAAGGCTAATACATACACATTGTACCGGTCTGATGGGCTAAATTCCCGAGCGACTACACCTTACTATCCCTTTCCATTAACACAACAACAACATACACACTCCAACTATACCGAGTATTTATAACTAATGCCGATAACAATTTCGGTCTTACTACGCCTACTGTATATATACAACATAACGATTACCCATGTACGACGACTACCCCGTCCTACTCTCGACGCGCTTCCAGCTTCCAGCTTCTTGTACCTGAAATAGGAAAAGAAGAGAAGGGTGGCCCCCAAGGGCTCAGCACCTTTGCTGGTATGGTAATCCCACAGCCCACATGCTACCGGGCCATGCACAACTAATTGTCGTCTTAGCATGCGGTTGATTATTTTTAAGTCATGCATGCAACTGTACATACAACACATAATCATTTCGCCTCAACGGCTCAACAAACGGATAATATATCCTTACTTAATAAGTCACTCAAGGTATTCAATATCCCTAGAGTGTTCCTCCTCTAATGGAGCTACTTCCTTAACAGACGACACTTACCTTAAATCGGTTAACCTAAACACCTCTTTTCTCAAACTGGGATTCATATCCATGATCCACATACTCCACATTTTACAACATATAACATACACTACATAACAACACTTAACACACTTTGCACGTTTCCATGTGCACAACATAACACACGCAATAGATATTGCATCACACAAAGATACATACATAACGGGTATGGTCCTCTTAGGAACCGACCCAACATTGTTAATACACTGGTGAGCCTAGAGAATGTTGCAAGTCTCATTATAAGCTCGTTACATACTCGTACCGTCTCGTTAAATGAACGTTAACTTACACAAGGTGTCTCGAATATAGTGATCCAAGCACACCGAAACAAACATAACAATAGTATGCCCCTGTGGCCCGACGTGAGTCAGTAATAGCCTTGGTTAAGCTAAGGGAAGGTTGGGAACCAAATTGGAAAACAACCATAACATACAGAGAGGATCGAACCTGCTATGACAACGACCCCCATACTCACACGCGTGGCCGGAACAGACCGGACTCCTCACTCCCCCGTTAACACTTGTCAGAAGTTCATCATTGAACTTAGTTAAACAATCACACATTGGGTTAAGTCTTGTTAGACACACAAGGGAAGGGAGAGTCATACATTCACATACAAACATCGCACACAAACATCACATAACCAACTCACGCATAGCCGTGGTTAGAACGTTCCTTAGGTCGGAAACGTTATCACCGGATACCGTTCTCCTACGTTTACCTAATAGTGGTTAACTAGCCCTTCAAGCGCATTCGAGGTTACCGGTATCGGCACGTAAACATACAATAACAATAATGACTATAAACTCGTTTCATGATTTATCTCATAACGTAGCAACACACAGAAAAACACATTGGCATACAAGCCGGTGTAATCCGGTAGGACACAGGTTGCAAGAAAACCATACCTGTCACCGGAGTCCACTTTATCATGTCCTTTTATGTACCTCGAGCAATTCTCGAACAACTGATAACATTACATGTACTATTATTAATATCGGGGTAGCATGATTATTTAATGTCTAATGCTTATAACTTCTCCCCGTTAACTTAGTTACATAACTTGACATTTTTAACTTGTTTTACTCTCACATTTTAATACAACTTTTAACCCACTTTATGTCATTAAAACTCACCTAACATGTCCTTAACAACTTTATAACATCATTACTAATCAATCCCCATCATTACATATCATTTCACAACCTTAAACCATGTTTTTGGTCCGACCGGACTTGCCGACCGACTTACCCAAGTCCGGTCGATTCCAGAACACATTTCCGTCACAAATTTCCTACTCACCGACCTTGTAAGTCCGGTCCTATGTCCGGTCCATTCCAGAAACTAATCTCACAGGGGTAAACTGGGCCCGACCGAACTTGCAAGTCCGGTCGCAAGTCCGGTCGCCCCAGATCTTTGTTTTCCTTTTTACATTCAACTCCAACTTCACCCCATATATCCTAGTATACCCTAACCTCATTTGGGCACTTCAAACACACCTTAAGATATCCTTAAACACTCACAAAACTCTTTTTCTAATTCCTTATACCTTTACTTATATCTTCACAAATTTCTAACACTTACAATGTTTTCTCCTAGTTTTACAAGTGGTGTTTCATCCTTAATAACCTTTATACCAAAGTGTTTCCTCACCATCATAACATCATCTCCCAAGCATCTTCTCTTACTAACCAATCTTCTCTTTTACAACTCCTTAAAGTTCCTTCCTCAAAACCTATCTATACATTATTCCCACTTTGCACATCACATAACCTAAACCTTAAACAAACTTCTTCAAGACTTTAATACATTCTCAAACACACATTGAATTCCTAGAACTTCCAAGATAACACCTAAATCCTTGCATCACTCTAAATCACCTTAATACTTGTTTTCTTCTCAAGTAAGCATTTATTCCACCTTTAACACTTCCTAGTTCATCAAAACCATTTAAAACACTTAGATCTTCTTACACATTTTCCCAAATTTGGCCATAGCTTCTCTTGTATATACTCACATCACATCCAACCACTTAGGTTTTCACCTTATTTCATTCAAGAACACCTAAAATCCATCAAACACATTTTTATACACAAACTTCACACATTTAGCACTACATCACAATATAGTGCATAACTTAAATTGCTTGGCACTTAGGCCCTTAAATAACATGGCTCTTAGGCCCTTAAGTTGCTTAACCATAAACACTGAATTTCCACAATATATAAGCCTTTGACCTGCAATTACACACACCAAGATATGTTCTTTTACTAGTCTCCTTGAGAACACCTTACTAAGTCATATCACCATTTGCTCTTTAGGTAGTTTTAGCAAGCATTATAAGCTCATTTCTCCTAAGGCATTAAACCACATTGAGATAGCATATTTACCTCACCTCTTTTCCTCACAAACTTCCTTCTTGTTTCCTTATAAAACCGGTGGGATGTTTGGTTGTTTTGTCAACTCTAAACAATGTACACATAATAGAATGAGTATTCAAGCATCTGCTTCATCTCATTGTAAACCCTAGTTACATATATTGTTTTAAGGTATTAACATGATTGTTTTACCTTGGAATGGAAAGAGAGCTGAATGAGTATCAAGAGAGGACTCCACCTAGTCCATGAAGCTTGGAATGAAGCTAGAACAAGCCAATATAAGAGCACCATTAATGGTGAATTTTCGGACACAACAAAAACATGGAGGAAATGTCATTTTCTTTGAGTTTCCTCACCTTGAAGCAAAGGAGAATGACAAGGCATGAAAATATGAGCTCAAGCTCCTTCAATGGTGAATCTTCATGGCACCAAAATGGAGTCTTGAAGATTTGAAAAGATAGGAATGAAGAGCTTACTCTAACTAAGACAATGGTAGTCTCGGAATTAAATTCGGAGATGGAATCATAAGTTACAAGTAAAAGGAGATGGGATATGAATGGTTCTGTTGGAGAACGAGATTGAGAAGGGAGGATGAAGATAGGTGACGGTGGGAGCAAGGAGAAATGAAGGAAAAGTGAGGAGAGAGGTAAGCTTTGGAGATATTTATGCTTTAAGGCAAAAAGTAACCTTTTACTTACTTTTCTTTCTTTCTTTAATTGGCTGACTTGGTATGGTGACTCACCCTCTAAAAACCGTGCCCCCTTTAATATAACATATATATGGCCTTGTTAACCAATTTAATTACTTATAACAACATATGTTACAAACTAGCTTATTTTAGTTACTATTCACTAAAACAAGGCACATAGATGTGAAATTTTTGATTTCCCATTGATATAGACTTCCAAATGTGATACTATATAGTACACATGTTAATTAAAGAGTAATGATGGACATTTAGCCATTCAAAACTCATATACAAGACAATTTTTCAAAAAACGTGCTTTAAGACTCCTTAAAGCACTTTTGTGTTTTAACTTGTTTTCAAGCTTGGTTTTCTTTGTAATTGATTTAATATGTTCATTAACATATTTATAAGGTAAAGGTATGACCATTAGGTCTTATACAAATTTATCCAAGCTTAGAGCACTTTTAGCCCATATTGACCTTAAGGTATTATTTATGTTTTTTGGTTTCATTGTCTACCAAGGTTTCCTAAGGACTTAATTAGCCTTATAAAATCATAATTAAATGTTATTAGTCTTGGTAGGCTCTTTGGGTCCTAACCAAGTTCACTCATAGCTTAGAGCATGTTTTTGCTCATACTGTATCTTAGTGCTTTATTGCATTTACTATGGTTTAAATTGTTCACTGATGTTTCTAAGGCACTTTTTAGCCTTCACATACCATAGTTTAAATGTTTATCAACATATCGAGGTTTGGGGTATTTCACTAAAGCACACTTTCGGTGTTTAATCTTACCTAACCCCACATTTAAGGTATCAACTGAGGTTTAATCTTCACCAGCTTATTTAGATGTATTAGTACTGTTTTGGGTTCATTATTAGACCAACTCCACACTTTTAACACCCTGAACATTGACCAAACAGAGACACAAGCTTCAGAAAACTAAAACATCCAATCTGTGAAAAACTTCCACTAAACCCTCCTTTTAATGCATTAACCTGCTTCCTACTTCCTCCCAAATTGTATACTATCTTGGGTGGTTATATTAGCAAGGTTATAAGTTCATTTCTAGACCTATACAACCCTCTCATACCAGTTGTACTACAGTTACACAGAAAACAGCAGATTCTGGAAAACTGAACACCAAACTGTACATCACCTTTTCCTCTTGCTTTTAGTTCGTTAATCAGCTTCCAAATCTTCCCAAAATTCTTACTCAACTAGATAGTTTATTATGAAGGTTTTGAACTCAAACCCAACTCAAAACAACTCTGTTAACACCTCTGAGTGTTCATTATACAGAACCTAGAAAATGCAAAAAACTGTTAACACCAAATCTGCACAACCCCTCTTTAAGTTCCCTTTTAGGTTATAAGTCAGTCTTCAATTCCTTCCAAAGTTTTTACCCCACTATATAAGTGTATTAGGAATAGTTTTAACTTAGAAACAATTCAAAATAAGGCTGTCATCACTTCTGAAAATCCATTTTACAGCAACCCAAAAACTGTAGAAACTGAAAATGTTTATTCCTGTATCTTCTCTTTAACCTTTCTGTTTGGTTATTAATCTGTCTCTTAACCTCTCCCTAAATATTCATAGACTGGCTTAAGTGTGTTAGTAACATTTTAGAATCATTAGCAAACTCAATGTCACCCCTTATAACCCTCTGTAACATGGTTATACAGAACATAAGTTTTAGAAATCTGAAACTTCAATCTGTGTTTTCCCCCTTCCAACTCCTCTTTTAATGTATTAACTTGATTTCTAATTTTCCCTAAAATGTTTACACACTAGTTAAATATTCCAGCAACATTTTGAACTCACCAAACAACCTAGACAACCCTTTTAATCCCACTGATGCATTTCCTATACTGAAACAGAAAATTGCAGAAAACAGGAGACACCAAACCTGTATATTCCTTCTTCAATCTTTCTTTAGTTCTGTAACAGATTTCTATTCTTCCCAAAGTCTTTAACCACTTGGTTTAGCATATTAGAAATGTTATAGATTCATTAACAAGCCACTACAACTTCTTTATCTCCTCTGAAAATCGTTTATACAGAGAACAATCATCATGGAAAGCTGAAACAAAAACTGAAACACTAAAACTACAACTACTGTTTTTTCCTCTACTGTTACTTACTACTAATCTGGTTCTTCAGTTTTCTTTTCCCCCAAATCATTTAGATTCTTAGTTAGGTGTCTTAATGTGATTCCATCCTCAAAAAGGAACCCACAGCAACATTGCTAACTGCAGAAGGTTTTTTCTGAGTGGTTAAACTGGTGTAAAATTAAAAGAAAAGAAATTAAAAACTCAAAATAATGTTGGGCTGCAAACAAATCCCGGTCGTAGTAGTAAAACAAGTGTCGTATCCACAGGGAGATTGTTCAATTTATCCTAGTCTTGGTAGTTACTTAAAACTGTAAAAGGGGTTTAGCCGGAGGCAAGCTTGATTTGTTGTTTGATCAGTGCAAATATAATAAAAACAGTAAAAAGGTGAATTAATTGATGTGAATGGAAAAAGGTATCCTAGGATAGCGGGGGAATTTCCTAAATTACTTAAACATATTTATAACCATGTCTCCATTATTTATTGTCTATTAGAGTTAATAATTGTCAGTTACGAACTCTTAATAATAGCCTCAATATTTTCCTGCTCAGTCCGGAGTGTAAATACTAAGATTAATTCCTTTGTGGTACCTAGACTATCTCAAAATCATATGTTGATAGTCACCAAATAAATGCAGTCGTTTGTCGCGCAAAGCATTTAGCAATATTAGTTGAAAGGAATTAAAACAAGTTAAAAATAAGAGAGACAGGTGATAAATATTAATTTACGTAATATTAGAAATCAAACCCCATCCTAGGATACAAAAGAAAATTACTCAGACATTAACGGAGATAAGAAGATAGCACAGACAGATTTTGACATTAATTCAGAGGAAGAACTGGTCTGCTCTCGCTCTCACTGCTGCTCTTCTATTTCTTTTGTTACTGCGTGTGAGTATGGACTGTTGTGGTGTTATGGGAGGAAATTAAATGGAAGCGAATGGGTGAGTGTGGTGAATGGTTTCTTCAGACTCCCGTCGTGCGTGGTGTGCGTAGTCTATGGTGTTGTTTGGGTAAGTTTATATAGAGGCAGAGGAGAAGAAGATCCGTACGAATTTGATTGCCGGTTGATTGCTCTCATTGATTGCAGGGGACAGGAGCTTGAGACGCGTGAGGAAATAAGGTAGGCGGTGCGGGAGTAGATGGATAATGGAATCAAGTTGTAGACGACGGCGAAGACGGGCAAAGAAAACTGGTCGCGACTGATTATTAGTCACGACCCCCCCCCCCCTCATTCGCCTCTGCCTTTTGCTCCTGTCCGCCTCCAGTTTGGGCGGTTGTGTTGGTGTGTCCGCCTGTGGTACCGCCCACAAGACAGGCGGTTGTGTTGGTATGACGTCCGCCTGTGGTACCGCCCCAATATAGGCGGTTGGTGCCCTGGTGTCCGCCTGTGGTACCGCCCACAATATAGGCGGTTGCCTATTGGTAGTGTCCGCCCGGATATAGGGCGGTTGCCCTGCCGGTCACAAGCTATTTTCCTTCCAACTTTGACCGGCTCTAGATTCTTCGTTTGGACTCCGTTTTCGAGCCGTCTGTGGTTATGCGTTGGTCTCTTCGTGTACTTTCTTCCTAGCTTGGCTTTTCCTCATGTTTAAACCAATAAATTTGTGAGATAATCAATAAAACATAAACTAGAGGAAAAACATACGATAAGTGAGAAATGAGCAGAAAAGTGCTGATATAATATATGAATACACCCATAAAACATGCTCATTTAGACACTTATCACACCCCACACTTATCTTTTGCTTGTCCTCAAGCAAAACCATGTACCCAAACAGTAGGGAATGCTCAATATTAACAAATACTATTATGAGGGTAGGATAAAGAAGTCAATAGTACATGATCTTAAACTTTTAGAGGAGTGTGATCCATCACCTACTGGTGGCATAGGTGTACTCAGGGCAAAAATAAAAATTAGAGTTTCGGGGTATGATCCGGAGTACTTCAATGCTTCTTGATTTAAGGTGACTTTGAGAACTTTTACCATGGCCAACTTCTCTCAAGAATGGGCATTGAGGAGAAAACAAAAGGAAAAATAGAATTATGCATTTGTTTCACTTTTGCATAAGAGATGAGAAGATAATATGTAGGCATTATGCCTTCGTTTTTAAGAACACTCAACTCTCTTTGTTGGTTACCAATGGTGTCTCGCAAGTCCTTATTTATTTTTTTGTATATATATTTTTTTGACAGAGAAGCACCCCTTAGTAATCCCTAAGAAAGAAGACAGAAAGAACCCCTGAGTAATAAAAATCCATCCTTTTTAGATCATTTGGTCACACCGCATAAAAATGCTCCTCAAAAGTAATCAAAATTTTAAAATTTTTGTACATTTTTATACCATTTATCCCACAATTCATAACAGTATTTATTCTTAAAGAGAACAACCCACATAAAAAGGGTCCACGATATTGAATTTGAACAAACGCAAGATAAGCAGAGAGATTAAGCATTTTAGCATAAAATGACACCGAAAAGGGCACACTCCCCCACACTTAAATTGAACAACGTCCTCATTGTTCACCAGAAAAACAAGGGAAGGCTTCAGAAGGCCTTTTCGGTAAGTAGATAAAATAGAGAGAACACGAAGCTCACGAATATTCATTGAAGCACATAAACTCTCCTCTGCAGATTTTATTTAAAATAAAAGCATAACAAAAGAAACTGGTACTCCCCTGAGATTATTTTTGCTAGCGTGTATTGAACTTCCCCACACTTGAGCTTCAGCCTCAAGTAGCGTAGCTTGGTTGCGGTGTAGACATGAAATTGCACCTGCATAAGACACTAGAAGCAACCATACTATAAACGGGGTTAAGAGTTAGCAAAAACAAAATTAAAGGGAACCTGAAATTAAAACAGCATAAAAGCATATAAAAGATAAGTTCGTCCGGGTTGCCTCCCGGAAAGCTGCCCTATTCTTTAACTCTTTGGCTAGACGCTTTGTCGTTCGATCAATCCCTGGGGGGTGGTTATGAGGAGGAGATCCAAGCATGACTCGATGGATTTTTGAGTGTCCACCGGGATGCATGTTTTCTTTTCTTATCCCGCTCTCATCAGGGATTGGTGGTGGTATCTCTGTAATAGACATGCCGTCTGGAAGGGGATAAAAAGAAGTGGGGGTGATGACTGATGAGTGTCCCTTACAAACTTGAGATCTTTGGATTTGCTATCTGAGATTTCCTGATGCAAACTCCAGCTTTTCGTTATAAGCTGAAGGGTGATTTTCCCCTGGGCTACCCAAATGTGCACATCGGGTGCAAGAATGGTCGTCCAAGGATGAGAGGTGTAGTGGAGTTCTCTTCGATGTCTAGAATGACAAAATCGCATGGGAAGTATAAGTGTTCCATTGATGATAATATCCTCCAACCACTCCGCTTGGGTAAGCTACTGAACCATCCGCCAGTGAAGGGTCTCTAGTCTTTTTCATTTTCTCCATTCCCAGCTTTTTGAAAGTGGAGAGGGGCATCAAATTAATGGAGGCACCCAGATAGCATAGGGAGTATGGAAATGAGGTGCTACCAATTGTGACTGGAATGGTGAAGCTGCCGGATCATTGCATTTGGAGGTAGTGGTTGTTGCAGAATAGCTGAGCACGCTACATTGAGAGGTACCGTACCGACTTGCGGCCAATTAGTTTTGTTGGATATGAGGTGTTGAGGAATTTGGCGTTAGTTTGGCATTTGGCAATGAGGTCACAAACTGTATGTTGACGTTAGTTGCTTCAGCATTGCCAGAACTTACCATATTCATTATCCAATTTCTGCTTTTGGAGTCGGTGGGGAAATGGTATAGGCGGTTCTGTGAGAAGGTTTTGAAGCTGATGGAATAGTGAGGATGGTGGGAGAGTTTTTCTACTGGGCCTCAGCTTTTTCTTCACTATCCTCTTTGGATTCTTCTGATCTTTGCGGGGGATGTGAATCTCGCGGTTTTTACCGCTTCTCAAGGTTATACGCCTTAACCTTTCCTTCTTCTTCAAAGTCGAGCTTTTCATTTCATAATCGGCCACCAAGTGCTCAAGGAGGTATTCTCAGATTGAATGCGATTATTATAGACTTTGGCGGTGCTTTCAAGTTCAGCTACATTCCTTTTGGAAGTTTCGATTGCTACAACCCACTCTTGGAGGGAAGGGTGTAGTTCTGGAACTTTAGCTGTTTTAGCCACCTCCATTCTTTTCTTCATCGTGCTCCTTCACATAGATGCACTTGGCTTGCTCTCTTGGATTTGGTTCATTTTGGCTGGGGAGAGCCCCTGGCGGTCTCGAGCAAGTTGTTCTGCAAGTTGATTGAATTTACCTCGATTTTCTGGGTGAAGGCTTTTGTGCAGAGAGCTGGTTCTGAGTCATAGACATATACCCTCATCATCTCTTTCAGTTCTGCGTTTGGATCAAAGAGGATGAAGATGGTGTTGTGTTGTTGTTGTTGGAAACCTGGAGGGGCACCTAGTGCTCTATAACCCATATTAGAGTTTGGTTGGGGTCGGTTCCCTGATAGGTATTGGAATTGTTTGTTCTGCCTCCTTGGTTCTGATCATTATTTTTCCATGAGAAATTCGGGTGATTTCTCCATGGATAGTTGTTGTTGATGTTATTGTTTGTAGGAATTACCGGGGCGGTTCCTATGAATTGTACTTCCTCGTACTGGCCTTTGCCTTCGCATTGATGAGTTTCATGAGGACCGGCGCATATGACACATCGTTCTGTAGGTGGAAATGGTGGTGAACTGGTAGGTGGGGAAAGCTATTGTTTTTACAATTTCGTTTTGGATGTTGTTAGCTTTTCCACCATCTTTGCAAGGGACGAGATCTGGGCTGATAAATGATCCGTAGGCTCAACGTGGAGTAGGCCGCTGCTCGTGGCGTTCTCCTTTGGATCTCGTCCACTGTCTGGTATTGCTCGTCATGGTTTCGAGAAGGTCCATTCCTTCTTTAGGAGATTTCATCATGAAACTTCCTCCTACAGAGGAATGACGAGTAGTCGGTTCCAACATCCAGACCTTGAAGAATGACAGGCAGAGGGATTGATCGTCAAGACCATGGTGGGGAACACTTCATTAGCATATCTTGAATCTGTCCCATGCGTCGTATAACGTTTCTCCGGCTCCTGACAGAAAGTGTTTTGATCTCACGATCAATTGCCCGTTCTACTGGTTGGGTAGTATTTGGCAAGGAATTTTGGGCCATTTGCAGCCATGTGGTGATTGATGGGAGGGAAGGCTTCGGTACCACCTGTTTGATGAATCCGACAACGAGTGAGGAAAGTTGTAGACGGATTCTTCTTTGACGTTGCGGGTCTGACCAAAGGAATTGCAGAAGTCTAGGAAGAGACTCGATGATTTGGGGCTTTCATCTGGGTTCGCTCCACTAAACTTGCCTAGATCCCGGACGGCGGTGATGTAGTGGGTTTGAAAACCCATCGTCCGGCTTCTTCTGGTGTTAGTTCAGGGAGAACTTGGCTGATGCTCTTCCTTCGGTATTCGGTTGGTGGTAGTCAGAGAGAGCACGGTGTTCTGGGTGATTTGCATGGTCATTTCATTTATAACTTCGTTATTGGCCATGGCTTGATTCTCAGGTTCTTTGTGCTTGTAATAAAGTGCGCTCGGGTCGGGGCTCGGACTGATTGGTGGAGAGCCTCGGGTTCGAGGTGTTTGGCATGCACAGAAGATAACTTGTGGGTTTGTGAGAAACTGCAAAATTAATTAGTAAATAGATAAAGAAAAGCAAATATATTGGTTAGGCTGATAAACGTTAGTTAAACAACACTGATATATTTTTTTTGTTTTTTTTAACAAGAGTAAAATGACAGAATATTAAATGACAAGGGAAAGAAATGACAGAAAATTAAAGTTAGGAGTTAGTATACTAGAAAATTATAAGTAGTAGTTAGTATACCGAAATTTGAAGGACAATGGAAATGAAATGTTAAGGACAATGGAAATGAAATGTTAAGGACAATGGAAAGAAATGTTAAGGACAATGGAAATTAAATGTTAAGGACAATGGAAAGAGATGACAGGAAATTTTAAGTTAGTAGTTAGGGACAATGGAAGAAAAATGACAATGGGAAAGAAATGACAGAATAATAACAATAATATAAGATGTCCGAAGTTAGATGTCCAAGTCAGATGTCCAAGTCAGATGTCCGAGATTAACATTTTAATAGTATTAACGATTATTATAATATAGCGAGTGAACTACCGGAAACTAGGGAAATTGATGGAATCAATCTCCCGGCAACGGCGCCAATTTGTAGAAGGTTATTTTCTGAGTGGTTAAACTGGTGTAAAATTAAGAAAAGAAATTAAAAACTCAAATAAACATCAGGCTGCAAACAAATCCCGGTCGTAGTAGTAAAACAAGTGTCGTATCCCAGGGAGATTGTTCAATTTATCCTAGTCTTGGTAGTTACTTAAAAACTGTAAAAAGGGGTTTAGCCGGAGGCAAGCTTGATTTGTTGTTTGATCAGTGCAAACATAATAAAAACAGTAAAAGGTGATTAATTGATGTGTGAATGGAAAGGTATCCTAGGATAGCGGGGGAATTTCCTAAATACTTAAACATATTTATAACCAGTCTCATTATTTATGTCTATTAGAGTTAATAATTGTCAGTTACGAACTCTTAATAATAGCCTCAATATTTCCTGCTCAGTCCGGAGTGTAAATACTAAGATTAATTCCTTTGTGGTACCTAGACTATCTCAAAATCATATGTGATAGTCACCAAATAAATGCAGTCGTTGTCACGCAAAGCATTTAGCAATATTAGTTGAAAGGAATTAAAACAAGTAAAATAAGAGAGACAGGTGATAAATATTAATTTACGTAATATTAGAAATCAAAACCCCATCCTAGGATACAAAAGAAAATACTCAGACATTAACGGAGATAAGAAGATAGCATAGACAGATTTTGACATTAATTCAGAGGAAGAACTGGTCTGCTCTCGCTCTCACTGTTGCTCTCTATTATTTTGTTACTGCGTGAGTATGGACTGTTGTGGTGTTACGGGAGGAAATTAAAGGAAGCGAATGGGTGAGTGTGGTGAATGGGTTTCTTCAGACTCCCGTCGTGCGTGGTGTGCGTAGTCTTATGGTGTTGTTTGGGTAAGTTTATATAGAGGCAGAGGAGAAGAAGATCCGTATGAATTTGATTGCCGGTTGATTGGTCTCATTGATTGCAGGGGACAGGAGCTTGAGACGCGTGAGGAAATAAGGTAGGCGGTGCGGCGGGAGTAGATGGATAACGGAATCAATGGCAGACGACGGCAAAGACGGGCGAAGAAAACTGGGTCGCGACTGATTATTAGTCACGACCCCCCCTCACGTCCGCCTCTGCCTTTGCTCCTGTCCGCCTCCAGTTTGGGCGGTTGTGTTGGTGTGTCCGCCTGTGGTACCGCCACAAGACAGGCGGTTGTGTTGGTATGACGTCCGCCTGTGGTACCGCCACAATATAGGCGGTTGGTGCCCTGGTGTCCGCCTGTGGTACCGCCCACAATATAGGCGATTGCCTATTGGTAGTGTCCGCCGGATATAGGGCGGTTGCCCATGCGGTCACAAGCCTATTTCCTTCCAACTTGACCGGCTCTAGATTCTTCGTTTGGACTCCGTTTTCGAGCCGTCTGTGGTTATGCGTTGGTCTCTTCGTGTACTTTCTTCCTAGCTTGGCTTTTCCTCATGTTTAAACCAATAAATTTGTGAGATAATCCAATAAAACATAAACTAGAGGAAAAACATACGATAAGTGAGAAATGAGCAGAAAAGTGCTGATATAATATATGAAATACACCCATAAAACATGCTCATTTAGACAACTTATCACTAACCTCACTGTTACATCCCAAAAACTGAAACTGATACATAAAATGGTTTACCTTCTTCTGTTTCTTTTCTTTGTTTACCGACTGACTTCAACCTACCCAATTTGCTTTAGGTACTTAGCTAGTGTTTTAGCATAGTTCCACTTAAAGACAGACCCAATATGACTCCTTAAAATCTTTTGTACAAAGTTATACATAATGAAAGAAATGAAAAAAAACAATGAAATCTGAAACTGGTTTTTCTTTCCACTTTGGTTTCTCTTATTGTTCATTAATCAGGTTCTTTGGTTACTTCTACCTAAGTGTTACCCCAACCTTACTAGAGTGTTATCAGTATGTTTTAAATTCCAAGCAACCCACAACAACAAAGGCCATACCCTGAGAAGTTAATATGCAGAAAACCCAATAGTTTAGAAGCTACAACTGAGAATAAGAACCTGATAACCTTGTCTTGGTTTCTGAGAGTTCTTAATTTCTGGTTTTTCAATTTTCCTTCATACTAACCCACGTAGTTAAGTGTTTCATTCACATTTAAAAAAACCCAAGCAACTCGTAGTGTTACAGAACCATCCTTATACTGAACAAGCAAGTTAAAACTGAGAAGGAACTGAGACTGTAACATATGATGATACTACTTCTTCTACTTTGTTTTTGTTCTCTGGTTACGATTTGATTTTCAATCCTTCCAAACCTTTTTCAGTCCCATTAGGTTCATTATCTAGGTTCTGTTTATTAGTAAGTCTTTACCACACACCTATGCCACTGATTTTTCAGTTATACAGAACCAGGTAATACCAAAAAGAAAAAACTAAAACCACAACTAGTATCTTTCTTCTATCATTCTTTTGTGTTCCTCCATCTGACCTCTGATTCCCTCTGGTTGTTTACTTATTGGTTAAGTGTACTAGCAGTATTTAAACCCAAAAACCATCCAAGTGATGTGCTGAAAAGCTTCTGGTAAGTTGGTATACTGCAATAATAAAACTGCAGAACTGAAGCACAACACTAATACACCCTCTTCTATCTTATTTTTTCGTTGTTCATAGTTTGACTTTCAATCTTTTTTTCTTTCAAAATGCTTACCCAATTACTTATGTGCTTCACCATGGTTTTAACTTCAAGATAGATTCACAACCAATTGTTTAAGCTTCCGAAGGATTAATATGTAGAAAGATCGAGATTTCAGGAATTGAAACCTGAACTGATACGTTCTCTTTTTGTTTTCTGTTGGTGTATTAAATTTAGAGGTAGCTTACTACTTTAATCTTAGCTGTTTAGTAGAATCTTGATACATGTTTACCTCTCAGAACAGACCTGAGACCATATTGTTAATGTTGTTGAAACTATTTTACTGAAACACGAAATTTTCAGAACTGGAATTAACCCGCACCCTCCTACTGCTGTCCCTGTTCTAATGTGTTAGGTGGTCTCTCTAGTGTTCCCCAACTTACCTACTCATGTTAATAATGGTAGCAAATGTAGTAGGTTCATCATTACCAACCTAACTCTTATATCTCCCTTTTATAGCTATACAGAAAAGATCAGTTTGTAAATTGTGAAGATTGCTTAGTTAGGCTCAGTACCTTGAGTTTTTTTTTTGTTTCCAAGCTGGTTCCTCCTAAGTAGCCATCTTGGCACGATGATGAAACTCCAGGACCCTGAAAATTTTTGGTATCTCAGTGGAAGGATTTTCTCTGGATCAGATTACGGTAAACAGGGAGAAGATGGCAGGATAATTTAAAAATGTTTGAAAGGTGTACCTTCAGGTCATGTTCCAACAAAGGATTTTAAAGCAGTTTTTTTCTTTGTCCAAGAGCTTTTCAAACCAAAACCTGGAAGGAAAGCTTGCATGGGGCGTGTTTACACATAAGAGGGAAAACAAGAAAGGGTTTGAGTGAATGACCGGATACTAGTCTCAGGTGAAATACCCCAAATTATAAAACATGGATTAAATATTTAATCACATTAATTAAGGCCTAAACATGCCTTAAAAGTCAACTGAGAACAACAGTGGTCAACACAAAACAAGATGTTGCACCCTTTGACTGTTAAGGGTAAATAAATACCCAAATGAACTATTAGGACCTAAAAATTTGTCCTAAGATATTAACACATACTAAACATATTACAATTGTTGGACAACACTCCAACACAAAGAACAAGCACTTTCATGCTTCAAGGTCAAAAAGGCCAAAAATGTGCTCTAAGAAACCTTAAAGGTCTAATGACCTCTAAATGATATAAAATTGAATACATGATCAAATATCATGTAAGGAACACAACAAAACCGTTGTCAAAGAAAACAGAGCTCAGAAACACCTGGCGACACAAAATGTGCACTAAAACTCCTTAAAGCACGTTTTTGTGTAATTGCCTTTTAAATTGGTTTTAAATGAGCTAAAAGGTTATAATTACCTTTAAATATAATAAAATATCATATTATATGATATTAGGAATTTAATTCCAGAAATTTACGAATTTTTACAAATTTAATATTAAAATATTAATAAAACCCTAATGTGGGGCCCGTTTGGGTCAACATTGACTAAGTTGGTCAATGTTGACCATTGACCACGAAATGGACTACATAAAATCAGATAATTAAGTCTCTTAACAGACCAAGAGACAAGTCCCATGTGACAATTAAATATAGTCCTTTATTTACATAAAAATAACAAAAAAGACAAACTTTACCTTATAAAACAAAAAAGGTGGGCTCCACTTACCTTACCCATGTGAGCCAGCCGATTGGAGCCCATTTGCTCCTCTTCCTTGCATTCAGTGCTCCAAGCTGGTACAAGACAAGAGTGGAGTCACACCTTCATTAATGAACTAAAGTAATATTTACTCCATTTTCAATCAAATTTGAATCAAACACTACCTACCTTCTCAATCAAGGACGGCTGCCTTGTCCTTGTCTCCTCCTTTCTCCACCGATTCCCCTTCAATTATCAACCACAATCAGACTTGATGAGTCATCAAAGCAATAAAACATAAAAATTCAAAAAATGTGCTTAAAGCAATATTAGGTCATCCTCCTTCATTTTCTCTTTCAGCCGAGGTTGCTCTGTCCTTGAGCTCCCTTTGGCTCCTCTCCACCGTAGGTAAGAGTTCCAAGCACCATTGATGAGATCTCAAGCTCTAGGTAAGCTCCTAAGGCATAAAAATGCCCATTTTCTTCATCTTTCTTTCCTTTTTCGATTGATCTACACTCCAACCTTTCTATACATCTATGTAGAGTGATTTGGAGGTTAAAGGAAGTGTTGGTTTCGTACATAACCAGATCTAAGGAGGAAAGTTCAAGTCTTGACCATTTAAGGTAAAAATGTGCTTTAAGCTCATAACTTTTGATTCCCTTCAAGTTCGGCTGTGAAACTTTGGTCTAGCCTATTTTCTTCTCCTTTTCATGTGGAATCAGTTGGTTAGCCATTTGGAGCAAAGGTGGCCGAGATCCAAAGGAAATACCCTCTTTTAAGGCATTTTTCCAAGGTAAAACCTAATAACAAGGTAGCTTGTTGAGATCTAGCTATTTCCTATGTCAATATGGTGGATCTAACACCTTGTGGTGTGTTTGATTCAGGTCGAAACCATCTTGAACTCTCCTTGCATTCTTAAGGTGATTTTTGCCTTAAATCTTACATTAAATTACTTCTTATGGTTAGATCTTTCTTGGAGACTAACTAGGCCTTGGTTTCTGTTTGAAAACATGTAAAACAAGCTGTGGAGAATTTCTCCTTAAGGTGGCGAACCCAAACAAGGCTTTACCTAAGCTAAATCAAGGTATAAATCACTTAAAAACTTAACTTGATACATTAACACAAGTTTAAGTGTGTGTATATTAATTGCCGTGAGTGAATGATTAAAATAAGGTCTTGTTTGACCTTAAAATGTTTAAGGAATGGTTTAATAAATTTATAACTAATTAAACAAGCATAATTGTCAAATTTAAGACATTATGTGGAAGTTTGGTAATTAAATGAAATTGTATGGTGAGGCCGAGAATTTATATGTATTTGGGACATTTATGTGTAATTTATTTTGCAAGCAATGTTTGTAATAAGGCCATGTATTTTAGGCCATTTTATTTATGCATTTACAAGCTTTTTAATTAAGTTTAAGTAGTAAAATGCATTACCGAAAATAAATGGGGTATTAGGTGTAATTAAATTAATTTGGGGGCTTTAGAATAATAAGGCCGAAAAATAGAGGTAAAAAGGAGTTAAAATAAAGTTTATAAGATTTTATAAAGTTTTGGGGGTTAAATGGTGATTTCTAGAAAGTTTGGGTACTAAACCGTAATTATAAGGAATTGTGGTCAAGGAAATATTAAGGTGGTCAACCTTGACCATATGCTAGGTTTTGACCAAAATAATAAGTTAGATAACTTATTTAAGGTGTTATAATAAGATAAGTATTTTATGGTAATATTTTATAACATATGTGGTAAATATGTTATTACCAAAAATAAAGGGTGTACAATGGTATTTTAAACACCCATGGGCTATTAGGAATTTTTAGGAATTTATTGGGTTGTTTTTGGAATTAAAATAAACTATATATGTATAATATATAGTTATTATGTCATTATGACACTTTGGAGAAAAATAGATGGTGGAATGGTAAATACCAAGAGTATATGGGTTAATAAGGATATTATAACCCTTTGGTGAAATTGGAGATTTTTAGAATTATTAAGAGTATCTATTGAGATATGTGTATAAGATATGATTTTAATGATATGGTAAAAAACTATATGTTAAAAATAGGGCCAAATGGCAACTATAGAATAGCACAAGGGCTGTTCGAATTTACAAAAATAACCATAGGTTATACTCTTTATAAGTTAGAAATGTTATATTGAATGGTATATATAACATGGTAAAAAGAAAGGGGTGATTTTGTAAATAAAGGAAATATGGTTTAAGGAAAAGAATAAGGTTTAATATATGCCTATGAGGCAATATACAATAGTTTTGTATAAAAACTATAGGTTATGGTTAAAGGATAATAAATATCATATCAAATGATATTAGTATTTTGGTATAACATTACATAATGTTATGTGGTCAAAAGGGAATTTAAATAAATTAAGGGCTATACCGAATTAATAAGAGTGGAAAATGAATTTTAGACTAAGGTCTATAATGTTATAAATGTTATGACAATTATATGGTTTAGATGGAATTAATATAAGGAAGGGTACTCACATAAAATAATGTGACAAACTATAAATAAATGGGATTTATAAACTAAGGTGTTTATGGAATAAACCTTAGGAGTTGTAATTATACAACATAAAATGTTACATGATATTAGGATAATAATCTTAATATAAGTTGTATAATATAATACAACTAATGGGAATAATCATCTAATAAAGATGATAAAATGTAACATAAAATAAGAGTTTATGAAACTCATGAGAATTACCTACGTGGTAAAAATATATACATACACAAGAATAATGTATATAAGGTGGATAATATATTTTGGTTGAAACCATATGATTTAATGGTGGTGGTTATTGGAAAAATATAGTTAAAAAACTATAGCTATGAATTTTGCTAAGATAATGGGTAATGAAATACAAAGAATTATATGGATGATGGAAAAAAATATATAATATAAGAATGCATGCATACATGCAACTATAGGTTACGTACCTAAACTAGATGTGGATAGATTAAAAAAAGAAATAAGGAATTAAACTTAACAGTTGAAATAGTTTTGACGTACGCGTTTTAAGTAACAAAGCCGACTGTTTAGAAAAACCTGTAACAAACAACTGTAGAAAACAGGGGTGAACTGTCGGGGTTACTTATAATTCGGAAATACCGGATGTAGTTAGTCATGGAGACTGACTTATAGTTTTATTACCGTTTAGAGTATACTTCTGACAAGGACGCTTGACGAGCTAACGGACTACACGGAGCGTAGGATCTTGCTGATTCATACTCCACCGTAATACAGTCAGGGTGAACGGTATGTAAAGGGGTTTGATCCGAGTTGTCCTAAGGTTGCTCCTTGGGCTCGGATTTGGTTGATATAACTTGTATGTTGTTATGTGTCTCTGATTGTCTCTGAGGGCTTCCTCAGTTCAGACTTCTGTGTGATCTGTGATAAGATTGTTTGTCTGAATTGTATATTTATAGCTGCTTATTATTTACTGTTGTTGAGTTAACAGTATTGGTTCGTATATATGAACCTATATATATAAAACGAACTAGCGGCTATGGTGCTATCTTATATGAAATAAGGAAGTAAGTAAAAACGTTGTAGCACTATGATAATAACATATACATATTATCTGAGACTTTTATACGGAGCATTGGCCTTTCTATACGCCGCTCTCGTATCTAACACTGGATCCCGAGTTTACAGACTCCGGATTGGACTAATGACCTTAGTCTGCTGTGTTAGAAAATTTGGTAATGCGATGCGATGGTATAATTAATTAATTAAATGGAATGGAAGTAAAGCCAAGAGGATGTGGCTCTTGGTGCGCGCTGTGATCACAAAAACGATACCAGGATGTCCGCGTACGGGTCCGTAAGTATCAAGAAAATTTCCCGTGAGCTAGAATGGCTCGTTGGTCGGAGACTCTACCGTTGGAGTGGCTACTGCCGTGGGTGACCCGCCATAATATATGGGTAACTAGAGACATGTCGTTTTAACGAGACATTGTCACTAGGTATAACTGAACAACTAAAACAATTGAGACTTATACAGTGGCGAACAATACCATGGACGAGACTACATACTTGCTTATTATTCTCGTTGTTTCGCTTTGTTGTTCATTGGTTACTTGTGGTTATTTTATTGTGTGTTGATGGTTGGATGGAGCCTACGAGGCTAAGGTAAATTAAATATGAGCATTGGTACGCTACGGCGAATGTACATTGTACATTATATTGTTATTGTTCGATACGTTCGATATATAATTGTGATTGTGTTATTAAAGATTGTGGATTGGATGGATGGATGAATATTGTATTAACACATGTTTTATTACAGTATTGTTATAACTGTAAATGGTAAGCATGAACCGACCTAATTATAAGATGGTTAAATGACAAGTGACCATTAGGGTCCAGGCCCGCATCTCAGCGTCTATCGCTGATACTACCCATTACAGGTTGTTGATCATTGTCAGAGCTGAAGAGCAGGAACAGGTAATTGGAGATGTTGTATAGCAATGAAGATGGTGATTTCTTATGGTAAGGTTTGTGTATTCAGGATTGGGTAGACGCTCACTTGTCGATGTTTAATGGTTTATGGACTTAGTGTGGTGTATAGGAGTTTCTCGTTATCACTGCGTTAACAGTTTATTTGTATTGGAAGTTGGATGTAGTTTGGCTGCGTTGCTCGCATGGGCGAGTAACGGCCGGTGACACCCGAGTGAGTTTTGTAATGGTTAGTTATTTTCCGCTGCGAGGCGTTTTATTTATTGCTACGTGAGAGATTATACCGTGATTATTGAGAGGGGTGTTACAAAAGTAGTATCAGAGCGGAGTACCGCTCTGATGACGAGATAATAGGTTAAGACAGTGAGCTTAGGACTTGGAGTTGGAAACATTGGAAAGAAATTTTGGAGAGTACGGGACGATTCGTCTTAGAAGATACTGTGTCTAGTAACGCAAATTGCGTGACAGGTTAGCCTTAAGGCAACTTGATATCTATGGGTTGTGTACGGTAATTTACCGAGTATTTATGTGACATACTGTACTACAGATGTCTGGTGGAACTAGAGGGCGTGGTACTGGAAGAGGTGGAGGCGGTGACCCCGGCATTACAGGAATTGCTGAGACGGTTTGCAGCCGTTCTTGCACAGCTGGGTACTTAGATAGGAGGAGCACCAGCCCACCCGCCACAGCCCAGGGAAACGAACTGCCTGAAGTCAGTTGGCGAGACCCGACCACCTACATATTCCGGGGAAACAGACCCCGTAGCTTTGGAGCGTTACATTGTTGAACATGAGAAGGCATACGAAGCTTTACAAGTACCTGACGACAAGAAGGTCGCCATGCGCTTTCCATCTGAAGGATGCAGCCAGCACTTGGTGGAGGTTGGTCAAGGACCATCACCTGGCTACGCCCGACTTTTCGTGGGCTGCCTTTGTCGAGTTGCTGAGAGGGAAGTACTACCCAGCACATCTCGAACAGAAGAAGCGCCTGGGGTCTGAGACACTGACCCAAGAGGTCTGACCGTGGACGAGTATTACGCTCGATTCATTGGTCAGCTGGACTTCATTCCCGGTGTGGATTACTCAGAGACTGTGAAGGTCGAGAAGTTTCCGGGGAGGACTATCATTTCGCATTCAGATAGCGATGGGTGCTACCCTCTACACTACCATCCAGGTGCTAACATGAAAGCCATAAAATTCTTTACTTACTACATTACCAATTAACTTTGTGAGAACTTACCAAGGAGATTCCAAGAGTGTTATGAGGCTGCCTCGAGGACGGAGCTAATGCTCCAGACTCGGGAAGAGACTCTCGGGGCAAAGAAGAGAAAGAACCCCGAGGAGAGTCTGAGGGTGGGGAGCATCTTCAGGCAAAGCCAGAAGAAGGGGAAGTAAGGACTTATCCCATTCTAAATTGTTTACCATATTAAATACCTTAGGAATGCTGACCCGAAACCTTTAACAGAAATTCTTTAAAAGAAAGGGCAGCAGGGTCACCAGGGAAAGAAAGGGAAAGAGCCCGTCCTTGGTTGACCGGCCCAGCTATGATGCTAAGCCTCTGAGATCTGCACCTCCTAAGGGTGAGAACACCTACCTCTTAAATTCAATTGTGACCTTAACCTTTATATCAACAGATGTTAACTTAAACTAAAAACCATCATCAGGCACCGGACAGCCCCGCCATTTTTACTGTAAGCGTTGTGGGAAGGACCATCCTGGGTCGACTGCGAAGGCCGCAAAGTTGTCTGTCGGTGCTGCACAAGAGAGCCATAGGGAATTCGAATGCTGGATGAACCCAGAGAGCCGTAATTACAGCCCCCAAAGAATACTCAGAAGACCTCAGCTGGAGGATCTGGAGTACCACGAGGCGGTCAGGATGGCCAGACATCTACTGATGCTGGAGCCCTGAAGGGCAAGGGAGTAGATAGGGCATGAGTCCCCTAACTCCATGAGACCGCTGGTGGAAAACTTTGTTTACTTACTATGTTGTGTGCTTACTTTGGATGTAGAAGGAACTATGTTATAAGTAATGGGGAGTGTGTCATTGACCACTCGCCTTTTGTGTAAGACTTTGGGATTAGTTGTGTGTACTCAGTACCTATAAGCTTTAAACCTTGACGGATATATATATGAACAGGATGTTTATGCTTACATTATCATGTAGCAATACTCAAATGACTAGAGTCAATGAGTCCGGGAATTACTGAACCAGAATTTCCACCTGCATGGCGCACTTGCTATTGCAAGCGCTATGACAAGTAAACCACTGAAATTTCCATCTGCCTTGCGCACTTGCTACAGCAAGTGCAGCAACAGCAACACAGTAACAACACTGCAAATGCAACTGCACAACTACTACTTTTTAGTCTTTTATTATACCTATACCAAAAAAAAAAGATGTTTTTCAAACGTTTTCCACAAAACCTGAGATTAGAAACCTATGCAACTATGGAAGGACCGTTAGTCCAACCACTGCAACTGGGGGAATTTTACAGCCACTGTAATGGTAAACCACACCAGTTTAATTGTGGGAATGTTCAGACATGGCTTATTAGCCAAATACCATCAGTGTATACTCGCATTTAATGCTAATCACTACTAGTGATAATGTTTAGTCCCATATGGACAAGCATACCCTTTGTAGATGCACCACCGTCAGTGAGGATGGTTGGGAAGTGAAGAGCCAAGTTGCTCAAGCTATTATGCAATCTGCAATACATCCAATTACATGATGAGGGGACGAATATGAACTATGGATGAGTTGTGATCAAAAAAAACAGGGAGAAAAAGAAATGTGTTGTACTCAATGAGATCAAAAAAAAAAGAGAAACAAGTTTGCTAATATAGCACAGATTTTACTTACACCGAGTTGAATAATACCAGTCTATGATACAAATTACCACGGATGCCACAAAGGCAAACACTTATTACAGGATAACTGATAACATGAACTATACACAAAAAAAAGCAAGCAAAAAAGGACAAAAAAAAAAGAAGGAAGAAGAAGAGAAAAAAAAAAGGGGATATCCATCAAGGGAGATTGACAAAAGAATACTTCACAACAACCGTGTGACAGACATTACCAGTTTACTAAACGAGACATGGGACGACCGCACTCCGTTAGGAGCATGTGGGCCTGACAGACTTATTTATGAGTTAGTCGGGTAAGTAGTAATGTATCAGTACGGTACCCATGCAAGTAGACAAGTAGTGTTAGGAACACGAGAAGTAGTCAACTCCATTCTACGGACAGTAAGACAGATTACCTCGAAGATGGACGAGAAGAGCCGCAGTTAAACCAACGGGCTAGGAAAAAAAAAAACCTTCAACAGAGAACAGTGACAGTATACAGAGAAGACAAGGAACCGTTTAAGGACAGGAACCAAAAAAAAAAGAAAAAAAGGAAAACCCATTATGGACGAAAATATGTAGAATCCTCATAAGGATCGAGTAAATTCTTGCAATCCAGAGGAAATCTACCAGATGATATGGACATAAAGCGTGACTACGCAAGGAGAAAAGATAAAGCTATATGATAGCAGATACCTTGCTCAAGAAACAGTGGATTTGGAATGTACCACTCACAGGATAATTCGCACATCTTATCTGTTTGACTCATGGATATTAGCTGTTGAGCGTTTACGCCTCTGCACTCTGTATGACTGAGTGTTTTGGTATTGCACTCGTGCAGTTATTAATCTAGTGGGAACGCAGAAAGATAAAGTGGATATCAACAAGAGTGTGTAAAAAAAAACTACAACAGTGTGTTACTCTGGAACAAACCACCAGGAGACATGGATGACAAACATCATCTTTGTGGACATATAGGCTGGTACGTCTTAGTATTACAAAGACAAGTGCAAAGAGCACTAAGTACTAACAGTAGCCAATGTCATATTACATCTCAAACTGAATGTCAGTGAGAGAAGACACACGCATATATGCTAGTGATCCAAACCAGTGGATTCACAGCAATAAAAAAGAGGCAAATTGAGCCTTTGTTCATGGGTCTACACCTCATACGGAGCGAGTGGGCCCATAGAATGAACTTGGGAGAGAGCACAAAAAGATCAGTGCCTCACCTTTTATATATTGTGGAGCCCTGAAGGGCTAGAGTCATACCCGTCTCTCTGATATGAGGATAATCCACGAGTTGGAGAACTCTTTTGAGAGCCAAGTATCCAGCGCTCCTTGTTGAGCGGCTGTTGTATACTTGTGGGGTACGGGGCGTAACCCTTTTAAGGGGGGTAGAGCCTCTTGGCTGTGCACATGTGTGCACTAAGTTTGGCTGTTTGATATGCATTGCATACAAAAAAAAGAGAATTGGTGGTGTGCGGGGCATACGAGGTTGTTTGTTTAGTATGTGAATTATTTGGTATGCATAGCATACAGTGAATTGGTTTTGTTGGTTATGGTTGGTACGCGGGCGTGCGTTGTTTGGTTTGTTTGTGTGTGATGTACACTTGAATGTATGTATCTTATGAGATACTTGTTGAATGATTGTATGTACACCATGTGTGTAGTACTTTTCTTATGCTATTTGTGATATGTATTCATATTGCTTTATAGAATGATTACATATGGTATCGCCTAGATACGAAATGAATCATTAGATATGGAATGTGGAACAATGGAATGTTATGGACACCTCAGGGAGGTTGTCAGGGTTGGTAGAACTGATAGGAAATGATGGTGCTGATGGATCACCTATATCCATATATGATTGAACTAACGCCACAACGTGATGGCTATGTGCTGTATAAGCGCAACACGATGTATGTAATGATATATCACATAGATATACATTATGGGAACAATGGGTAGTTATACATTTATATATACTTACCTATTTGATTAAGAGACTTCGGGACGAAGTCTTTTTAAGGGGGTAGATTGAAATACCCCAAATTATAAACATGGATTAAATATTTAATCACATTAATTAAGCCTAAACATGCCTTAAAAGTCAACTGAGAACAACAGTGGTCAACATAAAACAAGATGTTGCACCCTTTGACTGTTAAGGGTAAATAAATACCCAAATGAACTATGTAGGACCTAAAATTTGTCCTAAGCATATTAACACATTACTAAACATATTATAATTGTTGGACAACACTCCAACACAAAGAACAAGCACTTTCATGCTTCAAGGTCAAAAAGGGCAAAAATGTGCTCTAAGAAACCTTAAAGGTCTAATGACCTCTAAATGATATAAAATTGAATTACATGATCAAATATCATGTAAGGAACACAACAAAACCGTTGTCAAAGAAAACAGAGCTCAGAAACACCTGGCGACACAAAATGTGCACTAAAACTCCTTAAAGCACGTTTTTGTGTAATCGCCTTTTAATTGGTTTTAAATGAGCTAAAAGGTTATATTACCTTTAAATATAATAAAATATCATATTATATGATATTAGGAATTTAATTCCAGAAATTTACGAATTTTTTACAAATTTAATATTAAAATATTAATAAAACCCTAATGTGGGGCCCGTTTGGGTCAACATTGACTAAGTTGGTCAATGTTGACCATTGACCACGAAATGGACTACATAAAATCAGATAATTAAGTCTCTTAACAGACCAAGAGACAAGTCCCATGTGACAATTAAATATAGTCCTTTACTTTTACATAAAATAACAAAAAAGACAAACTTTACCTTATAAAACAAAAAGGTGGGCTCCACTTACCTTACCCATGTGAGCCAGCCGATTTGGAGCCTTCATTTGCTCCTCTTTTCCCTTGCATTTCGGTGCTCCAAGCTGGTACAAGACAAGATGGTGAGTCACATTCATTAAATGAATTAAAGTAACATATTTACTCCATTTTCAATCAAAATTTGAATCAAACACTACCCTACCTTCTCAATCAAGGACGGCTGCCCTTTTCATTGTCTCCTCCTTGTCCCACCGAATTCCCCTTCAATTATCCACCCCAATCAGACTTGATGAGTCATCAAAGCAATAAAATCATAAAATATTCAAAAAATGTGCTTTAAGCTTAATTTAGGTCATCCTCCTTCATTTCTCCTCTTCAGCCGAGGTTGCTCTGTCCTTGAGCTCCCTTTGGCTCCTCTCCACCGTAGGTAAGTTCCAAGCACCATTGATGAGATCTCAAGCTCTAGGTAAGCTCCTAAGGCATAAAATGCCCATTTTCTTCATCTTTCTTTCCTTTTTCGATTGATCTACACTCCAACCTTTTCTATACATCTATGTAGAGTGTTTGGAGGTTAAAGGAAGTGTTGGTTTCGTACATAACCAGATCTAAGGAGGAAAGTTCAAGTCTTGACCATTTAAGGTAAAAATGTGCTTTAAGCTCATAACTTTTGATTCCCTTCAATTCGGCTGTGAAACTTTGGTCATAGCCTTGTTTTCTTCTCCTTTTCATGTGGAATCAGTTGGTTAGCCATTTGGAGCAAAGGTGGCCGAGATCCAAAGGAAATACCCTCTTTTAAGGCATTTTTTCCAAGGTAAAACCTAATAACAAGGTAGCTTGTTGAGATCTAGCTATTTCCTATGTCAATATGGTGGATCTAACACCTTGTGGTGTGTTTGATTCAGGCCGAAACCATCTTGAACTCTCCTTGCATTCTTAAGGTGATTTTTGCCTTAAATCTTACATTAAATTACTTCTTATGGTTAGATCTTTCTTGGAGACTAACTAGGCCTTGGTTTCTGTTTGAAAACATGTAAAACAAGCTGTGGTGAATTTCTCCTTAAGGTGGCGAACCAAACAAGGCTTTACCTAAGCTAAATCAAGGTATAAATCACTTAAAACCTTAACTTGATACATTAACACAAGTTTAAGTGTGTGTATATCAATTGCCGTGAGTGAATGATTAAATAAGGTCTTGTTTGACCTTAAAATGTTTAAGGAATGGTTTAATAAATTTTATAACTAATTAAACAAGCATAATTGTCAAATTTAAGACATTATGTGGAAGTTTGGTAATTAAATGAAAATTTTATGGTGAGGCCGAGAATTTATATGTATTTTGGGACATTTATGTGTAATTTATTTTGCAAGCCAATGTTTGTAATAAGGCCATGTATTTTAGGCCATTTTATTTATGCATTTACAAGCTTTAATTAAGTTTAAGTAGTATAAATGCATTACCGAAAATAAATGGGGTATTAGGTGTAATTAAATTAATTTGGGGCTTTAGAATAATAAGGCCGAAAATGAGAGGTAAAATGGAGTTAAAATAAAGTTTATAAGATTTTGTAAAGTTTTGGGGTTTAATGGTGATTTCTAGAAAGTATGGGTACTAAACCGTAATTATAAGGAATTGTTGGTCAAGGAAATATTAAGGTGGTCAACCTTGACCATATGCTAGGTTTTGACCAAAATAAATAAGTTAGATAACTTATTTAAGGTGTTATAATAAGATAAGTATTTATGGTAATATTTTTATGACATATGTGGTAAATATGTTATTACCAAAAATAAAGGGTACAATGGTATTTTAAACACCCATGGGCTATTAGGAATTTTTAGGAATTTATTGGGTTGTTTTTGGAATTAAAATAAACTATATATGTATAATATATAGTTATTATGTCATTATGACACTTTGGAGAAAAATAGATGGTGGAATGGTAAATACCAAGAGTATATGGGTTAATAAGGATATTATAACCCTTTGGTGAAATTTGGAGATTTTTAGAATTATTAATAAGAGTATCTATTGAGATATGAGTATAAGATATGATTTTAATGATATGGTAAAACTATATGTTATCAATAGGGCCAAATGGGACAACTATAGAATAGCACAAGGGCTGTTCGAAATTACAAAAAATAACCATAGGTTATACTCTTTATAAGTTAGAAATGTTATATTGAATGGTATATATAACATGGTAAAAAGAAAGGGGTGATTTGGTAAATAAAGGAAATTATGTTTTAAAGGAAAAGTATAAGGTTTAATATCTGCCTATGAGGCAATATACAATAGTTTTGTATAAAAACTATAGGTTATGAGTTAAAGGAAATAAAATATCATATCAAATGGTATTAGTATTTTGGTATAACATTACATAATGTTATGTGGTCAAAAGGGAATTTAAATAAATTCAAGGGATATACCGAATTAATAAGAGTTGAAAGATGAATTTTAGACTAAGGTCTATAATGTTATAAATGTTATGACAATGATATGGTTTAGATGGAATTAATATAAGGAAGGGTACTCCATAAATAATGTGACCAACTATAATAAATGAGATTTATAAACTAAGGTGTTTATGGAATAACCTTAGGAGTTGTAATTATACACATAAGATGTTACATGAATTAGGATAATAATCTTAATATAAGTTGTATAATATAATACAACTAATGGGAATAATCATCCAATAAAAGATGATAAAATGTAACATAAAATACAAGAGTTTATGAAACTCATGAGAATTACCTACGTGGTAAAAATATATACATACACAAGAATAATGTATATAAGGTGGATAAATATATTTTGGTTGAAAACCTTATGATTTAATGGTGGTGGTTATTTGGAAATATAGTTACAAACTATAGGCTATGAATTTTGCTAAGATAATGGGTAATGAAATACAAAGATTTAATGGATGATGGAAAAAATAATATAATATAAGAATGCATGCATACATGCAACTATAGGTTACGTACCTAAACTAGATGTGGATAAGATTAAAAGAAATATAAGGAATTAACACTAACAGTTGAAAATAGTTTTGACGTACGCGTTTTAAGTAACAAAGCCGACTGTTTTAGAAAAACCTGTAACAAACAACTGTAGAAAACAGGGGTGAACTGTCGGGGTTACTTATAATTCGGAAATACCGGATGTAGTTAGTCATGGAGACTGACTTATAGTTTTATACCGTTTAGAGTATACTTCTGACAAGGACGCTTGACGAGCTAACGGACTACAACGGAGCGTAGGATCTTGCTGATTCATACTCCACTGTAATATAGTCAGGTGAACGGTATGTAAAGGGTTTGATCCGAGTTGTCCTAAGGTTGCTCCTTGGGCTCGGATTTGGTTGATATAACTTGTATGTTGTTATGTGTCTCTGATTGTCTCTGAGGCTCCTCAGTTCAGACTTCTGTGCGATCTGTGATAAGATTGTTTGTCTGAATTGTATATTTATAGCTGCTTATATTTTCTGTTGTTGAGTTAACAGTATTGGTTCGTATATATGGACCTATAATATAAAACGAACTAGCGGCTATGGTGCTATCTTATATGAAATATAAGGAACGTAAGTAAAACATTGTAGCACTATGATAATACATATACATATATCTGAGACTTTTATACGGAGCATTGGCCTTTCTATACGCCGCTCTCGTATCTAACACTGGATCCCGAGTTTACAGACTCCGATTGGACTAATGACCGTAGTCTGCTGTGTTAGAAAATTTGGTAATGCGATGCGATGGTATAATTAATTAATTAATGGAATGGAAGTAAAGCCAAGAGGATGTGGCTCTTGGTGCGCGCTGTGATCACAAAACGATACCAGGATGTCCGCGTACGGGTCCGTAAGTATCAAGAAAATTCCCGTGAGCTAGAATGGCTCGTTGGTCAGAGACTCTACCGTTGGAGTTGCTACTTGCCGTGGGTGACCCGCCATAATATATGGGTAACTAGAGACATGTTGTTTTAACGAGACATTGTCACTAGTTAACTGAACAACTAAACAATTGAGACTTATATAGTGCGAACAATACCATGGACGACTAAAATACTTGCTATTATTCTCGTTGTTTCGCTTTGTTGTTCATTGGTTATACTTGTGTTTATTTTATTGTGTGTTGGATGGTTGGATGGAGCCTACGAGGCTAAGGTAAATTAATATGAGCATTGTACGCTACGGCGAATTACATTGTACATTATATTGGTATTGTTTGATACGTTCGATATATAATTGTGGATTGTGTTATTAAATGATTGTGGATTGGATGGATGGATGAATATGTGTATTACACATGTTTATTTACAGTATTGTTATAAACTGTAAATGGTAGCATGAAACCGACCTAATAATAAGATGGTTAAAATGAACAAGTGGCCATTAGGGTCCAGGCCCGTCATACTCAGCGTCTATCGCTGATACTATACCATTACAGGTTGTGATCATTGTCGGAGCTGAAGAGCAGGAACAGCGTAATTGGAGATGTTGTATAGCAATGAAGATGGTGAATTGTATTATGGTAAGGTTGTGTATTCAGGATTGGGTAGACGCTCACTTGTCGATGTTTATGGTTTATGGACTTAGTGTGGTGTATAGGAGTTTCTCGTTATCACTGCGGTTAACAGTTTATTTGTATTGAAGTTGGATGTAGTTTGGTTTCGTTGCTCGCATGGGCGAGTAACGGCCGGTGACACCCGAGTGAGTTTTGTAATTGTTAGTTATTTTTCCGCTGTGAGACGTTTTATTTATTGCTACGTGAGAGATTATACGTGATATTGAGAGGGGTGTTACATCGGGCCATTTAAGAATACAGAGGGGAGAAACTAGCAAATAGGCAGTTTGGAAGCACCACCTATAAAGATCTTCAAGCAGAAATGTAGCTGAGTGGGGAGGAAATTTTGGTGCACTTGTTGAAGAAGTATACAGAGGGGCTCATGCCTGTAACGTGACAGTGATTAGCCACCTTGGTCCAATTTTTTTCGGACAACAATCACAGAAACAGCAGGCGTTAAGAAGGTAGTTTAGGAGTACTACCCTGTTTGTTTTTGAACAGGAGGTGTAGCTGCTTCAGGAGACTTTGGCCCTCTTACTAATTCTCTAAACTGGTGTGATCCATCAAGGGAGAATGGAATGAGTTCCTGATCACACAGAAACGTGCGCATGCAGGAGGAAAAAAAGAGAGTGGCTGGATATAGAGACTAGCTAAGGAGTTAGTGGGTGCAAGTTACCAGAAAATACGTATGGGAGTTTGAAGAGTTCCAACGCTGATATGGTCCATACTGCTATGTCTGGTTCTCTCTCAAGCTCAATAATCGACAACAATGTGCCTGCTTCATTGTCTGTTGTTATATTTTTTTTGCAGTCACTTAGTAGTCTCATTACTAGTTTAACTAGGCTAGTAGTTGCTACTGAATTCGAGCATAGCTTAACTGGTTAAGGCATCCAGGGCGGGTAGGAAAGGTACCGGGTTCGAACCCCGCGGGAGTGCATTTGCTCCTCCTTTTTTTTTTCATCAGCTATATACATGCCTATTTATATATATGTGCGACTATATAATATGGGCGTTATTAGTTATACCGCGTCTACTTTATTTTGTTACGTTGTTAGTATATATACGTACATGTATATATATATACGCCCCTGGTATTTTATCGTGTTTTAGTTATAGTTATATACGCGATTATATATATTTTTTACGCCACGTTGCTAGTTACATACGTGACTATTGTATTATGTCACGTTGTCGTTTATATATGTAACGCTATAATATTGTCACGTATTTTACTTGCCTTAACGACTAACTCGTAACATCGCGTTAGGTGATGACATGTTGTCACGCTTTCAGCCACATATGTATCCGCACTTATTTTTTTGTTGTGCATATATTATATGATTTTATGGGTTTAATTGTTTTGGGGTGTTTCAAAACTGGTCTGCCACCAAGAATTAAAGTATTTGCTTGGCGCTTGTTGAGGGTATTCTCCCTTGTAGGCTGTCATTGTTAGACGTTGTCATTTTAGTTCAGAATTTAAATGCTTTTGTGGTGCATCTGAATGTTTATCTCATGTTTTTTTAATGTTGTGGTATCAAACATTTGTGGCATCAAGAGGGTTGCTCTCTACCAGGGCAAATTGATAGTGATAGAGCTTTTCTTGATGGGTTTACTTTCTCTGTGTGAATTATGCACTTGACTCTTTGGAACAATATTTACAACTCTTATGGAAAATTTGGTATGCTCACTGCCAGCTGCCCATGGGAAGGTGGCTGCATGGAATGGGGGTTGGGCGCAAGCAACAGTTGTTTGTTTATGATGCAAGCGCAAGCAGAGTTTACAAAATCAAGGATGTGGAGCAAGGAAGTGCAGACATGCATGGTTTCACCATCATCTATGCAGATGCAAGTGTTTCAAAGGATCGAGTGTGGGTTGGGCATAGTTGGGAAGCAGGGAAGGATGGTGATTTGGTTGTGGCGGAATGAAGAGTTAAGGATGCGGATGGAGCCAGGATTAGCTTAAGCTTATGCGCTGGATTTTGGAAGCAAATGTGCTATAAGGGCAGGGGCACGAAAAGTTTTTTTTACTTACTGATTGTAAGGCCATTGTTGATTTTGTTAATGGGGTTGAAGTGGTTTCATGTAACATGGGTGCAGATGGCAAAATGTTTTGAGCAATGTAAATGGGGTTTTGTTTGTAGGGTGCATTGCTCCTAAGTCCAATTCCACTTTGTATCCAGCAATTATGTTTTTTATATAAGATGATCGTTAGTTTTAAAATAAATGATCACCACCGGTACTTGAAAAAAAAATTATCAAAAAAACCCACCGGTACTTGAATGGACAGCAGTAGTTGGTCAAGCAACCAAACGACCCACACTATTCTATGATAATTTATTCAATATTGATGTTCAAGACCCTGTTCACACAAACGTTTATAGTTCAAGTTATAATTATAATTGTCGTAGTATTATACTTATTTTTATTGGTAGCTAGAAAATGTTAATTGAGATATAAAAAAGAAGCATGTGTTTTTCTAATTGTTTTTATATCATGTATAAAAATAAATAGTAACTTTAATTAAAAAGTCATTAGAGTATTGCTGTAATTAATTATATCTAATTCTTTTTAATTGGCAAATAATTTTAGTAGTCCGTTGAGTGTCAAAAAATTAACAAATATATTTAATATATAGAAAATAAACTGATCAAATGCTCATTTCCATCTTCAAAGAATTCATTCGTTAATTTTTGGAAAAAAATTGACGATGTACTGGTAGATGTTCATTAAAATTGACCAACAATAGGTTATTCTGTTTTGGACCTTTTCGTAGTATTATTAATTACTGCATGAATATGTGGATAATAATAATATACTGTCAATAATAGACACCATTAGTATGTCATAAAATAGCACCTTTTCTTCTTTTCTCTCTCTTCTTATCAGTTGCTTTTCAACTAATTTTGGCGACTCCCTTTTATTCCATCTTAAAACAGTACTACTATATATAGATATACAGGGCCGCCGTCCACGGTTGTACCAAAAGAAAAAAACAAACACCGCCGCAGAGTCTTTCAAAAAAAAATAGTATATAATGATAGTTATTGATTATAAATACAATTTGCTTTAAGAAATTGTGATAAAGTTAGGTAGGATGTAGTTCAAAAGAGTCAAATTGTTGTTTGTGATGATGCATCCGACTAACGAATCCATTCTCGTTTGAATTCATACCTCCCAATCCAACTTTAATGTATGGCCTTTTATTAAGAATGAGGAGGTAATAATAATAATATAATGTGTTTGTTTTTGAAAAATGGGCCAATGCTATTTGTATTCCATAACAACCCAATATATGCGTCTATTTGCTGTTGATGTACAAAATATCATTTTACTTGGATCTGGTCGTCTAGATTAGATTTTAGTTTGATAAGAAATAAAAAGTTAATAAAGAGTTTAACCTCAACACTACAAAAAAAAAAAAAAACTCTAAAGTTTGAATACTACTTCATATTTGATATCATATTTATATAAGTTAGTTCATGTATGAGTCCTGTCTGGATCTTACATGAAATATGTGTTCTTCTAAAACGACATTATTTTGATCAGTGGAAGTAAACATAGAACACCCTAGCCGCCTTCATCTTCTTTTCTCTACATCTCTTCACCGCACTTCTTTCGTTCTGAATCTTCTTCCTTTGCGCATTAGATGACATTTTAACACATCTTAGTCTGTCTCGTCCTTGTTCATCTTGTCTCACCGAAGGCAATAACTCCAGTGCCAACCAACACGCCTCAAGCACACTTTTTTAAAACCAAGTATCAAACTGACTTATTTTTATAATATATTTACAATATAGTTAATGACATACTTATAGTATATTAAGTTTGTTTTGTTTAGATCCTATTTAAATCCAAACAAATTATAAATTTTCTTGCTACATTAAAAATAGTTAAAACAAAAATAAACGATTTTTTTTAAAGAAATCGTGGACGTAACCTTAATCTTAACAAAATCAGCAAATATCTCATTTAAATATCCGTGCTGTGACTTTGTAGACGGGACGGACCGACCGTATTTATTCGAACCAATCGAGTGAGTATGGTGACTTTCTTTTGTTTTGTTTGTTAGTTGAATGGTGAGGTGAGTATGGTCACTTTCCGTAGTTGGTCAATGTAAGCATGTTGGCTAGCACCATCATCAGCAACCTCAAAAAAAGTTTGCCGTGACAAATTGGAAAGATCACTATCCAAGCCAGCATCTTTTTTAAATAACTCGTCGTTATACTTGTTCTATACTATTGATGAGTCGGTTTGAGGTTAAACTATATATAATTTATGAATTTATTTACCTAAACATGATTAAAAATAATTAATTATAAATTAAAACCCTAACTCACCCTCATAAATCATTCAAAAACCAAACCCAACCTGTTTAACCTTAAAATTTAGACACGTCATATTTTATAGTAGTTTTTATTTATTAATCCACGTAAATGCTCAAATTTTATGATATCAGTTACATATCTAACACTCACTCTAATCTGATCGACATGAGAAATAGAATGTTAACCCCACATAAGAAATAGATTGTATTTTTAGTTCAATAAAATAGAGACAGTTCAAATTAGAAATTATAACCCATCACAGTCCATACAAATAATGGGAAACCTAACCAACTAAAAAATTAAAAACAAAGTCAAAGTCCTAAGTCATAAGTTATGGGTCGGATCTTTAAGGTTAGGTCAAAATTCCACCCTACCTAGATGTGACTAATAACAAGGCATATAGATATACAATTATACGTATGAAAATTGATACGTGACATCCGTGTATTTAAAATTTATTTTCCTTGGCTCTTTCATATATATATATTTTTTCGTTGGAGTAATTTTAACACACTGTTTCTTTATTTGATATACAACTTTTTCATTATCAATTTGTACCGTAAAAATAATCAAATGGGGCGGGCGGCAGACTTAAGGCACCATTCTAAAAAAGGGCCTGCACACGCACCATGAAGTTGAAAAAAGATAAAAAGAAAAAGTAAATTAAAAATTGGATATATAAAAAATGTAAGTAAGAAAGTATATATCATATTAATCTATATAAATGTAATAGAGAGAAAAGTGAAACTAACCGTAAAGAAATTTATGACATTATTTAGCACAATCTGATTGAGAGTAGTCAGTCTTTTCTTGTTCACTCCTTTATTTGCTTTTGGAATAATAATAGTTTATCCCCATTGGCATTTTACGCAATTCTATATTGCTCAAGCAACAAAATATGTCAAGGAAAGTGGCTAACTTAAAACTGGCAAGTCAAGATAGATAGATTCCTTTCTTGGCTCTTCCTTTACTCTTTAATCTTTCCGACAGCTATCTCTCCACTTTCGCACTCTATACACATCTTTTTCTTTGTCCATTTTCTTCAACCGGCTGCTCGCTGTTTCCTCCCCTTTCCCACCTGACCTGACCTGACCTGACCTCTCTCTGATGACTTGCTTACAGAGTAGAAACAGTACTCAAAAAACAAGTTCAGACGTTATCAGTTACCAGCGCCTGTGAACAAGTTCCACGCAGTACATCACATAAATAGTTGTACTATAAGTACTCCACTTTCTTTTATTTATAATTTTGAGTTGAAGAAGGTACCAAAAGAAACAACGCGATCGCACATTAGTACTCGCCGCCCCGCTTCACCCCGTCCATTGTTCATTACTTCTAAAATTCATTTTAACCCGCTGACTTCAAATTTCTCAATTTATATGATTTTGAACTATGATTTAACTTAGACATTTTAATTTTACCATATAATTTTTTAAATAAATTAATTAATTAAAAATTTAAGTTTTACATAATAATTCCTAACACTATATTACAAATTTAGTTTTATAAATTATTTTAATATTATATTGTTTATATTAATAAAAAACTTAAAAAACTACTAGCATAGAAATACTCTCGCTCTCAATAGAATAAACCAGAGAGAAATTAGTTTACTTTGCTGAATGAATAGATTTGGAATAATGGAACCCCATCCACAAAATTCGTAGAATTAATTGCATTTCAGCTTGTCTCTGTTTTCGCATTACCATTCTCGTTACTAATAACACACTCTTTCTCTGGAACTTATCTCTCAATTTGGGGAAAAAATTTACATTCAGTTAATCAACCATCGAGAAAAAAAAAAAGAAAAAAATCAAGAATGTAAAATACTTCCTACCCAGGCAACTCAGCTACCCAATTTATCTATATAAAATCTAGTAGAAGTATACTCGTATTCCTGAATCAACCGACCCAATACAACATAGATATAAAAACACTGAACTTAAAAATCAACCCAACTTACAATTAATCATCTGAAGAACAACCAGAAACTTTAGGCGAAGTAAGGGGAAACAAAGGAAGTAGTCTCGGTGGAGGTTCTGATGAACCACGTGGAGTTGTAGCAGGTGAGCGGTGTAGATAAAAATCCTTTCTCAGCAATCGCTTTCTCCTCTGCTAATCTATCAGCAGTAAGTGATGTTTGTGGAGCGCACCGTGTTAGACCAGGGTAAGATGACGATGATGATGATGATGATCTGTTGAATGGGTCATGAATCAGAGGTGTTACTGGGCTTAGAATGAGGGAAGGGAAATCAAGAATGCTAGGTGAGAGTAACTCTGGTGGTGGATAGTGTCTAGGTGAGAGATGATGATGATGATGATGATTTGGGTTTGAAGTTGAAGGAATTAATGGGTAAGTCGAAGTGATTTCTGACTGTTTCTGCGTTCTAGAAGACGAGATGGTTTTTGTTTTGAAACGGGTTTGATGGGTGGGATTTGATGATGATGGTGGTGGTTTTCGAGGTGGATGGGAAGATGAAGGGTTGGGATCTGGAGTAGATTGAGAAGAAGGGTGTTTGGTGGTTGTGGTGATAGTGGATCCGGTTAACATCTGGACGACTTTTTGAAGGATTAGTGTCAGCTTGAACGAAAGTGGTTGGGTACGGATTGTTGGTGGGTTCGGATCTGTAATGGTTGACCGTTGAAGTTCTTGGTGTTGATGGGTTTGAATGGTGGTGGTGATGATGGTAGATTCCAGTTCCATCTGATGATGTTACGATGCTACTGATGTTACTGTTGACGCAGCTAGTTGGGGATGTGAGGAAACTAGGTGTGGATTGTAACTGAGTCGACCTGTCTTGAAATTCTCTCGGTGAGTTCGCCATTGATGAGGTTGAGTTTGAATGTCCTACGAAGTCTATCTGTTTGTCTGTCTGGAGATAGAAGAAGAGAAGACCAAAGATAAGAGAAGAAGAAAAGGTTTGAGTTAGAGGTAGAGCACAGCTTTTTATTTGATGAGGGGGGGGGAAGGGAGTAATGAGACCGGAAGACTTTTTGGCGCTTTGTAAAGACAGAAAAAATGAAATAAAAGTCGCAATTGAGTTTTTTATACACTTTCGAAGACCAAGACTGACTGACTACTGACTGACATACAGACATTATTTATTACTAAAGCTAGGGATAAAATTTAAAAGTTGAAGAAAGTAACCTGAAGTGAAGTGAGAAGAACAAGAATTCAAACCACTACTGTGTTTTTCCTGTCTTTAGTTTGGTAAGAAAAAAGATACTTCTACTATAATTAAAATATTCTCTTCAGCGGTCCGGTCTGGTCCTCATTCGCTCGCGCTTATGATGACTTTCCCATGCGGCGATACTTCGCTAGATACTTGTCATCAATGTTATTTCGTTAGTATACTTGTGGAATTGGAAAATTATGTTGTTTTTTACCTTTGCAAATATTGAACATGTTTTGAGTTTACTTAGCATATTTATAACTAATAAAAATCATTCACTAATTTAGAGTGTCGATACGTTCAGTCGGGTTTTCACTTCGTACAATAAAAAAATGACTATTTTGCCCCTGATTTATTAATTTTTAAAAATTACTATATATACCCATAATTTGTGACATATTACAAGGTGACCCCAAATTTCATTATAAAAGGAAGTGAATACGTTATGAAATCATATTCAAATTCATAAATCCTAAAGTTAGTGAGATAAACTTAGAGAGATAAAGAGAGGAAATGGTTTCTTTCGGAAGTTTGAAGAAAAAACTCTTCGGTAAAAAAAGAGTAATAAAAAAGATGGAGGAAATGCTGAAGGTGGTGTTCCGAAAATGCATGACGATTATGCAGATGAAGTTAACAGCGAGGATTACTCGCGAGGAGCCCATTCTGAGGTACTTTATGTTGTTATTTTAGCAGTTTATGTACAAACGTAGCTAGAATCTATACAAAAATGAACGAAAAAAGCAAAAGACGACGTCGGGCAACTGGGCACAGGCGCGCCCCATTCAGAAGCGGCGCCAGCGCCGTCCCCGTCACGCGCCAGCGCGCGCCTGGTTCTATGGGCGCCGGCGCCGGCCACGTTATGTCGTCGCCTACGCCGGTGCCTATTTCTTCAAATTGTTGTATCTTCTTCGTTATTGCTCCGTTTTTGATCCGTTTGCGCCGTTGTGTTTTCTTTTCGTGTACTTTGCGATGATTCACTTTGTTAATTATTTGCATGCCTTAGGTGTGATTTACTCTAAAGTACGTAGTATTAGGGTTTACGAGTAGCACTTCGTGATAAACGACGTTTTTCTGCTTAGGGTGAGAATGATGATGAATTCGAGGACGTGAAGGTAGACACAGGTCATGTGTTTAGTACTAGCATAAACTTTGCCGATAAAGAGGAGGCGGTTAGTTATGCGCTCCGCACCGGACATAATAATAATATTTATCTAATCAGACAGACTAAGAGAGACGACGATGAATTAGTACTAACGTGTGAGAGGTACGGCAAGCATAGCCACAGGTTAGCATAGGAGAATCGTCATCATCTAGTCAAAGGCCGCGACGTCCATGAAGAAATGCAACTGCCCGTTCCGCCTAAGCATCAGGGGTGGGGAACGTACGGGTTGGTCTATCCTGGTGATGGTTCTGACGCACAACCACGAGTTAGCTAGTAACTCGCAATCTCACTTTGTCCGGCCTCGCTTTAGTGTCGACGAAAGAGTGAGCATGAAAGTTTGCACAGGAGTGGTGTTGCGCCAAGGCAGATGTGGGCCCATTTGCATGACAAGAACCCTAAAGTACCGCAGACAAGACATCAATTCATAACCTAGTTGCGAAATTCAGAAGAGAGGATCGTGGAGGACGTATAGATGTAGCGTCCTTCATGCACTCGCTAGATGAACGTAATTACAGTTGGTGGTCCGAGAAAGATGCAAGTAAGTGTTAGCACATATGTTTAGTGTCGGTTTATTTGGATGTTATTAATCACTTTAAATGTTTGTTCTAACTAAATGACCATTTTTCAGAGAATGCATTTAGGCTTGGTCTTGTCTTGTTTGCGCATCCCTTTTTTGCTGACGCTCGTTAAGATGTTTCCTTATGTAGTGCTCATTGATAGCACTTACAAGACGAACATGTACAAGATGCCTCTAGTGGAGTTCATCGGAGTGACGTTGTGCGGCAAGAACTTCTGTATAGCGTTCTGTTTTACGGTCAGAGAGGACGAGTCTGCATACACATGGATGCTTAATCAGCTGAAGAAGGTGTTGACCTATCCTCCAAATGTTTTTGTCACTGACAATGAAAGGTGCTAGTGAAAGCACTTTCAGTGGTATATCCTTCGGTACCACACCTTCTATGTTGTTGGCATATATGAAATACCCCAAACCTGGGTATGGTGTTTATATGTTAAGTAAGATATAAGAAGGCTAAATAATGCCTTAGAAACGTTAGGAAACAATTTAAACCAAAGAAAACACAAGGAAACACCATAAGAGCAATTTAAGCAAAAACATGCTCTAAGCTTGGAGTAACTTGGGTTAGCACCCAAATATCATTCTTAGACCTTAGTAACATCCTAATGGTCATGTTAAATCAATTACCAAAGAAAACCAAGCTCAAAAACAAGTTAAAAAACACAATTATGCTTTAAGGACTCTTAAAGCACATTTTTGAAAAATTGTCTTAGAAAAGGGTTTTATGTGGCTAAATGCCCATGATTACTCCTTAATCAACTTATGTACTACTTAGTATCACATTAGGAAGTATAAATCAATGGGAAATCAAAAATTTCACAATATGTGCACTAATTTGTGAATAGTAACCAAATAGTGCCTAGTTTAGTCTTTAGTCAACTAAGTTTAATTAATTGGTCAAACAAGACCATGACTAGCCTTATAGACAAGGGGGGGCGGTTTTTCTAAGGGGGTGATTCACCACATGAGTAAGAAAGATTGTAAAAGAAGAGGGAAAAGTAAGTTAGTTACTATTTGCTTTTAAGAAATAAAATATCTCTTTTATGCTACCTCTCTCCTCCTTTCTTCATTTCTTCTTCTTCCCACTGATTTCACCCATATTCTTCTCTTCTTCTTTCACGTAAGAGCATCCCCCATGCTAGCTTGACCTTGTCTTGCCCATAACTTACTTACCCATTTTAACTCCAAATCAAAACCAAGCACATATTCTTCTTAGTTAGCTCAAGCTCTTTCTTTCTATCCTTTCAAATATCCAAGAGATTCATTTTGGTGCCAAGGCAAACTGCCATTAGAGGAGGAAATTGATAAGTCAGGAATTTGTCTAAGTTTACTAGACTAATTCATGCTTAATTTTCTACATTATGACATTAACTTCCCTCCGTAATGCTTTATTTACTCTTTATTGTTATATTTGTCTCCAATGATCGATTTCATATGTTTTCAGGATAAAATGCTCAACAAAGTGCTTAAATGAAGATTTTAGAGGTTAGAGCAACATGGGAAGTCAACCAGAGTCAAAAGGGAGATTTTCATTGACCACGGCTGTGTTTTATTGAGGGTCCCAGGTTTGGAGCTGGGTTTATAAACCCAGACCATCTCATCGCAGAACCTTCTGCCTATTTTCAAACGCGGTCCGGGTTTGTGTCCTACTTTGCAAATCCGGACCATCTCATCGCAGAACCTTCTGCCTATTTTCAGACGCGGTCCGGGTTTGTGTCCCTACTTTGCAAACCCGGACCATCCCAAGTGAGAACCTTCTGCCTATTTTCAGACGCGGTCCGGGTTTGTGTCCTACTTTGCAACCGGGACCAATACAAGCGGAGCGCCAGAGTTTTGTTTCGGAAATAACGGAATTGGTGTCTATCTTTAATATCTGTTATTATCTCTCTGAGTCGTCGCTTAATTAGATTAGGTTAGAGATAGATTAAGATAGATTAAAGATAGAATTCTGTTGTTATAAAAGGGGGAGTCTGGCCAACGTGAGAGTTACACTTACACACACCACAATTGTCACGATACAACACAGAGAGATTAGCTTAGTTTGAGATTTATTCTGATTGGGAGTCTGGAGCAGAGTAGAGGAAGCAGTTCATCACGGAGACTTCTCCAGAAGTCTCATAGAGTTTCTTCTTCTTGTTCTTTATTACTACTCATTACAGTTTTGCTTATTGTAAACATGTCAATGGCTGAGTAGTTTCCTTTAGATTTTGGTTTGCTATGTATCCCTAATTGACTATTCTTGTTCCTTTGTGATTTAATGCAATACGATTGAGTAAAGTTATTTTCCTTGCTTAACTTCTTTAATCGTTATAATTTGGCCAATTATAAAGATTAGTATTTATTAGCTTATATGTGACGACTGCGGCATTCAATTGATTACAGGAAAATAACCGTTAGTTTTAGAGACGGTAATTCCTCTAAATTGCTAATTGACCAATAAACTATATTGTTCTTATGGCGGTTAGTAAACAGTGGGTTCGTAACGAGAGTTAGAATTTGGTCTTTGCTAACTAGTATTTGCTAAAGTGGGAAACCGGAGGTAAATTATCTTTGTTCTAGGGTTTTACTCAGAATTATCTTGGAAATCACTTAGGGATAGGAATTACAGATTTAGGGTGCAGTAGTAAACCGGATCTCCTTTCCAAATCAGTTTCACAACATTTATTTTCTGCTTGTTATAGTTTACATTCTGTTTGCAGTTTCTAATTATCATCAAATCAAACCCCCATTTCCTCTGCTTTAATTTGTTATTTGGTTTTAACTTTCCGTTTAATAAAGATTTAAACTAGACACATCTCCTCCTCGGTTCGATACTTAGGAATACTCTCTATTAAAACTTTCTAGAATTGACCGGTACACTTGCCGTTAGGTTTTATCCAAACAAGTTTTTGGCGCCATTACCGGGGAGGCACGGTTATTTAGTTTAATCTTTATTTTGTTCTTTATTTTTTTTCTTCTATTCCATTTAGATTTATTGTGTTTTCTTTTATTTTGTTTCATTTGTTCGTTAATTTATTTTGTTATTCCTGTTATTTTCTGTTCCGTGTTTTCGTTTTGGATTAGTAAAGTTTTTAGGTTAGGTTAATCGTTTCAGTTTTGTTTGGATTTTCCGTTCCTATCTTTAATTTTACTCGTTTTGGCTTTTCTTATTTTATCTAATCTGTTTTGACGTTTACTCAGTTTAGATTAGCTTTCAGGTTTTATTTTATTCGGTTGCTAGCGATTAGGTAGAATAGTTCTATCATTTATCTGTTCGCTTTGTTTGAGATTTTCTCTCTCTGTCCTTTATTTGTTTTTCCGAATCTGTTTTGCTTTTGATTCGATAGGTTACTAGGTTTGACGTTTGTCTAGTAGCAGTTTTGCTAGTTACTTTATTTTTAATTTGTTCTAATTTCCATTTTGATTTTGTTTTTAGATATTCTTTTATCTTCTAGATTTTATCCTTGATTTTATTTCTTTATTGAATATTCTGTGTTTAGTAATTAGGATTTTTATATGCAACATTTTGTGAGTTTATTTCTTTTTATCTTTCTCTGTTTTGTTGTTGTTTAATTTTGATTGCTACTGTTCTTTTAACTTACGCTATCTTCGCTTCAGTTTACTAACTCTCGGTTTATGGTTAAAACCCCTCTGCAGGAGAACCGGAGTTCGAGCTCAATCTTGAGATCGAGAGATTCGCAAGCAGCTTCGCAAGGATTTGAATCTGGATCCCCCAGTTTGGAGAGCGTCCCTGAACCACCTGTTGACGAAGAGGTTCGGAAGTTCAACCAGCAGTTAACATGGCGAACAACGAGAGGCAGATGAGGGACTACACCCGCCCAAGTGTTGAGGGGTTGGTGTCGCCAATAGTGATTCCAGCATTGCCAGCGGGAGTGCAGTGGCAGTTCAAGACCCACTACGTGACCATGGTGATGAACGCACCTCAGTTCAGCGGGATGGTCACTGAAGACCCGAATGCCCATCTCACCATATTCCTGAGATTGGTAGGAGCATGCTCGACACCAGCTTTGCAGGAGGTTGCTCGCTCACTCTGTTTCCATTCTCCCTGAGGGATAGAGCAGCTGAATGGTTGAACTCACTGGCAGCCGACAGTATTACCACCTGGGAAGAGTTGGCTAATGCATTTCTGACGAAGTATTTTTCCACCCTCACGGATGCTGACCATGAGAGGTGAGATTACAAAACTTCAAGCAGTTCACCGGGTGAGACATTATCTGAAGCTTGGGAGCGTTTTAAGGGGATAGTGAGGAAGGTACCGCATCACGGACTAGGAGAAGAGGTTGTCTACAGTCGTTTTACAAGGATCTGGACCCTTCTAGCCGGTTGTTGGTCGATACATGTCTGGAGGTAGTTTGATGGAGTTGCCTATCACAAGAATTAAAGAGCTGTTAGAGAATATTACTACAGCAGCTAATCAGTGGGGAGGTGCGAGAACTGGAGAAGCTGCACCGAAGAAACCAGCTGGGGTTTATGAAGTAGATTCAAACACTTTCTTGGCTGCCAAAATAGAAGCAATGTCGAAGCAGTTTGAGCGTATGTGTGCAGTTATGAATCCGTAGTCCAGCGCAGCAGCTCCTGAGGTTTATCCACCTTGCGAGTATTGTGGTAGAGCTTCTAACATGTGCCAGTGCTCTCCACCACAAGAAGAGGCAGCGAATTATGTTGGTAACAGACCGGGTAATTATTTTTGGGAATCAGGAAATCCGGGTTACCACGCTCAGCAGCAGAATCGTTACCAAGCTGGTGGTAACAACAATTACAATCAGAGGCCCCAACAGCAGTACAATTCCTCTTATCAGAAGCAGCCTCTGCAGAATCAGCAAGCACAAAATTCGGGTGCTGGAGCGTCTTCTAGTATGGATGAGGTTCTGGCCAGGATGAATGATTTCATCACAGTAAACACGAAGAAGTTTAATGAGCTGGAAGCCTTCAATCAGGAGCAGAACTTTCAACAATGATCAGAGGACATTTAATAGAAACATCGAGACTCAGCTGTCTCAGATATCTCAGCAGTTAGCTTAACGTCCTTTGGGTTCCTTGCCTAGTCAGTCGGAGCAGAATCCGAGAGAGCATGCCAAGGCTATCACATTGAGGAGTGTACACAGCTTGACCCGTGGTTCCTGAAGTTGAGGTCCCTCTCCCCAATGTTGAGCAGGATGAAGAAATTGCACCACCAGGTTCTCAGGAGGAACCACCAGCTTGAAGAGGAGGTGGCGATTAGCAAGACTACTAAGACTTCCACACCTCCACGACGCGCAGTTGCTAAAGCGCCAGTTCCTTTTCCAAACCGGTTGAAGAAGAGAGACTTAGATGAGCAGTTTGGTAAGTTTTTGAGTATTTTTAAGAAACTAACCATTAACATTCCTTTTTCTGAAGCTTTGAAGCAGATGCCAATATATGCGAAGTTTATGAAGGACATCCTGTCCAACAGACGGTCTTTATTAGAGAAGGATACTGTGCAGCTTACTGAGAGCGTTTCAGCTGTGCTTTCGAAGAAGCTTCCACCTAAGCTTGATGATCCAGGTACTCCGGTCATACCTTGCGCGATAGGTAATGTGAATTGTGGTAAGGGTTTATGTGACTTAGGTGCAAGTATTAATTTGATGCCATTATCTATGTATTTGAAGCTTGGTTTAGGAGAATGTGAGCCTACACAATTACCTTGCAATTAGCTGATAGGTCAATTATCCTACCTAGAGGTGTGGTAAGAGATTTAATTGTTTCAGTTGGTACTTTGCTTTCCCTGCTGATTTTGTTATTTTAGACATGGAGGAAGACAAGGTAGTACCACTTATTCTAGGTCGACCATTCATGCGTACAGCAAGGACCCTTATTGATGTTGAAGGAGGGAAGATTATACTGCGATTACATGATGAGCAGCTTGTTTTTGATATGACCAAGGCTGCTACTCACCCTTCTGTTCTGATGTTCATGCTTGCTTCATTTAGATTGTATTGACACTTTGATGCAGGGATTATTCTTACAGCCCCACGGAGTTGTATGCGTTGGAGAAGGGTTTGGTAGATTCCATAGAGACCACTCATGATGATTCTGAGGTTTCTGCTACAGTGCATTTCAGCTTTCTGCTGGGAGGCCATATAGGAAGAACCACAGGATCGAGGAGGAACCGCTGGACCGAGTTCCAAAGACACTAGCTCCTTCTGTGGAATCACCACCTTCGCTTGAACTTAAACCGCTTCCTAGTCACCTTAAATATGCTTTCTTAGTTCCTCTACTGATTTGCCTGTTATTATTTCTAATGCTTTAACTGATGAACATGAGGAAGCTTGTTGCAGATTTTGAGGAGGAACAAAGAGGCGCTAGGATGGTCCATTGCTGATATTAAAGGCATTGCTCCTACATTCTGCACCCACCGCTTTATCTTGAGAGGATTACAAGCCATTAAGACAGCCCCAGTGAAGACTAAACCCATATGAAGGAGGTAGTCAAGAAGGAAGTTATCAAGCTACTGGATGCAGGTATAATCTATCCAATCTCTGACAGCGAATGGGTAAGTCCTTCTCAGGTAGTACCCAAGAAAGGGGCTTAACTGTAGTTCCTAATGATAAAGGTGAATTAATTCCTCAGCGTACTATTACTGGGCATAGAGTTTGCATTGATTATAGAAAGTTAAATGCCGCCACTAGGAAAGACCACTTTCCCCTTCCCTTTATTGACCAGATGCTATAGAGGCTTGCAGGACAAGAATTACTGTTTCTTAGATGGTTACTCTGGTTATTTTTCAAATTCCAATTGCTAAGAGGACCAAGAGAAAACCACTTTTACATGTCCGTATGGTACTTATGCTTATCGTCGCATGCCTTTTGGTTTATGTAATGCACCTGGTACTTTTCAACGATGCATGACTGCTATCTTTGCTGATTTTATTGAAAAGTGCATCGAAGTCTTTATGGATGATTTTTCTATTTTTGGACCGACTTTTGATGCATGCTTGAGAGACTTGGATTTAATTTTAGCTAGATGCAGGGAGACTAAACTTGGTACTCATTGGAGAAGTGCCACTTCATGGTGCAGGAAGGCATCGTGCTCGGACATAAGATTTCTAAGAAGGGGATCGAGGTGGACAAGGCCAAGTTGAAGTCATAGAGCAGCTGCCACCACCATCATCGGTGAAGGATGTCCGAAGTTTTCTCAGTCACGCAGGTTTTTATAGGCGTTTCGTCAAGGATTTTCTAAGATCTCTAAGCCTCTTTGTGATTTATTACTTAAGGATGTTAAATTTGAGTTTACAAAAGAGCTTAGATGCGTTTAATTTGCTCAAGCTAAATTGATTTCTGCACCTATTAATGTTGCTCCTGATTGGTCGTTGCCTTTTGAGATTATGTGTGATGCTAGTGACTACGCGTTGGGAGCAGCTTTGGGTCAGAAGCATGACAAGGTATTGAGGATAGTCTACTACGCGAGTAAGACTATGAATGAGGCGCAGAAGAACTACGCCACAATGGAGAAGGAGCTGTTGGCGATCGTCTTTGCTTGTGATAAGTTTCGACCGTACATCATTGGCAGCAAAGTCATCGTGCATACCGACCATTCCGCTCTCAGGTATCTCTTTGGAAAGATTGATGCTAAACCACGTTTGATCCGATGGATTTTGCTTTTGCAGGAATTTGACATTGAGATTAGAGACAAACCTGGAGCGCAGAACGGAGTGGCGGATCACTTATCTCGCATGGAAGTTCCAGATGATGGGACCAATCAATGAGTATTTTCCCTGATGAGTATGTCTTCATGATCGGTCATTCCACAGATCCTTGGTACGCTGATATTGCTCAAACTACCTAGCCAAGGCCATCGTTCCTCCAGAGTTGTCATATCAGCAGAAGAAGAAGTTCTTCTCCATGGTCAAGCACTACCTTTGGGACGACCCGTTTCTGTTCAAGGTCTGTGCAGATGGTATGATTCGTCGTTGTGTATCTGAGAATGAAGCTAGAGACATCCTGACACACTGCCATTCTAGAGAAGCAGGGGGTCATTTTGGTCCAGCTAGGACAACCGCGAAAGTTTTGGAGGCCGGCTTCTTCTGGAAGAATCTGCATAAGGACTGTTATCAGTTTGTTTCCACATGCGACCAATGTCAGAGGCAGGGGAATTTATCCAGACGTCATGAGATGCCATTGAATTCGATCCTGGAGGTTGAGCCTTCGATCTATGGGGCATCGATTTATGGGACCGTTCCTATCCTCTCAAGGTAACCTCTACATCTTGGTAGCGGTGGATTATGTCACCAAGTGGGTTGAAGCGATAGCAGCACACTACTAATGATGCAAGAGTGGTGCTCAAGTTTCTGAAGAGGAATATCTTTACCCGTTTCGTGTTCCACGAGCGATCATCAGTGACGGGGGTACACACACTTCTGTAACAAACAGTTTGAGGCTCTTTACAGAAATATGGTGTGCGACATAAGGTTTCTCTTCCGTATCATCCACAGACGAACGGGCAAGCGAGATCACCAACAAGGAAATTAAGTGTATCCTCCAGAAATCTGTCACTCCTTGAGGCGAGATTGGTCCCTTAAGTTGGATGACGCCTTGTGGGCATACCGCACTGCCTTTAAAACACCTTTAGGTATGTCCCCGTACAAGTTGGTTTTTGGCAAGGCGTGTCACTTACCTGTGGAGCTGGAGCACAAGTCTTTTTGGGCACTCAAGGCATTAATTTTGATCTGTAAAAGGCTGGTGAGAAGCGTAAGTTACAGCTGTGTGATCTAGAGGAGTTTAGAGAGGAAGCTTATGAGAACGCCAAGATTTATAAGGAGAAACGAAGAGGTGGGCATGATAAGCTATTGGTCAAGCGTGAGTTTCACGTTGGGGATAAGGTTCTTCTATTCAACTCCCGTCTGAAATTATTTCCAGGGAAGTTGAAGTCTTGTTGGTCTGGACCGTTTACAGTGACGAATGTCTCACCCTATGGAGCCATTGGTTTAATCAATACAGAAGGGGAAACATTCAAAGTCAATGGTCTCAACTGAAGCATTATCTCAGTGGTGACATCGCTGAAGTCCATTTGGTGATCACGGTCTTTGATCCTCCATACTGATTATCAAATGTACGGTTTAGCCAAAGACCGAAAAGACGGGCGGCTGGCTGGGAGACAACCCAGTTTTGTGAGTTTATTTTTCTCGTTTTTGAAGTTCATTGTTTTTCATTGTTTATTTTGGGGCTAATGTTTTGTTAGACATGTGTTGTTTAGTTTTTCATGGGTTTGAAGGTGAATTCAGGAGTTTGGAGGGACATCAGTTACCAAATTGAGTTTCTGGCCAGTTTTGAGGGTGGTCCGGGTTTGGAGCTGGATTTATAAACCTGGGCCTATAGTTGGTCGAAGCTACTGGCATGTTTAGGAGGTCGTCCGGGTTTGCACGCTGTTTGCAAACCCGGACTGAGAAGTGCGCTACTTACTGTCGACTTTTGGAGGTGCTTCGGGTTTGCGTATTGGTTTGCAACCCGGACCGCATAAGCGGAGAAGCTACTGACTAATTTAACATGTGGTCCGGGTTTGTGTCTTACTTTGCAAACCCGGACCCGATTGTTGCAGGTAACAAGACATGCACCGCGAATTCTCAATCCCTAAATCTATTCCTTCTTCAACCTCGTGTTCTCACCACTCGCCATTAACCCAGCCCCGACCCTGGTCCCCCATTGTCGCCGTCACCACCACCACTCCACTGCTCCACTTCACCATCTCCGCCGCATACTACCTAACCCATTTGTCGTCTTCCTCTGCGGCCCAGTCACCCGACTGCCATCTCACTCAACTTCCTTCGTCGCGTAATCCTCCACTGTTCCGACATTTTTCCTAGCCCCGAACTTGCCCCCATTGTCGCCGTCAACACAACCACCTGTACAACCTCACCCATCTCCAGTTCCAATTCCCCAGTTCGACTATATATCCCCGCCACTCACCCGACATCGCCACCACACCTTATCTCCCAATTCTATCCCGACTCGACACTTAAATTTCCACACTGCTACCTAGTCGAACCGGTCAAGCCCAATTCATAGTATATCCGTTTCTGTTAGTTAATATGGCACCCAAGCGCACTCGCCGGTCGACTACTGCTGCTGTATCGACTTCGGCCGCACCTGCTCCGCTTGCACCGACACCTCCAGTCCAATATCACGAGTCCGTGCGTTCCGATTTCATCAGTGATGCAGCATTTGATTGGTACAACGTCAAGGACCGGAAAATTATTCCGGAAAGGTCAGTGTCTGATGAGTTGATTACTGAGTTTGATTTACAGACTGTGTTTGGTGCCAAGGGTTGGGGAAATTTGTTGCATCTTGTAGGGGGTGCTATTACCCAAGATTGGTTAAAATATTTTATGCTAATGCTGAAAAGGAGGATAATTTTAATGTGATTTTCTCACGGGTCAAAGGGAAGATCGTCGGTTTAGCATATTCAGACATAGTGAATATTTGGAGTGAATGAAAGATTTGCTGATAATGCTTTTAGAGAAGCCCTGCAACATGTGGACAATGATAGGAAAAGGGCAAAGGAGCATTATTTGAGTCTGGTGGTTAATGACCCTGAGGTAGCGAACCGTCAAAGACGGTCTTCGAGAGATAAATAGGTTGTGACGGGGGACAAACTGCACACCCCGATTGAGCGTTTGATTCTGGCCATTATAATGCATAATGTTTGCCGAGAGAGTGTGCTGACCTGAATTCTCTGGATTGTTTCTTTCTGCGACATTTGATGGATGATGACTTTTCACGTGGTGCTTGTCCTATTTGTTCCATTCAGTGGTTTTTGGGCATTTTCTAAGGATTATGGATGTGGACTGTACTGCTTCTCTTGCTTTCCCGCACTTTCTACAGTTTCTTTTTGAGAAGTCTAGGGTTGACTTCAGTAATGAGCGGCCTCAGCATCCCCCGCTTCTCCTCTAGACATGACAGCGATGCCTCACTTTCAATGGGAGAAGATTGGGGATGGTTGGATAAGGCCGTCGTGCCCGACCGGGTGAGAGAGCTGCCCGAGCTGCTGGTGCCGATGGGGCCGGCCTGTCAACAGGTTGCATGCGTTCATTGGAGGCGGACTACCCTGAGAGGCTAGCATGGGCGGCAGTGAGGCTTGGACGGAAGTGATGAAGTATCGGTGGGATGAGTTGTCGAGATGTGTCGTAGTACGATCCGGATTGATGAGACTGATGACAGTGGAGAATTTCCTCGAACGCGATGTGCGGAGCTGGGCCACCAAGTGAGCTCTAGGCCCGCTTGAGAATGTTTGCTCAGGTCGCTAGGACGTCTTGACGAGCCATGTTCGCTCCCTCAGTTTAGAACATGGAGGTTGACAGCTGAGTATCGCTTGGCTGAGTTGAGCTGTTCGGCTCGCACACGCCCTGACTGGAGGTCGTCGGCATTCAGGGCGACATGGGTTGATTCAGATTCCTCACCCTCCTTTCACGCAGCATATGGAGGAATTGCGCATCTGGATATCTCGGGTTATGGTTCAACTTCATTCCGTACCTCTTCCTATTGTGCTGATTCTGAGAGCCATTGATGTGTGGATTTCTTGCTCGTCACAACCTCCACCCACATCCCTAGGGTTCTGGAGCTTGGGTTATTTCATCTCTACCTTTTCGGTTTTTGATGTGTTTTTATTTACTACGTTGCTTCTGAGATATTTTCTTTTGGATTGTACTTCTATCTTACTTTGGATTCGAATGCTACCTGTTTCATGATGTCTGTATCACTTAACTATGATGTTACACACTCACACACGCTTACTGTTTCTGCAAGTTCGTGTTGGCTTTGGTTTTATTTCTTGAGCTACAGGTCTGCTTTTTTGATGCGTGTGAGGTATTGAGGGAACCAAAGGAAACTCTGTCGAATTTTCTGCAGAATTACAACCCGCTGTTTTACATAAGTGTGAGGACGTTGTCCTCACCATACTCCAGGGGCGTGATTTTCTAACTTCTTTATTTTACAAACGTTGTTTTCCGCACAATTGTGTTTTCCTTCCGTATTAATCATTTTCATGAAGCAATGAGGGCATTGCTAATTTTTAAGTGTGAGGAAGGGAAAATTACACATGCTCATGTTCATGCTCAGTTACATTCGAATGTGCTAATTTTGAACAATTTTCTCTTAAGACTATCATTCCATTTTCACAATTTTTTGCTGGCCCTCAAAAATTTTTGGTTGCATAACATACCTGAGTCTTATTCAGTGGTTGGATAAGCTGGTTTGGAACACCGCACGAGTAGCACTATTTTTTTGAGATCAAAGCTAGAAAATAGTTGTAGGAATTTCTGGTTGCACTGCTTGTATGTACAGTTTTTTATTAATGCTTGTCTATTTCTTCACTAAAAGTTAAGCCTATTAGTATAGCTATTTGTCTTTGATTTCACTTGGGGACTTTGGAATGATTATTGAATGAAAGGAAGGAAGGACAAAGGCAAGGTACTCCTCTAATCGAACGTTTAACCCAGAAAACAGGCCTCGCCCATTTGGTAATTAAGTCCTCGGGGTGTGTCATATCACCCATCTACCTAAGGTCATTTGATCTGGCATAGAAGACCCAACGCCGCTACATGAATGGAGAGAAAAGTCTGAGGGATATAAAAGAGAAAGCTAATGCTTGTTTAGAAGTTGAAGAAATTTATTAATTCCAAATGCAAAGTGCAAAGTCTTTCTTGATTATGAGTACGTGGTGATGAAAGGTAATATGGAATAAGATATTACTTCTCACCCCTTGTCGTCCATGGATTGTGGAAAGTTAATTGGAAAGTAGTCCCTGAGTGAAATTGGAGTCAGTGGTTTTACTATGTGTCATAAGCCTTTGCAAAATACTTCTCAATTCACTGTTTAGGAACACCTGCAAGTGTGGATCATTGTTTTCTATGACTGCTTTTCATTATTAGATCTACTTGTGCACAATTCTAAACTGACGACTCCTTTCTGTAAGATTTCAGTATGTTTCTATTTGCTTGAGGGCAAGCAAAGATTAAGTGTGAGGAAGTTGATAAGTCAGGAATTTGTCTAAGTTTACTAGACTAATTCATGCTTAATTTTCTACATTATGACATTAACTTCCCTCCGTAATGCTTTATTTACTCTTTATTGTTATATTTGTCTCCAATGATCGATTTCATATGTTTTCAGGATAAAATGCTCAACAAAGTGCTTAAATGAAGATTTTAGAGGTTAGAGCAACATGGGAAGTCAAACCAGAGTCAAAAGGGAGATTTTCATTGACCACACCTGTGTTTTATTGAGGGTCCGGGTTTGGAGCTGGGTTTATAAACCCGGACCATCTCATCGCAGAACCTTCTGCCTATTTTCCAGACGCGGTCCGGGTTTGTGTCCTACTTTACAAACCCGGACCATCTCATCGCAGAACCTTCTGCCTATTTTCAGACGCGGTCCAGGTTTGTGTCCTACTTTGCAAACCCGGACCATCCCAAGCGAGAACCTTCTGCCTATTTTCATATGCGGTCCGGGTTTGTGTCCTACTTTTCAAACCCGGACCAATACAAGCGGAGCGCCAGAGTTTTGTTTCGGAAATAACGGAATTGTTGTCTATCTTTAATATCTGTTATTATATCTCTTAGCCGTCGCTTAATTAGATTAGGTTAGAGATAGATTAAAGATAGATTAAAGATAGAATTCTGTGTTATAAAAGGGGGAGTCTGGCCAACGTGAGAGTTACACTTACACACACCACAATTGTCACGATACAACACAGAGAGATTAGCTTAGTTTGAGATTTATTCTGATTGGGAGTCTGGAGCAGAGCAGAGGAAGCAGTTCATCACGGAGACTTCTCCAGAAGTCTCAATAGAGTTTCTTCTTGTTCTTTATTACTACTCATTACAGTTTTGCTTATTGTAAACATGTCAATGGCTGAGTAGTTCCTTTAGATTTCGGTTTGCTATGTATCCCTAAATTGACTATTCCTGTACCTTTGTGATTTAATGCAATTCGATTGAGTAAAGTTATTTTCCTTGCTTAGCTTCTTTAATCGTTATAATTTGGCCAATTATAAAGATTAGTATTTTGTTAGCTTATATGTGACGACTGCGGCTTTCAATTGATTACAGGAAAATAACCGGTTAGTTTAGAGACGGTAATTCCTCTAAATTGCTAATTGACCAATAACTAGATTGTTCTTAAGGCGGTTAGTAAACAGTGGGTTCGTAACGAGAGTTAGAATTTGGTCTTTGCTAACTAGTATTTGCTAAGGCGGGAGACCGGAGGTAAATTATCTTTGTTCTAGGGTTTTTACTCAGAATTATCTTGGAAATCACTTAGGGATAGGAATTACAGATTTAGGTGCAGTAGTAAACCGGGATCTCCTTTCCAAATCAGTTTCACAACATTTATTTTCTGCTTGTTATAGTTTACATTCTGTTTGCAGTTTCTAATTATCATCAAATCTAACCCCAATTTCCTGCTTTAATTTGTTATTTGGTTTTAACTTTCCGTTTAATAAAGATTTAACTAGACACATCGCCTCCTCTGGTTCGATACTTAGGGAATACTCTCTATTAAAACTTGCTAGAATTGACCGGTACACTTGCCATTAGGTTTTATCCCAACAGAAATATAAGCTTGAGGAATCCATTAGCTTCTCCATTCTCTTAAGGTAAGGAAATGTAAGAAAAACTAGGTTTCCATCACCTTTTCTCCATTACCGAAAATTACACTCATGGGGCTTCATTTTTATGCCTCGTTATAGCTTGTTTTCTATTCTCCAAGGGCTAGAGAGGCCTTCTTGATTCATATCCAAGCCTACCTTAAGACTTCAAGGTAAAATACTTATTTTAATACCTTAAAACACATTTTAAACCTAGGTTTGATTCCTTAAGGTTAGTGTATTGTTTAGTACTCATTGGAGTCATTGGATATTGATTATAACATTGGCAAGGAGAATTAAGTTGGTGACCGAGATTGTTCAAGGAAAATCCTAAGGAGGAAAGGTTGAGAAGCCTGTAAAATAACAAGGTAAATGTCTTACCTTAAGGTGGTTTTTAATGCATTAAGGGATGGGATTTAGATATATGATAAGTTTAGTTTAGAGTTCACATTAGGAAAGGGTTATAAAACTAGGAGAAAGAACATGATTATATTGAGAACTTGTGACTAAGGAGCAAATGAGAAAGGAGATAGTTAAACAATGTTAAGGTGGATTACAAGAACATTTATATTACAATGGGAGCCTTGTTGTATGTATTTGCAGGTCAAAGGCTATATATTGTGGAAATGCAGTGTTTAAATTTATGCATTTAAGGGCCTAAGAGCCAGTCATTTAAGGGCCTAAGTGCCAAGTAATTTAAGTTTTTGCACTATATTGTGATGTAGTGTAGTTTGGGTGTATATTGTGTGCTATGATGGTGTAATGAGGATTTAAGTGTTTATAGTTGTTTAATGGTGAAAACATAAGTGCTTGAGTGTAGTAATATACTAGGGAAGCCATGTCAAATTTGGTGAAGAAACATGATGTTTAAGATGTTCTAAGGAGATTTTATGACTAAGGAAGTGTTAGGGAACTTTAGGAGTTGTTTTGATGAAAAAGAGTGAGTTTAAGGTGTTCTTGTGAATTAGGATGACTTAGGTATGTCTAGGAGGAACTAGGGTTTACAATGGTGAATTTTAGGCACCAAGACCATGATAAAAGAAGTTAGGGAACTTGTGCAAAGTTTGAAGGAAAAATAAGGTATAAATGACTTGTAAGGATGTAAGCATGTGATAGGTTATATAGCTTAGAGAAGTTCGGGTAAAGGAAATTGGGATGTAAGATGATGCTTAAGAGTGGTCAATTGGTATGGAGGAAAACACTTTGGTTAGTTGAAGTTTTAGGTGAAAACACAAGCTAGAGGTGAACAGAATTAAGTTCTAAGTGTTAAGAATTTGAGTAAATGTTTTAAGGAAGTTTTTGGATGATTTAAGAAGGTATTAAGGTGTTTAAATGATGTTAAAACATGTAGGGAAAACATGTAGGATGTTTAGGAAAAGATTGGGGTGGATTTGGAGTTCTAAAGGAGGAGAAAAGCACTTTGGAAAATAGGGTCTGTTGTGGACCGCCCTAAGGGGAGGTGAAATACCCCAAACCTTTATATGTTGTTTAAATATTAAGTTATGGTATATTAAGGCTAAAAAGTGCCTTAGAAACATTAGTGAACAATCTAAACCATAGAAAACACTGTAAAATACCATAAAGGCAATTAGAGCAAAAATGTGCTCTAAGCTTGGGATAACCTTGGTTGAGACTCTAAGAGCCTACCAAGACCTTATTTACATGTTAATGAACATGTTAAATCAATTACCAAAGAAAACCAAGCTTGAAAACAAGTTAAAACAACAAATGTGCTTTAAGGAGTCTTAAAGCACATTTTTGAAAAATTGTCTTAGAAATGGGTTTTGAGTGGCTAAATGTCCATAATTACTCTTTAATCAACATGTGTACTACTTATTATCACATAGGAAGTCTAAATCAATGAGATCAAAAATTTCACAATTATGTGCACTAATTTGTGAATAGTGACCAAATAGTGCTAGTTTAAGACATTAGTCAAAGTAAGTCAATTGTTTGGTCAACAAAGACCATAAAATACCCCATTTGACTAAGGGGGCCAGTTTTCAAGTGTGACTCACCACACTTAACTAACTAAATAAGGAAGAAAGGAAAAGCTAGTAAATTCACTATTTACTTTATGTTAAATATCTTTCAAAGTTTACCTCTCTCTTCATTCTCTTCTTCTTTTCTCATTTCCCACCGTCTTCATCCCTTCCTCCATTCTCCATTACAGTTTTTCTACATCACACACAACCATCTCCATCTTCCATTGCTTATATCTCTTAGCTCCATGTACCAAAATTAATTCCAAGACCACCATTCTCTTAGTTTAGTCAAGCTCTACAATCTTGTCTTTTCAAATCTCCAAAAACACTATTTCGGTGCCAAGAGGAATCACCATGGAAGGAGCTTGAACTCATCTTTTTACACCTCATTGTTCTCCTTTGCTTCAAGGTAAGGAAAACCAAATAAAAACTTCATTTCCTCTTGTTTTTATATGTGACCGAAAATCACCTCTTCATGGTGTTTCTTTTGCTCATTCTTAGCTTCATTCCAATCTTCAAAGGGCTAGGTGGAGTCCTCTCTTGCTACTTAATCCAATTCTGATTCAATTCTAAGGTAAAACATTCATTTTGTGTTTTAAGACATCATATAACCTAAGGTTTATTAATGAGTTTAAGCATGAAGCTTAATGCTCATTATCTTTACTTGTGTATTGAATAGAAGATTTTCAAGTAATTAAAAGCTCCTTGCCGGTTTCTAAACAAAGAGCAAGGAAAAACAAGTGAGGAAGTTTTGAAGAAAAAGAGGTAAATGAACTACCTTAATGAAGTCTTATGTGTCTTAGGAAAATTGAGCTTTAAAATGCTTAATAAACTACCTAAAAGTGAATGGTAAATGAGCTAGAAAACTATCCTCAAGGAGGTTATTAAGGGCATATGTGTTGTTGTATGTATTTGCAGGTCAAAGGCAAATATAATGTGGGAAATTCAGTGTTTAAGGTTTATGCAATTTAAGGGCCTAAGTGCCAAGCAATTTAAATTATGCACTATATTGTGATGTAGTGTAGTTTGAGGCTTAGTTGTGTGTAAAGACATTTCGTGTGGATAAATGTTCTTGAGTGTTTAAAGGTGAAAAGCCTTGTGTTTTGGGTGTAAGGAAATACTAACAAAGCTATGTCAAAATCTGAGTAGAAATAAGAAGTTTAGGTATTTTAATGAAGTTTAGTGACCTAGGTTGTACTAGGGATGGTTAAGGCTTAAACTTGTGAAAGAAAGGGAATTAAGGTGTTCTTAGGTGTTAACAATGTATAGGAATTGTCTTGGAGAGTTTAGTGTTCATTAAGTGATAATGATACATCAAAGTCATGGTGGAAAGTAGTTAAGTCTAGAGACATTTGTTGAACAAGGGAAGAAATTATGTGTGTGAAAGTTTAAGTGTGAATTGGAGGAAAATAGAAAGAGCTTGTATAATGTAGGTGCTGGGCAGAATAATGCTTAAGGAGTAGTGGTAGTATAAATAAGGTAACTTTTGGTTAGTTGGTGTTGTAGGCATAAAACTACCACCTAGAAACTTAAGAAAAAAAATACATATATAATCAAGAATTGAGTACTGGATTTAGACAAGGAATTAGAAGAGGTTTAAAGTGCTAAATTAGTGTTAAAACATGTTAGAATTTATGTAGAAAGATTAGGAGGAGGTTAGGTTTGAATTAGAGGTTGAAAAGTGGCTGAAAAACAACATTCTGAGTAATTCTGGAGTGGTCCGGGTTTGCAAATCGGTACCCCGAAACCTACCCCGTAGATTTCATTTCTGTATGTGGTCCGGGTTTGTATCCTAGTACACAAACCGGACCAGGTGAAAAATAGGCAGATATTTATGCGACGAGTTGGTCCGGGTTTGTAACCCTGGACACATAACCCGGACCACCCTAAAATGTTCCAGAAAGTGTTTTTAAGCATTTCCAGGTGGGGGTTTGAATGTTAATGATAATATATGATTGTTAGGAGATGTTGGGTGACTTTTAATGACCATTAGGAAGGTGAATAAGTGTAAGTTAAGCATGAAAGTATATAATATAATTATGTGAAGTAATTAGCTAATTAGAAGTTAAATACAGTAATTACCAACATCACTAATTTTGTATAGGAGCTGCTTTCGGTGGTCAACGACGCAGCAAGGACCAAGGTATGGTTTTCTTGCAGTCTGTTGTCTACCGGTTTACACCGGCTTATATGTTGTTTTTTTTCTTGTGTGTTTATGACCTTGTAAGACTTAAATCATGAAACGAGTTTACAGTCATTGTTATTATTGTGTCGTGAGTGTACCGGTACCGTTAACCTCAATACGTACTAACCCATTAGTTAACTAAACTAGGTCACGTAAGAGAGGGGTACTCGGTTAACGTTTTCCATTCAAGGAATGTTCTAACTACGGCTATGTTTGAACTAGTTGTGGTTTGTGTTACTGAATTTATCTCATCTCCCTTGTGTGTCTAACTGGACCTAAACCCTTGCTTGTGATTGAATGAGTCAAGTTCCATCAATGGGACTTCTAACAAGTGGTTAAACCGGGGAGTGAGGAATCCGGTCGTTCCAGTCATGCGTGTATATACGGAGTTGATATCTGAATCAGATTCGCCTCTCTTTATGTTATGGTTGTTTTTCCTTCTTGGATTACAATCACCCACAAGCTTAGCCAAAGCTTACCTACCTGACTATTGATCGAACTAGGGGAAATTATGTACGGTGTGCTTGGATCACTATATCTAACACATCTTTGGGTTAAGTTATCCGTTCATCCAACAGGACGGTAACAAGTTATGTAACAGGCTTGACATGAGTTTGATAACATTCTCTAGGCTCTTCAAGTGTAACTCCCCTACTTACAATAAATACAGCGGAATATAAAATCTCTACTGGCGTTTACAGACCATCGGGTTCCAAACACCCGACACCAAACCTCACCAATTACAACTTATAAAAATTACAAAAGCTACGGTCTGAACTCGAGAAAAACAACATAAACATACTACTAGTAAAATAGAATAACTCTCCACAATTCCTAACTCCCATCCCAATCACTCATGCTCTTCGTGGCCACCTGTATAAACAATTTACACCTGCAAGATGAAACAAGCAGCCCACCCCGAGAGGGGTGGGTCAGTTCCTGGAATGGAACTGGTACGATCCTCCAAAAACAAACTTATAATACAACTCTTAAATAAATAATAGCTTGAAAGCATTCACTTAAACCACACCGAGGAGCAAGGCATTCCACAAATCACCAAATCAAGATAACAAGTTAAGAATAAAGATGAATAACAGAAAGGTAAAGTTAGTGAAACAAAACCACACCACATGTGTTAGTGAACATCCAATGCCTTAGTTAAACCCAATTCCCGTTAGGAGTAGAAAGACTCAGATAGTCACAAAGAACTAGGAATGATAAGATAGATCTAATAACCAATACTCTCAAGAGTGGAATAGTTCAACTGGGAGAGATGACCCCCACTGCCAAGTACGTCCTTTTAGGACAGGGGATATACAGCCCCTCACTGTCTACAACGTCCCTTTTGGGACATGGGATATACAGCCCCTCACTGTCTACTACGTCCCTTTTGGGACAGGGGATATACAACCCCTCACTGTCTACCACGTCCCTTTTTGGGACAGGGATATACAGCCCCTCACTGTTACCATTGAAGACGTGCGCACGTCGAACCTCAAGACCAGCTCATGGATGAAACGATATCCAGAGTCAAAAGAAGAATTTACCAAAATTGACCTTTTCCAAATTCCCACCAGATCACTAACTACCCCAAAGCAATACCAAAACACTCAGTCCTACAGAGTGCAGAAGCGTAAACCCTAAGTCAATGTCTAATGGAACAACCAAATAAAAGGAACCAAAGGAACCAATACCCAAGTGAGTTTCACATTCAAGGCTCAGTTAGTCACACAAGCTGAGTTAGCCACACAAACAGTTTCCTTTTGGAATCCATTCAAGCTCAGATAGCGTTTTCCAAAACATTCCATAAAGCCCATTAGCAAAAGTATCTGAGTACGAGAAATCGTACCTGGTCAATGTTTTAGCAGTTCTAGTAAACTCGTGCAAACATTCAACAATTCTCTAAGGAACATTGAAGATAATTTACTATCAATAACCTGTACCCTAAGTTAACTTAAATAAATTCCTCTCTCTTATTTCCAAATCTCAATTATCTTATAAGCCCTCTCGCTTAAATGTTATGTATAACCTTTGACTTATTTTAGAAGGTTGTATAGCCTAAGGTTGTAGGATCAAGGAATGTATTTTATTAACACCTACTAACTGTCCACTCCTATCCACTTTATCCATATTTAACCACAATCCTCACAATCAAAACTTTTGAGACCTTTATATCATAAATGTGTTTATATTATATAATTAAATCCTAAGAATTTCAATAATAATCTTAAGCTCAATACCTTTATTCTTAATTTAGAATAAACATTGTATCATGACCTATGATGGATTCATCTCAGAATACTATACTATATCTCACAATAAAAAGATTATGTACTTAAACAATATCTACTAGATAACCCACTATGTTAAGTCTTTCCCTTAACTTAATTAGATCTCCACATCTTGTATATTGGAATCGTAGGGTTGTAGACGCATTTTAGCAAAACTTAATTGAACTGCTAAACTCAATTATCTCATCTTTAGTTCAGATGACTTTTAATTACAACCATCTAATAACTTGTCATAAGATGTTAAATAGCTTCTCATCCTGAATAACTATACTATAGTTAACTTAGTTTTAACGATTAATCCTACATTTAGTATTCACAAGGTATATTATATGTTTTATTATTACCTATACAATAAAGGTGTTTAGTATAACCTTTATGTATCCTTACTTACATTAATTTCCTAAATGTTTTATTTTTACACACATTCCCCACCCATAGTCTATGTACAATTCCTTTTATACTACACTTCAATAAACTTAAGTCTTAAATACGTTTTTAAATTGTTTTACAACCCACCTAAGGTTTTCAAAGGAATAACTTAATAAATTATTCCTTTATTATATTTTAGGATAAGCATACATATTAACATAAGGTAAAATTTATCTAAGAGTTAAACTCTGATTCTTAAGTGAAATTGTTAATTATGTAATAAGATAATATATTCTGAAAAAATCCCCATACCTTATATTCAAATGATATATTAATATTTTCAATGTTGTAAAGTAGATCACTATGATCTCTTATATAACCTAGTTTCATCTAACTAAAGGTTTTAAGGTTTTAAGTAATCTAATTCCTATTTACTAAACCTTTTGATAATTTCTAACTACTGAATACATCACTTAATTATAAACTCACATCCTGAATATTGGTGATAAATGTATTTTATATGGCTTATCTAATTCTAAGAAACATAGGGATAATTAATTTAGATAAATTTCCACATCATAGTTTAATATAGATTTATCATAATCCTTTAATGATTTTATCTTAAAACATTACATTATATTTCAATACCATAAATGTTAAGAGATGATTTAATCTAGATACTAATCCACTTCACATTTAGATGTAAAAATATTACATTTATTATCAACTATAAAATAAGATCTATTGTGTAATATTTTATGTAATCTAATTACAAATATTCCTAAATTTTAACTTATCAATTTCTTCATATTCTATTTGTTATAAGGTATCTTATTTCTATTATTTATCGTATATGTATACTAGGATTTTTTTTTCAAGACATTCTTTATGTAGTTTAATTGCATTTAATTATTTATATTAACTTTTACACATATCTACATCCAAAATATGGTTTACAAAATAAAGTATTTTCCTTAGTTTCAATTAAGTATATTAACTACCATATTATATAATTAATATAAATGTAGATTAATTTAGTTCCTTGATTTAACCTAATACTATTTTATTTCTTTTATATATATGTAAACAATTTTTACTTCACTTAAAAGGTAATACCCAAAATATTTATAAACATACTGGTATAAAATGTTAATTTAGGTTTTCTTATTTTCCCCAACCTGAAAAGCTTATTAACAAACCATACTTTAATTTTTGTTACATTAAAAACCATATATTATAAGTTATTCTTATGAAAATTTCATAAACATAATTTTCAAACCCATTTACCCTTGTCCAAAAATTCCCAAATTTAATATAATAACTATACATTTTAGACATATTATAAAATTTTTATTTCATAAAAATATCTTTTCAATTTATCCAGATAATTCCATAATACTTAAAACTTGCAAAAATTATAACTTACGTTTAAAAACTCAAAACCCTTATTAATTTATATTAAAATAAACTAGATTTTATAAGGAATCTATGGTTAAAATTTCGTGCCAAAATACATTCGGGAAGACATTTAAATAAATTCAACAAGTTAGGGTTTATTTCTGAAATTAATATAAAAACTTAAACACCTAAACTTAAACGTTTTAATCTCGGCCGTCTAGATCTTTTAACTAAAATCGAACGGCTGACAAGTCGCGAGTTCTTCAGCGAATGAAAATCGAACCCGAGTACTAAATCTTCAATATCTCTCAATCTACATAACAAAATTGAGTGATTCTTGTTTCTATGGTTTCGAAATCCAATTCCGGTTCTAATGACACCAATATCGCTAGCTATAATGCATTGTACGTCAAATACGATTCCAGTTCGAGTTTAGGGTTTAGTTTAGGTTTCCGAACTCAAATCTCACAAATTCACTCAATCTAACGCTTAATTGATGCAATTGGAACATGGTATTGACCGATAATGTAAGGGCGATTAACAAGGTTGAAGGAATTTGAAGAAAACTTACCGGATTTGCTCGAATCGAAAGGATTCGAAATCGGTTCTGGAAAAATGCCCCCTTTACAACCCGATTGAGTAGCCTACTTTGCAATGCTATAATTTACAGTACAGACCGAGTTAGAACTAGTTCTTGGGCTTAATCTAAAGAGGAAACGTAACTCTACACAATGATAGCAAGAACTCACCCTAACTTGCACTACACAGAAAGAAATCGAAGCTGGAAGTTGCGAGTTTACCTTGCGTTTTCTGAAAAGAAAACTATGATTTTATGTTGTGACAAATCCGAAACTTTAGACACCTCGTTCTTCCAAACGGTTGAGAATTGGCTTTGGTCATCAACATGAAAGTTTTAGAGGGATTAGAGCTCTTCAAAACGAGCTAAAGAACATGGAATTTGGCTGAGAAACGAAGAAGTTATGGCAAGACGAAGTTACCTGAAATCGAAGGAAAAACTGGAATCTGCAGTTTCGGTTTTGCAGGGTGGCTACTTTGGATCGAACTTCCGGTTGATTTAGGACGAACTAGGTTTAGTGTGAGTTATGGTTGTTTAGAGGAAGTGTAGGAGAAGACAACAAAGAAGACGACACTCAAAAATTCCAAAAGATGAGAAAGTTATGAAGGTCACAAGTTAGGGCAAAGTCTGGTATCAGTTACCGGAAATATAGGAGATAAAATCGGCTAAGTGTTGGCGGCCTGTGACTGATTGACACGTGGCAGGTTTCAAAATTTGACTCTAAACTTCAATCTATCATAACTTTGGCTAGGATGATCCGTTTTTGACGTTCTTTTTATCAATCTTCATGGTTTTCCATAACCTTTTTATTGGTACAGGTTTCATGTGCTAGTTTGACTATTCTCAAAAAGTCAACCCTAGCAAGGCTTAATAAGCTTTAAGGTTCTAGAATTTTATATTGACTTTTATGTTTCAAAACAATGTTCCAACTCTTTCTAAAATCTTTATAATATACTTGGAGTGTTTATAAATTTTTCCAAGATTTATTGACTTATAAATATTATTATTAAATTCATAATAGTATATAATAATATATAATAATTAAATACTTTATTGTATTCTTTAGGGTTAAATAGGAGAAATCCCCTAAATTAATTTCCATAATTTCATATAATATTAATATCATAATTCCATACAATTTAATATTCATAATTCCTTATACTAATTTAATATTCATAATTCCATATAATAATTTAATATTCATAATTCCATATATAATTTAATACTTAATAGTATTATTAAAGGTTTAAAAATTAATTTAGGGGTATTTCAGTATATCCCCCTTAAAAGAAACTTCGCCTCAAAGTTTAAAAATCAACTAATAGGCACTCACACCGCTTCGGGTGTGTTGAGACAATAATAATTCCAATGAAATTCCATACCAATCCAATCCTTTATTTCCATCCATTTCCATAACAACATTCCACTCGAGATTACTCAAAATCAAAACGAACCAAAATATACCAAGACATACAATGATGAAAATCAACAGTCACACACTGTGTCATAATGTAAAAACCAAGCACATACAAACACCTCTCATTCTGCTAATAAGGCAACATGGCATAATCTGGATGAGGTGACGAAGGAAGAGTATGCCAGCATATCACCCTTAAAAGAGCTAAGGTACGCCCTTGTACCGCTACTAACGAGAACCACAGAAGGATAGGAAACATCATGCGAAAAGATGTGGGTACTTCACTCAGAACACACTATCCAATAAGGTTGTTTCAAAAACCAATCACAACAACATGCATGGACCATATGAGACTACCAAACATTTAGTTTCTGTTTTCTTTAATTACTTGATGTTTATTTCAAACGCCACATTCAAAGAATTCAACACCTTATTAACCAGCTTTGTTGTAAATTTTATTGCACCGTTGATTTTATCTGCGATCGATATATATATATATATATATCTGTATCTCTTGATTGTTTTGTATTTGTATTTTCTTAACTGTTATAAAATTTTATCTTATGATTATTATCCATTCATTTTATGACTGATACGAATTATATGTCCATTATATGTTCATTTTATCATTTCAGTTATATTAACAAGCTACAACTCAGGTGTAACACACTTGAGTAGTTCAAAATAATATTTCAGATCATTTAATAATCCTCAATAATCTTCCAAATTATCTTCAAGGGTTTATTAGCCAACCATATGTTAAAACTCTATAAAATAAATATTTTCTGTGACTTTTCAAGTTTCAATTGTTTTTATAATTAACTATCGTATTTTAGACGAATCATTCAGTGTTTACTTATTATATATTTACATAATTTCACCCAAGGCAGAGTTTTAGGAAGTTGTTATTAATTATAATGTAGCTCCAAAATCTGATTCTTTATCTTAAAATTTTTATATTTTTTAAGGTTTGTTCTATGTAAGTATTCCTCTGATTATTAAATCTTAGTACTCCCTTAGACAATGGTGGCTTTTGTAAATATCACTCTTAGTGTGACTTCTAAAATTTTATCTATGTATAATGTTATACTTCTAAATAAACATGAGGATTTCCAAATCTTTAAGTAACTCTCAATTTTTCACTAGACGCTCAATACTCCAAGTATTTAAGGCTCAATAATATTTAGTTTATTATTACTCATGTGTTTTCACTCCATAGGTAAGTATTTTTCACCAAGGATTTAACTCGGTAAACTCTTTACATGTATGAATTTAGTACTGGATCTTAATATATAAGTTTTGAATTGTTCATTGTGGCTAGTAATGAAATATGCCTAGCTCAAGATTTCATGATGGTAACGTCTTACCACCACTTCCCCTCAAGTTCAACACAATCCATCACTTGCGTAGAAGATTATATACGGTTAGATGACAAGGCTTGCCTAGCCCCTAAACTTCCAGAAGTGGGTGTGCACCCCCACTACTTTCAGCCTAAGAGTTCGTCGCACCAGGCACTTCCCGTAGGGTGTTAGGTTTAGGTGTTTTCTTTCTAAAGTTAGCATAGAGTTTTAGTGTGGTTTATGGGTTCGGGTGTATGCTACTAGTGTTTGTTAACTTAATAATTTTCTAGACTTAAGATTTATCCAAACATTACCTTTAGGCAACAATTTGTACCAAGTAATTCTTGAGATTTATTTTCAAACTTTAAAGGAGTTGAAGTACTTTCACATAATATCAATACTAATTTAGTTATTTAAAGTTCTATTTGTATACTGTTTTCAACCAAAAGTATTCTTTAAAATTTCTAGGAGCATGTGTACTTGCTCTTAAGGACGGTTTGACCCGACAAAAATAAACATTGAGGTAATATACGACCAATTCTATTTAAAGGACGGTTTGTATTCTAAGACTGAGATAAGGTTTAAGAGAACACTTTTAAGTTGTTCATTGTTTGTTGACTATGATTGTTCATCTGTGGATTGTTGTTTTACTGCACTCCATATTATGATTGTGTATCTAATCAATTTCCATGCTATCGACAATTAGTCGTCGTAGCCCCGTTAGCTTGGGGGCCACGAGAGAATCGTACCAGAAATTTTGCTGACCCCCTTTGGGGCCTGTTTTTATTTTGCAGGTAAGCGTCCCATGAAGAGTCCCCTGAGGGTAGGGGCGGTTAGACTTAGGTTGGGTGTTTTTTGAGCACGGGTTGCATTTGTGCGCCCGTCTGTTAATAGTTCTCTGGTGAAGAATTGTGTGGTTTGGGAGATACTTATAAACTCGGTTGGTATGTACATTTTTTGATTATTGGTTGTATATGATTAAGGCTCGGTATTTTCTGTTGTTCAGACCGTGGCAAGGTCCTGGTGTTAGCTTATTCCACTGCGATGTTATAATTATATTGTTAAGTTTGCGATAACCACGATTGGCTTAGGACGGGGTGTTACAATATATGCAGGAATGTGGCTGCCAATGCGATCAAGATATTGAATGTTGACCGTGAGAGAGCCGAATTAATAGTGTATCGGTGGAAGCGAATAGTTTACGCCTCAACTATCGCGAAGTACGATGAACAGTGCGGACAATTAGTACACTCCTACGGCACCAACAATCCTTTCATTGTGTACTTGAGTAAGACATGGCTAAGTCAGCGTGAGAAATTTTGTTAGGTATGGGTTAAGAGATTCATGCATTTCGGCAACACATCCACCAACATGTTATGAAATACCCCAAACCCTGATATATTGTTTAAATACTAAACTAAGGTATGTAAAGGCTAAAAAGTGCCTTAGAAACATCAGTGAACAATTTAAACCATAGTAAAATGCAATAAAGCACTAAGATATAGTTTGAGCAAAAACATGCTCTAAGCTTGGAGTGAACTTGGTTAGGACCCAAAGAGCCTACCAAGACTTAATAATATTCAATTATGATTTAATAAGGCTAATTAAGTCCTTAGGAAATTTTGGTAGACAGTTAAACCAAACAAAACACAAGAATATACCTTAAAGTCAATAAGAGCAAAAATGTGCTCTAAGCTTGGGATAAATTTGTATATGACCTAATGGTCATACTTATACCTTATAAATATGTTAATTAACATATTAAATCAATTACCAAAGAAAACCAAGCTTGAAAACAAGTTAAAACACAAAAAGTGCTTTAAGGAGTCTTAAAGCACGTTTTTCAAAAATTGTCTTGTAAATGAGTTTTGAATGGCTAAATGTCCATCATTACTCTTTAATTAACATGTGTACTATATAGTGTCACATTTGGAAGTCTATATCAATGGGAAATCAAAAATTTCACTTCTATGTGCCTTGTTTTTATGAATAGTAACTTTTATAAGCTAGTTTGTAACATATGTTATTATAAGTAAGTTAATTGGTCAACAAAGACCAAAACACCCTTCTTATTAAATGGGGGCCGGTTTTCATGGTGTGAGTCACCACCCTTGCTAGCACTTATCAAATAAGTACATAAAGGATAAAACAAGTTACTATTTGCTTTTAACAAATAAATATCTTAAGCTAGCTACTTACCTTCTCATTCTCTTCTTCCTTCTCATTTCACACGGTCTTCATTCTCTCTTCTCTTCTTCAAAACCGATGGGCTATAGTAGCCTCTCTTCTCCATCTTCATTTCCTTTCCAAATCCAACTCCATGCTCCAAATCAAATTCTAAGACCATATTTGTCTTAGTTAGACCAAGCTCTACACTTCTACCTTTTCAAATCTTCAAGAACTCAATTTTGGTGCCATGGAGATTCACCATTGAAGGAGCTTGAGCTAATATTTTCACACCTTGTTGTTCTCCTTTGCTTCAAGGTAAGGAAACTCAAAGAAAATCCATGTTTCCTCCATGTTTATATGATGTCTGAAAATTCACCTCACAATGGTGTCTTTACCTTGCTTGTTTTAGCTTCATTTGAACCTTCCAAGGGCTTGGTGGAGTCCTCTCTTGATATATATCCAAGCTCTCTTTCCATTCCAAGGTAAAACAATCATTTTAATACCTTAAGATAATATATGTAACTAGGGTTTACAATGAGATGAAGCTTAAAGCTTGTATACTCATTATATTATTTGTATAATGTTTAGAAGTTGACAAGCAACTAAAAACCTTGCCAATTTAGACAAGGAAACAAGAAAGAAGTTTGTGAGGAAAAGAGGTAAATATGCTATCTCAATGTAGTTTAAATGCCTTAGGAAAATGAGCTTGATATGCTTAATAAAATGCCTAAGGAGCCAATGGTAAATGAGCTAGTGAAATGCTCTCAAGGAGTTTATAAAGGGCATATGTGTTGTTGTATGTAATTGCAGGTTAAAGGCAATATTTATGTGGGAGATTCAGTGTGTAAGTTTAATGTATTTAAGGGCCTAAGAGCCATGTTATTTAAGGGCCTAAGTGCCAAGCAATTTAAGCTTATGCACTATATTGTGTGGTAGTGTAGTTTAAGGATTTAGATGTGTGTAAAGAACATTCTTTGTGAAGATGAGTGTCTTGGATGGTTAATGAAGGAAAACAATATGTTTGTGTGTAAGGAATGTGCAGTAAGTGATTAAGTGTTTTTGGTTGTAAAAGGGGTGAAAACCTAAGTGTTGAGCGTGAGAATACTCCTGATGGATATAGGTGTTCTTGAATGTTTAATGGTGAAAACCATGAGTTTTGGAATGATGATGTGCTAAGAGAACCCATGGCAAAATTTGGAAAATGTATAAGGAGTTCTAAGTGCTTTAAATGAAGTTTGGTGAACTAGAAGTGTTGGAAATGCCTAAGCATTTTGAATGAGGAGAAATAATGTCTTAAGATGTTCTAGGTAAACAAAAGGACTTAGACATCAACAAGGGTTTAGGTTGGTAAGAAATGATGCTTGGGAGATGATGTTAAAATGAGGAGAAAGCATTATGGGCATAGTGGTTATCATAGGCATGAAACACCACTTGGAAAACTAAGGAGGAAATAACATAAGTGTTAGGAATTTCGGTATGAAATGAGTAAGTGCTTAAGGTGATAGATAATGAGTTTCATGGATGTTGTATGAGGATATAAGTGTACCAAATGATGTTAGAAAACATTAGGAGGCCTTAGTTAAAGTTTAGAGTTAAATGGGCAATGGAAAAAAAGGGTCTGAAGCAGACTGACCTTGCGACCGAACTTGCCAAGGTCGGTCGAGCCCAGATTACCCTGCGAGAATTAGTTTCTGGAACGGACCGACCTTGGGGACCGGACTTGCAAGGTCGGTCGGGCTTGTATTTTGTGTACGAATTAAGTTTCTGGAATCGACCGAACATGGGACCGGACTTGGCAAGTTCGGTCGGGCCTGAATTTTCAAAGGGAAGAAACTCTCGGGAATAGACCGAACATGCGACCGAACTTACAAGGTCGGTCGGAGTAGAATTTTTGACGGTAATGTGTTCTGGAATGGACCGACCTTGTGTAAGGTCGGTCGGTAAGGTCGGTCGGACCAAAAACAATGTTTAAGGTTATAAAATGATATGTAATGATGGGGATTGATTAGTAATGATGTTATAAGGTTGTTTAAGACATGTTAGGTGAGTTATAATGTCAATTTAGTGGGGGAAAAGATGTATTAAAATGTAAAAGTAAAACAAGTTAAAAAGTGAAGTTATGTAACTAAGTTAACGGGGAAAAGTTATAAGCATTAGACTTTAAATAATCATGATACCCCGATGTTAATAAAAATACATGTAATGTTATCAGTTTTCGAGGATTGCTCGAGGAACATAAGTGGACACGATAAAGTGGACTCCGGTGACAGGTATGGTTTTCTTGAAACCTGTGTCCTACCGGATTACACCGGCTTGTATGCCAATGTGTTTTTCTGTGTGTTTGCCACGTTATGAGATAAATCATGAAACGAGTTTACAGTCGTTATTGTTGTTGTGTGTTTACGTGCCGATACCGGTAACCTCGAATGCGCAAGAAAGGCTAGTTAACCACTATTAGGTAAACGTAAGAGAACGGTATCCGGTAATAACGTTTCCGACCTAAGGAACGTTCTAACCACGACTATGCGTGAGTTAGTCATGTGGTGTTTGTGTGTAATGTTTGTGTGTGAATGTATGACTCTCTCTTCCCTTGTGTATGTCTAACAAGACTTAACCCAATGTTTGTGATTGTTTAATAAAGTTCAATGTTGAACTTCTAACAAGTGCTAACGGGGGAAGTGAGGAGTCCGGTCTGTTCCGGCCACGCGTGTGAGTATGGGGGTCGTTGTCATATCAGGTTCGATCCTCTCTGTATGTTATGGTTGTTTTCCAATTTGGTTTCCAACCTTCCCTTTAGCTTAACCAAGGCTATTACTGACTCACGTCGGGCCACAGGGGCATACTATGTTATGTTTGTTCGGTGTGCTTGGATCACTATATCCGAGACACCTTGTGTTAAGTTATCCGTTCATTTAATGAGACGGTAACGAGTTATGTAATGATCTTATCATGAGACTGGCAACATTCTCTAGGCTACACACTAGTACAAAAAACGTCTATTTCGGCGCCCCTATTTCGGCGGTTGTAGATAAAACCGCCGAAATAGGGGCCAGAGATGTATGCGGTCTGTAAAGAAGGGGCCTATTTCGGCGGTTCTTTGTTAGGAACCACCGAAATAGACCATATTTATTAATAAAAAAAAAAGAGACCTATTTCGGCGGTTTCTTCTACGAAACCGCCGAAATAGGTGTTTCTATTTTTTTTTTTTTTAATTAAAACGACATATTTCAGCGGTTCTTTGTTAGGAACCGCCGAAATAGGTATTTTTATTTATTTTTATTATTTCTGAGGGTCTATTTCGGCGGTTCTTTATTAGGAAGCGCCGAAATAGATCGTTTTAATTAACCCCCCAGACCCCCTCGACACAATTACGAGTTCAATTATCCCTAATTAACCCCTCTCTCTGTTCTCTCGCGGCGAGCTGCGAACCCCCGACGCCACCACCACCAGACTGCCGTCGCCCGCCCTCCTCCTCCACCCGCCTTCGCCTGACGTCGCGCCGTCGGTGGTCGGTGTCGTCGCCGCCGTCTCCCGCCCAGCAACAGAGGCAACAGAGGCGCTAGCTAGGTGAGAGCAACCCTAACTTTGATTTTCGAATTTGTTTATTTAATTGTTAATGTGTTGTTAAAATTGATAGATTGTTGTCACATTGTGAATGTGGATGATGATATTTATTGTGTGTGTGAAATCTTTGCAAGATTTGGTTGTTAAACTATTAAATTTATGTATGCACACAAGGTGTTCGACGAAATGTCCGAGTGAATTTTTGTGCTGTTTTTGGCCCTTCTTTTAAGTATAGTTAGGTTAGCTTATTGGGCTAGATTATTATGCTTATATATGGGGTGGAACAATGTTTGAGCATTATTTGTTTAAGTATAGTTAGGTTAGCTTATTTGTCCACTTAAAATTACTTGTTAATTCACATTCATAAGTAATATACATTGTAAATATACATTGGTGAGTGAGATCTCTGCTAGTTATATAAGTTAAGCAAAATTTGTACTAATCACAATGTAGTTTACTTGTTCGAACAAGTAATATAAGTTAAACAATTAAGAGTTTCTCCTTGTCTTCATAAACAATGTAGTCGAGTTGATGAGTTATCATCTTTGACACTAAGTTCCCCACTCTCTGTAGATTGTATTAGCGTTATACTAAAAAAAATTCTTATTGTGCTTGTTTGAATGAGCTAACGATAATGTTTATAATTTACATATTTGATTATGATATTATATTATCGTTAATACAAGAGTGTGATGCATAAGTGGTATATTGAAAATTATGGATAACATGTTAAACATGAAAAATACAATTTAGGTTGTTATGTAAGTTATAGTTTGATCTTGTCATTTATGAGTTGTTATGAACAACTTCATTCATTGGTAAAAATACTAATAAACATTCGGTAGTGATATATATATATATATATATATGAGTATTGTATAGTCGTTAAGTTTAATATAAAATTATTCTAATTGATCTGAATGTTGTTCAATCTTTATGCGTTGCCTCTGTAGAGATTGGCTACACGCGTCTCGCACGCCCGATTGAGAAGAGGGGCTGAAAACAATTCATTTAGAAACCGGTAAATTTTTTTTAATTTAACTCTTCATTCTCTTCATTCTGTTCACTCACTGTAAATTTGCAACCTAACTGCATATAAGGAACAAACACAACTACTGAGTTTCTCTTGTGTCTATACGTATTTGTGTCTCTACAGATAAATACTTAAGAAGCTTCTTTACCATTTGATGGTATATTGAAAGCGGAGCGGAGAACAATTCATTTTCGAACCGGTAATATAATCTAACTTATCATTTTTCTCTTTTGTACTTTGTATTTGATTTCCACAAATTATTGGAATTTCGTTTGATGAATAAATTTGGTATATATTAGTTTGGTTTATGATTGAAATTTGTGTTGTTGAATAATTGGTGAATGCTTAATAATAGGCATGGTTGTGTTTTTTTTACTTTGTATTTGATTTCCACAAATTATTAAAATTTGGTTTGATGGATAAAGTTGGTATTAGTTTGATTTGTGATGGAAATTTGTGTTGATGAATGGTTGGTGAATGCTTAATAATAAGCATGGGATAGGTAAAATTATGCAAAAGTCATGCCGTTTTTTTATTTTTTTAAATCTCTTCGTAATGAATATTGTTTGATGTATGTGTATATGTCTAACAATATCTAATTTTTTTATCAGGTCTCACTACATTCAAGTCCGTGAGTCACCTCTCTTGTTTCCTGCCTTCTTCCATTACTGTTGCACTTTCCTCCTCTGTGCACAAGTAAGTAACTAAACCTTATGTTTTGTTTAATAAATGCAATTATGTATTTAAATATAAGTGCTAGTACATAATTTAGCTTCATTCCCTATTTGTTGATGCATTTCTTTTGTAATTTATTTTTGTTGCTCCCTTGCAGAGACATATCAGAAGTGGTATTGCTGCATCTCTCACACAGAAGCGTACCTCTCAGGAACCAGTCTCCCATGTCCATAAATCCTTAAAAAACAAGTACGTATTTTAACTCTCGATTCTTTGTTAATCTCTAAACCGGTTTGAACTTATACAGTGGAGAATTGAAAGCGTTGATTTGATGATCTGAATTTGCAATTGGTTTTCAGTTAGCTAGTAAAGAATTGATTTATTTTAATTGTTTGTTGCTGCCATTGTTGGAATGTTTGTGGTTGTGATGACTTTGGTGAGTGCTGAATAATAAGCACGGGATGTGTACAATTATGCAAAGGTCATGCCGAATTTTTTGTAGAAAAAGTATTCGTAATATTGTTTTAAACACCGGTTTCTGTTTTAGAAGTGCAACAATTTCTTAAATTTAAAATGCTAGTTTATTTTGTGTTTGCAACCTTAGAGTTAGGCTAGACTAATTGACAATCATCCCAGTCATGCTCCATTAAGAAATAAACATGTGCAACTTAATACAGGCCATATTCTACAAAGGCTCTAACTCACACCTGTGATCTGTTGCACATGTAGTGTGGAGCGTGACTGGATGTATGGTGATAGAGGCGAACATTTTGACAAAATGCTGAAAGAGTTTCGCAAAGCTGCAGTGCAACACAAGGACAGGACAAAGGCGGAGAAAATTCCATGTCCTTGTGTTGATTGTGGTGTGGTTAGACATTATTCAAGCATCAACCTCGTACAACTCCATGTGAAGACCCGTGGTTTCATGCCACATTATACAAAATGGATTTTTCATGGAGAACGTGTTGAAGATAATGCTTCATCTTCCTACAGTCACCCTATGGATGACCCCATTGGACGGCTTCTCATGACTGGAGAACCTGAGCCACAGCAGAATAAACCAAGTAAGCGATTCACAAGAGGAGGAAAGAAGAAGAAGGACCAGTTAGCAATACAGGAGACTGAGGCTGGCCCTTCACAGCAGACCGAAGAGGGTCAGTTGTCCCACCAGAGGCGAAGAAGCAAAAGAAGAGAGGTGCAACACGTGGGCTGAAGGCTAACAAGGGCCCTCCTACAAAACCGGTGGACTTCAATCAGTTCAACCAACCCCATGGTAATTGGAAGAACGACTTCACCACTTACGGTAGCCATTTGGTGAAGTCATATTGCAACATAAACCACAACTGGAAGCAAGTGCCTCAATCATTGAAGGATACTATGTTTCAGCGTCTTCAGGTAAATCTCTACATTATTACTATGATCTTTGTGAAATAATAGAACATTTATGTTTACTTTACTAATGAATCACTCATGTACGTAGTCTCGTTTCTCCGTGGATCCCGCACTTAAAAAGGATGTGCTATCAGCGATGTCGAAACAGTTCCGGGACCACAAGAATAAGTTGGCTGACAAGTTCATCTACAAGATGCCTACTCCAGAAGATCCAGATGAGCCAGATCATGGTGGAGACGGTGAGAGACCACCATGGGAGGTTTACGAGGGCATAACAGAAGAGCAATGGCTACAATTTGTTGAGAGGCGTCACACACCGGAGTTCCAGGTGCACTTTATTGTCATACATACATAAATTAATCTTAATTTCTTATGTTTTTTTGTGTTCAATTTCACTTAACATGATCCCATTAATTTATGCAGGCTCTCCGTGCGCAACAACAAGCAAATGCTAAGAAGAATCTGTACCCTCACCACTTAGGTGGAAAAAGTATTGCTCAAAGGGTACCAGAATGGGAGCAAAAGGATATCTGCCCACGGATGGCTCATTGGATGCCAGTGGCAGAAGAATGAAAGTGTGGGAGTTAAGCCACATTCCGAAGAACTCTACTCCCGAAAATCCTCAATACGATGAAGCCACGAGAGCAGTTATTGCTCAAATGGTAAGTGATATCATTTCATTTTTAGTCAAACTGTTCATTTCATTTGTATATGAACTTATGTTAAACTAATAACTGTATTTGTGTGTTTGTATTAGGGTGAATTAAGCTCTCAGCTCACCCAGGGCACCTGGACCTCACATAGGAATGATGATCCTCTTACACGCGCTCTTGGTAAGAAGGATCATCCAGGTCGTGCCATTGGGTTTGGTGGGCACGTTGGTATCCGCCAGGCATTTGGCGTACCCGGGTCCAGAAGTGCACAGGGAAAGTCGATTAGCTACGAGGAGCACCTGAGAGCGTTGGCTGAGATGGAGCAGAGGATTACTCAGAACGTCGACGAGAGGATCGCTCACGCTATGTCAAGGCTTCAGCCACAGCAGCATGACAGCCAAGAGGTTTCTCGACCACCAGTTGATCAGTCACCCATTCAAGCAGAGTGCACCGGTAGTGAGAAGTAGTGTCCACTCGGCTGATCCGTTTCCCTATGCATCTCTAAAGGTTAGACTAACATTTCAATTGAGTACATGACGATTAAGATTTTTCACTTGATCACTAATATCATCATAGAAGAATTCTCAATTTTTATCTAAACAAGTTCCACATAACACTCAGGAACCCACTGAGTGCCATCTGTTTTTACAAATTGGAGTAGAAGAGGTCATGGTTGCATGGGGAAAACTTTTCCCCTCTCTTCCAAGTGATATTGTGCACGGTGAACCACTCCGACATTACCATGCACGAGTGCTTCTGGACGAATTTGTTGCAGAGCATGCTGACGTCGGTTTACCGGTGCCGGTCAAACAAAGACCTACCTTGCGTTCCGCACAAACTGCGACAGTGCAGTGGCCTGTACGATTGGTCAGACTCCCTGGGCAGGTATTTACTCTTAACCCTTGCTATAAAACTATTGGTGTACCACCTTGCATCCATATACTTAATTATACTAATATCATAGGATATGAGCCGACCGAAGACTGATAAGGGCAAAGGAAAAAGAATTGCTGCGCCTGTGCAATCAAAGGCATCCACAAATTTCGTGCTTAGACCTGCTTTGGTGGAGAAAAGAATATTGGCCGGCTTCCGACTAATATGCAGATTCTGCATTCATCCTTGTTGCTGCTACCACCTGATTGTGATTCCCTCACTGTGGAAGATCCCGAGCGGATATTTCACTTTAGAGTTCAAGGAGAAGATATACATCGATTTGGGATGTATATGTCCGACTTCGAGGAGTGCTTCAGGAGGGATTGGTTGAATGTGTCGATTATCAAGTCAGCCGCCATGTGAGTGACTTCTACCTTTTGTATTTTGAATTCATTGATTGATGATGAATTAGATGTTTGAATAAAAAGTTAATGATCGACTAATGATATTGCCTCATAGGTGGGTGCATGATAAGGCGATCAATGTCTATGAAGATCACAGATTCGGATTCCTGTGTCCTGCTATGTGCAGTGAAGTCCAGATGACAAGTGATATGGAAGGCCTTATGCAGTATATGACGAATGCCCTCTTTGAATGTTCTAACAAGTCATTTATTATGCTGCCATATCATTCAGTATGATATTTGACTATTTCTCTTAGTATTATCTAAAACATATAGTTTGTGTTAGTTGCTTAATGATTACAACACATTGTGTAATTTGTGGACAGTCGACATTGGTCATTGATTGTGCTGGTGATGTTGAAGCACCCACGAATCTTGCAATTTGACTCACTTGGTAAGGCTGCCAAGAGACCGAAGATCTCCACCGCAATACTGGGGTAATTAGTTTGTTATCGTAAACAACAATTTTTATTACTTAACATTAACTGTTTCATAACTTGCTACTGATGCTTAAAACTATATGTATTGCTGATGTATATAGTTCCATGAGAGCTGCATTATCTCTCCAGAATAAAACAACGAAGCGTGACATCCCTTGGAACCTAGTCAAGGTACTCTATTAATTGATAAATTTGTGTTATAATGTTTAAACTTGTTTATAACTGTCAATATGTGCGTTTGTATAGTGTCCGGTGCAGCCTGGGGGTTCAGAATGTGGATACTATGTCATGAGATTCATGAGTGACATAGTAGGAGCGGCAAACCTTTTACCAGAGCACTCGTTAGACATGGTAACATTCTTTGAAAGTTTAAATTATGATATTTACATGTTGTTAGACTTGTACGTTTTAGATTAATGTTCATTTTTTTTCAAGGCTTACGAACAAGTGTTCAAAGATGGTCAGTATGATGATGCTCAAATTTTTGAGATGCTTGAGGAATGGTCGGAGTTCGTCTGCACAAGTTTAATGAATTGATGATCATGAAGATGTTTTGTGAACTTTTTGGAGTATGTAATTGTAACTCTGTACACTTGTGGATGGTGTAATGGTAGATTTGAATTGTAATGTTGTTTTTTATTTGTAATGAAAGTGTGTAAATAAGTGTAATTGCATTGGTTTTGTTAACTCTCAAATTGTGGTGCGTCGTTGGTATTAATTGGGAGCTTTTATAACTTTTAAAATGTGTGCTGGAGCTCCCTGTATGGATGAAGCTTTATTACAGGTCTCATTGAAACAAATGCGGTGAATATATATATATAAGCTAGGATGGAAAAAAAAAAAAAAATACCCCTATCTCGGCGGTTCTTAGAGCACAACCGCCGAGATAGACCCATGGGATTGACCGATGCTGAGTTTGACCATGAGTCTATCTCGGCGGTTGTTATATAAGAACCGCCGAGATAGACTCATGGTCAAACTCAGCATCGGTCAATCCCATGGGTCTATCTCGGCGGTTGTGCTCTAAGAACCGCCGAGATAGGTGTACCTATTTTGGCGGTTGTAAACCGCCGAAATAGGTGCTCACACCTATTTCGGCGGTGCTCATTTCGGCGGTTTACAACCGCCGAAATAGGCCCATTGGAACCGCCGAAATAGGCCCTTTTTCTACTAGTGACAAGTGAACTGACTATGTTTGGGCCGGTTCATAAAGGGAACCGTACCCGTTATGTTATGTATTGTGGTTATGATGCAATATCTATTGCGATGTTATTATGTACACGTTGAAACGTGGAAAGTGTTGTTACGTGTTACTATATGATGTGTGTTATACGTTGTAAATTGTGGAGTATGTGGATCATGGATATGAATCCCAGTTTGTGATAAGAGGCGTTTAAGGATAACCCGAATAGTGGGTAGTTGTCGTCTATTAAGGAAGTAGCTCCATTAGAGGAGAAACACTCTAGGGGTAATGAATACCATGAGTGACCTATTAGGTATGGATGTGTTATCTGTTTGTTGAGCCATTGAGGCGGAATATTAAGTGTTGTGTGTTTATAGTTTACATGCATGATTCAAGTACAATCAACAGCATGCTAAGACGACAATTAGTTGTGCGTGGCCCGGTAGCATGTGGGTTGCGGGATTACCATACCAGCAAAGGTGCTGAGCCCCTTGGGGGCCACCCTATCTCTTCTTTTCCTATTTCAGGTACAGAGAGCTGGAAGCCGTTCGAGAGTAGGACGGGGTAGTCGTTGTACATGGGTAATCATTTAAGTTGTATATATACAGTAGGTGTAGTAAGACCGAAACTGTTATCGGCATCAGTTTGTAGATACTCGGTACAGTTGGAAGGTGTATGTTATTTCTATTGTTAATGGAAGGGTCAGTAATGTGTAGTCGCTCGGGGATCTAGTCCATCAGACCGGTACAATGTATATGTAATAGCCTTGTTAGCCACGTGGGTGGTTAACGGCGTGTAACACCAACGAGTTAAGTAATGTGATGAAGTATATTTTCCGCTGCAGATTGTTATTAAATGTGTTGTTGTTGGATGGGGTGTTACAAAAGTGGTATCAGAGCGAAGTATCGCTCTGATGACTGAATTACCGAGCTTAGGAAGTACCGAGTTAGGATTTTAGTACTTTGGGTTAAGGGTTGAGTGATAGCGTGAGAGATACGCCAGTTAGGAATTACCAGCGTGTACTAGAAACCTACTATATCCTTCCCGCCCTCCACAATCCCTGTTATATAACTTGGGAAACAACGCCAGAGAGATGGAAGTCCTCTCTTACTCGGGAATACCCGATCTGGCTGTTATTAAACACCTCTAAAGGTACGGAGAACCTGTCATACGGTAGATCCCGAAAACTGGGAATCCCGGAGACGGTTCCCATCTAAACAATGTTAACCGCATTTCATAGCGAAGAGTGAAGAATCAGTGTATAGAAGAATAGAATTTCCGGCAACCTGTGTCGACATGCCGAGCAGTCGAGGATAACCAGCTTGCAACGCACCGACCGTGCAACAGGCAAGAAGTGGATTAATAAAACCCGAGACGAGTGTCTACGGGACCACAGTTGATAAATAATACACCAACGGTATACCAACCGACAAAGGAACTACAACGTAGTGCCCAAACAAGAGATAAGTCTCAGTAACCACGACAAATACGTGGAACGGGCTACGAAGAGGAAACAATACAAAAGAAAAGGGGGTCTCCCAGAATGGGAAACACCCTAGTTGATGATTATCATGTGAAGATAGTGAGAAGTCACCTAGAGGAGTTATTATCAAGACAGTAAGATCAATGAGGGCCAACAAGGCCACTGATGACAGTGCGGGTAAAAACAATACCACAACCGGTATGTGTTAAACCGATAGCCAGTTAGCATGGCGCACTTGCCAGAGCAAGTGCTGCTATAACAAGGCTGTTCGGGAAAGTTATAACCACTACAAAGTACTTGGTAAAGTACCATAAAGTTAAATGTGATCGTCATAACAGTGGAAGGGCCTGTTAGCCTAACCTCTGTAATTGGAAGTACACCAGTCAGCAAGAAGCTAGATTTGGTTAAGGCAAGAAGGCATTGTAAAACCATGAGAATTTTTCTTTTAACCCAGATTTATTCAAACTCTTTCCTTTCAAAACCAGATTTTCTTTCAAACCAATATTTATTTCTAACCTTCTTCTAAACCAAACCAGTAAAACCAAGGGCAGTTGATAAGAATTCAACAATGGATAAACTTTCCCTCGATTAAGTTCGGGAAGCATGGAATGAATATTGTCACTGGACAATATAAGGGAGTTGACAACAGAATACTTCACCTAGGCGTGTGACGGACACTACGAGTGTACCAACTGAAATGTGGGACGACCACACTCCGATAGGAGCTTGTGGGCCTGACAGACCTACTTATGGGTTAGTTGGGTAAGTAGTAATGTATCAGTATGGTACCCCACATATGTATACAAGTAGAGTCCAAAACACGGGAAGTAGTCGACTCCGTACTACGGTCAGCAGTATAAATCAAACAAGAGCTAAGGATTACCATGAATGGTTGAGGTAAAGGAACTCAGTTAAGTTAGCGAGATTAAAGGAATTAATGAATCGTTTCAAGGAAATGTTTAAGAGTCAGGAGGTGCGAAGTGCACTAACTGTAATGTAAAGACATCGTATACGTCTTAAGGATCCTTAGGGATAAACATGTTAGCTGGAACGGTGACCCAGCCTGTCCATGGCTAAGCAGATGCCTAATGTGGACACATTAATGTGCAAAGAACGGGATGAAACTCCCAGAATGAGTACCTACACTACCAGGAAATGTTGATCTTCACAGAAGAAGATAATAAACCAGTTAAGAACACAAACGGTGTGGCTAACCGAATATACCAATAAGTGCAAGCCAGATGTGATGGAATAACTTAGCAACACCCAGGAGCAATCCTTGAAGGGTGTTTACATCAACAATAATGGCACGAAATGACATGACAGAAACACAAGGGTTGAAACTAACACCCAGTTTAGACATAAGTTGTCAGGAGACGGACTGACAATCCTAAGGGGCATTCCATGAAAGGAGACGGAATGCAACGACCTTGTCATGGAGCTCAATATAACATCCAAACCATGTAATGTTGTACAGAGAAGTACATGTGTGTGGACAGCCTACAATGAGCGCAGCTCAAGGCAAATAAGGCTTATAGGCCACAAATAAAATATGTTATGTAAATTAGATTGATTGCAAAAGTTTATGTTATATAAGTGAATAGAGTGGAGAACGAACCACTGCACTAAGAGTGGGGATACCTCTTGATGCTGTGAAACCGCTAGAGCGGTAGTTATGTGAACCAAGCTCAAGAAATATGTTAAGGATGGACAATATTATTATTTTTTGAGAGCAGTTAGTTTAGTGGTATGTGTGTATAAAGTGAAACACCGAGCTGGATAATGCCGGATTGTGACTCGAATGATCCATGCTCAAGGAGCATTCGGTAGTCATCCAAATGAATGACGAACCATAATGTGAATAATATAAGTATAGGTGTGGAAGTTAATGTGACAGTAAATACCATGTAAGTTATTGGTATGCAATGAGTAAGAGCACGTTCGCAGCTGGCGACCGTTGTATCAATGTTATTGAGTAATAATGTGGCAGATAAGACCAGTTATGAGTTAAACTTAGTGGAGATGCAAGGTAAGCGATGTTAAACAGACTGGGCAATAAGCCAGTGGTAGGTACTATGTGATGAGGAACTCAGTGTGAATTCCATGGCGAATCGCATAAGGGATTTACTGTCAAGAGTTTACGCCTCTACACTCTGTATGACTGAGTGTTTTGGTATTGCACTTGTGCAGTAATGATCGAGTGGGATAGCTAGGAATTGGAAACATGTTAATTGTGGAGGAATAATGTTATAATGGCCGATGCATAGGAAATGCAAGGCCGCACCAATAAAAGAGTATTTGTATAAAACCAAATGTGGAGACATGATTAACAGTAAGTGACTACAGTAGCACTAACTGCCAAATATCGGTATGGAATATACCCCAAATGTTGTAAATAGCCGAGAGAGCACTACACACTAGGTAGTAGCTCAATCTCAACCGACGCGTGGTATCTCTTACCGTGAGCGAATTCGGTGAGTTATAAACTTTCTATCCACTTCCATAACAATTTACTGTGTATACAGCTATGTATTTCACAATGATTGACTTGTTCCCTTCCGACTTATTACCAAGATAAAGGTGATATATGGGAGGTGTACAATACAGTGAGAATAATGAATGGGGCAAACTAAGCCCTACAGTTGTCAGAGTTGCGCAGCAGACGCTAGTGAACCAGTGAGTCAAGTGCACAATGTGCATAGTGAATATGAGTAAATGGCTAATTATTAACGCCTAGAAGCCTAACAGGGCAGAATCGAAACCAACTAAGAGTTTAAACAAACTCCAATGAGAATTCTTGGTTTAGGAACTAAACCGCCAATATGGTTAAGATCCTCTAATCAGAATCCATTGTGTAATAGACCGCATGGAAGTTAAAACACTTCACGACGGCAGAACATTTTAAGCCAATGTTTAGTGATTGATTATGTGGGCGTAATCCCTTTTGAGGGGGGGGGGGGGGGTAGAGCGCAAAACCACTTAGTGTGTATTACCGTACAAGTGTACGTGATTTATGTTGTGCATAGCACAAAATAATTTGTTTTGATGATTGGTGTGTGTGTTATGTAAACATACGCATTCATTCATGGTTTAATTGTGGTAATTGCGCACAGAAGATGCGAATACCATTGTGATAAGTGTGTGTATTTGTTAACAGTTGTGTGTGATAGTACAAGTGTGGGGAGTAGAGAAACTCCCGGGGGGGAACAAAAACCCCGACAGTGTATAAATGTGAAACTGTGTGTTGTATTTTGATAAAATATATGTGTATATATATACTATATAGTGATTCATGAAAGGGTAGGAACCGACATAGAACCTAGTGAGAATAAGATTCCCTAGGTAACAACATTAAAGTGAATGGAAATAACTGATAGACGGAGTTCTATCCCTTGGAGATGTTATGATCATGATTAGAATGATTAAAAAGATAGAAAATTGGAAATGAGTGATTTATTTGATGCTTGAAATTGAAGTGGGAGGTGGAACTTGATTTGCATGTGATCAAGGGAAGCCGAACACAAATTGGGGTGGAAGGATAGTTCAACACTGATGCTGATCACATTAGGGTTGAATAATTCTTGAAGCTCCCCTTAAGTGGTCACAAATAACCACGCTAAGAAAAGAAGCAAAGAGCATAAGTTGGACTTGGAGTTGTGTGTGTTTTCAAAAAGGATTTTGAATTGGTATTTATAAAACGTCGATAGATTCTTTACATAATTAAAGTTTTCTTACTTAACCTCACAAGGAAATTTTAAATTTAAGTGATTGTTTTGATCTCCCAAAGGCACGTGGACGGAAGGTGTCCATCGCGACCGGGTTCTACGGGATCACAGTGTATATCAAAGATATTTTTGATTGCTTTACATGCTATGACATGTTGTGTGGTATGTGTAATAAATATTATTTTGACCTTGAGTTCCAAAAGTGTATGTTATCAAGACCTATGAGTCTAAATGTTGTTGTGTTACATAGAACTATGTGTCTAAAGGCTGTTATGTTATCAAGACCTGTGTGTCTAAATGTTGTTATGTTACCCAAGACCAGAGAGTCTAAGGGTTGTTATGTATATGTAAGTGTTGTTAAGATACCCGGACCATTGAGTCCGAGGTTATCATGTGAATATGTTATGTTATGTATGGATGTGAATGTGTTACCCGGACCATTAAGTCGAGGTTGTGATGTAAAGTGTGTTTGGTTATGGAAGTTTTATTTCTATAAGTAATCCCCGTATTCTAATCCAAGATGTGTGGGAAGTGTAAACTTCGAGGACGAAGTTCTTTTAAGGGGGGTAGATTGAAATACCCCAAACCCTGATATATTGTTTAAATACTAAACTAAGGTATGTAAAGGCTAAAAAGTGCCTTAGAAACATCAGTGAACAATTTAAACCATAGTAAAATGCAATAAAGCATTAAGATACAGTTTGAGCAAAAACATGCTCTAAGCTTGGAGTGAACTTGGTTAGGACCCAAAGAGCCTACCAAGACTTAATAATATTCAATTATGATTTAATAAGGCTAATTAAGTCCTTAGGAAATTTTGGTAGACAGTTAGACCAAACAAAACACAAGAATATACCTTAAAGTCAATAAGAGCAAAAATGTGCTCTAAGCTTGGGATAAATTTGTATAAGACCTAATGGTCATACTTATACCTTATAAATATGTTAATGAACATATTAAATCAATTACCAAAGAAAACCAAGCTTGAAAACAAGTTAAAACACAAAAAGTGCTTTAAGGAGTCTTAAAGCACGTTTTTCAAAAATTGTCTTGTAAATGAGTCTTGAATGGCTAAATGTCCATCATTACTCTTTAATTAACATGTGTACTATATAGTGTCACATTTGGAAGTCTATATCAATGGGAAATCAAAAATTTCACTTCTATGTGCCTTGTTTTTATGAATAGTAACTTTTATAAGCTAGTTTGTAACATATGTTATTATAAGTAAGTTAATTGGTCAACAAAGACCAAAACACCCTTCTTATTAAATGGGGGCCGGTTTTCATGGAGTGAGTCACCACCCTTGCTAGCACTTATCAAATAAGTACATAAAGGATAAAGCAAGTTACTATTTGCTTTTAACAAATAAATATCTTAAGCTAGCTACTTACCTTCTCATTCTCTTCTTCCTTCTCATTTCACACGGTCTTCATTCTCTCTTCTCTTCTTCAAAACCGATGGGCTATAGTAGCCTCTCTTCTCCATCTTCATTTCCTTGCCAAATCCAACTCTATGCTCCAAATCAAATTCTAAGACCATATTTGTCTTAGTTAGACCAAGCTCTACACTTCTACCTTTTCAAATATTCAAGAACTCAATTTTGGTGCCATGGAGATTCACCATTGAAGGAGCTTGAGCTAATATTTTCACACCTTGTTGTTCTCCTTTGCTTCAAGGTAAGGAAACTCAAAGAAAATCCATGTTTCCTCCATGTTTATATGATGTCCGAAAATTCACCTCACAATGGTGTCTTTACCTTGCTTGTTTTAGCTTCATTTGAACCTTCCAAGGGCTTGGTGGAGTCCTTTCTTGATATATATCCAAGCTCTCTTTCCATTCCAAGGTAAAACAATCATTTTAATACCTTAAGATAAATATGTAACTAGGGTTTACAATGAGATGAAGCTTAAAGCTTGTATACTCATTATATTATTTGTATAATGTTTAGAAGTTGACAAGCAACTAAAAACCTTGCCAATTTAGACAAGGAAACAAGAAAGAAGTTTGTGAGGAAAAGAGGTAAATATGCTATCTCAATGTAGTTTAAATGCCTTACGAAAATGAGCTTGATATGCTTAATAAAATGCCTAAGGAGCCTATGGTAAATGAGCTAGTGAAATGCTCTCAAGGAGTTTATAAAGGGCATATGTGTTGTTGTGTAATTGCAGGTTAAAGGCAATATATATGGGGAGATTCAGTGTTTAAGTTTAATGTATTTAAGGGCCTAAGAGCCATGCTATTTAAGGGCCTAAGTGCCAAGCAATTTTAGTTTATGCACTATATTGTGATGTAGTGTAGTTTAAGGATTTAGATGTGTGTAAAAAACATTCTTTGTGAAGATGAGTGTCTTGGATGGTTAATGAAGGAAAAACAATATGTTTGTGTGTAAGGAATGTGCATTAAGTGATTAAGTGTTTTTGGTTGTAAAAGGGGTGAAAACCTAAGTGTTGAGCGTGAGAATACTCCTGATGGATATAGGTGTTCTTGAATGTTTAATGGTGAAAACCATGAGTTTTGGAATGATGATGTGCTAAGAGAACCCATGGCAAAATTTGGAAAATGTATAAGGAGTTCTAAGTGCTTTAAATGAGTTTTGGTGAACTAGAAGTGTTGGAAATGCCTAAGCATTTTGAATGAGGAGAAATAATGTCTTAAGATGTTCTAGGTAAACAAAAGGACTTAGACATCAACTAGGGTTTAGGTTGGTAAGAAATGATGCTTGGGAGATGATGTTAAAATGAGGAGAAAGCATTATGGGCATAGTGGTTATCATAGGCATGAAACCCCACTTGGAAAACTAAGGAGGAAATAACATAAGTGTTAGGAATTTCGGTATGAAATGAGTAAGTGCTTAAGGTGATAGATAATGAGTTTCATGGATGTTGTATGAGGATATAAGTGTACCAAATGATGTTAGAAAACATTAGGAGGCCTTAGTTGAAGTTTAGAGTTAAATGGGCAATGGAAAAAAAGGGTCTGGAGCAGACTGACCTTGCGACCGAACTTGCCAAGGTCGGTCGAGCCCAGATTACCCTGCGAGAATTAGTTTCTGGAACGGACCGACCTTGGGGACCGGACTTGCAAGGTCGTTCGGGCTTGTATTTTGTGTACGAATTAAGTTTCTGGAATCGACCGAACATGGGACCGGACTTGGCAAGTTCGGTCGGGCCTGAATTTTCAAAGGGAAGAAACTCTCGGGAATAGACCGAACATGCGACCGAACTTACAAGGTCGGTCGGAGTAGAATTTTTGATGGTAATATGTTCTGGAATGGACCGACCTTGTGTAAGGTCGGTCGGTAAGGTCGGTCGGTAAGGTCGGTCGGACCGAAAAACAATGTTTAAGGTTTAAAATGACATGATGATGGGGATTGATTAGTAATGATGTTATAAGGTTGTTTAAGACATGTTAGGTGAGTTATAATGACAATTTAGTGGGGGAAAAGATGTATTAAAATGTAAAAGTAAAACAAGTTAAAAAGTGAAGTTATGTAACTAAGTTAACGGGGAAAAGTTATAAGCATTAGACTTTAAGCAATCATGATACCCCGATGTTAATAAAAATACATGTAATGTTATCAGTTATTCGAGGATTGCTCGAGGAACATAAGTGGACACGATAAAGTGGACTCCGGTGACAGGTATGGTTTTCTTGCAACCTGTGTCCTACCGGATTACACCGGCTTGTATGCCAATGTGTTTTTCTGTGTGTTTGCCACGTTATAAGATAAATCATGAAACAAGTTTATAGTCGTTATTGTTGTTGTGCGTTTACGTGCCGATACCGGTAACCTCGAATGCGCAAGAAAGGCTAGTTAACCACTATTAGGTAAACGTAAGAGAACGGTATCCGGTAATAACGTTTCCGACCTAAGGAACGTTCTAACCACGGCTATGCGTGAGTTAGTCATGTGATGTTTGTGTGTAATGTTTGTGTGTGAATGTATGACTCTTTCTTCCCTTGTGTATGTCTAACAAGACTTAACCCAATGTTTGTGATTGTTTAATAAAGTTCAATGTTGAACTTCTAACAAGTGCTAACGGGGGAAGTGAGGAGTCCGGTCTGTTCCGGCCACGCGTGTGAGTATGGGGGTCATTGTCATATCAGGTTCGATCCTCTCTGTATGTTATGGTTGTTTTCCAATTTGGTTTCCAACCTTCCCTTTAGCTTAACCAAGGCTATTACCGACTCACGTCGGGCCACAGGGGCATACTATGTTATGTTTGTTCGGTGTGCTTGGATCACTATATCCGAGACACCTTGTGTTAAGTTATCCGTTCATTTAACGAGACGGTAACGAGTTATGTAATTAGCTTATCATGGGACTGGCAACATTCTCTAGGCTATAAGTGAACTGACTATGTTTGGGCCGGTTCATAAAGGGAACCGTACCCGTTATGTTATGTATTGTCGTTATGATGCAATATCTATTGCGATGTTATTATGTACACGTTGAAACGTGGAAAGTGTTGTTACGTGTTACTATGTGATGTGTGTTATACGTTGTAAATTGTGGAGTATGTGGATCATGGATATGAATCCCAGTTTGTGATAAGAGGCGTTTAAGGATAACCCGAATAGTGGGTAGTTGTCGTCTATTAAGGAAGTAGCTCCATTAGAGGAGAAACACTCTAGGGGTAATGAATACCATGAGTGACCTATTAGGTATGGATGTGTTATCTGTTTGTTGAGCCATTGAGGCGGAATATTATGTGTTGTGTGTTTATAGTTTACATGCATGATTCAAGTACAATCAACAGCATGCTAAGATGACAATTAGTTGTGCGTGGCCCGGTAGCATGTGGGCTGCGGGATTACCATACCAGCAAAGGTGCTGAGCCCCTTGGAGGCCACCCTATCTCTTCTTTTCCTATTTCAGGTACAGAGAGCTGGAAGCCGTTCGAGAGTAGGACGGGGTAGTCGTTTTACATGGGTAATCATTTAAGTTGTATATATACAGTAGGTGTAGTAAGATCGAAACTGTTATCGGCATCAGTTTGTAGATACTCGGTACAGTTGGAAGGTGTATGTTATTCTATTGTTAATGGAAGGGGGTAGTAATGTGTAGTCGCTCGGGGATCTAGTCCATCAGACCGGTACAATGTATATGTAATAGCCTTGTTAGCCACGTGGGTGGTTAACGACGTGTAACACCAACGAGTTAAGTAATGTGATGAAGTATATTTTCCGCTGCAGATTGTTATTAAATGTGTTGTTGTTGGATGGGGTGTTACAGGTTAGGTTAACTTCAATTGTCAACATGTTTTGTTGTTTCTATTGTTAGGTTTCCCATTTATCTCTAACTAATTGCCTTTCAATCTATAGGGTGGAGAGCGCCCACTCAGCTCTAAAGTGTTGGCTTCATACATCCACTGGATCTCTAGATACATGCTTCGACAACATACATAGATTCATTGAAGGGCAACACTTCCACATTAAACAAGACTTCGATTTTTCCATTGACAGAAGGGTTTCGGAAGACCAGCAACTCCCATTTTTATTTCTGGTCAATCAAGTGAGCCTCAAATGCTTGGAAATACTCCAGAAGGAGTTGAGAAACGGTCGTTGCGATATTGATCACACAACGTCGTACGAAGATGTTTGTGCGTTTACTTCAACAATGGGATTACCATGCGCGTTTCATATGTATCAGTACATTCAAGCAGGTTTGAATGTACCAGTTGAAGAAGTGCATATCTTCTGGAGAACACTCAGATATGACCAACAACAAGAGTTTGAAGCACAACGCCAAACATGCGATGAGTTGTACAGCACAGAGGAACAACTCTCTTGTGTAGGTTTGTGGTATGAGGATCCGTCTGAGCGGTTTGATCCTACAAGCATCGAACAAGCGTTCAACGCCTGGAAGCCAATATGGGAGCCTGAGGATGATCACATTTTTTACAGCCCCAGAGGTGAAAGTGCCTAAGGGTAGGCCCACTACCAAAAAAAAGAAGAGGCAAAACACTAGGGACAAGTCTGAGCACGAGCATTTAGGTCTTGGAAACCGTGGCCCGCCCCTACGACATTCGCAGTCTCAGTGACGCTCTACAGCACCCGAAAGTACAAGTGATCATGGGCCGTCAATGTAACACAGTCAATCACAGCGATGGTCATCTGAGCAAATGAGTCAAACTGGACAAGGACCGACAATGTAACACAATCCACCGCAACAACATCCACCATATTCGACATACTGGAGCCCCTAGAACTCCTCGCCGTATTGGACTGACTTCGATCTGATATTACTTGATTATATTATAGGTTACCAGGAGATAGTGGCCGATGGAAACTGTGGGTTTTGAGCTATTGCTGATTTTGTGTACAATGATGAAAGCCAATGGAAAGCGGTTAGACGTGCATGCATTGATGAACTGGAGAGTAGAAGAGATTGGTGGTTCGAGCGATGTGATCAAGTTTGGTACGAAAGACAGTACGAACGACTGAATTGGTTTGAAGACTCATTTGCACCAACGCGACATTGGATTGAAATTCTTGATCTTGGTCTTATCCTGTCCACTGTGTACAACATTGTGCTTATCAGTTTTTCACAAGGATTCTCTGGTAGGACTACTGGGTTGGTCGCACTACCGCTACGTGATGATCGAAGGTTAGGTCGTCCAACAACAGAGGTCTATATTGCATGTGTCAGTGGGCAATCTCATTTCATTAGAGTCTAAACAATGGAAAATTGTCCGGTCCCATGCATGAATCCAATGTGGCGACGTTGGCATAAAGCCGAAGTTACAGTTATACTGATCCGTACTTACTGCGCAATGCACACTGGTACACATTGTTTCCCCCACTAGTGGATCAGGAACAATGGTTATAGAAGATTAGAGTTCCTAAAATTTTTTGAATTCTTGTATGCCAGTAATATATTCAAGAAGTCATGTAATGTTTTGCAACATGAATCTATTTAAAAGGACACTTAAATTTTTGAATAATTTAGTGTCTTATGTTGATACAGTGGATTATACTTTTTCTAATAAAAGCAAATTCATCGCAGATACAGTGTGTTCTAATGCTAGTGCTTTAACGCTTGCTTAGCTAAGGATCTATATAGATACTAGATAAGCTAATATGATGTTGTATGAATAGAATCCATACAATTTAGTGAACGCACACATCAATCATAAGCCTTGGATGTGAAAGATACTTTATCTAATAAAAGTAAATTCATCGTAGATACAGTGTGTTCTAATGCTAGTGCTTTAACGCTTGCTTAGCTAAATAGAATCCACGAGAATCGTGATATACTAAAAGGCTATCCTATCGACAATGCAGTTAGATAGAGACTAGCCATTGGATATCGAGATGGAAGATGACTTTACTTCGCCTAAACCGACTACAAATGTCTATTTTCAGTTTTAAACATCATGGAATTTTCATATACACTATTATTATCTATCATTTCCACCGATTTCACGCATAGTGATTACGTATAGTGACTTCATGTTGACTGGATGCTTTGAACCCATTAGTGAACAACTGAAGTTAAAGAATTAAGATTGGTTTCTTTACACAGCTAATACTAGAATTTGGGAGTTCGTTAACACCTTGTCAAAGAAATGACTTTTAGCAGCCAAAATCAATGAGCTTACGTGTAGACTATTTACTGACGATCTTCTACTAGACTGCAAGAGTGATGAGGAAAGACTAAAGAAGATCAAGACTTCAAAGTGTGCAGTATATGATGAAGAGAAACATGAACTGCTTCACATTGACGATCTTCTACTAGACTGCAAGAGTGATGAGGAAAGACTAAAGAAGATCTAGACTTCAAAGTGTGCAGTATATGTCTATTTTAAGTTTTAAACATCAGGGATTTTCCATATTCACTATTATTATCTATCATTTCCACCGATTTCACGCTAGTTGAATGTTCTCTAAATAGAATCCACAAGAACCATGATATACTAAAGGGACTTCCTGTTGTATGAGTTTTGACTGTCTTCGTTTAGCGACAACAATGGCAGAAGCTGATTCCACTAATTAATTCAGAACAATAGTTCTGGTTCTGTTGCTCCATTATAAGTCCAAGCATACACTACAAGAGTAAATAATACTATCTTCAAAAAAATAAAACTGGTTTTATAGACTAGTTTCCTGAAAAAAGTCACTCCCTGTTGTAGGTGTTTTGACTGTCACCTTTTAGCGACAACAATGGTAGAAGCAGATTCCAGTAATTAATTTAGAACAATAGTTCTGTTTCTGTTCCTCCATTATAAGTCCAAGCATACTCTAAAACAACGATATAATTTAGTGAATTCTTTTTAGTCACAACGAGATCGGTTTATCGTCGGAGATTGCTAAAAAAATGTATTTTTAAAAAGAAAATGTATACATCTTTGAAACATATTTTCAGGACTTCAAAAGCGATTGTACTTCGGAGTTTCATGCTACGACAACTGATGCCCGAAATGCATTCCACAATCCTCAAGCAGTCCATGTCTCACGTACGACAGTATAACAACGATATAATTTAGTGAATTCTTTTTTGTCACAATGAGATCGGTTTGTCGTCGGAGATTGCTCAAAAAATGTATTTTTAAAAGAAAATGTATACATCTTTGAAACATATTTTCAGTACTTCAAAAGCGATTGTACTTCGGAGTTTCATGATACGACAACTGATGCTCGAAATGCATTCCACAATCCTCAAGCAGTCCATGTCTCACGCACGACAGTATAACAACCAAATAATTTAGTGAATTCTTTTTACTCACAACGAGATCGGTTTATCATAGGAGATTGCTCAGAAAATGTATTTTTTACAGAAAATGTATATCACCAATAATTGAAGAAGGAGAGTGTTACGAACGTAGTGGGCAATTCCCAACCCAACCGCCCAACACGTGCAAGGACTGCACCAAAATATCTGGATGATTATGTTAATTAGCACACTCTTGTACGTGGCAGTTACTGCAGTAGTGGGTAGCTTATTTCTCAGTTTAATTCAGCACAGTTTTACGATTCCCTAATCCCTATTTAAAGGGCACCTAGCACTATTAATCGGCAAGCAATGAATTAGTAATCAATTTCCCTTGTGTTCGTATCTATCGTAACTACTCACCTGTTACATTGGTGCTTTCTACGTCGTACTCATGGCTGACGGCACCAGGTTGAAGACGATCGAGGAGGCCCAACGCAAAGCTTCGGACCAAATCACCAACCTCACCAACCAGTTCGCGCAACTGCAGGCCTCCATCTCCGCCCAATTCGCTGAGTTTGCCAAACAGCTTACCCACCGAGAACCGCCGTCATCCCCTTACCGCCATACTCCATCCGGGTCACCCTCCATCCCACGCACCCCCAAGCTTGAGATTCCCCAGTTCAGTGGTGCTGATGCGCTTGCTTGGTTATTCCAAATTGAGCGATTCTTCACCTATCACCATACCCCCGCTGAGCAACAGCTTGATATCGCCTCCTTGTACATGACTGGTCCTGCCCTTATTTGGTTCACCGTCCAACACCAGTCGCAGCCCTTCGTCTCTTGGTTGGACTTCAAAAAACGCATTGAAGAACGCTTTGGTCCGACCAAATTTGACAACGCTGAAGGCGCACTGTATAAACTCTGCCAGTCCACCTCCGTTCGCCAGTACTTGGAGGACTTTGAAGCCCTGCGTTCCCGAGTCCCGCACTTAACCAATGTCAGTGCCCTCCACTGCTTTGTGTCGGGCTTACTTGACGATATTAAACGGGAGGTCCTCCTTCTCGACCCTACCTCGGTCAACGCCGCCGCCGGCCTTGCCCGGTCCATTGAAGACAAAATTAACAGCAGCAGCCGCTTTCACTTCCGGTCGTCCTCTGCCCGTACCGCCACCCCGTTGGCTTTGCCCCCTCCACCACCACACACTACTCCACCAACTCCTCCGACCCGTCCTGCCTTCAAACGTTTGACGCCGGCCGAAGCTTTGGTCCGCCGCGAGAAGGGCCTTTGTTACAATTGTGACGAGAAATTCGTCCCCGGTCACCGCTGCAAGACTACCCCCATGATGTGCCTCATCACTGATGATCCTACCGCCAATTTCGAGGAGTTCTCTGACCCTACTGATCAGTTCCCTCCCGACGACCAGGTTCACAGCCCTGCCACCACCGATATCCCTCAAGTCTCCTTCCATGCCTTCGAAGGCCACGCCGCACCCTCCACCCTTCGTGTCTTTGCCCACATCAACGGTCGGGTGCTCGTCTGCTTGATCGACACCGGCTCCTCCCATAACTTCATCCAAGATCGTTGGGCACACCACCTCCATCTTCCTATCGAACCCTCACGACACCTCCGAGTCACGGTTGGCAATGGTGAGAGCATGGCTAGCACCGGGGTATGCTTGAACACCACCCTCACCCTCGCTAATCACACCTTCACGGCTGACCTCCATTTGTTACCTCTTCACGGTGCCGACATCGTCCTTGGCTGCGCCTGGCTCTCATCTCTTGGCCCGTTCGTCGCCAACTATCGCGACTTGTTTTTACAAGTACACCTTGCGCACAAGTGGGTCACCATTCATGGCATTCGACCTCCGGAGCCCGCGCTTATGTCCTTTTCCCAACTTCATGCCCAGGACCGCAGCCACTCCATTGGCCACTACTATGTCATCGAAGTCAGCCCGGCCGAGAGCACCATCGACGCTCTTCCCAGCCCCCCCTCGAACTCCAACCGACACTCATCCAGTACGCCGCCGTCTTCGATGTTCCCAAAGGTCTTCCCCCTCCGCGACCACACGATCATTCCATCCCTCTTTTGCCCGACTCTGGCCCCGTTAAGGTACGCCCATATCGTTACCCACATCACCACAAGGCCGAAATAGAGCGCATGGTCAAGGACATGCTCACGGACGGGATTATCCAGCCAAGCACCAGCCCGTTTTCCTCCCCCGTTCTGTTGGTCCGCAAAAAAGACGGCACGTGGCGATTCTGTGTCGACTACCGTGCCTTGAACTCCATTACTGTCAAAGACCGGTTCCCCATTCCCACCGTCGACGAACTCCTTGATGAACTCCATGGAGCCACGGTATTCTCCAAACTAGACCTCCGCGCGGGCTACCACCAAATCCACCTTTCACCGGCCGACATTCCCAAGACCACCTTTCGCACCCACGACGGCCACTACGAATTCGTGGTCATGCCGTTCGGTCTTACGAATGCCCCCTCCACTTTCCAAGCAGCTATGAACGATCTCTTCCGTGACGTTCTCCGCCGCTTCGTCCTGGTCTTCTTTGACGATATACTCGTCTACAGCCCCGACATGCCATCACACATCAACCACCTTACCCACGTGTTGGACCTCCTGCAGCGGCATTCCTACTTTGCTAAAGGGTCCAAGTGCACCTTTGGCGCTCCCTCTCTCGCATATCTTGGACATATAATCTCCGCCACCGGCGTAGGACTCGACCCAGAGAAAATCACCGCCATTCAGTCATGGCCGCGCCCCACCACAGTCCGCCAACTTCGGGGTTTTCTTGGCCTCGCAGGCTATTATCGCCGGTTCGTCGCAGGCTATGCCTCCATCGCTGCTCCACTCACAGACCTGCTATGCAAAGATGGCTTTCATTGGACTTCCGCGGCTTCCGACGCCTTTGATAACCTCAAGACCGCCCTGTCCACCGCCCCTATCCTTGCCCTTCCCGACTTCTCAGCCGAGTTCACCATCCAGACTGATGCCTCGGGAACAGGTGTGGGTGCCATCCTCACACAGCACAACCACCCTATTGCCTACTTCAGCAAGTCCTTGTGTCCTCGCATGCGCTCCGCCTACTCCCGTGAAATGTTCGCCATTACCTCCGCCGTCAAGAAGTGGCGGTCATACTTGATCGGGACACATTTCACTATCCTCACTGACCACCGAAGCCTTCGCTCCCTCTCCTCCCAAGTCATTCAAACCCTAGAACAATAGAAATGGCTCTCCAAGCTTCTTGGGTTCGACTACACCATTGTCTATCGCCCCGGCAAAGCTAATGTACCCGCTGATGCTTTATCCCGGGCCCACGAAGGCGAGCTCCATTCATTCCAAACCATCTCCCAACCCATCCTTGCACTGGTCACCACCCTACACTCTCACACTGCCAAGGACTGTTCTGCACTCCTCACCGACATCGTTGCGCACCCCGACGCTCACCGTGATTACAAAGTCCGCGATGGGTTAATCTTTTACCGTGATCGCTTGTTTGTCCCGGCGACATCTGCTCTCAGGTCCCTCATTATCTCCGAGTTTCATATTACTCCTACTGGCGGACATGCGGGCATTGCCCGGACTTTAGCTAAAGTTACAGCCTCCTTCTACTGGCCCGGTATTCGCTCCGATGTTACTGAAGTCGCCCGTACTTGCCCCACATGCCAAGAGGTCAAACCCGAGACCCAAGCACCCAAAGGCCTACTCCAACCATTGCCCATCCCTGAGCAGATTTGGCATGACCTCTCTATGGACTTCATCACCGGCCTTCCGCCCTCTCACGGTAAAACCACCATCCTCGTTGTCGTTGACAGGTTATCCAAAGCAGCCCATTTCTCAGCTCTTGGGCCCACTTACACAACTGCCACCGTTGCCGCCACATTCACTCGAGATATCTGTCATTTACATGGCTTGCCCGCTTCCATAGTCTCCGACCGTAACCCGAGTTTTCCTCAGCTCCTTTTGGCAGGAGTTATTTCGACTCCAGGGCACCACTCTCTCCATGTCCAGCGCCTACCACCCGCAATCGGACGGCCAAACCGAACGCATCAACCGCCTCTTAGAAGACTACCTCAGATGTTTCGCCGCGGTTACTCCATCTCGCTGGTCCACATACCTTCATTGGGCAGAATGGTCCTACAACACGAGTTTCCACAGTGCCATCGGTATGACACCATTCGAAGCTACCTACGGCCGTCCTCCCCCGTCCCTCCTCGACTACATCCCACACTCCACCCCGGTCGCCGCCGTCGACACCAACCTCGTCGATCGCTCATTTGTCCTCTCTCGCCTTAAAGATAGCCTCAGCCGTGCCCAAAACCGTATGAAACAACAGGCGGACCACCACCGGCGTGATGCCACCTTCAACATTGGAGACTCCGTCTACGTGAAGCTGCAGCCGTACCGTCAGAGTAGTGTTGCCCAGCGTCACTCCTACAAGCTCAGCAAACGCTTCTACGGACCCTTCCCAATCCTCGACCGCGTCGGACCGGTCGCATATAAATTGGACCTTCCACCTACTTCCAAGATCCACAATGTCTTCCACGTCTCACTCCTTAAGCTTGCGCGTGGACCCGCACCGGCTCACACTGCCACCCTACCACCAGAATTCCATGATGGCCGTCCCCTTATTCAACCGCGCGCCGCCCTGGCCTACCGTGACCAACTGCTGCATGGCGAATTCGTTCCCCACGTCCTCATCGATTGGACAGGTCTCCCTACAACAGACGCCTCGTGGGAACCTGTTGCTGTCATCCGCTCCGATTTTCCTGACTTCCGACTTGAGGACAAGTCTGTTTCCGAAGAGCGGGGCAATGTTACGAACGTAGTGGGCAATTCCCAACCCAACCGCCCAACACGTGCAAGGACTGCACCAAAATATCTGGATGATTATGTTAATTAGCACACTCTTGTACGTGGCAGTTACTGCAGTAGTGGGTAGCTTATTTCTCAGTTTAATTCAGCACAGTTTTACGATTCCCTAATCCCTATTTAAAGGGCACCTAGCACTGTTAATCGACAAGCAATGAATTAGTAATCAATTTCCCTTGTGTTCGTATCTATCGTAACTACTCACCTGTTACAGAGAGTGTGAAGAGTTTGAATAGAGTATGGGTGCAAGAACGGCGTATTGAGGATGAAGATGTATGAGAGGATTGATGTTTTAAATAGAGAACTAATTGTAAAAAAAAAAGAAAACATAAATTTAGTAATTAAAAGTCTAGATTTTAAGGAGAGAAGATTTTAAATATTAGAAGAGAAATCAGTTTTGCCAATATTCAAAGGGTGTAGAACTTATAATTAAATTAATGAATCCTCACTTGAAAACAGAAGAACGTGGGTAACCGTTGTAACAAGATGAGAATGAGAAATAAAATAATTAGGAAGTTAATTAATAAACATCTGCTTGGAAGGAAGTAGTTTGAAAACAAATGGATATATATATATTGTAAATGGTTTCAAAGTTCAATAGAAAAGGAAACAATCACGTTAAAAGAAAGAATAAAAAATGCTAATAATATATTTACTGAGGGAAAATAAATAAATAAATAGGGAGAGATAATAAATATTATTTTAAGTAGTCAAATGGATTTGAACTCTTGAAATTAAATAACCACAAGGAGAAAGCCAAATTGAATTCGAACTCCATATATCTAAAGTTAATAAATTGGGAAGAAGATTCTAGAATAGTATTTTAGAGCTTAAATAAATAAACCGAGGTTAAGAGGATAACGTAATATCCAAATAGTACGTTATCCGTAATTTATATCTAAGATTGAATAAGGTCAAAACGTTACAAATAGTTGTAAACACTTTTAAGGAGAAGGATTAATTTGGGAATAGTTGTCGTTTAATTCTCTGGGCCACCCTAATACTAACCTCAGTCTCATTAATCAAACTATATACTATATCATTCCTAGCCTACATTTCCGGGTATTTCATAGATCCTAATCAGCCTTAATCAACATAGGGTAGGGTTTAAAATTGAGGCTCACAGACTGACGACTCTGCTGGGGACAAACTTCTTAATTTTAACTTTTTTAATTTTAAGAAAGAGGGCTTAACTCGAAAATGTTTATTTATGGCTTTATTACATTGTTTGTTTACTTTTGTGCGCAATCTAAATTTCTGTACCTTTGCATCATATGAGAGCGAGGGTCCATGCAAACTGATTTCACCCCGGGACCCATTTGAGGGTCCCTTGTCAGGGACTCACACCTTTTAGGTGATGTGAATAAGCGGGGGAAAAGAGGAGGATGTCGTCTAACCACATCCCCTTAATACCTGGGCTTTAGCCCCAAGCGTTTTCCTGGCAGTGCCCTTACCTAGCCCCTTGTTTGGTCAGTCAAAGACCCGACCGTAGACGCACACCTTCAGGTGATGTGAAAAAAGTGGGGAAGCCCAAAGAGAATAGTGTGCAAGCCCTATTCCTTTGTGGCGACCTGGGCCCACACCCCAAGCACCTCTCCGGATCGATCCATACCCGAATTGGATAAATGTCAAGTGAGGACATGTAGAATTTGTATGGGCCTTGTCTGCTTGTGTGATCGGTCCACTACCCAGCCTAGGAATTGATAGGAACTTTCCCTACATCAACTCAGCCCAACCCGAATCTATGGCTTTATTGTTTGTGGCCCAGAGGCCCTGTTTGGTTCGATATGTGAAACATTTGGGCTTCGGCCCAAAAGTTTAGACTTAGGTGATTTCTCTCTTTCGGCCCAATTTGAGTTATCAAATTAGCTCTAGGCCCATGAAAAAACAAATCCACCTAAGGCGATCCATAAAAATCCATCAGGCCTTTCCTTTTCGAGGCCCATTCTAGTACAGGAAGACTTTTCACTCGGGTTTTGACCCACGATCCTAGACATGGGTATCATCTTCAGGCCCAATCATAATCACTCGGCCCAAGTTCCAATTCACACCCAGAACATGGTTTAGAAATCACTTCGGCCCATGCGCTTTACTTCTAGCCCAAACACATTCTGGCCCAAGCGCCCAATTCTCAGAACATTCCGGCTCAAGAACCACGCTCTTCAAACATTTCAGCCTAGGCACCAGTTCACATCTCATGAATCATTCCGGCCCATGTGCCTCCCGTCCAACTCATTTCGGGCCTCAGTGCCTACCCACAATCTTCGAAACATTCCAGCTCATGTGCTTTTCTTGCAGCCCAAACAAGTTTTTACCTAAAACTTCTTCACGGTCCAGAATTTTAGCTCAATCCACTTTTGTTTTCCAACAGATAAGCCCGAATCCCAAGTATGGCAGAGGGAGGAAACCCAATCAGTATGGAGGCCCAGTTTGCAGCCCTAGAGCAAAGGTACATGGCTGCCTTTGAAGCCATGGAACAGAAACATAGGTCCACCACTAATGACATGGAGGCTAAGTATGTCACCATCATCGAAGAGTTGAAAAGCAAAATCAATTCCCTTGAGGTTGGTCATCAGGAAAACATTTCAGGAAAGATTGTTGACTCTGGGAACGAGCGCGACTACATCGAAGTTAACTCCGTTGGGGCCCACGATGCACAAAGATTTGTAGGGGAAGCCGCCCCGGACCACCAACTAACTGTAGAACTCAAGAAGGCTCTGAAAAGGATCGAGCGCATGGAAAAAGCAAGCAAGCCAGCTGGTTTCGATTACTCTTCTATGGAATCGTACCCCGAGGTTAAACTCCCGCTAAAGTTGAAGCTACCCACACTTGCTCTATACCAGGGTTCCTCAGACCCGCAGGTCCATCTAGCGATGTTCGATAGGGAAATGTCCATCCTCAAGTTTAATGACATGCAGAAGGCCAAGGTTTTCGCCCGTTATCTCAATGAAATACCTCAACGTTGGTACTTGACTCAGAGGTTGAACACCAAAACCTATGAAGAGGTTTGTGAGGCTTTCCTGCACTATTTCGAGTATGCTAAGAATCTTGAAGTCACCAGGTCCGACCTTGCCAGCACCCGGCAGGGAAACAGTGAATCAATGTCCGACTTCATCAAACGGTGGAGGATGAAGGCCGCTGCTATGCCTACAAAAATGGATGAGCAAGAACAAATTCGAATGATTGTGGATAATACGCAGAGACAATACAACAGCGAGCTGAGTTGCACATCTTCCCCAAATTTCGACATGCTGATGGGACAGGTAAGAGTCATGGAAGAGAAGATTCACAAAGGCGAGCTGAAGACTGGGACAACCAAAGCCCTGGTGCGAGTATCGAGAAACCTTTAAGTTCGACCCCAGCCAAACAGCTCGAGTTTCATGCCAAGTGAAGCCCAACCACCAAAACCCAGTGCTGCAAAGCAGAGATCATCAAGGCCTCACCCCGATCCAAGAGGTTCTCTACACCGAGACAGTTTACCAACATTGGCCGGCCCCCTCTCAGTCAAGCACTCGTGAAGCTACAAGAGCTAGACTTACTACACCACACCTCTCACACCTAGTCCATGGGATCACCCAAGCCGGGGAACATCTCCATCAGTTCTACCAGTTTCATCAATTACTAGGACACACGTACTGACGACTGCAGAGCATTGAAGCACAAGATCGAGGACCTTATCGAGCAGGACTCAGTTTGTTGAGTAGGCAAAAGTCTAGTAGGTTTTGTTTACTCTTTTCAATTTTGTGAGAAGTTGATCACATTTCTATTTTAATGAAGTTTAGATTTTAAAATTTCAGTTTTTCGGCTTTTTTCAGTTTGCAATCACAAAAAATGATAATAAAAGAAATGTGTTCGTTCACCTTGCACCTTAACCAAATCATCTTGCTCAAAACTAATGTTCATGAAACGGTCATTTCTTGGAAACTAAACAAAACGACTTGTCTTTCTAATAAGATGAACATGTCCAACCAAACTCCACTACTCACCCCAAAACATCCAAACAACCCACGAAGCGGTTCAAGTCTACATTTGTCAAATTGTTGTTATAAACCCTGGATAAATACTGGGGGCAATTTGAGTTTAAGTTCGTCATCTTTCACCTTTCGTTTAAATATGCGAACAAGTCTCAGAGTGAGAATTCACGAGAGTGACTTGAGTGGAAAAACCAAGAGTGAACGAGCGTGTCATTTTTACATGACTCCAGCGAGACCACATTCAAAGGTAAGGTAAACGGCATAACTCTGACCGAAGGAGATAATTTGTAAATTTACTCTTAGACCTGTGAAAAGTAACAAAGAATGGATACACAATTGTTAGGGATGACGAACCACCTAGGTACAACACCACATAGCCAAAAGCTTGTGAACCCTGACATTAAACCCTAGGCACCCCCGCTGAGCCTTTCATATATCCCTTTTCAATGTTGCAAAGCTCCGCAGAACAAGCCAGCCCGTGATGAATAACCAACCCGGTGACCAAAGGAGGCGAGGAGCCTGACTCTCAGATAACGTTTTCATCAGTCCAGAGAAGTAAAGCCGCTATCAGCATGACGAAGTGATCCGCAAATGGTCCCAAAGTGACAAGGATCCAAAGAGCTCACATCAAAAACAACTCTCAAAACTCAAAACCGGGAGACACAAGAACCCCGAAGGGGAAGTCAAGAAAGGATAAAGCAAAAAAGGCAAAACCCGAAGTGCTCTTGAAGAAATCCAAATGACAAAAAGAGAAATGGTGTAAAGGACATTTCAAAAGCAGGTCTAGAAGCTCGAAAACAACGTCAACATGAAGCAGCTAGACGACTTCAAGACAAGGAAGATGAATCCGAGAGAAGACACAAGTTGCAGCTTTGGTCACCTATTTAAGCTCCACATACCTCAAATATTCCCTCCATGATCCCGTTGTCTTTCATCACAACCCTATGGCCCACGTTATAAGCTTTAAAGACTTCCGACTTGATAGTTGTGTATCTAATCACATGAAGATAACAGATCGAATGCGTAAATCCATCAATGTCAAATTTAATGGTCTAGAAGCTGTGGACCGTAAGTGACAAACGAGTGCAACACAAACACGTCGAGTGTAGGTTAGGAAGCACCACATCAAAAATAATGCCTTGACCCTGTGAGGACGAGACTTGTTTGCATGTTTAACCAAAGAAAATACTGGGGGCAATAGATCGTTCCGATCGATTGCCTTGAACTAGCTCAGATTGTCTTAATGGAAAATACGGGGGCACATGCTGGTTCCAACAATGCTGTGACAACACCAATTGGAGCCCAAAGCTCAGACATCACCACCACCATCACACACCACCAGCCGCATAAGCCCTTACCTTCGTACACCTCAGGCCTACATAAGCCCTTACCTCCACATCATATACCACGGGCACCTCATAGCCTTCACCTCCACATAATTCATGGCCCGTCATCAGCCCTACCACCACTGAAAAAGCCCCGAAAATGGAAAAAAAAACTATACTCCCACCAGCGGCACGTTCATCTTCAAAGAAACAAAAGTGCAAGTCTGAAATCTTTAGTCAGGGAACGATAATTTCACTTTCCTTTCAGTAGAAATAATTCCTTAAGCATTGCCACGCTTGGCACCTTTTCAGCAATTTCTGTCCTGCACAATTTCCTTCAAACACTCGGTTCATAAACATCATCACATGTTTGGCACTTTCATAATCAACTTCATCATGAGCATTTGCATAAAATTTACCTTGCATCAATCCATACGAGATTTCTCATCACAAATTAGGGATACAGATTCTCAGCCGAAGTTACAGATTCTTCAGGGATACAGATTCTCAGCCGAAGGTACAAATTCTTCAGGGATACAGATTCTCAGCCGAAGGTACAGATTCTTCAGGGATACAGATTCTCAGCCGAAGGTACATATTCTTCAGGGATATAGATTCTCAGCCGAGGGTACAGATTCTTTAGGGATACAGATTCTCAGCCGAAGGTACAAATTCTTCAGGCATACAGATTCTCAGCCGAAGGTACAAATTCTTCAGGGATACAGTTTCTCAGCTGAGGTACAGATTCTTCAGAGATACAGATTCTCAGCCAAAGATACAGGGATACAGATTCTCAGCCAAAGATTTAAATTCACCAGAGCAGTAGAACTCATCAGAATAGAAGAACTCGACCCAACACCAATTTTCAATCATTGATAGGTAGACAACACCTTAGAATAGCTTGACATCATCTCATTCATTATAGGTAGTCAACGCCTTAGAATAGATTGACATCATATCATCCTTATAGGTAGTCGGCGCCTTAGAATAGTCTGACATTACTTCATTATTGGCTTTAGGTGGTCGACGCCTTAGAACCGCTCGACACCCTTCCACTTTACTCATAGGTAGTCAGCGCCTTAGAATAGCTCGACAAAATTGTCGGATTTCAATTGCACGTAGGGTCTTTTAAGATCCAAAATTTTGGGGTATCACTCAAGCATCAACTAGCCTTTTCATTTCTATTACAAAGTCTAGTTAACGGGGGGCAATCTGTTATACCCAAAATTTCAACCCCCCGGAAGAGAGTCTCTGCTAATAGGCTAGTAGCGAGGGTTCCCAGTTCGATCGGCACATTTCAGAGTACTAGGGACAACTTAGTCATCTCCAGGGGCATTTTCGTAATTTTTCAAGGCTCCTAAGCCCCCTTTAGGCTTTCTCTCTCCTCCAAATAAGGGTCAAATCGTTTCAAAATGCTTTGAAATTTTAAACCATAATAGAGGATGACATTTGAAGTATAATGGCGTTGGAATTTTGATTTTTCGAATTTCCAATAATTTTCTAGCAATTTCTGATTGAATCTGACAAGAAATTGAATTTTAAAATATCCCAATATCCAAAAAATTCGATTCCATTTTAGAAAAATCAGAAATATCATCCTTTACCCATGTGTAAAATTTTATAATCAAATTCCTTTTGGAAGCCCTTGAGCTAAAACGTCAGTAAATCTTGGTTTTTACCGGATTTTTCTATCTTTAAGGAAGCCTATATAAGGAACCTTATCCCATGATCAAATCAGAACCTTAAGAACCCTAGACTCTCAAATAAGGCAGCCGTCTCTTTCTCTTCACGTTTTGAACTCCAGAGCCACAACCAAACACCAAAATCTCACCAAAATCAACACCAAAACACACTTTTCAACTCCCACAACATCATCCATCATCAAACCCTCACCAAAACAGCACCAAAACGTGAATAACATCAAGAACAACAAGGAGTTAGAAGCTGGGTTCGAAGTTCTTCCGGATCCGCCATCAACGAGGCCTCCGAAGAATCCCGACGTGAAGAAACACCACGATATTAAAGGTAAAACAGGTTATAACTCTACTTTTCTAACTCCCCACAACCTCATTAACTCTCTGTTAAATTTTGGGCTCAAACCAACCCTTTTTGGCTTCTGTATAGCTAATTACTTTTGCTTCTGCTTTGTTACTTGTTTATCACGTTTCGTACATAATTCGACTTCAAACTGTGATCTTTCAATTACTAACATATTTTACATCTTTCAGGCTACACGTGCATAAATTTTGAGCCGAAACACCTTCGGGAACCACCATAAAACCCCGTCCGTGGGTTGTCCGGGATCTCGGACCTATGGTCCGGGACCACGGACGGGTTGTCCGTGGCCACGGACACCCACAGACGGCGGCGGGATTTTAAAATTTTAAAAATTTAGGTTTTGCTAAACTATGTCCGGGCCTACGGACATCCTGTCCGTGGCCCCGGACTTTTCAAATTTTTGTTTTCTGTTTAATTCGACTTTTATTTTCACATAGGTTAACTAGGGTCCGTGGTTACGGACATTAGGTCCGTGGCTACGGACGGAAACAAAATTTGACTTAATTCTACCTCCGAAACCCTAGTTTAGGTAACTTTCAATTTCACTTTAATTTTCTGTCAAAAACGTTAAAAAATAAAAAAAACAGAAGCGCACACCTAGGTTAAAAACAACTTTGTAGAAAGCCGTAAATAAACCAATTAGAGGAAAAACGACCTAGGAAGGGTAATGAAAGTAATTTGAACCCTAAATAAGTCGAGTACCAAGCCCCCGAACCCGAACTCTCCTTTCCTAATTTGATCTAGGTTAAAATTAGGTGGCGACTCATAATAAGTTCCAGTGAGCTAGCTTAGGTGTTAATAATTATTGTTATATGACATAGTTATTAATCTTAGGTTATAAGTGGACCTAAAACCCGGTTAGATCCTAATCAGCCTTAATCAACATAGGGTAGGGTTTAAAATCGAGGCTCACAGGAATTTTCCAAAATTGGAGGAACTAGCTAGAAATGAGTAAAACTCTTGCTTATTATCACCTTAAGGCATCAAGGAGGTGAAGGAGAGTTAAAATCAGCCCTTCAAGCTTCAAAAGGCCCAACATCCATGGAAGTGAAGATGGAGATATCAAGATTTTGTTGGGTGGAAAACGAAGCCCTTGCGATACGAATCTAACGGTAGTATTTTTGTGTGATTTGGTGAAGAAATGAGCAAGTTGGAGAAGAAAGAAGGTGGAGGCTTCTACTCTCTTAAGAAATCACCATTGAACAGAGGTAGAGGAATAAGGAGCTCAGTTTGGAAGGAGGGAAATCGTGAGTGAGGGGGAAGAGAAGGTGAGAGAGAGTACTAATACCCCTTTTTAACTATTCCCTCTTACTTTATTGCTTTTGTCATTTTGCGACTAAATAAAACTAGCTAGTTATTTATTTAAGTGTGTGAGTGTGTGAGAGGCTGCCAGAAATCGGCCCCCACCTTATTAGTAAGCTGGAGCGTTTTCTCGGTTTTTGACAGAAAACACTCGTTATTTTACCCGGTTTGACACTATTCACTATCCGGGCCCGTTTTTCGGATTTTTCTCGTTTCTTAATTTTTAATGGTTATTAATCTCCCATTAATACTTAATTATAGTTATATAATCAACTATAATTTTTTACGGGTCTGTTTGACCACTCAAAGTCATGTTTCTGGGTTTTCTCGAAAAACGTGCTTTAAAACTTCGTTAGCGTTTTAATCCATTATTTGGATCCGTTTTCTTCGGGAATCATTCCCGTATACTAATTAGGCCTAACTAAGCCTTAGGAATCCATCTCGGACCCTTACGAGATCATATATCTCTTATACTCATTTAATGCGCGTTTTAGCGTTTTTCGCGTTTTACGCATTTTCTCTTTACTTTTGGTTTTTATTCTTTTTACCAATACTCTCTAGGCACCATTAGGCCTTAAATAATTGTATTAGAATAATTTAACCACCATTTTTAGGTTCGGGGTATTAAAATCTACCCCCCTTAAGGAACTTTGCCCTTAAAGTTGGTGAATCTAATATGGTTGGTCTCATGGCATTCTATGCCAAGGTTATAATACATGTATGACCTTATAGACTCCACAAGTCCGTCTCATTTCACACTACACATACCACACATATATCACAACATGTATATCAATAAAAAATACTCTTTGTACTCTCTCCATGGGAATCGGTCCGAAGACAAGAAGGCATTACAGTCCTCGAATCCATATTGAGTAATATACTACTGATCCCTCAGGTACCGGTCACATTGGACACTTACGCTCTCTGGTCCACGACCGTTTCATGACAAATGGGCACATACTCTCTCTGGCCCACGGTCCCTTCGGTTCTGATCAAAACGTTACACATATACACACCCTCAGTCACTCTGGTTGACTCACTCAACACAGGATCGTCTCAGGGTACTCTCCCCGTCCCGCTGCCTTTGGAAAAATCACACACTGTCACCGCCCCAACCTGTCACTTAGGACCGCCGCACGTACGGTGCAATGGTTTCAAAACTAATACACGCCCACCGTTCTACCGGTCATCAAGACTTAAGGCCTCAGCCATCGGCGGGTGATAGCGGTTTAAAAAAAACCAGTTTTCATTTCCATCTTCATACTTGAAGAAAATTCTTTTTCAAATTCTGTTTGAAAATTCTTTTTAAAACATCACACAACTCCAAATCCAATTTTTGGTGGTTGCATCTTTTCTTAGCGTGATTAATTGTGACCATTTATAGGGAGCTTCTAGAATCATCCAACCCTGATGTGATCAGCATCAGTGTTGAAATATCCTTCCACCCCAATTTGTGTTCGGTTTCCCTTGATCGCTAGCAGATCAAGTTCCACCTCCCACGTCAGTTTCAAACAATCAGATAGTCAAACAGTTTCGTTTTCTATCTTTTACTCTTTCTAGTCATATTCATAAAACAATTCATTTCAATCAATCTTTAGTTCCTAGTACTTTGGTCATTCGTCATTCTCAACTTACTTTACTTACCTTGCCTATGCATTCCATACTTATGGCCTCATTAGTCAAATTATTACTAAATTTAAAACATACAACATACAACTCCAAAGGATGGAACTCACTCCATCAATCATTCTCAAATAAAATTACCTAGGGAAACTCACTTCCTACTAGGTTATACACCGGTTTCATACCGATTCATACTCATAATATCTCATGTCTAATGTCTAATCTCAATGGACATATACTATAGGGATTCTCTTTCCCCAGGAGTTTCTCTACTCCTCTTTTCATATTTAACATATACACATTACTCGCCTCTCTCATGCACGATACTCATACTTACACGATGAATGGGTACACATGTTTATGTAACATGAGTTCCAACCATCAAAATAATTTCTTTTGTGCCATGCACATAATAGTTTACGCACCTGTACGTAAAACATACTCTAAGCGGTTTCTCGCCCTACCCCCCTTAAAAGGGGTTACGCCCGCGTAACAGACCATATGTTATTACTGAACATTGGTTCACTAATTCGGGTATCATGAAGTATTTTAACTTCAATGCGGTGAATTAATTCATAACCGGGTTCGGTTCTAGCCTCTAAGGCTTCAAGGCGTTTTCGATTAGCCATTTACTCATGTTTGCCATGTATAATTAACTTTGAATTACGGTCCACAAGCTTCTGCTGCGTGGCCTGATAACTAGAGCTTAATTCGCCCTTTGGTATTCTCAATGTATTAATCCACTCCCTTTTATCCCTTTGTGTCTTGGGAATAAAGGTTCTCAATCGTCGCTAGGTATCTCTTACCATATGCGAATTCGATGAGTTATAGATTTTCTCTCCAGTTTTCTGGAAATCTATTTCGTGTAACTCTGTATACCTTCATGATTATTCACTTACTTTTCCCGACTTATTGTCGGTTAAGGTCAAGCTACTACTTAGTATGTAGTGCTTCCCCGATTAAATTAAATTTTTTTTATGTTTGTTTAATTGTTTCTGTATAAGAATTTTCATTCATATACTTTGCGTTTACCATCCTTCGGTCCTGGGACCTGTGGCTTATGGCCCTACTTTCTTTGTGCATCTTTGGCCAATGGCCGCACGGTTATTTCTCTAGATTCTCACTCAACAGACTTCGTTGACATTTCTCAATTCCTGGCTCTCCCACTCGTTCATTACCGCACAAGTGCAATACCAAAACACTCAGTCATACAGAGTGCAGAAGCGTAAACCTTTGACAGTAAATCTCTCATGAGATAGGAATGAATATGTCTCCTTTACCACATTTTCTCATCAGCTTCATATCATTATCTGATTATACTCTTACAATGGTCGCTTACTGCATACCATGTTCTTACTCAATACAGCATTCGCTTACGCAATTGCATCCACTACTAGTTTAGCTTCCGCTCATGCACTCTCGCCATTTATGCTATGGCTTGCCATTCACTTGGCTCAATGAAATACGCTACTCTTTAAAATCTCTCTGCGCTTCTTGCGTATTGTTGTAACACCCCATCTCGATCCAATCGTGGTTATCACAAACTTATCACTATATATACAACTCTGCAGCGGATACAAATACATTCCAGGACCTTGCCACGGTCTGACTACAGAATATACCGAACATTAGTACGCACAAATTTTAACCAAATACATATCCTTCTTACAAACCCCTCACATCCTATACATCTTACTAACTCAAATGCCATACGAGTGTACATGCACACCTCGTAGGCCACACTTAACCCGTAGCGCTTGTACCCCATCTTACTCTCGTGACGGCCGCCTCCTGACGTTCACCTGTGTAGTAAAAACAGCCCCCAAAGGGGGTCAGCACGAATGCTGGTACGATCCTCTCATGGCCCCCAAGCTAACGTGGCTATGACGACTAATTGTCGATAGCATGGAGGTTGATTAGATGCACAACATAATAGAAGGTGCAATAAACAATCAATCCAAATATGAACAATCAAATTTCGAACACAAAGAACGACTTAAATGCGTTTCCTTAATTAGTGAGTCAATTATCTCACTCCTTAAGTTACATTTCCTCTTAATCTTAGTCCATCCTTATCTTACCTCAATCTTAGTCTTATCTTAATCTTAGAAAACAACCATCCTTTAAAAAGGAATGGATGTAGCTTATCTCAGTCTTATAATACAAACCATCTTTTAAAAAGGAATGGATGCAACTTATCTCAACCTTATCTTAATCTTAGAATATAAACCACCCTTTAAATAGAAATGATTGTATCTTATCTCAATGTTTATTTTTGTCGGGTCAAAAGCAACCCTAGCCAATGAGCTATTAACTCCATTGGTTGAATAAACAACTTATCTTATAATTTAGGATTTAGGTGATCCTACCGCACCATCTTAATGCCACCTACCTTGGACTGTATGCCCAATGTAGCTGAGCCGGCAACCGACCCTAGGCAACAAGTCCGTAGACAAGTCCTTAAGTGGAAGTCGGTTCTGCTATAGATACCGACCCCCTTTTTCTTAGCATGCATGACCGGAGTCAGTCCCGGGTTCCTCACTCCCCCCTTAAGTTCCAGTTAGTAGAAGTCTCAAGACAATGTTTGTTGGTTAACCTCTTTCGGTTTATAACAAACTAATATTAGGGAACGTTCCTTAGTCTCACTCAATTCCTTACTAAACGGGTAAGTTCTCACGGTAAGTTGTGTTAGTTTTCAAACATCACACAACAATACATAAACATAATGTTCCGGTTGCATGCTTTATCTTGTTTAGTGAGCAAAAAAAAAATAACACACAAGCCGAGGGACACCTCGTTAGCAAGCAGGTCACAAGAAGAACTGTACCGTTCACCGTTGGTCGTTCGGTTGCTTACTCTCTTCCGGAGTCCAAACTTTCAAGTCCTAAAATTCATCCAACTTAGATTATTAATTATTTGTACTTAACTTATTTAACTTACTTAACCCTTAATAATCCTCATCTAATACCTCTTAAGATTACAGCTTAGTCTTATAACTTAACCTTAAACATGTAAGCTTATACTTAACTTAATCCCCTAGGTCTTTAGGTTTCTAATCTCCATTGCCCTCTCAATGGTGTACCATTAGCACCATTAAGCACCCTTAAAATTTCTTTTCTTTTTTTTTGTGTTTAGGGTTGTCCGACCCACCGTCCGACCCAACCAACTGGGTCGGACCATCCCAGAAATTTTCCCGTCTTCTAAGACTCACCCGTCCGACCCATGTCCGACCCAAGGGCCCTGGGTCGGACCATTCCAGAAAAATTATAGGTGACTTAACAGAGGACGTCCAACCCATGTCCGATCCAACCAACTGGGTCGGACCATTCCAGCACAAGCCCAAAAATTGTCCAATCTTCTCCAAACTTTTCCTTAAGCCTCCTAATGTGTTCTGACATCATTTAGGCCCTTAAACCCACCTTTAATCATCCCCCAAACTCATTAAAATAACCTCCAAAGATCATTCCAACCTTTTACTCAATTCTTGCAAGAACTTCCTAACACTTGTTAATTAATTCCTTATATTTCCATCATGTACATTTTGTCTAAAACTTCAACTAACCAAAGTGTTTCTTTTCAACCCATATAACTCCTCCTTAACATCATTACACTCCATCTTTGCTTTGTTAAACCTTCCAAGGTCATCTTGCATGTCATGCACAATTTCTCTTCTTTTCATTTATTACTCATCACTCCTAAACTCTTGAGCTTACTTATACATTTCTTTCCATTACCTTAACACCTTGACATTGTTCTTCATTTACCTTGACCATGCAACACCCTCCTTAGACATTTCCACCTCTTTTATGCAACTTACTCACCATTCTCATGATCATACACTCTTATACGTTCCTAGTCATTTTCCTTGACATTTGACGACATTCTCCCACACCTTTCTCTTCCATACCTAAGTCCACTCATTACCATCTAAACTAAACCTCATTAGTCCACTACTAGCATCATCACACTTACACAAGCTTCTCAAAACTCTCATTGTTATATTCCCTAGCTCATACCTAAATTATCTTAAAGCATTATACACCTTCTCCTCTAAATTTGCACAAGTCTTACCATTCCTCTTACCATGACTTTGGTGTGTTCAATACACCCATCTAAACTCTAATTCCTCCTAGACAACTCTGGGTCATCCTAAACCTCAAGACCTACTTAGTTAACTCATTTCCACTCAAATTCCTCTTCATGCTCCCTAGTAAACCCTAGGGCACATTAACTCACCACCACCACTTAAACGCTTTGTTTTCTATTCAAATTTTGCCATAGCTTCTAGTATTTTATCATGCCCAAATGCATAGTTTTCCTCATTCAACCAACTCACACACATCAAGTCCTTTCTCATCTTATTTTCTCACCCAAATCAACTTATTCACATCAAACTCAATATAGTGCAATAATCTTAAATTGCATAGCACCAAGGCTCTTAAATGACATGGCTCTTAGGCCCTTAAATGACTTAAACTTAAACACTGAATTTCCCACATATATAAGCTTTCAACCTGCAAATACACCCATCAATCTCATAGTAGTTTTAATGCTCTTAAAATCTCTCTTAAACTTATATTACTAACTCATTCCCATTGGCTCCTTAGTCACAAGTTTATAAGCTTGTTTAAATTCTTTCTCCTAGGTTATTTAACCCATTACTTAATGTAAGCTTTAAGCTACATTAGTACTTATCTAAATACCGCCCCTTAAAACTTAAACCACCCTTAGGTAAGCAATTTACCTTGTCTTTCTCAAGTTTCTCTCAACTTTCTCCTTAGGCTTCTTCCCTTGGAAATCTCGGCCACCATTTAAATTTCCCTTGCCAATGTTTCAATCAATATACATTGGCTCTCATGAGTGCTAAATTATACATTAACCTTAAGGAGTAAACCCTAGGTTAAAAATGTGTTCTAAGGTATTAAAATGAATGTTTTACCTTGGAGTCTTAAGATAGGCTTGGATATGAATCAAGAAGGACCTCCTCTAGCCCTTGGAGAATAGAATCAAGCTAGAACAATGGATAAAACAAGGCTCCATGAGAAGGTAATTTTCGGTCATGGTGAGGAAGTGATGGAAACAAGATTTTTCTTACATTTTCTTTACCTTAAGAGGATGGAGAAGCTAATGAACTCTTCAAACTTGATTTTCCTCCATCAATGGAGATTTCCCATGGCTCCAAAATGAAGCTTTTCCAATTTTGTAAAGATAGAAAGCTAGAGCTTGAGCTAACTAAGAATAATCTATGCTCACTTTTTGATTTGGAGCTAAAATGAGTAACTTATGGACATTTGAAGATGGAACAAGTATGGAGCTGGTTGGGCACGGTTTGGAACAGAGAGAACAAGAAGAAAACCGTGGAAGAAGAAGGGGAAATGAAGAAGAGAGGAGAGAGGTAGGCTAATAAGGATATTTGCTTTATAAAAGCAAATAGTAACTTTCTTTACTTATCTCTTCTTTTTCCCTTATTTGATGAAGTCTATTGTGACTCATCCTTAGAAAACCGGCCCCCTCTTTATAACCAAGATATTTATGGTCTTGGTTGACCAACTAATTGACTTATGTTGACTAAAACTTAAACTAGTCACTATTTGGCACTATTCACAAATTAGTGCACATATTTCTGAAATTTTTGATTTCCCATTGATTTAGGCTTCCTAATGTGATACTAATTAGTACATATGTTGATTAAGGTGTAATCATGGGCATTTAGCCACTCAAAACTCATTTACAAAACAATTTTTCAAAAATGTGCTTTAAGAATTCTTAAAGCACATTTTATGTTTTAACTTGTTTTCAAGCTTGGTTTTATTTGGTAATTGGTTTAAAATGACCATTAGAATATTACTAAGGTCTTAGCATGATATTTGGGTACTCACCCAAGTCTCTCCAAGCTTAAAGCACATTTTTGCCTAAATTGCCCTTAAGGCGTTTTCTTGTGTTTTCCATGATTTAAATTGTCCACCAATCTTTCTAAGGCATCTATTAGCCTTATTACATAATAACTTGATGTTTAATTAGCATACTTAGGTTTGGGGTATTTCAATCTACCCCCCTTAAAAGAACTTTGTCCCCAAAGTTCCCATGCATCTTATCTTATTAGAATACATGTCTTACCTCATTCCATAGATCACATAGATCATACTTATGTATACTTAAACTCATTGGATCATTAGATCCACCATATGCTTATACTTAAATATCACACAACATGCTTAAGCATGTATAACACTCAAAATTCTCTTTGTTCCTTTTGATGATTAAAACAATCACATAATTTTCCAACGTATTCTCCCATGTCACCGGTCCGTAGACAATGGCTTGTTCGTCCTCGTCACCATGGGCCAGAATACAAAACACTCTGCTCTCCCCATGTCACCGGTCCGAAGACAAAGGCTCGTGCGTCCTCGACTTCATGGGGGAGACTCAGTAAAAAGGTAATCCTTTTTTTACGAGGTCATGTGAGGAATAATTCCTCTAATTACAAATACAATCAACTCCAATTTAATTTTATCCTAATGCTTCTATCCTTAGCGTGATTTAATTGTGACCACTGGTAGGGAGTTTCAGGAATCATCCAACCCTGATGTGATCAGCATCAGTGTAGAACTATCCTTCTACCCCAATTTGTGTTTGGTTTCCCTTGATCCCTAGAAAATCAAGTTCCACCTCCCACGTCATTTTCAAACATCCAGATAATTCACTCATGTCCAATTTCTATTTTTAGTCTTCTAATCATAATCAATACATCTCCAAAGTGTGGACTCAGTCCATCAAACATTCCCGATTCATCTCTAGTAATTACCTGAAGACTTAAATTCCTACTAAGTTTATAACCGCTATACCTATTCTAACCATCTATATCTCATAGCATTACTATCTTCTTCCTTATTTCATATCGAACAGTATCCCATAGTGTACTTATATCTCACACATAGTCTCATATCGACTCATACCTCATTATCTTCCTTATTTCTTAAATCTCCTTAATCCTCTTCCTTAATTCTCTTAACTTGTACTCACACCGGAGTCAACAAGATAGGTACTTAATATGTAAGGTATTCACATCTTCTGTGTGCAATAAACATGATTTTATCTCAAAATGTTTATGTAAAACATATTCTCAAATTATTTTGTGCTATGCACACCGTAGTTTATGTACTCAGTACACAAATATACGCTAAGCGGTTTTCGCTCTACCCCCCTTAAAATGGATTACACCCACGTAATCAACATTATATCATCCTTGAACATAAGTTCAAGATGTCTAATTCTTACCAAGCATTCTAGCTTCCATGCCGTTTATCTCACTTATAATTCGATCAGAGGGTCATAACTACGCTAATGACTTAGTCTCTGCATCGAGGATTCTTAACGGTACTTATACCGTTTCCTTAACTTAGTTTGGTCTAATCTCAAAGGTAGTGATCTACTAGCTTCCGCTGCACAACTCTGATGGTCTTAGGCTTAGCTGCCTCACTTATCCTTTTTATAGTATTGTATATCTTCCTCCTGCATGCTTATGGTTTAGCACTAAAGGTCCCTCAATGGTCACGTGTTATCTTTATATATACACGGCCTTGATGAGTTGTAGCTCGTCTATCCAGTCTCCCTGGAGATTTAATGTTTGTATTCTTAGTGGTTCCTCAAGTGTCTAAATTGTTCTTTCCATCTGACCTTTGGTCTGAGGATGATTCTTAATCTGAAACTATTGTTTAGTGTTTATTGCACTTTACAGTTTAATCTTATTCATCTTAAGACATGTCCTATGTCTATACTTAACAATCCGTGCTTCTCGCACTTCATAGTCCTTAATTATTTGTTCTCTGTTTCATTTGTGTTGTTGGTTCAACTGAATTCTTCTCTTCGACTGTTTGTGGTAGTAGCTGCTCTTGTCTGATCTTGCGTCGTCGTCCGTGGTACGGAGTCGACTACTTCCCGTGTTCCTTACACCACTTGTTTACATGCATGGGGTACCTTACTGGTACATTACTACTTACCCGACTAACTCATAAAAGAGCGTGTCAGGCCTGCAAGCCCCTGTGGGGTGCAGTCATCCCACGTCTCGTTTTAGTAAACTCATAGTGTCCGTCACACGTTTAGCTATTGCTAATTATGAAGTATTCTGTTGTCGATCTCCTCTTCATCGTTCCATGATAACATTTATTGTTCTTCTTGAACTTAATCAAGGGAAATCTATTTACTGTGTTCTTAAGTATGGTATGCTCTAGTTCTTTCTGTATCCCGTACTGATTCGGTCTCTTAGTAACTGAGGTCCCTTTCCATAGAGCCTCTTATCTTGTTTCTCATATTTTAATCTACTAGGAAAGTACTTCCAGTTCCTTAAGGAATGGGTAGTGTGCTTCCTGTGAAATCTTACCTAACCAAGTCCAGACTACTGGCATCAATGCATAGTTCGTCTACCATCCCATTTTCTTACTTATATCGGTCTTAGCTTATAGATCTAATTGCCTCAGTGTCAATACTTGACGGCTTATACTTAATGGTCGCTTTATTGCGCACCATGACTTAATCCCCTAATATAAATATTGTACTCACGACCACCACTACCGTGGTAGTTGGCCTTTACCATGTTGTCCATTGATGGCGCAACTACTTACTCATTTACTCTAACATCTTATCTTACATTCAATCCCTTCTTGGTGTAAACACACTGGGAGTTCTCTAAATTTCGGTGTTTGGCGGTTGGCGTACCATGTTGTAAAATGGTTATCTCTTAATATGAAGGTGTTCTGCTTCAATCTCGGGTTCGTAAGTAGGTCAGTTTCTCTCACGTACTTCCATCTCTTGTGATGTTATTTACCAAGTAATTTTACCGGTTACTGAAGAAGTCATCCGTTTACTCACAAGCTCTTCTGAGCGTTGGTCACTTGACGTGTCATTCTGTGCACTCACCATGTTTATTTCTGATGATTACTGATTCCTAAATCTTGGGTGTTGGATATGAGGTCTGTCTCTGCAGCCTTTCTTATTACTCAAGTGTATTCGGTATGTTCTAAGATAATCTCAAAGTTACGGTTTCCATTCTCTAACAAAAGCATATTATATCTCTAACAAGTGAAAGCCCTTTTTGAGGGGTTTATTCCCATTCATGGCTTCACAACAAGGAGAGGTATCCCCACCCTAAAAGGCATGGTTCGTTCTCCGCCCCTGCCAATGTACTATCTCATTATTCTCATTGGTGCCTTTTCCTGGCAATATTTTCCACAATCTAAGTTATAGGTTTGGTAACCGTTCATATCTACGAATTGTAGTTCCTTCTTGGCTTAAATAAGTTCTCTTACAACTTACTACGCCTCGGGCTCTGATGTGGTTAACATCCTTGGCTCGTAGGCTCTTAGTGCTTAATGCCTCAGTCCATTACTTGTACTCTTACTCATCCGTAGGTCATCCTTATAGGTTTTTGTTTCTTGAACATTATCCACCGTTAGGTTACATATTGAATGTAGTATCGGGTTTCAAGATAAGTCGCTGCATCCTGCTTGTTACTTAGTGTCTCTGACAATACTGTCATTTTACTAGACTTATGTCTTTTAGCAATCAAGGTTAGGTTCGTATTAGGCATTTGCCTTACGGTGTCCAAGTTGGATATCATCCTGTCATCTTATACTTCCATCTCAACGCCTCGTTCAACTTCCGTTGACTATGCCACCCGTTGATGATCAATCATACTTGGGTGTTAATGAGTTAAACAAACAGTATTAACTATCATTCATCAGTTTGTTCGGCTCGACTATGCCCGCTCTGTGGGGGTAGTCCTCTGAGCTTTCCTTTCCCAGGGTTGTACGACTTTAATCCTTAGTAGGTTATAGCTTACGTTTATTTCTTTTATCCTTGTTTTCTGGGTTATCCAACATCTTCATTGAAGAATGTTGTTATTGGTATTCTTAATGGTCACTCTGGGAGTCTTATCCCGTTTTCGTTGGAAGTCGTTGCTTCAATAGTCTCAATCGTATCTTATAATACATCCCTTGTATGTTATTGCTTACATAGTGTTTTGCTCGGATTATTGAGCGATCTCTTATGTTCTTCTCTTTGAGATCCGGGTTTAGTGTTCTTACCGTGCTGTCGGTTATTGTTGTTGTAGTAGGTTGTACTGTTGCTAATATTCATATGGTTTAATATTTCGTCCAAGTTCCGCTCCCGGCTGACTGGTGTGTCACCTCATCTCATCATGGTCAGGCCGTCGGGCCTTTCCAAGGTCTTATTCTTCTGTTCTTATGGATTTACAATCCGGTATTAATATGTGTTACAACTGTAGCATTCTCCTATCTTGCCATGATGGCTTTCCGTGTAGCTTAACCGTGGTAGCACTTGCTATGGCAAGTGCGCCATGCAGGATGGGCTATTGGTACAAGGTACATTGGTAGTGATACTTCCTTCTAATTTCCATGTAATTGGTAGTCCTCGGGACTCCTTCGATAATCTCTTATTTTGGATAACTGACCATCCGGCAGTTTCCTTGTTGTTTGACAGTACTGTCGCTTATCAGGGTGTTCCTCTTTCTGAGGGAACCCCTTGTTATTTACTCCTGTCTTAGTCCTCGCTCCTGTCTCCACACATTTTGTTGTGGTTACTAAGTAATGATTCTCCTTTAGGCACTACATCGTAGTCCTATTCCGGTATACAATTTGTATGAGTTCCTACCGTCGTCCGCGTTATGTCGGCCAGGTTTGTAACCTTCTTCATTGTATGGGGTTTGGAGTTCCGGTTCTTAACTGGACTTTCCAGTAATCTTATCCCTTAAGCTTTGTATTATCCCATTGCTATGCTCATTCGGACCACTGTCCGGTACTTATGTCTCTTATCATTTCCTTATCCATTGCACTCGTAGTGCTTTCCTTATCATTGGTATTGCGGGTTATTTCGACTGCGTAGCATGTCGACCCATGTTGCCGGTAATTACCGTCCTTTTACTGGTAAAATCCCATTGGTAGCGCCCGTTTCACTGTTGTGCACCATTAAAAACCTCCAAGTTCTCTGTAACTGTTGTGCAACAAGATGTTTCTCGTATTGCTTACTGTTAAATAACTGCCAGATCGGGTTTTTCCCGAGTAAGAGAAGGCTTTCTTCTCTCTGGCGTTTGTTCCCCATATTCAGGGTTAGGGATGTGGAGGGCGGGTCTAGGTACTATGGATATCCGGTAAATACCGGGAAGTCCTAACTAACGCACCTCTCACTCTATCACTCAACCCTTAGCCCATAACTCAAACTCAACCTCTGTATTCTCCTAAGTTCGGTAATTCTTGTCTTCAGAGCGTAACTACGCTCTGATACCACTTTTTTGTAACACCCCAATGAGTCGACATCCACACCCCTCAGCTGGTCCACCTCTTGCTCCTGCTCCTGCTTCTCCGCCTCCGCCTACTCCTGCTCCTCCACCTCCGCCTGCTCCAGCTCATACTCCGCTTGCAACCTCTCCTCGCGCGCTCATAGAAGCTCAACTTCCCTACGTTTCCTGGCCGAAGCATGCGCGTACTGTGTACGCCTCATCTCTACAGCAGCAGCGTCGGGACCGCTCATACGTGGGTGTGATGAACTCTCGCCCCGCTCAGAAATGGTCTTACCCTTACCCAGACCAAACTTACCCAACATACCCTTGCCCTTTCCCGTCATCTGCTATTTACCGTAAAAGTTAGTCATACTATGTTTACAGTAAGTCAAGACCGGTCGAGGTTAGTCAATACCGGTCATACATGCATTTCTATAGTTCAACGTCAATAACAAATTCATAAAAATCCAGGAACTGATTAGAACACACATAATAGAGGTATACAATGACTAAGACGACCAATTATATCACAAAACAACAAAAAATGAGCTCCGACCCTTCTCGATAGCAGGCGTCCGCGCGCCCCGTTCCTCCCTGGCCCCAGCGCCGTCCGTTCCCATTGCGCGCCAGCGCGCCCGCCGGCCACCGCGCGCCTGCGCCCCCGCTTCCTTCTGCACGCTCGCGCGCCTGCTTCTCTCCGCGCGTTGTCCTGTCTATGGGCGCCCGCGCGCCCTCCTTGCTCCAGGCGCCTGCGCGCGCTAGTTCCCTCCCCCGTTCCCGAATTCTTCTTTTTTTTTCGCTAATTTTACTACTTTTACTGCTATACTACGCTAAAAAACTGTAAATTATGGCACAAAAGAACCTGGTTTTGTAGATCGAACTAGCAAAAATGGTGAGTTGTGCACCAGCTTTCCTCTCGCTCCCGCTCCTGCTCCCGCTCAGATTAACGCTTCTAGAGAGAAGTTAGAGAGAATTCTAGAGAGATAGAGAGTTTGAGAGTTTGAAAATTTGTGGAGAGATAATAGAGGGTAAAGGTGTATATATAGGAGAATTTAAGGGTAAGGGTAAAAGCGTAAAGTTTTTTCAATTTCTGATTGTGTGAAGTGAAAACACGACTTAGCGTACGAGTTCAGCTAATTTATAGATTATTGACTAAGTGTCATACCCTCCCCTATAGATGGGTCAAAGAGCTCGTTTGGGAACAACTTCTAGCAGCTGATAACTTCTTAATTTTCAAAATTAGCAAGCTTCCACCAAACCCAAAATCAGCAGCTGACAGCTTATGAAAAATTATCAGCAGACAACTTCTCAATTTCCAACAGTAGGACTTAATAATAGTCTCTACTTGTAACACCCCAACTCGGTCCAATCGTGGTTATCGCAATCTTATCTTCATATATATAAACTCTGCAGCGGATTTAAATAGATTCCAGGACCTTGCCACGGTCTGACTACAGAATACACCGAACATTAGTACAACAAACCTTAACCATTACATAACCTTCTACAATCCCCTCACATCCTATACATCTCACTAACTCAAATTGCCATACGAGTGTACATGCACAACTCGTAGGCCACACTTAACCCATAACACTTGTACCCCTTCTTACTCTCACGACGGCCGCCTCCTGACGTTCACCTGTGTAGTAAAAACAGCCCCCAAAGGGGGTCAGCACGAATGCTGGTACGATCCTCTCATGGCCCCCAAGCTAACGTGGCTACGACGACTAATTGTCGATAGCATGGAGGTTGATTAGATGCACAACATAATAGTAAGTGCAGTAAAAACAAACCAAATTGAAAATCAAAGTTCACACACAATGAACGACTTAAATGCGTTCCCTTAATTAGAGAGTTAATTATTTAACTCCTTAAGTTACATTTCCTCTTAATCTTAGTCCATCCTTATCTTACCTCAATATTAGTCTTATCTTAATCTTAGAAACAACCATCCTTTAAAAAGGAGTGGATGTAGCTTATCTTAGTCTTAATAATACAAACCATCCTTTAAAGAGGAATGGTTGCAACTTATCTTAACCTTACCTTAATCTTAACCTTAACTTATTCTCAGTATACAAACCGTTCCTGGAGGGGAATGGTTGTAGCTTAATTTCAAACCTGGGATTTAGGTGATCCCACCGCACCATTTTAAAGCCACATACCCTGGACGGGAGTCCAGCGTAGCTGAGCCGGCAACCGGCCCTAGGCTACAAGTCCGAAGACAAGTCCTTAAGCGTAAGTCGAATCTGCTATAGATACCGACCCCCTTTCCTTAGCATGCATGACCGGAGTCAGTCCCAGGTTCCTCAGTCCCCCCTTAAGTACCAGTTAGTAGTAGTCTCAAGACCATGTTTGTTGGTTAACCTCTTTCGGTTTATATCAAACTCTTATTAGGGAGCGTTCCTTAGTCTCACTCAATTCCTTACTAAACGTTGGTTAGTAAGTTCTCACGGTATGTGTTAGTTTTTCAAACATCACACACATACAATAAACATAATATTCCGGTTGCATGCTTTATCTTGTTTAGTGAGCACACAAAAACAAATAGCACACAAGCCGAGGGACCTCGTAGCAAGCAGGTCACAAGAAGAACTGTACCGTTCACCGTTGGTCGTTCGGTTGCTTACTCTCTTCCGGAGTCCAAATTCCAAGTCCTAAAACATTCATTCAGTTTTAGGTTGTTAATAACTTATCTCAATTCAACTTACTTAATTTACTAAACCCTTAATGATCCCCACCTAACACCTCTTAGGTTTTACAATTTAATCTTTCAACTTAACCTTAAACTTTTAAGTTTATACTTAACTTAATCCCTTAGGTCTTTATACCTCTAATCATCATTGCCTCCTTAATGGGGTACCCTTAATACCACTAAACTCTCTCAGGCTTTTTTTTTAAGCCTTAAGGGTCGTCCGACCCACCGTCCGACCCACCAACTGGGTCGGACCCTTCCAGTAACCTTCGGGTTTGAAAAACTACACTTGTCCGACCCATGTCCGACCCAACCTACTGGGTCGGACCATTCCAGAAATCCTCCCGTCTTTAAAACTCCTCCGTCGACCCACCGTCCGACCACCAACTGGGTCGGACCATTCCAGAAACACTTACGGTGGCTTAACAGAGGCCCGTCCGACCCAGAACTGGGTCGGCCCTGGGTCGGACACCACAGACCGTACTCTTAAGTTGTTCTTTCAATTCCAAATTTTCCCCAAACCTCCTAATGTGTTCTAACATCATTAGACCCTTAAACCCACCTTAATCATCCTCCAAACTCCTTAAAATAACCTCCAAAGATCATTCCAACCTTTACTTCAATTCTTGCAAGAAATTCCTAACACTTGTTAACTAATTCCTTATATTACCAACATGTACTTTTTGTCTAAAACTTCAACTAACCAAAGTGTTTCTTTTCAACCCATATAACACCTCCTTAACATCATTACATTCCATCTTTGCTTTGTTAAACCTTCCAAGGTCATCTTGCATGTCCATGCACAATTTCTCCTCTTTTCATTTGTTACTCATCACTCCTAAACTCTTGAGCTTACTTATACGTTGCTTCCCATTACCTTAACACCTTGACATTGTTCTTCATTTACCTTGACCATGTAACACCCTCCTTAGACATTTCCACCTCTTTTATTCACTTACTCACCATTCTCATGATCATACGCTCTTTTACATTCCTAGTCATTCTCCTTGACATTTGACAACATTCTCCCACACCTTCCTCTTCCATCACCTAAATCCACCCATTACCATCTAAACTAAACCTCATTAGTCCACTACTAGCTTCATCACACTTACACAAACTTCCCGAAACTCTCACTGTTTTAACCTCTAGTTCATACCTAAATCATCTCAAAGCATTTTACATCATTTCCTCCAAGTTTTTGCACAAGTCTTACATTCCTCCTACCATGATTTTGGTGTGTTTAATACACTCACCAATCCTCTAATTCCTCCTAGACATCTCTAGGTCATTCTAAACCTCAAGAACTCCTTAGTTAACTCATTTCCACTCAAATTCCTTTGTATAACTCCTAGTAAATCCTAGGTCATATTAATTCACCACCATCACCTAAACACTTATTTTCTACTCAAATTTCGCCATAGCTTCTCTAGTATTTTATCATGCCCAAATGCATTGTTTTTCCTCATTCCACCAACTCACACATATCAAGTCCTTTTTCATCTTATTTTCTCACCCAAATCAACTCATTCACAACAAACTCAATATAGTGCAATAAATCTTAAATTGCATAGCACTAAGGCTCTTAAATGGCATGAATCTTAGGCCCTTAAACGACTTAAACTTAAACACTGAATTTCCCACATATAAAAGCTTTCAACCTGCATATACACCCATCAATCTCATAGTAGTTATAATGCTCTTAAAACTCATCTTAAACTTATATTACTAACTCATTCTCATTGGCTCCTTAGTCACAAGTTCATAAGCTTGTTCAAATTGTTTTTCCAAGGTTATATAACCCATTGCATAATGTAAGCTCTAAGCCACATTAGTACTTATCTAAAACTCATTCCTTAAACCTTAAACCACCATTAGGTAAGTAATTTACCTTGTTTTCTCAAGCTCATCTTATCTTCCTCCTTAGACCTTCTTCTTGAATGAATATCGGCCACCACTTAAATTTCCCTTGCCAATGTTCTAATCAATATTCAATGACTCACATGAGTACTAAACAATACACTAACCTCAACGAGTAAACCCTAGGTTAAAAATGTGTTCTAAGGTTTAAAAGTGGATGATTACCTTTGAAGTCTCAAAGTAGACTTGGGCATTGAATGAAATAGGACCTCCACTAGTCCTTGGTGAATAAAACAAGCTAGAACAAGGCATAAAAACACAGCCCCATGAGTAGTAATTTTCGGCCATGTGGAAGGAATGATGGAAACATGGTTTTTCTTACATTTTCCTTACCTTGAATGAATGGAGAACCAAATGGGCTCTTCAAACTTGGTTTTCCTCCATCAATGGAGTTTTCTCATGGCACCAAACTTGAGCTTTGAAGGATTTGAAAAGATAGAAAGATGGGTCTTGGCCTAACTAAGAGAAATCTATACTTGGTTTTTGATTTGGAGCAAAGATGAACACTTGGTGAGCATTTGAAGGTGGAGCACCCATGGATGGAGCTCTCTCGGTTTTGGAGCAACAGAAGAGAAGAAGAAACCGTGGGAAGAAGAGAAATGAAGAGAGAGAAGAAGAAAAGTAGGCTAATATAAGATATTTGCTTTATAAAAGCAAATAGTAACTCCTTTTACTTATCTCTTCTTTTCTTCCTTATTTGATGAAGTCTATGGTGACTCATCCTTAGAAAACCGGCCCCCTCTTTATAACCAAGATATTTATGGTCTTGGTTGACCATCTTATTGACTTATGTTGACTTAAGCTTAATTTGGACACTATTTGGCACTATTCACTAATTAGTGCACATATTCGTGAAATTTTTGGTTTCCCATTGATTTAGACTTCCTAATGTGATACTAATTAGTACACATGTTGATTAAGATGTAATCATGGGCATTTAACCACTCAAAACCCATTTCTAAGACAATTTCTCAAAAATGTGCTTTAAGACTTCTTAAAGCACATTTTGTGTTTTAACTTGTTTTGAGCTTAGTTTTCTTTACTAATTGATTTGAAATTTCCATTAGCATATTACTAAAGTCTTATCTTGGTATTTGGGTGCTAATCAAAGTCACTCCAAGCTTAGAGCACGTTTTTGCCCAAATTTCCCTTAAGGCACTTTCTTGTGTTTTCCTTGTTTTAAATTGTCTACCAATCTTTCTAAGGCATATTCTAGCCTTACTACATCATAATTTGATGTTTACTTAGCATACTTAGGTTTGGGGTATTTCACTACTTTTTGAAACCACCAGTAGGCGTTCGACCACACCAAAACCAGCAGCTGACAGCTTATGCAAAACCATCAGCAGACAACTTCTCAATTTCCAGTAGTAGAACCCAACAGCAGCCCCCAATAGCTGTCCCAAATGAACCCAAAATATTTGGTATAACACACCATTTTGAAATCGAATGTCAATGGATTGGGTTCAGGTTGGATGAAACATCATCCACATCTGTCACCCGGATATATCATCCATTATCTGTTCATCTGTCACTCGTTTATTTTTCATCCGACAATCCAATATCCATGGGTGACTCGGATGGATCGGGTGATAATCAGGTGAAACTTTTTCTATATCATAAACTATAATTGTTTTTGTATAGTAATGAATATAAAAATTTTCTTTTATTATTAAAGGTAATATTTTTAGAAAATTCACTCAAACGTAATAGAAAAATTCTACAATTATCATTAAGAAAATACACACAGAGTATCTAGTTGTGCGTTTATGAAAGAAAATAAATGGACAATAAATTATAAATCTACATTTATTTTTTACTCCCTTCTATTCTCAATATATGATTTTCTGGGTCATCTAACTCTTTTCAAAATATAAGATGTTTTATCTTTTTTTGCCACTTATTTTCAAATTAAACCCTCAACTTTTACCTTACAACTCTACTTTTCATATTGCTTCAATTTCCAATGCAAAAAGTAAAGTTAAAATCGCCTACTTTTTTCTCTTTCATTATTGTGCCCATAGCTTGAAAATCATACATTTAGAACAGAAGGGAGTAGTATTTTTTAAAAAATTCTTTATGGTCTCTTTTGTTATTTGAAATAAAACAAGGTGTAACTTTAAACGGATGATAGGTTGGGTGATATACGGATGATGGATTGGGTGACGAATGAAAAATTTTCACCCAAATCCGTCACTCAAACATCTTTCACCCGATCCATGATTCGTTTATTTCAGTTTTTCATCCGTTTATTTAAATCAGATAGATCAGGTTAGCAGGTATCCGTTTAAAATTGACATCACTAATCATGAAATCTAATGGACAAGGATGCTCTAAGGTTTGAGTATCTTCATGAAATTTTATGAGGATGTTTCTTGGGGAATTCTAAACTTGTTGGTGACTTAATATTTTTATTTTAAATGCTGAATTGAAAATGAAAACTCAAGAGAAAGTTATATCATGGAGAACAAAAAAATACATAAATATTGTTTTTTATCCTATTTTTTTACAAAAACAAACGTGGTATATACAAAAGAGATCATGGATTTTGAGATTTGCGGTTTTTAATCTGCTTCGAGCTCTTCGTGTAGTCGCCTACGTTAGTTGGGATTCTTGAACCTGTACTGTGGTTGGATTCCAGGCTATTGCTTTGACCTTCAACATTCAATGGTGGTTCCGGTGGCATTCCCTTTTGATAGTGCGTAGCCAGTTGATTGATTAATGGAACATCAGGTATGAGTTTTAAGCTTCTTTTGTGAGATTTCAGCAGAGTTTCAAGATGGTGTTTGTGGCTAGTGATAAGTGGTTTGGATGTAGTGATTTAAGGTTATCTCCCCCCCATTTATTGAGAAACTAAACCTCATAAACCATTTGATACCTTTCTATTTCATTATATTAGCATTTTTAATTTTGTTGTGAAATACTTAGTTTATGTGTTTTTCCTGAAGTTAACCGTCAGCACCCGAGCTTCACCTGCATCTAGTCTCCCAGTCTGTAATGCCCCTATTTAATATAATTACAGCGGAAATAAAATACTAAAGGCGTTAACAGATCATCGGGTTCCAAACACCCGGCACCAAACCTCACCAGATACAACTTATAAGATTACAAAAGCCACGGTCTAAACGAGAAAACATAACCTAAACATAATAATAATAATAAAATACATCAACTCTCCACAAATCCTAATCCCCAACCCCATCACTCATACTCTTTGTGGCCACCTGTATAACAATACATACCTGCAAGATAAAACCAAGCAGCCCACCCCGAAAGGGGTGAGTCAGTTCCCTGGAATGGAACTGGTATGATCCTCCAGAACAAACTTATAAACATAACTCTTTAACAAATAATGACTTGTAGACAAACAATTTAAACAACACGAGGAAAAAGGCACTTGAAAATCACCAAGTCAAGATAATAAGTTGAGAAAAGAGATAAATAACAGAAAGATAAAGTTAGTCAATTAAAAGAAATCACACCATAAGTTAGTGAACATCCATTGCCTGTGTTAGATTCAGTTCCAATTAGGAGTAGGAAGACCCAAGTAGTCACTAGGACTAGGAATGAAGAAGAGATCCAAGAACCAGCAACTCAAGAATGGAATAAAACCAACTGGGAGAGATGACCCCCACCGCCAGTCACGTCCTTTTAGGACAGGGGATATACAGCCCCTCACTGTTTAACACGTCCTTTTAGGACAGGGGATATATAGCCCCTCACTGTTACCGATGAAGACGCGCGCACATCATAACAAAAGACTCAGCTCATGGATGAAACGATATCCAGAGTCAAAGGAAGAATTTATCAAGATTGACATTTCCCATATTCCCACTAGATTAATAACTACACAAGTGCAATACCAAAACACTCAGTCCTATAGAGTGCAGAGGCGTAAACCCTCAGCAGTTAATATCTAATGAGACAACCAGATAAGAGGAACCAATGATCATGTGAGTTTCAAGGCTCAGTTAGTCACATCAAGCTGAGTTAGTCACACAAACAGTTTCCTTTTGAAATTCATTTAAGCTCAGTTAGCGTTTTTCAAAAACGTCTCTTCAGTCTATTAGCAAAAACATCTGAGTATGAGAAATCATACCAGGTATGTGTAGAAGCAGTAACCAAACTTGAAAGTGCGAACTTCCACTAATCACCTATAATTAAGGTGTTCCAAGTATTGATTAGTTAAGGAACTATAATGCTAAACATCTTTCATTCTTTACTACTTTATAGTTTCTGGTTACCATTACTCCATCTTAAGGATCTGGACTAGATCTCGTTAATTAAATCTTCCATTAGGCACATTTCATTAAATCTGGAATGATTTAGGGTTTAACCCTGAGAGTGGCCCAAACTCTCGTTGAATTGATTAAGTGGGCTTTTGGTGTTCATAGACTTGGGCCCAGTAGGTTAGCCCAAGCCCACGTTACGTTTTCACTGTTTAATTAAATTCCCTAAAAAGGATTTTGCGAGGTTTTGAATGTGCAACCTCGACTTAGTTCCAGGTTTATCTTGACCAACTACGCCATTGAATTTGTTTTTCTTAAGGATACGTTTAATTTTATTTCAATTACTTACTCTTAATCGTAGGGTTAGCATAATTATACTTTTAAGTTATCGTTGACTAATTTATTGCAAGACTGATTAAAGTCCTAAAGTTTAGTATATATATTCTTCTGATTATATTTCTCACAAGGAATGTTATTTCCTTGATCTATTTCTAATGTATTTATATATATATTAGGATTTACCCAAAACATTCTTTAAGAAATTTTATTGTATTTAATTATCTTTAATATCTTTTACACATATCCACATCCGATATATGGTTTATAAAATAAGTATTTTCCTTAGTTTCATTTAAGTATATTAACCTCCACATTATATAGTTAGTATAAACATAGATTGATAAATTCCTTGATTTAACATATGTTACTATTTTATTTCATATATTTATATATATATATATATATATATTTACTTCACTTAAAAGTTTGTACTAAAAAATATTTCTTAGCATTTTGTATTAAAAGTTAATTTAGTATTATTATATTCTTCTCAACCTACAAAGTTTATTAATCATCTATACTTTAATTTTTGTTACATTCAAAACCATATATTATAATATATCTTAGGAAAATTCAGAATTACAATTTTTAGACCTATTTCTTCTTGTCTAAAAATCCCCAAATTTAATATATAGTAACTATAATATTTTAGACATATTATAAAATTTTTATTTCATAAAAATATCTTTTAAAATTATCTAAATAATTCCATAATTCTCAAAAGTTTCAAAAATTATAAATTACGTTTAAAAACTCAAAACCCATATTAATTTACATCAAAATAGACTAGATTTTATAAGGAATCTATGGTTAAAACTTCAAGTCAAAATACATTACGGAAGACCATTAAATAAATCCAGCAAGATAGGGTATTATTCTGGAATTAATATTACTAAAACCTTCCACGTTTTAATCTTGGCCATCCGTTCCTATAACCCACGATCGGACGGTCGATATTTCTCGAGTTCATCAGCTAAACTAAATCGACAGACGCGTGGGAAATCGATGATTTCTCCCAATCTACAGAACCAAATTTGTTGATTTTTGTTTCATTGGATTCGCAATTTAATTTCGGTTCTAATGGTACCAATTTCGTTAGCTATCATGCAAGAATCAGGGATTTCGAATCTGGGTAATTCGAGTTAGGGTTTACACCGGTTTCCAATTGATTTCGACAAATTTCTCATTATAGTGTATAATTGGTCAAATTGATAGTTGGGTATGACTGATACTGCAATAACGAAGGTCAACATCGGAGTAATTTGGTCAGAAACATACCGGAGATGCGCCAACGAGGATAATCAAATTCTATTTTCTGGAAAACGATGATTTTATGTGCTGACCAAGTAAGGAACTTTAGACACTTATATCTCCCATACGATTGAGAACTGGCATGAGGTTGCTTCATAAGAATTGTAGAGGAATCAAAGATATTTAAAACAAGCTATAGAACGCGAATTTTCACCCAAGGATGAAGAAGATATGATAGGACGAAGTTTACCTGTTCAACTGAAATTTCCGGATTTCTAGGATTCCAGAACTTGGGGAGACAACTTTCGATGCCTTTATCTCCCACCCGATTGAGAATCAGCCTTGGGTGTAAAAATGAAAGTTGCAGAGGGATTAGAGATCTACAAAATGAGCTATAGAACTCGAATTTGCATTGAAAGATGAAGGAGATATGATTAGACGAAGTAACCTTACTGGATCAGTTTTTTGGAAAATCTGGGTTGCAGATTTTCGGGGAGGCAACTTCAGATCGAATTTGCGGAAGATGTAGAAAGAATTAGGTTAAGTGTGAGTAATGGTTAGAAATAGCGTTTGTAGGAGAAGATAATGGAAAAGACGACATTCAAAAAGGTTGAGTAATGCTAAGATATAGATATCAAAAGATTGACCCATGACATGCCCAAAACTGACAAAAACTTAATCGATTCAGTAGAATTTGGTGCTGAATGGGCGTGGCACGTGTCCCGAGGCGTGCGGCTGAGTCAGCTAGCCCGGGACATGTCAGCAACCTCCTAAATTTTGGCTCTAAACTTCAATTTATCATAACTTTGGCTAGGATGATCCGTTTTTAACGTTCTTTTTATCAATCTTCTTAGTTTTCAATAACCTTTTTATTGATATAAGTTTCATGGGCTGGTTTAATCATTTCCAAAAAGTCAACCTAGCAAGGCTTAAGGAGCTTCAAGGTTACTATGACTTTATATTGACTTTTATGGTCCAGATCAATGTTATATAATTGGAGTGTCTTGAAATTTTTCTAAGATTTATTGACTTATAAATCTTACTATTAAATTCATAATACCATATAATAATTTAATATTTAATAGTATTATTTAGGGTTCAATAATGGAAATCCCCTAAATTAATTTAAATTATTTTATGGGGTATTTCAGTCTACCCCCCTTTAAAGAAACTTCGTCTCGAAGTTTAACACCAACTAATAGCTACTCACACCGCTTCAGGTGTGCTGGCAAGAATTACCAGGATGTTCATCCAATAATAATTCCAAACATAATTCCATACCAATCCATACCAAATGTGATTTCTCCCACAATGTATTTCCATTCATTTCCATTTCCAAATTCCACTCAAGATTACTCAACATCAAACCAAACCAAGATATTTCATTACTAAACATCAAACCAAACCAAGATATTTCATAGATAGAAATCAAGAATCACACAATGTATAAATCAAGTACATACATACACCTCTCCATCATTCGACTAATAAAACAAACAGGGCATAATCTGGATAAGGTGACGAAGAAAGAGTATGCACTACCCCCCGAAAAGAGCCAAGGTACGCCCTCGTACCGCTACGAAAGAGAACCCATTAAAGGCAAGAATATAGGGAAATATCATGTGAATAGGTGTGGGTACTTCACTCTCATGGAGTCCTCAGCCTCCCAAGTAGCTTCTTCAACCCCATGATGCTCCCAAAGAACTTCACTAGCTTGACTGATTTGCCTCTCGTTTCTCGAACCTTTGTGTCCAAGATCCGAATGGGAGTCTCCTCATATCTCAGTGTAGGTTCAATCTCCAATCTCGCTGGCTGTAGCACGTGAGAAGGGTCAGGTACATACTTCTTCAGCTGAGATACATGAAACACATCATGTACCTTCCCCAACTCCGCTGGTAGATCTAGTCGATATGCTGCTGGGCCCACGCGCTCCGTAATCCTGTGCGGACTGACATACTTAGGGCTTAGCTTCCCTCTCATCCCAAATCTGAAGATGCCTCTCATCGGAAACACTCGTAGGAAGGCCATATCACTGATCTGAATTCAAGCTCTATGGTACGCTGATCCCCGTAAGATTTCTGCCTTGAATGTGTTGCCCTCATGTGCTGCTGAATAACTCTGACGTCATCCTGTAGTCTCTGAATGTACTCTGGACCAATCAAAACTACCTCAGTAGGGTCACTCCATGATAAAGGAGTCTGGCACAGTCTACCATACAGAGCCTGAAATGGTGTCATGCCGATAGACGAGTGATAGGAGTTGTTGTAGGAAAACTCTACCAAGTGTAGACACTCTACCCAACTCCCCTGATAGTCTAAGGCGACCGCTCTAAACATATCTTCCAGTGTCTGAATCATCCTCTCGATCTGCCCATCTGTTTGAGGGTGGAAGGCTATGCTAAAGCGTAGCTGAGTACCAAAGGCCTCCTGTAACGACCCCAAAACCGGCCTAGGAGTTAGGGCCGTTACACGCCGCGAGTCTACTACCTAACGTCGCAAGGCTATAAAGCAAATCAAACCCCAAAACCAAATATCGAACTAGTATAAATACCAAAAGAGTTTACAAGACCCAAATACTTATAAATCAAATACAATGAAAGGCCCGAAGGCTACACAGAAACTCTGAAGCGTCCAACGCGCAAAGCAAACAAAGTCTAAAGAAACATAAAGTAAACGAAGCTCCAGAAGGGGACAAGAAGAGAAGATCCCACGAGCTCAATCTGCAAGAAAGTAACGGGGTGAGCTAAACAGCCCAGCAAGCAGAAGACTTCCTCAAGGAAGCCCACTCAAAACAGAAGCAGAAGAATAATTTATAAACAGATGGGATCACAAGCCATTTACAAAAAAGATAGAGCAAGACCCAAACAGAACTGAAACCAAACCAGAAGGCCACAACAAAATGTGCTTAGACTTTCAGAAACAGAGGCGGAGGAGTGGGACACTAGATAGAAGCTAACACAACAGAAGGACTCACATACGTCCTATGGATCCGAAGATCCCACAACAGAAGCCGTAGAGACAGCTAACAGACCCGTCGGTCAATGATTTCCTAAGGGAGACCCCAAGGAACATAATCAGAAGGAATTCCTGCGCAGCATGCTACGGGACAGCCCAACCCGACTATCCAAGGCTCAGAAGCAACATAACTAGGTCCCAAAAATATATGTTCATAAAACAAATATCAAGTGCATAAAAATGCATATAAACAACATAGGAAGCTTGTACACAGAAAGGGGAATCCAACCCCGCAAACGGAGCTCAAAACGGAGTCAGAACGGAGAAGTTAAGCCAAAACAGAGGCCATGTCCGAACTTCCGTCCGAACCTGGAAGTTCGGACATAGGCCGGAAGTCAGTAAAAACATATACGCGCCGTGTCCGAACTTTGACGTCCGGACCGATGTTCGGACGCTGTGAAGATTCGAAAAATAAAACTGCGCCATAGCACTGTCTGAGCTTCCACATTTGGACGGAAGTCCCGACAGCGCAACAGAGGCGAATTCCAGAGCGCACAGACGCGCAGAAACTCAACAAAATCCAACACCAAACTCACACAAATGTTCCGAATTGCAAATCAGTTCCCTCGGGGATTTAGCCCTTCAACTAACAACACAAAACAAGAAGAAATCGTGCAAGCAACACACAAAATCAGACATGAAAACAGAAACAAAAACAGTCCCCGAGGGTGAGTGAACAACCCCGATTCCATCCCCCACTTTCATGAATTCGAAGCGTTGATTCAGCCCAAACGTTACCAGCAACTCAACTAACAAAACGCAGCAGAGGAGATGCACCAACGACACTAAATTCAGCCAACAAACAGCCCAAAAATCAGAAAACAGCCCTCCGAATCAGCAACATAACGACTACCGAATTCACAAATTCACCAACCTGAACACGCAGAGGAGTGAACCGAACAGCAGCAGCAGAAAATCGACCACAAACGCAGCAAAGATCCACACAAAAAACCAGGAGCACACCGAAGGAGAAGAAGAAGAAACTATCGAGAGGAAGAACGAGCGTGTTGTAAACTGATCGGGATTTCAAAAATAGAAATAAATAACTTACCCTTCCTTAATTAAGTCTTACCAAAATAAAAGAGAGGGGAATGACCTCCTTGCCCCCGTCTTTTAATTATAAGACTCCGACGTCCCATCATCTGAACAAGGCACCACATAACATAATTAATAACATAATCCAAAGTGTTGCAAAATCTGAAAACGAAAATACGGAGTATTACATCACTCTCCCCTTAAAAGGAATTATGTCCTCGAAATTCAACTTACCTCACTGCTCAAAAAGGGATGGGAACTTGGCACGCAGCTCTTCCTCGAGTTCCCACGTCGCCTCACACTCAGACTGCCCAGACCACTGCACCTTGACCATAGGCAGTGTCTCGCTACGCAGTCGGCGAACATCACGAGCTATAATATGAACCGGAACTGCCTCATAAGTGAAGTCATCTCGAAGTCGAAGCTGACCATAGTCAATCACATGTGAAGGATCATGCAGATACTTCCTGAGCATCGACACGTGAAACACATCATGCGCTCCTGCTAGAGCTGGTGGCAATGCCAATCTGTAAGCCACCGGCCCAACCTTCTTAAGCACCTCAAAAGGGCCTACGAACCGAGGACTCAGCTTGCCTTGCTTTCCAAAACGAACAACCCCACGAACTGGAGAAATCTTCAGATACACGTGGTCCCCAACCTGAAACTCCAGCGGACGATGCCTCTGATCTGTATAACTCTTCTGCCGGCTCTGAGCAACCAACAGACGCTCCCTGATAGTCCTGACCTTGTCCACAGCTCCATGCACCAACTCCGGACCCACAATCGCCCTCTCTCACAGATCGTCCCAACAAATGGGAGATCTACAGCGCCTACCATACAGCGCCTCAAATGGGGCCATCCCAATACTCGATTGGAAGCTAGTGTTGTAGGTGAATTCAATCAAAGTCACATGCTGATCCCAGCTACCTCCAAAGTCAAGCACACAAGCCCTCAACATGTCCTCCAAAATCTGATTCGTCCTCTCCGTCTGTCCATCGGTCTGAGGGTGATATGCCGAACTGAAAGCCAAATTCGTCCCTAAAGCCTTATGCAGGCTACGCCAGAAGCGAGATACAAATCTTGGATCCCTGTCCGAAACAATCATCGCCGACACACCATGCAGCCTCACAATCACATCTACAAACAGCCGAGCCAGGCGCTCAAGGCTGAAAGTCTTCCTCACAGGCGAGAAATGGGCTGACTTCGTCAACCGATCCACAATCACCCACAGCGCATCGTACCCAGAAGATGTCCTAGGAAGCCCCACAATAAAGTCCATACCAAGGCTCTCCCACTTCCACTTAGGAACGGGAAGAGGCTGCAGAAGACCCGCAGGCCGCTGATGCTCAGCCTTCACCTGCTGACAGGTTTGGCAATGAGCCACAAAATCAGAGATCTCCCTCTTCATATTCGCCCACCAAAAGGACTCTCTGAGGTCCCGGTACATCTTCACCCCTCCCGGGTGTACAGAATAAGGCGCTCTATGAGCCTCCTACATAATCTCCTGCCTAAGAACGCCTCCACTAGGCACACAGACTCTGCCTCTAAAGCGTAGACAGTTGTCGCTGGACACAGAAAACTCTGACTCCTGATCATCTGACAACTTCTCCCGGATCTTACACAACTCCGCATCAGCCTCCTGACCATCTCTGATCCGCTCAATCAAGGTAGACTGGACCTGAATCGACGCAATCATCCCAGCACTATCGGACCTAACAACCCAAATCCCCATACGCTGAAGCTCGATAGCAGACCTCTGAACCCCTGACAAAGAACAAGCAAACCCAGGAGCACCCCAACGACTCAACGCGTCAGCTACAACATTCGCGCTACCTGGATGGTAGAGGATCTCCAGGTCGTAATCGTGCAGAAGCTCCAACCAAAGCCGCTGTCTCAAATTCAATTCCTTCTGCGTGAGTAGATATTTGAGACTCTTGTGATCCATGTAGACCTTACACGTCACCCCATACAAATAGTGCCGCCAGATCTTCAAGGCGAAGACCACAGCAGCTAGCTCCAAATCTTGGGTAGGATAATTCTTCTCGTACGGCTTCAACTGACGTGACCCATACGCTACCACCTTTCCCTGCTGCATCAGAACACAACCCAGCCCTCTGTGGGAAGCGTCACAGAACACCTCAAAGCCATCTGTCCCAGAAGGCAACGTCAAAATCAGAGCCGAAGTCAACCTCTCCTTCAGCTCCTGGAAACTCTCCTGACACGCCTCGCTCCAATCAAACTTGACATCCTTACTAAGAAGACGAGTCAAGGGGGATACGATCTTAGAGAAGCCCTCCACGAACTTCCTGTAATACCCAGCCAATCCAAGAAAACCGTGCACCTCAGAAACACTAGTGGGCTTCGCCCACTCCATAACCGCCTTAATCTTCTCTGGGTCCACTGAAATGCCATCCTTCGAAACCACGTGGCCAAGGAACACAACTCTATCCAACCAGAATTCACACTTCTTCTACTTGGCATACAATTTCTTCTCCTTCAGCGTCTGCAGAACCATCCTCAGATGCTCCTCATGCTCCTCAGCACTCTTGGAATACACCAAGATATCGTCGATAAAAACAACTACGAAAGAATCCAAGAAAGGTTTGAAAACTCTGTTCATCATATCCATGAAGAACGACGGGGCATTGGTCAAACCAAAAGGCATGACCAAGAACTCATTATGCCCATATCGGGTCCTAAAAGCAGACTTAGGCACATCCTCGGCCTTAATCTTCAGCTGATGATATCCAGAATGCAAGTCGATCTTCGAGAAGACTGCCGCTCCCGCTAACTGGTCGAAGAGGTCATCAATGCGGGGAAGAGGGTACCGGTTCTTAATGGTAACCTTATTCAATTCCCTATAGTCAATACACAATCTGAAGGAGCCGTCCTTCTTCTTCACAAACAACACTGGTGCTCCCCATGGAGACACACTAGGGCGAATAAAGCCCTTATCCAGAAGATCCTGCAGCTGCACCTTCAGCTCCTTAAGCTCTGCCGGACTCATGCGATAGGGGGCCTTAGAGATAGGCTGAGTCCCTAGCGCTAACTCAATAGAGAACTCCACCTCACGATCAGGTGGTAGCCCTGGAACATCGTCCTGGAACACCTCAGGAAACTCACGCACAATGGGGATATCCTCCAACCGGGATCCCTTCTTAACCTCAGGTACAAAGCAGAGAAAACCCTGGCAGCCCTTCCTCAAGGAACGGACTGCCTGCATAGCAGACACCAACACAGGAGCACAAGGAATGGAGTTCCCCACAAAAGCAAAACGGGTCTCACCCGGTCTATCAAACACAACCCTCATAGCTGCACAATCTATATGGGCATGGTGCTCTGCTAGCCAGTCCATGCCCAAAATCACATCGAAGCAAGACATACGCATAGGGATCAATTCAGCAGGCAAGTTCCTATCCATGACCACTACCGGAACAAACTTACACACAGAGTCAAGCACACATGCAGGCACACCACTCAACGGGCTAGAAATGCACAGATCAACATCACATGGCACAATAGACAACCCGAGACTACCCTCTAAATCAGCAGACACAAAGGAGTGGGTAGTTCCTGAATCAAACAAACAGAATACTGGCTGAGAAGAGATCTGGAGAATACCTGACACTACTCTGTCTGAGCCATGGTCTCGCTCACCAGCTAGCGCATACACACGTGCCTGGGTCTGGGGCTTCTTCTGATCAGCTCTTTGCCCGGACCCGAAACCAGCACCTCGGCCCTCAGAACCGCCACTGCCACCTCCACCTCTAGCCTGTGGACACTGGGCAATGCGGTGATCCAGTGAACCACACTTGAAGCACGCTCCGGACTTCCTGTAGCACTCACGCCCAGGATGGAAGCGATCACACTCAGCACATTTCGCCACAGCAGGCGATGCAGATGACGAAGATCCCCGGTCTCCTCTGAACTTCTTATGGGAAGAAGTCTAGTCCCGCCTCACAGGCTCCTCCACATGGGCCTTCCTTCTTCTCCTTGCCCTTATCAGGCCTCTGGTCCTTCTTCTCATAGCGCTGCCTAGCCTGCAGCTCAGACTCCACCACCAAGGCCACATCCGCCACGTCTCTGAATGTCTTGTGGCGAAAGGGCGCCACAGCCGCTCGAATGTCACCCCTTAGGCCAGCCTCAAACTTCCTCGCCTTCTGGTTATCATCCGGCTCAGGCACAAACTTCGGAAGAGAAATGAACTTTCGCACATAATCGTCCACAGACATCTCCTTCGTCTGCCGAAGCCTCCCATACTCAACTATCTTCTGATCCCTGAAGACATCGGGGGAGAACTGCTGGTTGAAGCAGCCCCTAAACTGCTCCCAAGTCCATGGGTGGGGGTACTTCCCTTCAACCGACTTCCACCACTCCTTCGCCTCAGACTGGAACATGAAGGTGGCGAATCCAACCTTCTGGTCCTCCTCACATCCCATGAACCTCAGCAAATCCTCTATGGCAGAAATCCAGTGGCTCGCCTCCTGTGGGTCACCACTAGCATCGAAAGAAGGCGGCTTCAGCTTCAGGAACTCCTGAAGCGCCTTCACATTGCTGCCCCCCACGTTACCGGCTTCTGTCGCCTGGCCAGCAGTGGCCCCTACGGTCTGCAACACCTGGGTCACCACCTGCTGCACAATCTCTGCAATGTCCCCCTGGGGAGCATCGCCTGAAGCTGCACCACGTCCTGAACGTCGGGGAGGCACACTGAAGATACAAACACCAAGATTAATCAAAAACCATCAAGCATCATACAACAGACCTTTCAGACACCCACGCATGCAGACAAACCCCACAAACACCAAAGAACGAGCAACCTGGCTCTGATACCACTAAATGTAACGACCCTAAAACCGGCATAGGAATTAGGGCCGTTACACGCCGTGAGTCTACTACCTAACGTCGCAAGGCTCTAAAGCAAATCAAACCCCAAAACCAAATATCGAACTAGTATAAATACCAAAAGAGTTTACAAGATCCAAATACTTATAAATCAAATACAATGAAAGGCCCGAAGGCTACACAGAAACTCTGAAGCATCCAACGCGCAAAGCAAACAAAGTCTAAAGAAACATAAAGTAAACGAAGCTCCAGAAGGGGACAAGAAGAGAAGATCCCACGAGCTCAATCTGCAAGAAAGTAACGGGGTGAGCTAAACAGCCCAGCAAGCAAAAGACTTCCTCAAGGAAGCCCACTCAAAACAGAAGCAGAAGAATAATTTTTAAACAGAGGGGATCACAAGCCATTTACAAAAAAGATAGAGCAAGACCCAAACAGAACTGAAACCAAACCAGAAGGCCACATCAAAACGTGCTCAGACTTTCAGAAACAGAGGTAGAGGAGTGGGACACTAGATATAAGCTAACACAACAGAAGGACTCACATACGTCCTATGGATCTGAAGATCCTACAACAGAAGCCATAGAGACAGCTAACAGACCCGTCGGTCAATGATTTCCTAAGGGAGACCCCAAGGAACATAATCAGAAGGAATTCCTGCGCAGCATGCTACGGGACAGCCCGACCCGACTATCCAAGGCTCAGAAGCAACATAACTAGGTCCCAAAAACATATGTTCATAAAACAAATCTCAAGTGCATAAATATGCATATAAACAGCATAGGAAGCTTGTACACAGAAAGGGGAATCCAACCCCGCAAATGGAGTTCAAAACGGAGTCAGAACGGAGAAGTTAAGCCAAAACAGAGGCCATGTCCGAACTTCCGTCCGAACCTGGAAGTTCGGACATAGGCCGAAAGTCAGTAAAAACATATACGCGCCGTGTCCGAACTTTGACGTCCGGACCGACGTTCGGACGCTGGGAAGATTCGAAAAATAAAACTGCGCCATAGCACTGTCCGAGCTTCCACATTCGGACGGAAGTCCGGACAGCACAACAGAGGCGAATTCCAAAGCGCACAGACGCGCAGAAACTCAACAAAATCCAACACCAAACTCACACAAATGTTCCGAATTGCAAATCAGTTCCCCCGGGGATTTAGCCCTTCAACTAACAACACAAAACGAGAAGAAATCGTGCAGGCAACACACAAAATCAGACATGAAAACAGAAACAAAAACAGTCCCCGAGGGTGAGCGAACAACCCCGATTCCATCCCCCACTTACATGAATTCGAAGCGTTGATTCAGCCCAAACCTTACCAGCAACTCAACGAACAGAACGCAGCAGAAGAGATGCACCAACGACACTAAATTCAGCCAACAAACAGCCCAAAAATCAGAAAACAGCACCCTCCGAATCAGCAACATAACGACTACCGAATTCACAAATTCACCAACCTGTTCACGCAGAGGAGTGAACCGAACAGCAGCAGCAGAAAATCGACCACAAACGCAGCAGAGATCCACACAAAAAAACCAGGAGCACACCAAAGGAGAAGAAGAAGAAACTGTCGAGAGGAAGAACGAGCGTGTTGTAAACTGATCGGGATTTCCAAAATAGAAATAAATAACTTACCCTTCCTTAATTAAGTCTTACCAAAATAAAAGAGAGGGGAATGACCTCCTTGCCCCCGTCTTTTAATTATAAGACTCTTACGTCCCATCAACTAAACAAGGCACCACATAACATAATTAATAACATAACCCAAAGTGTTGCAAAATCTAAAAATGAAAATACGGAGTATTACACCTCCTGCACCTGACACCAAAAAGGAAACGTGCGTCACGATCGGAGACGATCGTCTTCGGTACCCCATGGTACCGGATGTGCTCTGTGGTGAACACCACAGCTAGTTTGGGCACCTTCCATGTGTCCTTGATAAGTATGAACCTGACTGTCTTGGTTAACCTATCGACTATCACCTAAATTGTGTTCAATCCACCTCTAGCTAGAGGGAGAGCGACCACAAAATCCATACTGATATCGTCAAACTTCCAGCACGGTACCGGTAATGACTGAATTTGGTCTCCTGGTCGACGATGCTCGAACTTCACCTTCTGATAGGTGAGACATCGGGAGACGAAGTCTACTACATCCCTCTTCATCCCACTCCACCAGAATAACTTCTTCAAATCCTTGTACATCTTGGTGGCTCCAGGATGTACTGACAATGTAGAGGAATGAGCTTCAGAGAGGATCCTGGTCTGAAGTTCTATCGCATCCTGAGGAATGCAGAGTCTGCCTCTGACTCGAAGGTGTCCCTCACTGTCTAGCTCATAGTCATACTTTAGACCATCAGTCACACCATCTGCTAACTTCTGCCTGACACCCTGTAGATACACATCACTGTCCTGAGCTGCATAAACCTCCTCAGCTATCGTGGTTGTCTCTATCAGAGCAAGAAGTGAATATGCTCTTCTGCTCAGAGCGTCTGCCATGACATTCCCTTTATCCTCAGTGTACTGGAGATTGATATCATAATCAGCTAGTAGCTCGATCCAACGTCGCTGTCTCAAGTTCAGCTCCTTCTGGGTCCAGATGTATTTCAAACTCTTATGGTCTGTCATAATCCGGACTGTGGCTCCATACTGGTAGTGTCGCCAGATCTTCAGAGCGAAAACTATGGCGAGGAGCTCAAGGTCGTGTATGGGATAATTTTCTTTGTGCTTCTTCAGCTGTCGAGAAGCGTAAGCTACAACTCTACCATTCTATATCAATACTCCACCAATCCCTCTGCCTGAAGCATCGCAGTAAACCTCGAATCCCTCATTTCTCTTAGGGATTACTAATACTGGAGCTGTGGTCAAAGCATCCTTCAGCGCCTGAAAGGAGACCTCACATGACTCTGTCCATACAAACGGGCTATCCTTCTTCATCAGAGAGGTTAAGGGCTTGGCTAGCCTAGAGAAATCCTACACAAAGCATCTATAATAGCCTGCCAACCCAAGGAAGCTCTGAATCTCAGTCACTGAGCAGGGTTTGTGCCAGCTCTTTACTGCCTCAATTTTAGCTGGGTCTACTGAAACTCCCTCAGCTGAGATCACATGACCAAGAAATGACACCTTGTCCAGCCAGAATTCATACTTACTGAACTTGGCATAGAGTTGCCTCTCTCTCAGAATCTCTAAGACTGTCCTCAAATGCTGCTCATGTTCCACCCTACTCTTGAAGAAGATCAAAATGTCGTCTATGAATACAACCACTGACTTGTCTAGCTGGGCTTGGAAGACTCTCTACATCAGGTCCATGAATCTTGCTGGTGCGTTAGTCAGTCCAAACGGCATCACTGTGAACTCGTAGTGGCCGTATCTGGTCCGGAACGCTGTCTTCTTTATTCAGCTACTGCTATCTGATGATATCCAGAACGCAGATAAATCTTGGAGAACACCTTTGCTCCCTTCAACTGGTCAAATAGGTCATCGATCCTGGGTAGTGGGTACTTATTCTTGATCGTGATGTTGTTCAGCTCTTTGTAGTTGATACAGAGTCTCATGCTCCCGTTCTTCTTCTTGACGAACAACACTGGAGCGCCTCAAGGTGAGACACTGGGTCTGATGAAACCCTTGTCTAATAACTCCTGTAGTTGTTTCTTTAATTCAACCATCTCTGCAGGGCCCATCTGGTAGGGAGCCTTGGCAGTCGGTCCCGTACCAGGTATGAGGTCGATGTTGAACTCAACCTCTCTCAACGGTGGCAGTCCAGGTAATTCCTCTGGAAAAACGTCGGGGGTACTCCGACACAATGGGAACATCTCTCCTGAACTTTGGATCCGTCCTCATATCCTGGGCATAACAGTAGTAGGCGGTAGCGCCCTTGGACACATCCTTCATCAGAGAGAGTGTCGATACAACCTTCACAATCAGCTGCTTGGGCTGCATTCGGTATGATACTGTGGTACCTGTAGCGGACTTCAAGAGGAGGTGATGCTCTGCACAGTGTAGTCTACCTCTATACCGTTGTAGTGTGTTCATGCCCACAATAATGTTGAATCCCATGCCAGGGAAGACAATGGCATCAAAAAGGAAGTCTGCTCCCTTGATATGTATGTTCAAGTCCTTACATTGCTTACTGCATTTGATCAACTCTTTGGATGGCAACAGGACTGAGCAGTCGTGGATATCCTCTGTGGGAGCATCGATCTTAGCATGAAACGCTTGTGATATGAAGCAATGAGAGGCTCCAGAATCGAACAAGACGGTGGCCTCCACTCCATTAATTAGGAACGTGCCTGAAATTATAAGGTAGATTTTTTTAAAAGATTCTAGGCAACTTTTCCAATGAAACTAATTAGGGTTAATGTTTATACCTGTGATGACCATTCCATTGCTCTTTGCTTGAGCCTGGTTCAACACATTCAACCTGATCCCTGAGTTTCCAACCCCTACAATGAAGCAATAAAATTCTTAGTATTTCCATTCTTATTGAAAGCTTTATGAGCAACTTAAAGTTTACAACGCTGAAATTGTAAAGTACAAGGCTAGGTCTGTCTAAAGGTTAGGTTTAGACGGCCCGGTTTCATGTGGGTCTGGTTAATGATGGGTGTGGGGGCTGTGTTGGGCTTGATTCTCTTCACCCATGGTAGATAAGTCTAGCTGCCCCACCAAAAATTAGTACATCACCCGACTTTAGGAGGATCTTAGTAGCAAGGTCCATCCTCCTCTGGTCTCCAAATAGGAACTCCGCGTCGTCTCCAAGTGATATGGACACCACTGGAACTCCCTTGGTGAAGGACTCTAGAGATTCGTCCTTGTCTTGATGCATCCCTAGCTTACCCTCTTTTCCATAGAAGTTGATGATGCACACGTCTAAGGTTAGGTCTGGGACTGGCTCATCCTCCAATTCTTGTGCTGCCTTAACTGTAGCTCCAATGATGGTCTGCAATTCTTCCGGGATTGGTGGCACCTCCACCTCTTCATAGCTCTTGGTGGTGTGGTTCCACTTCTTACCTAGGCACATGATCTTCACCTTCATGGTTGAACCGTTGTTGAAGGTAGGGGTGTAAAAATTCCCTTCCTTCACACCTAACTCCCGGATCTTGAGGATCAATGAATACTGGACTACTGAGGTCAGGTACTCTCGTAGTAGGATCATCCCGGGTCTCAATACCTCACACTTCTCTGGTGGGTGTGGTTTGGCTTCAAAGGGAATGTTGGGTGTGGAAATGGCAAAATAGGAAAACAAATATCGAAAGCTGAATGAAAAACAACAATTGCTATTAAATGGATAAATCAAGGTTCACAATCGGTTTTTAAATGAAAAATGTAAAGGAAAGAGGGATTTATAGTTCATCCCTTTACAATGCGAAGAAAATTTATTAAAGAAATGAGTGGAATGAAGATCTAAGCTTCTCCAATAGGAAGGTAGTCCTCACCAGGTGAACTCGGGTCATCACTGGCTGCCTCGACACGGTCTACCAGGTTGAGAGTCAGTGCCTTGCCCGGCCTTTAAGGGTAGTTCTGTCCCGGCCTCTGTGAATAGTTCTGGGCAGGGCGGTTGGTAGATGGTGCAGCACCTCCTGTGCCACCTCTACCTCCTCCTCCATTAGTATTAGTAGCTGGGGCTCAGTCGCTGACCCGGTGCATGGCTGGTAGTTCTTGGAATCCGGGTTCAGGAAGTATTCAAACGATCTGTGCCCCTTCTTGCCGCAGTGTTTGCAATCCAACAGGTTTCCCTTACAATCCTTGCCCGGGAGGTCCTTCTCGCACTTCCTGCAGAAGTACCTTTTTACAGGTTGGTTTCTTGTTTCAGTTCAAGGTTAGTAACGTGATAGCAAAATAACCATATCGCAGATTCTAATTTATCTTACCACTAGGTGGCTGGGAGCGGATTGGCTCAGCATTGGTATGTGAGGGGACTATGGCCTTCTCATTCTGCCCCTTGAAGAACTTGCCCTTCCTCTCATAGTTTTGGGAAGAGATTCCTCCACTACCTCCTCCAGCATCTCCCTTCCTCTTGCCTAGCACAGAATCCTGATAGGCAATGGTGGTTTCGCATTCATTTGCATCATCAGCTAGTTCCTGTCGTTACAATATGTGTTAGTGGGGAAATCTTATCGTACCAGAAATTTCAAAGTCATACTTCATACCTGTAAAGTCTTTTCTCTGGTTGAACCGATCATGGTCATGATCCCGAAGTTCAAGCCGGTATGAAATTTGTCCACCAAGTACCTTGGAGCGTAAGTTCCCTCTCCAATGATAGCAAGAAACTCCACAAACTTGACATAGTACTCAGCAATAGAGGAAGTCCCTTGCTTCAGCTGCTCAAATTCACTTCTCATCCTTTTCTGTAGATAGGATGGATAGAACTTAGCTCTTAGGGCCACCAGAAATGCCTGGAAGTCAAAGTGCGCCTGGGCGGTCAGCTCGGCTCTGGCAGTCTGCCACCATCGATGAACGGGCCCTTGGAGAAAGTAGGCCGCTATGTCCACTTGGCGATCTGCTGGGAAATGTAGAGAGGTGAAACCTTTTTGAATCTCGGCGATGTATTTCTCCAAAGCCTTTGGTACAGGCTGGCCTTCATAGACTGGGGGACGAAGATCATTGACCGCTTTTAGCCAGTTGAACTCCCATGGACCGTTAGGTGGTGGCGGTGGTGGTTGAGGGATCTGAGCCTGCTGCTGAGCTAATGCAGCCATCACGATTTGAGCTATGACCTCAGGTGTAACAGCGTCGGGTCCATAACCACCTGGGGGACCCCCTCCTCTTCCTCATCTTCGAGACATTTAACTGTTAACGACAGTGTTTGTTACTCGGAAGTTGTGTATTAAGTCTAGATATCTACGTAGTGAGAGTGAAGTGTTTATAATGTCCTAGAGACGGTGCGAAGATAGAGCATTCAAGAATAAGTGTAGTAATGTAAGCAAGTAAAGTGTAGTATGGGGTAAGGGTAACGTGCCTTTCTGAAATCCTCACTTCCCCATTCTACCCCAATTCCCCAGTTTTAAGGGCACCTATATTCTAAGTATTTCACTCGCCTTGTTTTCTCGGGCTCAGAGCGTAACTACGCTCTGATACCACTTTCTGTAACGCCCTTATTTAATATAATTACAGCGGAAATAAAATACTAAAGGCGTTAACAGATCATTAGGTTTCAAACACCTGACACCAAACCTCACCAGATACAATTTATAAGATTACAAAAGTCACGTTCTGAACTTGAGAAAACGTAACCTAAACATAATAATAATAAAATACATCAACTCTCCACAAATCCTAATCCCTAACCCCATCACTCATACTCTTCGTGGCCACCTATATAACAATACGTACCTGCAAGATAAAACCAAGCAGCCCACCCTAGGGGTGAGTCAGTTCCCTAGAATCGAACTGGTACGATCCTCCAGAACAAACTTATAAACATAACTCTTTAACAAATAATGACTTGTAGACAAACACTTAAAACAACACAGAGGAAAAAGGCACTTTAAAATCACCAAGTCAAGATAACAAGTTGAGAAAAGAGATAAATAACAGAAAGATAAAGTAAGTCAATTAAAAGAAATCATACCATAACTTAGTGAACATCCATTGCCTGTGCTAGATTCAGTTCCAATTAGGAATAGGAAGACCCAAGTAGTCACTAGGACTAGGAATGAAGAAGAGATCCAAGAACCATCAACTCTAGAATGGAATAAAACCAATTGGGAGAGATGGCCCCACTGCCAGTCACGTCCTTTTAGGACAGGGGATATACAGCCCCTCACTATTTAACATGTCCTTTTAGGACAGGGGATATACAGCCCCTCACTGTTACCGATGAAGACGCGCGCACGTTATAACAAAAGACTCAGCTCATGGATGAAACGATATCCAGAGTCAAAGGAAGAATTTACCAAGATTGACATTTCCCATATTCCCACTAGATTAATAACTGCACAAGTGCAATACCAAAACACTAAGTCCTACAGAGTGCAGAGGCGTAAACCCTCAGCAGTTAATATCTAATGAGACAACCAGATAAGAGGAACCAATGATCTTGTGAGTTGTACATTCAAGGCTCAGTTAGTCACATCAAGCTGAATTAGTCACACAATTAGTTTCCTTTTAAAATTCATTTAAGCTCAGTTAGTGTTTTTCAAAACGTCTCTTCAGTCTGTTAGCAAAAACATTTGAGCACGAGAAATCATACCTGGTATGTGTAGAAGCAGTAACCAAACTTGAAAGTGCGAACTTCCACTAATCCCCTTTAATTAAGGTGTTCCAAGTATTGATTAGTTAAGGACCTGTAATGCTAAACATCTTTCATTCTTACTAGTTTATAGTTTATGGATACAATTACTCTCTCTTAAGGATCTGGGCTAGATCTCGTTAATTAAATCTTCCATTAGGCCCATTTCATTTAATCTGGAATGATTTAGGGTCTAACCCTGAGAGTGGCCCAAACTCTCTTTGAATTGATTAAGTGGGCTTTTGGGGTTCATAGACTTGAGCCCAGTAGGTTAGCCCATGCCCGCGTTACGTTTTCCCTGTTTAATTAAATTCCCTAAAAAGGATTTTGCGAGGTTTGGAACGTGCATACTCGACTTAGTTCCAGGTTTATCTTGACCAACAACGCCATTGAATTTGTTTGTCTTAAGGATACATTTAATTTTATTTCAATTACTTACTCTTAATCATAGGGTTAGCTTAATTAAACTCTTAAGTTATCATTGACTAATTTATTGCAAGACTGATTAAAGTCCTAAAGTTTAGTATATATATTCTTCTTATTATATTTCCCACAAGGAATGTTATTTCCTTTATCTATTTCTAATGTGTGTGTATATATATATATATATATATATTAGGATTTATCCAAAACATTCTTTAAGAAATTTTATTGTATTTAATTATCTTTAATAACTTTTACACATATCCACATCCGATATATGGTATATAAAATAAAGTATTTTCCTTAGTTTCATTTAAGTATATTAACCTCCACATTATATAGTTAGTGAAATACCCCAAACCTAGATATGTAGTTTACATATTATACTATGGTATATAAAGGCTAAAAGGTGCCTTATAAATGCTATTAAGTGAATTAAACCATAGTAAACGCAGTAAAGTGCTACTAAGACAAGTTTGAGCAAAAACATGCTCTAAGCTTGGAGTGAACATGTAAGGACCTAAAGAGCCTACCAAGACTTTATAGCATTCAATTATGATTTGAAAAGGCTAATTAAGTCCTTAGGAAACATTGGTAGAAAATTAAACCGAAGAAAACACAAGAAAACACCATAAAGTCAATTTAAGCAAATACTTGCTCTAGACTTGGTGTAACCTTGTATTATACCTAAAGGTCATTCCTAGAACTTATTAACATGTTAATGAACATTTTAAATCAATTACTAAAGAAAACCAAGCTTGAAAACAAGTTAAAACACAAAATGTGCTTTAAGGAGCCTTAAAGCACATTTTTGAAAAATTGTCTTGGAAATGGGTTTTGAGTGGCCAAATGTCCATCATTACTCTTAAAACAACATGTGTCATACTTAGTATCACATTAGGAAGTTTAAATCAATGGGAAATCAAAAATTTCACAAATATGTGCCTTATTTGTGAATAGTGCTCAAATAGTGCTAGTTTAAGTTATAAGTCAACATAAGTCAACTATTTGGTCAACAAAGACCATAAATATCCCTAATATGTAAGGGGGCACGGTTTTAATGGTGTGAGTCATCACACTTGGCCATCCAACTAAAGAAAGTAAAAGAAAATAAAGTAAAAGTATTATTTACCTTTATAAGTTAAATATCTTCTAAAGCTTGCCTCTCACCTCATTTCTTTCTTTCCCCACTCATTCCCAACGTGTTCATCTTCATCCTCCCAAGCTCCAGCCGTTCTCCAACAGTACCAACCCATTCTTCATCTTCTTTCACTTGTAACTTATGATTCCATGCTCCAAAATCAATTTCAAGACTACCTTTGTCTTAGTTAGACCAAGCTCTTCACTTCTATCTTTTCAAATCTTCAAGAACTCAATTTTGGTGCCATGGAGATTCACCATTGTAGGAGCTTGAGCTCATATTTTCATGCCTTGTCATTCTCCTTTGCTTCAAGGTAAGGAAAATCAAAGAAAATCCAAGTTCCCATCATTTTTGTGTATAGCCGAAAATTCACCTTACAATGGTGCCTTGTCTTGCTCTCTTCTTAGCTTAATTCAATATTTAAGGGACTAGGAGGAGTCCTATCTTGGTACTTAACCAAGCTCTATTTCAAATTCCAGAGGTAATCATCAAATTTTAGTGTTTTAAGACAATTATGTAAACCTAGGGTTTAATTATGAGTTTGAGTATTAAACTTAATGCTCATTACCCTTATATGTGTATTGGTTAGAAGGTTGAAAAGTGATAAAAGCTCCTTGCCGATTTTCAATCAAGAAAAACAAGAGAAAACAAGTGAGAAAGCTTGGAAAACAAAGAGGTAAATGACCTCTCTTAATGTGGTTTATTGTACTAGGAAATTGAGCTATATTTTCTTAATAAATAACCTAAAGAGCCAATGGGAAATGAGCTAGAAAACTATCCACAAGGTGGACTAAAAGGACATGGGAGCATTGTTGTGTGTATTCGCAAGTTGAAGGCATTTAAATGTGGAAATTAAGTGTTTAAGTTTAATGCAATTTAAGGGCCTAAGTGCCAAGCAATTTAAGTTTATGCACTATATTGTGATGTAGTGTTGTTTAAAGGTTTAGTTGTGTGTAAAGAACATCTCTTGTGAAGGTGAATGTCTTTGATGGTTAAAGGATGAAAAAAAAACCATGTGTTGTGTGCAAGGAATGTGTATTAAGTGATTGAGTGTTCTTGGATTGTGTAAAGGTGGAAAACTATGTGTTTTGGTGTAAGGTGATACAAGAGAAGCTATGTCAAAATTTAGTTGATAAATAATGGAGTATATGTGTTGTAATGAGATTTTATGACCTAGAAGGTACTAGGAATTGTTAAGTGTTAAGATGGTGAAAGAAAGTGAATTAAAGTGTTCTTGAGTGTTAAGATGCCTTGGGCATAGTCTTGGAGATTTAGAGAACTAACGGATTATTTCTAGATACACCAAGGTCATGGTGGAGGTGTGGTAAAGTCTTGTGCAAAGTTTGGTGAACAATGGAAGTGTAATGCCTTGTGAAGGTTTAATTAGGAACTTGTGGGAAAGACTTGAGGAGTGTGTGTAAAGGGGATGAGTGTGATGCAAAATGATGCTTTAGGAGTGGTTATCTTGTGGTGGAATAACACTTTGGTTAGTGGAAGTTTTAAGCAAAAATTACAAGTTACAAGTGTAAGTAAAATGTTCTAAGTGTTAAGGATTTAGTAAAAGTTTAAGGAGTTTTTGGGATGATTAGAGAGGGTTTTAGTGTGCCAAAAAGATGTTAAAACATGTGGGGAAACATGTGTAATGCATAGGAAAAGATTGGGGTGAATTTGGAGTTCAAAATGAGGAGAAAAACACTTTGAAAAATGGGGTCTGATTTGGACCGCCCCTAGGGACCGCCCCTGTGGGGAGGTCCAGTGGAATTATGCAGCCGTAGGAGCTTCTGATGTGGACCGCCCCTGGGACCGCCCTAGAGAGGCGGTCCAGACCAAAGATGAAGAAAAAAATTTGTTTAAGGCTTCTAATGATGGGGGATTGAATGGTAATGGTTTTAGGTGATGTTTAGGCCTTGTTTGGTGACATTTAAAGGCCTAAAAAAGTGTAAACAAGTGTTAGGTTTGATGTGAGAGTTGTGAATTTAAGATCACAAGAGTAAAATTAAGTATAACGGGATGACGGGGTTAACTATGGGCGCTCTAGACGTTAAGCAATCATGTTACCCCAATGTTAATGAAAGTAATTGTGATGTTACCAGTTGTGCGGGATGTGTTTGAGGAACCTAGGAGGACACAATATAGTGGACCGTGGTGACAGGTATGGTTTTCTTGCAACCTGTGTCCTACCGGATTACACCGGCTTGTATGCCAATGTGTTTTTCTGTGTGTTTGCCACCTTGCAAGAATAAGCATGAAATGAGTTTATAGTAATTCATATATGTGGCGTGTTTAGTTCCGATACCGTTTAACCTCAACATGTGCTAAACCTTAGCTAACCGACTCTAGGATCACATAAGAGATCCGAATTCGAACTTAACGACCCAAACCATGGGAACATTCTAACCACGGCTATGCGTGAGTTAGTTGTGTGTTGTTTGTGCGTGTAAATATGTTCACCACCCCTGTGTGTGTTTAACCCGGTTGTAATACCTTATAGTGTGTGGAAGTGATAGGTTCCATAACGGAGCCCTTAACTATATATATACTAATGGGGGGTGAGGAATCCGGTTGTACCGGTTGCGCGTTTTGTTTGGGAGTAGATGTCTACAGTTGCTCTAACTCCCTCTCTGTTATGTTATGGTTGTTTTTCCTTCTCGGATTACTATGTCCCGCTAGCTTCTTCCAAAGCTTACCTATTCTGACTGATGATCGGTCTAGGGGGAAATATGTGTGTTTGTGGTGTGTTCGGATCACAATATCTGATCCATCTTTGAGTTAAGTTACTCGTCCGACTAATAGGACGGTAATGAGTGATGTAACAAGCTTATCATGAGGGTGATTTCATTCTCTAGGCTTACCAAGTTAACTAACTGTGTTGGGTCGTTTCCTAAAGTGAAAGGTGCCTATTATGTAAGTGATGTTGTGCTATGCAATACTTCTTGATATGCCATGTATGTTAGATGTACGTTAAAGTGTGATATGAGCTGTTGTGTGGAGTATGTGGCTCATGGGTATCAAACCCACCTTGTCATAAGAGAAATTTAAGTATGACCCGTATAGTGGGTAAGTGTCGTCTATTAAGGAAATAGCTCCATTAGAGGAGAAACCCTCAAGGGTTAAGGAACAAAAGGAGTGAGCTAACGAGTTTTATTGTGTTGAATTATTTGTGGAACCCCATTGTTGTGGGTATGCAATGTGTTATGTGTTTATAGTTTTCATGCATGATTCAAATAAAATCAACCGCATGCTTAGACGACAATTAGTTGTGCGTGGCCCGGTAGCATGCGGGCTGCACGACTACCATACCAGCATTATGCTGAGCCCCCTGGGGGGTCACCCTTTCTTTCCTATTTTCAGGTACAAAGAGCTGGAGACCGTTCGAGAGTAGGACGGGGTAGTTAGTTGTATACGGGTAGTTCATTTAAACACTTATGTATTGTAGGTGTAGTAAGACCGAAATTGTTGTCGGTAATAGTTTGTAAATACTCGGTACAGTTGGAATGTAAATGTATAATGTTGTTGGTAATGGGAAGAGTTTGTAATGTGTAGTTGCTCAGGAATCTGGTCCATCAGACCGATACAATGTATATGTATTAGCCTTGTTAGCCACGTGGTTGGTTAACGGCGTGTAACACCAATGATTTAAGTAAAGTGATGAGTTAAGTTTTCCGCTGCAGTTTGTTGTTAAGCGTGATGTTGTTAGTTGGGGTGTTACAAAAAGTGGTATCAGAGCAAAGTATCGCTCTGATGACTGAATTACCGAGCTTAGGAAGTACCGAGTTAGGATTTTAGTACTTGGGGTTAAGGGTTGAGTGATAGCGTGAGAGATACGCTAGTTAGGAATTACCAGTGTGTACTGGAAACCTACAATATCCTTCCCGCCCTCCACAATCCTTGTCTTATAGCTTGGGAAGAACGCCAGAGAGATGGAAGTCCTCTCTTACTCGGGAGAGCCCAATCTGGCTGTTATTAAACATCGTTGTATGTAAGGAGAACCTGTCATACGGTAGATTATGAAAACTGGGAATCCCGGAGACGGTTCCCATCTGAACATCGTTAACCGCATTTAATAGCGAAGAATGAAGAATCCTACACACAAAAGAATGGAATTTCCGGCAACCTGGGTCGACATGCCGAGCAGTCGAGAACAACCAGCTTGCAACGCACTAACCGTGCAACAGGCAAGAAGTGAAGTAATGGAACCCGAGACGCGTGTCTACGGGACCATGATTATTAAATAATGTCGCCAACAGTATACCAACCGACTAAGGAACTACAACGTAGTGCCCAAACAAGAGACAAGTCTCAGTAAGCACGACAAATGCGTGAAACGGGCTACGAAGAAAATATAATACTAAGTAAAAGGGGACTCCAAGAATGGAAACACCCTAGTTAATGATTATCATGTGAATACAGTGAGAATTCGCCCAGAGGGTTAATTGTCAAGACTGTAAGACCAAGTAAGGGCCAACAAGGCCACTGATGACAGTGCGGATAAAAACAATACCACAACCGGTGTGAGTTGAACCGATAGCCAGTTAGCATGGCGCACTTGCCGTGGCAAGTGCTGCTATAACAGGGCTGTTCAGGAAAATTTATAACAACTACAAGTACTTAGTATAGTACCGCGAAGTTAAGTGAGATCGTCATAACTGTGGAAGGGCTTAACAGCCTAACCCTTGTAAATGAGAATACACCAGTCAGCAAGAAGCTAGACTTAGTTAAGGCAAGAAGACGTTGTGAAACCACGAGAATTTTTCTTTCAAACCCAGATTTATTTCAAACTCTTTTCTTTCAAAACCAAATTTTCTTTCAAACCAATATTTATTTCTAACCTTCTTTTAAACCAAACCAGTATACCCAAGGGTAGCAACCCGGGGAAATGGAGCGAGTTCTAAATAATACAACAGTGGATGGACTTTCCTTGATTAAGTTCGGGAAGTACGGAATGCGAATTATCACAGAATGATATAAGAGGAGTTGACAACAGAATACTTCACCTAGGCGTGTGACGGACACTACGAGTGTACCAACTGTAATGTGGGATGACCGCACTTCGATAGGAGCTTGTGGGCCTGACAGACCTACCTATGGGTTAGTCGGGTAAGTGGCAATGTATCAGTAGGGTACCCCACATATGTATACTAGTAGAGTCGGGAACACGGGAAGTAGTCGACTCCATACTACGGTCAGCAGTAAAAGTCAAACAAGAACAATGGATTACCACGAATGATTGAAGTAAAAAAACCCATATGAGTTAACAAGACTAAAGGAGTTAGTGAATTTATTTCAAGGAAACGTTTAAGAGTCAGGAAGTGCGAAGCGCACTGGTTAGTATGTAAAGACATCGCATATGTTTTAAGAATCCCGAGGAATAAAACATGATAGCTGACACGATGACCCAGCCTATACATGACAAGGCAGATGCCTAATGTGGACACATTAATGTGTAACGAACGGGATGAAACTCCCGAAATGATCACCTAGACTACAGGGAATATCAATCTCCACAGAAGAGGGTAGTAAACTCAGTTAAGAACGCGAAACGACATAGTTTATTTGACGTACCAATAAGTGCAAGCCAGAGGTGATGGCATAACTTAGCAACACCTAGGAGCAATCCTTGAGGGGTGTTTGGATCAACAATTGTTGATGAAATAACGTGACAGAAACGTAAGAGTTGGAACTAACACTTAGTTTAAACATAAGTCGTTAGGAGGCAGACTGACATTCCTAAGGGGGCATCCCATGAAAGGAAGCGTGATGCAACGACCTTGTCATGGAGCCCAATACTACCTCTAAACCATGTAATGGTGTACAGAGAAGTAAATGTGTATGGACAGCCTACAATGAGCAGAGCTCGAGGCAATAAGGCTTATAAGCCACAAACAGAACGTGTTATGTAAATTTGATCGATTATAGGAGTTTATGTTGTACAAGAGTAGAGCGGAGAACGAACCACTGCTTTAAGAGTGGGGATACCTCTCGATATTGTGAAACCGCAGGAGCGGTAGTTATGTGAACCAAGTTCAAGAAATATGTTAAGGATTGACCATGTTGTTGTTGCGGAAGAGCAGTTAGTTTAGTAGCATGTGTGTATAATGTGAAGCACCGAGCTGAGTAGCGCCGGCTTATAACTCGAGTGAGGGTAATAAAGTGATGGTTCGCTCAAGGAGCATAAAGATTCGAAAAATAGTGTATTCAGTGGTCATCTAGATGAATGACAAACCGTAATACGAATGATGTAAGTATATGAGCGGAAGCTAATATGACAGTGGAGGCGATGTAAGTTAGTGTTGTGAAGAGCACGGTGCGCAGAAAGCGACTGTTGTATAAGTATTGTTAAACATTAATATGGAAACTAAGCATAGTTATGAGTTAAACCCAGTGGAGATACAACGGTAAGTGATAGCAAATAAACTAGGCAGCAAGCCTGTAACCAGTATTATGTGATAAGAATCTCAGTGAAACACAGTGTGAATTCCTATTGCAATCGCATAAGAGATTTACTGCCAAGAGTTTACGCCTCTGCACTCTGTATGACTGAGTGTTTTGGTATTGCGCTTGCGCGGTAATGATCGAGTGAGATAGCTAGTAAGTTGGGAAGATGTTAATTGTGGTAGAACAACAAAAGACTTATAACGTTATAAGACCGAGGCATAGGAAATGCAAGGTCGTACCAATGAAAGAGTACTTGTACATAATCGAATGTGGAGGCATGATTAGCACGAAGTGACTGTAGTAACATGGGATACCAAATATCGGTATGGAATATACCTCAAGTGTTGGAAATAACCGAGAAGAGTACTACACATTAGGTAGTAGCTCAAACTCAACCGACAGTAAGTCGGATGAAATCAAGTAAATCACTGTGAAATACATAGCAGCATACGCAGTAAATTATCATGGAAGTGAATAGAAAGTTTGTAACTCACTGAATTCGTTCAAGGTAGGAGATACCACGCGTCGGTTGAGAAACCATTATTACCAAGATAATGGTGATAAATGGCAGATGTACAATACAGTAAGGGTAACGAATGGGGCAAACTAAGCTCTACAGGTATCAGAGTTGCGCAGCAGAAACTAGTGAACCAGTGATTCAGGTGTTGAATGTGCATGGTGAACATGAGTGAATGGCTAATTATTAATGCCTAGAAGCCTCACAGGCCAGAACCAAAACCGGTTATGAGTTAAATAAACTCCAATGAGAATTCTTGGTTTAGGGACTAAACCGCCGGTATGGTTAAGATCCTCTAACCAGAACGCATTGTATAATAGACCGCATGGAAGCTAAAATACATCAAAGCGGCAGAACATTTCGACCCAATGTTCAGTGATTGATTACGTGGGTGTAATCCCTTTTAAGGGGGGTAGAGCGCAAACCGCTTAGTGTGTTTTACCGTACAAGTGTACGTGAACTAGGTTGTGCATAGCACAAAATAATTTGTTTGGATGATTGGTGTGTGTGTTACATAAACATATGCATTCATTCATGGTTTAATTGTGGTAATTTTGCACAGAAGATGCGAAATAACATTGTGATAAGTGTGACTACTTTGTTAACTGTTGTGTGTTAGTACAAGTGTTTGGAAGTAGAGAAACTCCCGGGGAACTAAAACCCCGACAGTACGTGTTCACATAATACTAAATGCAATACCGTGTATTGTATTTTGATAATATATATATATAGAGAGAGAGATATTGTGATTTATGAAGGGGTATGAAACCGACATAGAACCTATTGAGAATTAAATTCCCTAGGTAACTTGAATTAAGTTGAATCTGGAAAATGATTGATGGATAGAGTTCCACCCTTGGAGATGTAATGATTATGACTAGAAGGATTAAAAGATAGAAAAATGGTATATGCTTGAATTAGTTGCTGTTTGAAATTGAAGTGGGAGGTGAAACTTGATTTTCATGAGATTAAGGGAAGCCAAACACAAATTGGGGTGGAGGGATAGTTCAACACTGATGCTGATCACATCAGGGTTGGATGATTCTTGAAGCTCCCTATAAGTGGTCACAAATAATCACGCTAAGGAAAGATGCAAAGAGCATAAATTGGACTTGGAGTTGTGATGCGTTTTCAAAAAGGATTTTCAATTGGTATTTCCAAAACAGTCGATTAATATTTTGAATAAAATTCTCTTATACTTAACCTAGTAAAGAATATTTTTGTAGTACTTGCTCACGAGCTGAGGACGTATGAGCCTTTGTCTTCAGACCGGTGACATGAGAAGTACATATGTTAAAAACTAAGTGAATGTTTTGATCTCCCAAAGGAACGGGGACCAGAAGGTGTCCATCGCGACCGGGTTCTGCGGGATCACAGTGTATATAAAAAGGGTATTTTTGGTTGCTATACATGCTAAGACATGTTGTGTGGTATGTGTAATAAGTATTATTTTGACCTTGAGTCTTAATGTGGTTGAGTTCTGAAAGTTGTTATTTACCCAGACCTGAGAGTCTGAGGGTTGTTATGTAAGTACAATGTTGTTAAGATACCCGGACCGTTGAGTCCGAGGTTATCATATAAGTATGTTATGTTATGTATGGATATTGATATGTTACCTGGACCGATAAGTCCGAGGTTGTGATGTAAAGTATGTTTGGTTATGGAAGTTTTATTTTGCAAGTAATCTCTGTGTTCTAATTCAAATGATGCGTGGGAAGTGTGAACTTCGAGGACGAAGTTCTTTTAAGGGGGGTAGATTGAAATACCCCAAACCTAGATATGTAGTTTAAATATTATACTATGGTATATAAAGGCTAAAAGGTGCCTTATAAATGCTATTAAGTTAATTAAACCATAGTAAACACAGTAAAGTGCTTCTAAGACAAGTTTGAGCAAAAACATGCTCTAAGCTTGGAGTGAACTTGGTAAGGATCTAAAGAGCCTACCAAGACTTTATAACATTCAATAATGATTTGAAAAGGCTAATTAAGTCCTTAGGAAACATTGGTAGAAAATTAAACCAAAGAAAACACAAGAAAACACCATAAAGTCAATTTAAGCAAATACTTGCTCTAGACTTGGTGTAACCTTGTATTATACCTAAAGGTCATTCCTAGACCTTATTAACATGCTAATGAACATTTTAAATCAATTACTAAAGAAAACCAAGCTTGAAAACAAGTTAAAACACAAAATGTGCTTTAAGGAGCCTTAAAGCACATTTTTGAAAAACTATCTTGGAAATAGGTTTTGAGTGGCTAAATGTCCATCATTACTCGTTAATCAACATGTGTACTACTTAGTATCACATTAGGAAGTTTAAATCAATGGGAAATCAAAACTTTCACAAATATGTGCCTTAATTTGTGAATAGTGCTCAAATAGTGCTAGTTTAAGTTATAAGTCAACATAAGTCAACTATTTGGTCAACAAAGACCATAAATATCTCTAATATGTAAGGGGGCACGGTTTTAATGGTGTGAGTCATCACACTTGGCCAGCCAACTAAAGAAAGTAAAAGAAAATAAAGTAAAAGTACTATTTACATTTATAAGTTAAATATCTTCTAAAGCTTGCCTCTCACCTCATTTCTTTCTTTCCACACTCATTCCCAACGTGTTCATCTTCATCCTCCCAAGCTCCAGCCGTTCTCCAACAGTACCATCCCATTCTTCATCTTCTTTCACTTGTAACTTATGATTCCATGCTCCAAAATCAATTTCAAGACTACCTGTGTCTTAGTTAGACCAAGCTCTTCACTTATATTTTTTGAAATCTTCAAGAACTAAATTTTGGTGCCATGGAGATTCACCATTGAAGGAGCTTGAGCTCATATTTCCATGCCTTGTCATTCTCCTTTGCTTCAAGGTAAGGAAAATCAAAGAAAATCCAAGTTCCCATCATTTTTGTGTATAACCGAAAATTCACCTTACAATGGTGCCTTGTCTTGCTCTCTTATTAGCTTAATTCAATCTTTAAGGGTCTAGGAGGAGTCCTATCTTGGTACTTAACCAAGCTCTCTTTCAAATTCCAAAGGTAATCATCAAATTTTAGTGTTTTAAGACACTTATGTAAACCTAGGGTTTAATTATGAGTTTGAGTATTAAACTTAATGCTCATTACCCTTATATGTGTATTGGTTAGAAGGTTGAAAAGTGATAAAAGCTCCTTGCCGATTTTCAATCAAGAAAAGCAAGAGAAAACAAGTGAGAAAGCTTGGAAAACAAAGAGGTAAATGACCTCTCTTAATGTGGTTTATTGTACTAGGAAATTGAGCTATATTTGCTTAATAAATAACCTAAAGAGCCAATGGGAAATGAGCTAGAAAACTATCCACAAGGTGGACTAAAAGGACATGGGAGCATTGTTGTGTGTATTCGCAAGTTGAAGGCATTTAAATGTGGAAATTCAGTGTTTAAGTTTAATGCAATTTAAGGGCCTAAGTGCCAAGCAATTTAAGTTTATGCACTATATTGTGATGTAGTGTTGTTTAAAGGTTTAGTTGTGTGTAAAGAACATCTCTTGTGAAGGTGAATGTCTTTGATGGTTAAAGGATGAAAAAAAACCATGTGTTGTGTGCAAGGAATGTGTATTAAGTGATTGAGTGTTCTTGGATTGTGTAAAGGTGGAAAACTATGTGTTTTGGTGTAAGGTGATACAAGAGAAGCTATGGCAAAATTTAGCTGATAAATAAAGGAGTTTATGCGTTGTAATGAGATTTTATGACCTAGAAGGTACTAGGAATTGTTAAGTGTTAAGATGGTGAAAGAAAGTGAATTAAGGTGTTCTTAAGTGTTAAGATGCCTTGGGAATAGTCTTGGAGATTTAGAGAACTAATGGATGATTTCTAGATACACCAAGGTCATGGTGGAGGTGTGGTAAAGTCTTGTGCAAAGTTTGGTGAACAATGGAAGTGTAATGCCTTATGAAGGTTTAATTAGGAACTTGTGGGAAAGACATGAGGAGTGTGTGTAAAGGGGATGAGTGTGATGCAAAATGATGCTTTAGGAGTGGTTATCTTGTGGTGGAAGAACACTTTGGTTAGTGGAAGTTTTAAGCAAAAATTACAAGTTACAAGTGTAAGTAAAATGTTCTAAGTGTTAAGGATTTAGTAAAAGTTTGAGTAAAAGTTAAGGAGTTATGGGGATGATTAAAGAGGGTTTTAGAGTGCCAAAAAGATGTTAAAACATGTGGGGAAACATGTGTAATGCATAGGAAAATATTGGGGTGAATTTGGAGTTTAGAATGAGGAGAAAAGCACTTTGAAAAATGGGGTCTGTTCTGGACCGCCCCTAGGGACCGCCCCTATGGGGAGGTCCAGTAGAATTAGGTAGCCGTAGGAGCTTCTGATGTGGACCGCCCCTAGGACCGCCCCTCTGGGCGGTCCAGACCAGAATTGAAGAAAAAATTTGTTTAAGGCTTCTAATGATGGGGGATTGAATGGTAATGGTTTTAGGTGATGTTTAGGCCTTGTTTGGTGACATTTAAAGGCCTTAAAAAGTGTAAACAAGTATTAGGTTTGATGTGAGAGTTGTGAATTTAAGATCACAAGAGTAAAATTAAGTATAACGGGATGGCGGGGTTAACTATGGGCGCTCTAGACGTTAAGCAATCATGTTACCCCAATGTTAATGAAAGTAATTGTGATGTTACCAGTTTTACGGGATTTGTTCGAGGAACCTAGGAGGACACAATATAGTGGACCGTGGTGACAGGTATTGTTTTCTTGCAACCTGTGTCCTACCGGATTACACCGGCTTGTATGCCAATGTGTTTTTCTGTGTGTTTGCCACCTTGCAAGAATAAGCATGAAATGAGTTTATAGTAATTCATATATGTGGCGTGTTTAGTTCCGATACCGTTTAACCTCAACATGTGCTAAACCTTAGCTAACCAACTCTAGGATCACATAAGAGATCAGTATTCGGACTTAACGGCCCAAACCATGGGAACGTTCTAACCAGGGCTATGCGTGAGTTAGTTGTGTGTTGTTTGTGCGGGTAAATATGTTCACCACCCATGTGTGTGTTTAACCCGGTTGTAGTACCTTATAGTGTGTGAAAGTGATAGGTTCCATAACGGAGCCCTTAACTATATATATATACTAATGGGGGGTGAGGAATCCGGTTGTACCGGTCGCGCGTTTTGTTTGGGAGTAGATGTCTACAGTTGCTCTAACTCCCTCTCTGTTATGTTATGGTTGTTTTTCCTTCTTGGATTACAATCTCCCGCTAGCTTCTTCCAAAGCTTACCTATTCTGACTGATGATCGGTCTAGGAGGAAATATGTGTGTTTGTGGTGTGTTCGGATCACAATATCCAATCCATCTTTGAGTTAAGTTAGTCGTCCGACTAATAGGACGGTAACGAGTGATGTAACCAGCTTATCATGAGGGTGATTTCATTCTCTAGGCTTACCAAGTTAACTAACTGTGTTGGTCGTTTCCTAAGTGAAAGGTGCCTATTATGTAAGTGATGTTGTGCTATGCAATACTTCTTGCTATGCCATGTATGTTAGATGTACGGTAAAGTGTGATATGAGCTGTTGTGTGGAGTATGTGGCTCATGGGTATCAAACCCACCTTGTCATAAGAGAAATTTAAGTATGACCCGTATAGTGGGTAAGTGTCGTCTATTAAGGAAATAGCTCCATTAGAGGAGAAACCCTCAAGGGTTAAGGAACAAAAGGAGTGAGCTAACGAGTTTTATTGTGTTGAATGATTTGTGGAACCCCATCGTTGTGGGTATGCAATGTGTTATGTGTTTATAGTTTTCATGCATGATTCAAATAAAATCAACCGCATGCTTAAACGACAATTAGTTGTGCGTGGCCCGGTAGCATGCGGGCTGCACGACTACCATACCAGCATTGTGCTGAGCCCCCTGGGGGGCCACCCTTTCTTTCCTATTTTCAGGTTCAAAGAGTTGGAGACCGTTCGAGAGTAAGACGGGGTAGTTAGTTGTATACGGGTAGTTCATTTAAACACTTATGTATTGTAGGTGTAGTAAGACCGAAATTGTTATCGGCAATAGTTTGTAAATACTCGGTACAGTTGGAATGTAAATGTATAATGTTGTTGGTAATGGGAAGAGTTTGTAATGTGTAGTTGCTCGGGAATCTGGTCCATCAGACCGATACAATGTATATGTATTAGCCTTGTTAGCCACGTGGTTGGTTAACGGCGTGTAAGACCAATGAGTTAAGTAAAGTGATGAGTTAAGTTTTCCGCTGCAGTTTGTTGTTAAGCGTGATGTTGTTAGCTGGGGTGTTACAGTTAGTATAAACATAGATTGATTAAATTCCTTGATTTAACATATGTTACTATTTTATTTCATATATATGTATATATATTTACTTCACTTAAAAGTTTGTACTCAAAAATATTTCTTTACATTCTGTATTAAATGTTAGTTTAGTATTATTATATTATTCTCAACCTACAAAGTTTATTAATCATCTATACTTTAATTTTTGTTACATTCAAAACCATATATTATAATATATCTTAGGAAAAATTCAGAATTACAATTTTTAGACCTATTTCTTCTTGTATAAAAATCCCCAAATATAATATATAGTAACTATAATATTTTTGACATATTATAAAATTTTTATTTCATAAAAATTTCTTTTTAAATTATCTAAATAATTCCATAATTCTCAAAACTTACAAAAATTATAAATTACGTTTAAAAACTCAAAACCTATATTAATTTACATCAAAATAGACTAGGTTTTATAAGGAATCTATGGTTAAAATTTCAAGTCAAAATGCATTAGGGAAGACCATTAAATAAATCCAGCAAGATAGGGTATTATTCTGGCATTAATATTACTAAAACCTTCCATGTTTTAATCTTGGCCGTCTGTTCCTATAACCCACGATCGGACGGCCGATATTTCTCGAGTTCATCAGCTAAACTAAATCGATAGACGCGTGGGAAATCAACGATTTCTCCCAATCTACAGATCCAAATTTGTTGATTTTTGTTTCATTGGATTCGCAATTTAATTTTGATTCTAATGGTACCAACTTCGCTAGCTATCATGTAAGAATCAGAGATTTCAAATCTGGGTAATTTGAGTAAGGGTTTACACCGGTTTCAAATTGATTTCGACAAATTCTCTCATTATAGTGTATAATTGGTCAAATTGATAGTTGGGTATGACCGATAATGCAATAACGAAGGTCAACATCGGAGTAATTTGGTCGGAAACATACCGGAGATGCGCCAACGAGGAAAATCAAATTCGATTTTCTGGAAAACGATGATTTTATGTGCTAACCAAGTCGGGAACTTTAGACGCTTATATCTCCCATAAGATCGAGAACTGGCTTGAGGTTGCTTCATAAGAATTGTAGAGGAATCAAAGATATTTAAAACAAGCTATACAACGCGAATTTTCACCCATGGATGAAGAAGATATGATAGGACGAAGTTTACTTGTTCAACTGAAATTTCTGGATTTCTGGGTTTCCAGAACTCAGGGAGGCAACTTTCGATGCCTTTATCTCCCACCCGATTGAGAATCAGCCTTGGGTGTAAAAATGAAAGTTGAAGAGGGATTAGAGATCTACAAAATGAGCTATAGAAATCGAATGTTCATTGAAAGATGGAGGAGTTATGATTAGACGAAGTTACCTTACCGGATTAGTTTTCTAGAAAATCTGGGTTACAGATTTTCAGGGAGGCAACTTCAGATCGAATTTGCAGCAGACGTAGAAAGAATTAGGTTAAGTGTGAGTAATGGTTAGAAATAGCGTTTGTAGGAGAAGAGAATGGAAAAGACAAATTCAAAAAGGTTGAGTAATGGCTGAGATATAGATGTCAAAATATTGACCCATGACATGCCCAAAACTGACAAAAACTTAATCGATTCAGTAGGATTCGGTGCTGACTGGGCACGACACGTGTCCCGAGGCGCGCGGCTGAGTCAGCCAGCCCTGGACACGTCAGCAACCTCCTAAATTTTGGCTCTATACTTCAATTTATCATAACTTTGGCTAGGATGATCCGATTTTAACGTTCTTTTTATCAATCTTCTTAGTTTTCCATAACCTTTTTATTGATATAAGTTTTATGGGCTGGTTTGACCATTTTCAAAAAGTCAACCCTAGCAAGGCTTAAGGAGCTTCAAGGTTAGTATGACTTTATATTGACTTTTATGGTCCAGATCAATGTTCCAAATATTTCTAAAATCTTTATAATATAATTGGAGTGTCTTGAAATTTTTCCAAGATTTATTGACTTATAAATCTTACTATTAAATTCATAATACCATATAATAATTTAATATTTAATAGTATTATTTAGGGTTGAATAAAGGAAATCCCCTAAATTAATTTAAATTAATTTATGGGGTATTTCACAGTCGATTTCCAACCCACAATGATTGTAGACCTGTCGCTAGTGCCAACTTTTCAAAGTGAGGAAGTTACCTAGAAACTTCTGGAAGTTACCACAAAGATGCACAAGAGACTCCGGAGGATATGGACTCCCCCCCCCCCCCAAAAAAAAAAAACAGGCAACCGATGGACAACCAACCTCGGTTGTCATTTGGTTCTCCTGGTTTCTTGCCAAGTGTCAAAAGTTTGTAACTGCCTAATTCTTCACCTGACATTTGGGGTAACCTGGTTGGCTCTACAAAAATGGCATATAATGATTTGGGGTGCAAGAAACTACTGAATGCTCAATAGATCTCGGTTGCACTTCAATTAGCTCTAGCATATCTCACCTAACTAGCCTATAAATAGAAGCTCATTTTGCTCCGTTTGAATCAATGAGAGCTTCCCCCTCACCTATATCCAAGCTCTTCTATATAGGTTCTTAAAGTAGAAAATATAAAAACTCTCGCTTAGGTTGTAAATTTTTTATCCAAAACTCCTTATAAAGGTAATTCTCTCGTTTGAGTGATTGATTTTGTATTTCTCTCATAGCAAAGGTCATCTTTTCTTTTTGAGCTCAAAAATCCTTGAAGAAGTCCAATCTTAGTGTTGTTAAACTGTCTTCGACAATGACAAAATTGAGGTGACCGGTTGATAACAAGAAAGACTGGACAGGGGTAGCCACGCAATTGAGGCGTACTAAGTGGTCCATGCTAGAGGTGGCCACGGGCCGCGCTGGTCCCAGTCTTGGTCCAAAGCTTAGCCGGTCCTGAAATACCCTAAACCTTAATATGTTAGTTAATTATATAATTATTATATTTTAAGACTAATTAAGTCATTAAGAACATGTGGGAAAATTCCCGAAGGAAAACGAATCCAAATGATGGATTAAAAAGCACGTTTTTCGAGGAAACCGAAAAACGTGACTTTAAACGTTTAAAATGGACTTGTATAAATTATAGTTGATTTTATAACTATAATGATGTACTAATTAAAGTCTAAGAATTTTTAGGAAAAAAAATATAAAACAAAAATCCGGAAACCGGACCGGACTGTTAAAACTGACAGTTCGGGAACTAACGGGTGTTATCTGCTAAATGACCATGTGCCACCTCCTCTCTACTTTTACAAAAAAAAAATCAGATTTTTCTTCCCCCTCTCTTGTGTCTCACGTGAGGGTAACCCCCTCTCCTTCTCTACTTTATTAATTCTACTTATTTACTAAAATACAAAACAATAAAATACAACTCACTTTATTTCCTCTCTCACACTCTCTCTCTTCCTCATCCTCTTCACTCACCGATCCCACCTCTCTCTCTCTGCTCTTCTTCTCCATTTTGCTCCAGCAATGGCGATTTGCAAGGGCTCCAAATAGCTCACCTTGCTCCTCCTTGTTCTACCCTTAAATCAACTCCAAATCAAGAAATTTTTACACCAAAATACTCCTCTCATCTTGGGGATTATTTTCCACCTTTTGAAACCTCAAAACTCCATACTTCACTTCCATGGGTATACCACATTTTGAAGAGAAAGCTTCATATTTTTGAAGCCAAACGTCTTCTTGTTGTTCTAAGGTAAGAAAGAACTCAAAAATCCATTCATTCTCCCATTTCATATGGTGGCCGATTTTGGTGTGTACTAAACACCATTGTTTTCTCTCCATTTTAGCTTGTTCAATCTTTTAGAAGTGTTGGAGCTAGCCCAAATTCCATTACCAAAAACTTCATCTTGAAGTAGAAGGTAATTCCCTCTTATGATGTTTCAAATATTGATTCTAGGGTTAATGGAATAATATTCATGAACCCTCTATACTCATTGTAATTATTTTGGCATGGTCATTAGTGTAGCAATCAATCCCGTTGAAAACTGGTTGTGGAACAAGACGTAAAGAGAAGGGGAAAGTTTGGAAAGAAAACCCAAGGTAATTAACTTACCTTGAACTAGTGTGTGACCTATGAATGTGTTTATGTTTGAGCAATATAAATGTTCAGTGAAATGCAGGTGTTGCTAATAGTATGAGGAAATTCAGTGTTTAATTTAATGTCGTTTAAGGGCCTAAGAGCCAAGCTTGTAAGGTTTATGAATATTGAGGGCTATTGTGGTTTAAATGGTGAATTTTAAGTGTGTTTTGGTGCCTTGGACGAATTGATGGTTGGAGTGTTTTAGTGGGTTAAAAGATGAGTGGGAACATGTAAAAATTATGGGGAGATCATGTCAAAATTTGTGTAGAAATATAATGGTTCAAATGCATTTCTAGGTGGGAGCAAACTAGTGAACTACAAGTGTTTTGAGAGAGTATTGGAGGAGCTTAGAAATAAACTTGTAAATGAATTTGGAAGGGGATATATGAAGGTTTTAGTGTGTCTAATGATGTTAGAACACCTTAGGAGGCTTGTGAAGAAGTTTGGAGTTGAATTGGCATTTAGAAGCAAAAGTCTGGAGCCGACCGACCTTGGGACCGGACTTACAAGGTCGGTCGAGCCCAGTGTAACCCGTCGGAAACCTTTCTGGAATCGACCGACCTTGGGACCGGACTTGCAAGGTCGGTCGGACCCAAATTTTGTGCACGGAAATCTTTCTGGAATGGACCGACCTTGGGACCGGACTTGCAAGGTCGGTCGGGGTAAAAATTTTCAACGGAAGTCTTCTGGAATGGACCGACCTTGGACCGACTTGGCAAGGTCGGTCGGAGTGAAAAATTTCGGACCCGGGTGCTACTGGAATGGACCGACCTTGGGTAAGTTCGGTCGGCAAGGTCGGTCGGCCCAAAACCTACAAAAAAAAACAAAGTGTGGCTTAGTTAGTAGACCCTAGTGGGTATAATAAAGATAATCAAGTGTAAGTCTAAGCATAAAAACATGCCATAAAAACATGTAAAGTGTTTAGCAAATTCAGAAGTCAAATAAGTTAATTAACCGACGTTATCAATCATGTTTAGGAACAACGTACGGTGGAACACTAGAGCGGCAAGGACCAAGGTATGGTTTTCTTGCAGTCTGTTGCCTACCGGTTTACACCGGCTTGTGTGTTTGTTTTTTTTTCTGTGTGTTTACAACCTTGTAAGATTAAATCATGAAATGAGTTTACAGTTCTTATTATTAATGTAACGAGTGCGTACCGATACCGGTAACCTCAAATGCGTGCTAACTATTAATTAACCAAAGCTAGGAAAAACAGAACGGTATCCGTAACAACGTCCCAACCTAAGGAACGTTCTAACCACGGCTATGTATGTTTAGTTGTGGTATTTGTTGTTGAATTGTGCCTTGCTTCCCTTGTATGTCTAACTGACTTAAACACTTACTTGTGTGAGGTATTGTTAAGCTCCCATTGTGGGACTTCTAACGAGTGCTAACCTGGGGAGTGAGGAATCCGGTTGTTCCGGTCACGCGTGTATGTATGGGAGTCGACATCTGAATCAGATTCGGCTCTCTCCTTATGTTAGGGTAGTTTTCCCTTCTTGGGAATTCGACCTCCCATTAGCTTAGCCAAAGCTTACCTACCTGACTTCCACTCGGGCTAGGGGGAAATTATGTGTTTGATGTGTTCGGGTCACTACACCCGTCTCATCTTTTAAGTTAAAGTTGTTCATTCGACTAACAAGACAGTAATGTGATATGTGTTAAGCTTAACATGAGGATGAAGTCATCCTCTAGGCTTACAAGTTGACTAACCATGTCGGTTGTTTCCTAAAGTGAAATGTTCTCATCTTATATGTGTTGTATTTGTTCTGCAGTAACTTTTATTAAATATATACATGTTGTATGTTAAAATCAACGCCATGTTATCATGACAAATAGTTACGTGTATCCCGGTAGTCAGCGGGCTACACGTTAACCATGCCAGTAAAAGGTTGCTGACCCCCTTTGGGGGCACATATTATTTTACAGGAGAGTGATCGAGGAGGCGGACTGGCTATAGCATGGCGCGAGAAGAAATACTTTTGTTATTTTGGATAGTGGACCCGAGTAGTATTTGTATACTCGAGGCTTTTGTTTGGTGGATGTAAAGTTGGTTGAGTGATTTTTGTACATTTACACTCGGTATATTGTCATTCTTTTGGATAGGTGATTTTTTTGTAAGGTTGTAATTATGCTCGGCATTATCGTAATCAGACCGATACGTTGTAAGTAACAGCCTTGTTAGCCACGTGGGTGGCTAACGGCGTGTAACACCGCCCTTTGGTATATGGTTAAATTTATGATTTCCGCTGCGATTATTGTTTAAGTGTGAAGGTTATGGATGGGGTGTTACAGGTCCTAGTCCATAGAGTGAGGGACCGGTCCCGGACCACTAGTATCCCGGGCTGATCCTGGTCCCATTTGTTTTTTGAGGGACTGCAACCACTCCCGAGGCAGCCCCGGAGTGCAACCGAGATTTTTTTTTAATGATGAACTTTGTGTAATTTATGGCTAATTAGTAACATTGTCAAGTTGTTATAAGAATGTCAATATTTTCTAAATAATCTTACGTATCATAACAAAAACAAGAATATATTATTTTTTGTGCTTGCACTTATCTTAAGATATAACATCACAAGATAAGTTACCTACGTATCCTGAAGGAATCAAAGCCCCCATAGTTCTATTATTACAATCCTAATTATGTTATAATTCTACTAGTTGTTCAAATACTAAGTTTTAATTTCCAAGTTCAAAGTTTGACCAATATCTTAATATTACAATCATTATAAACTAGCACTTAATCAAGCACTTCTACGTCATCACTAATGCCAGTAGTTGCTTGATCTGAATTGATGGAGCTCAACGTCGACCAATCATCTTCTTCAAAAGGAGCATCCTCTTGGTTTCATCCTTGTGAACGTATCTTAACATCATCCCAATCGTACTTGCATACACACACTTTTATTGAATATTACGTCAAGCTTGATCTTCTATCGTCCAACACACGTTTACCCATATTGAATGTTGATTCAGAAGCAACCGTTATGGCAGGAACTATAAGGATGTCTTGTGCAATTTGAGCCGGTCCCGAGCCGTTCCCCATACATAACGACTATATTTCAAATTTTGGGTCGGTCCCAGTCCCGGTCCCAAACTGGTCCCGAACCGGTCCGTGTTGTATAATGACTATATTTCCAAAAAAAGGGACCGGTCTCGGTCCCGGTCCTGGGATGGTCCCTAGCTGGTCCTGGTGCGGTTCCGATCTCTTAGAAAGTAAAACCAAACTGGCCCACTATTTTTTCCGGGCCGGTCTTGGGACGGTCGCAGTCCTTTGTCAACGGTCTTGAACCGGTCTTTAACTGGGCTTGGTCCCGGACTGGCCCGTCCCAGTGGCCACCTCTAGTCCACGCAACATTGGGTAATGATCTGGAAGCAGGTGGATAGGTTACAACCCTTGTTACGAGAGTGCAGGTATGGAAAAAGGCCATTCTGATTTCTAGTGTGAGGGACCAATACATAATAAAGGAGACTGAATCCCGCTGGGATCTCGATTGAAGAAAGGTAACCAAGCACTCTTTAGGAGAACCCCATTATATCGACCTGAATTCTAACCGCTAGCTAAGCTTTATTTTCCTCTTTACCAAACATAACACTCATAAAAATAAAACCCACAAAACTATATTCACAAAAGTAGCTAAACAACATGATTTCCTTGGATTCGATACCCTATGAGGAATACTGGCCCACTCTAATGACCGGTACACTGTCAAAGTTCATATTCTCCTATATACAACCTAAAAATCTAAAACCAAGAAGATAATGGAAAATCAATCAACGAGCGTTCACCTAGATCTACATCGGAGTCGAGGGATCATGCGGTCATGGTCTTTACAATGAAGAAAAGAAATTTGAACAACTTGCAAGAGGGATTTCTTGGGAAAGACTTGGGAGAAGTTTTTTCTTACTTTTAATATATTTTAGACTTTGGGGAATGTTCCTTATATAGGCCAAGGGCAAGACAGCCCAATAAAAGTAAATTTCCGCTTAACTTGTACGCTAACTTCTGTGAAGAATCTAGTTAAGATATTTGACAAGCATGTAAAAGATAAATTTTGTAAATTTTGAGATGCAAGTCAGGTCATTTAATAAGAGAATTACCTAACTAAATTTTACAATCCCACTAAGTCAAAAGTTAGAATAAAAATTTGAATGTTGAATTTTTTTAATTCCAAAGGTAGTATATCAAAATATGATTCCCTTACTTGATTTAAAATTAATTTAAAATTATAAAATTTTGAAATTGATTTGAATAACTTTTGAATGAGAGAGAAACATTTAAATAAGCTTGAATGTTCCCTCATAACATTTGAATTGAGGTTGAAAACCAATTTTATGAGGTTTATGACTATAACTAAACATATTTCTAATGTGGTAATTATAGTTTTAGCACAAGGAATCTTGCCTTTCTATTTTTAGAAAAATGAAGCATTTTCAAGGGATTACAACTTATAAAAAGGTTTAAACATTGAATTTCAACATTAAAAATATCTTTGAAAATGAGGAAGGCTCTTTTGATGCAAAACATGATATTGAAACTTTTTAACTGGCGGATGAAAATTTCATCATAGTTGAAAGTTCCAAAAATCCCCTTTTACCGCTTGAAAATATCTCGACCTTGTGACATTTTACCATTTTGTCCTTGACCCCATTTTTTAACCTGAGAACCTTCCGGGTGTCAAAATTTTGGGTATAACACAAGACACTGGACACCTACGATAGTGCAAAGGTATGTCTATGTACCCTCTGCAACACGTCTAGTGCCTACAACGGACTGCAACGATGACACCATCTGTGTCATCACTAACCTAAGGAACGGTTAAGTTATCAAGTCAAAAAATGGACTTGCCCTTAATGAATTTGACACGCATCACTGTGCCCACCCTCAGGCCGCACTCAAAGGGATTGTGCCATATCTGTGGCACTTGGGAAGCTTTCAAGAACATCTTATTGAGTGGGGCAAGGCATACTTATTTAAATTTCCAACTCACAACCAGACAAGGCCAATATTATACCCAAAATGTTGACCTAGGGAAAGGTCCTAACTCACATAGACAAGGCCAAGGGTAAATTGGTTAAAAGACATAAGGTTAAGAAATTTTCTAAATGATTAAAAAGATACTTTTGGAAATTTCCATTTTTGTATGATTGCTCAACACATTAAAATGATCTTGGACATCATATTTAAAGGGAACTTTTCCTAATTTAGGATAATTTGTTATTTTAGAAATATAGCTTTTAATATTTATTATAAGCTAAATGCCATAAAAATGCCTTAAATTTTCTAAAATTAGGAAGAAAGGCTTTCACCAACTAAAAATAGATTGCTACATGGAAAACATGTCTATTTATAGACATAAACCTCATGAAATTCATTAGAAGCCAAATCCAAATTTTTGGAGGAAGAATTCAAACTCCTTTGAAATTTTCTCTATCCTCCCAAATCAATTCGAAAACATTTAATTTTAACACATGATAAATGATCATTTGCAACTGTTGGAATTTTGAAATTTTAATTTTTCAGTGTTAATTTATGACTTGTTGAAGGTGCCAGATTGTAGGATTTTTATAAAATCAATCTTTTATCCAAATGAGATGATTCAAACTCTCAAAATTCATAAAAAATCTTCTTTATTTTCCATTAAAATTTCATAATCAAACTCGACTCGAAAGTCAGTTTATCAATCATAGTAAACTTAGATCTTTTACCGAAGTTTGCTTTTATCTATTTCTCTAGTTATTTTCTAATATAAAAAAATACTCCCCTACCTAATCATCAATTAGAAGTCAGAAGAAACTCTCTCAAAGTGCCTCCCACGAAATCCAAGCTTCTAGCCACCAAAACTCTGCAGAAATCACAAAAACATGTTCTTTGATCCTCCACCAAAGTTTTGATCACCAAAAAACCAACCAATTAACATCAAAACGTGAAGAACAATTCATAGAAGGTTCCATCAGAAGCTGAATATCGTTGCTCAACCAGAAGTCAATGGGCGAACCGATTTTAGAATCCTGACTAACGTGGGTGATTCCTTGTAGTGCTTAAAACAGGTTAGCAACTCAAAATTCTTAAACCAATGACCTTCACAAGCTCCCCACATTCATTCTCTATCGAAAACTGATCTCAAGTTTCAATCTTTTGAAGTTTTTTTTCTTTTGTCCTATAGCTTGTTTCCTAAGTTTTTTCACAAATCCGACCTCAAATTAGAAGTCAATTAGAAGTCAGAAGAAACTCTCTCCAAGTGCATCCCACGAAATCCAAGCTTCTAGTCACCAAAACTCTACATAAATCACAAAATCATGTTCTTTGATCTTCCACCAAAGTTTTAATTACCAAAAAACTAACCAATTCCCATCAAAGCGTGAAGAACAATTCATAGAAGGTGCCATCAGAAGCTGAATGTCGTTGCTCAACCAAAAGTCAATAGGCAGACCAATTTTAGAATCCTGACGAATGTGGGTGATTCCTTGCAGTGCTTGAAACAGGTTAGCAACTCAAAATTCTTAAACCAACGACCTCCACAAGCTCCCCACATTCGTTCTCTATCAAAAAATGATCTCAAGTTTCAATCTTTTGAAGTTTTTTTGCTTTTTGTCCAGTAGCTTGTTTGCTAAGTTTTCTTATAAATCTGAACTCAAATTGAAAACGTTCTTCCACTAATCAACTTAGACCCCTAGGGAAATCACCTTCAAAATTGGAGCCAAAAACTCTATTAGAATATCTGTAAATTTGTTGTTCAGGGGTGGTCCTCACCCATGGATGATGCGTCCGGGATACCGGATGACCCACATACTACAACAGACTAACTTTCTACAAGTATTTATCAAATTTTAGGGTTTTTCCAGGGTCATGGACGTAGGTACGAGGTCACGAACATGAGGAAATTTTTATATTTTCCTAATGTTATGTTTTTTGTTTAGATTTAGATCCATGGTGACTTACATTAGGTCTGGGGTCACAAATAGAGGTGGATTTTGTCTTAATTTAACTTCTAAAACCCAAAATTAACTTGGTTAATGTTTCTTTCAATTTTTGTTCAAAATGGTCAAAATACAAAAGACCAGAAGCTGTCTCAGTTAGGTAAATCAACTTTAGATTAAAGCCTTAATATAACATAAGTAGAGTAATAATAGCTTCAAAGGGTACTGAAAGCAATTGAACCTTGAAAATGATATATACCAATCCCCCAAACCAAACTCTAACCGTTCCTAGTTCGTTAAGTTAAACTTGGTGGTGACACTTAACAGGTTCCGATGAGCTAACCTTAGTTTTATTAATTATTACTGTACAACATAGTTATTAAACATAGGTAAAAAGTTGTGTTAAGTGAAGATCCTTTAGTTTTGATGATAGCAAACCTGTGTTGTTTATCTAATGTGTTTTTTAGTATAAAATTCAGATAAACACGTGGAAGAGTGGCTTAGCACGCAAGGTTGCAAGCACACTTCATTCATGACAGATGCCCATCCTGTCGGGCACCTGTCTGAGAGAGCTTCAATAGAACTTTTAGTACACACAAAAAGTCATGCACTACATAACCATGTCTCTCATGCATTAGATGCAGTAGAAGGATAAAATACATCAAGTGTGCCGACAAACTCATGTAGACTCATGCATCCACACAAGCAACTTGCTCACGTTAAAGGCTTGCTCAATAATGAACAAGATAACAAGACAAGGCCAGGGCTATTAAGAGGCACTCATTACGCAGCATTAAATGAAGCCTTAGAGAGTATTAAGGAGGAAAACAAGATCAGGCAAGTGGAGAGTACAAGTGGTAACCGACCACCCGAGTACTCACCGCCAACATGTCCAACCATAGGGCGACACGTGTCCTAACGGTTCCAAAGCAAGTTGAAGATCATTCTTTATTCAAGCTTGGCTATTTTTGTTGAGTTTGAAGAAGCAAACGATTCCTAGAGTCTAGGAGATCATAGGTTGTTTGCTACACATCTAAACTTACCTGTATAAATATGATGTATAACGTCTTACGTAAAATAACTTTTTGTCATACACGAAGAAGAGAGATAACTAGAGCAAGTGTGAGTCAAACTGAGTGTGTGTAAATACTGGGAAGTTGATGAGCTGGATGAGACTGGGTTGGTGAGTTAATACTTTGTGTATTTGGTAGACTGACCAGTCGGGGAACGGTTGGGGAACCGTAGGCCGGTTGCTAGGAAATGGTAGAGGACTTAGGGATAAAGTCCTAAAATGTCCTGGTGTCCGTAGGTAGAACCAACCTTACCTTCACCGATGATTTTTCCTTTCTTGTTATCGCTAAAGGAAACGGTTCCTTGGCATCTTAGTTCGAGTGAGAAGAACTTCATCTTGTCTCCTGTCATGTGTTTAGAGCACCCACTGTCGATGTACCAGCAGGGGTCCATTCCCACTTGATTCTGCACTTAACAAGTTAGCGGTGTGGGGTTAAGGTCCATAGAAAGGTTGGACCCATTTCCACCATCAATCATTGTTCTAAAATCATTTTTGACTACCCATTTTAGACCTATCTTCTGGAGTTGCCAATGCCTCATGAATCGTGTTCTATAGCATTTGGCTTCATAATGACCAGGTTGTCTGCACAGATGGCAGACACCTCTACGACTGGTCCCTGACTGATACCCGACCTGTCGTTTGTTTCTCCACATGGGTCTCCTAGATACAGCTTCTAGCTTCACATGTTTTTCTTTGACAATTGCTAGTTCTTTTTCTTTTGAGCTAAGTGCAGCAATCAGTTCATATATTTCAAGTTGTTTTCCTAATTTCATCTTTTCATGAGCAAAAAGAATCTCACTATAATCAATTTGCAATTTCATGAGTGCCTTCATTGGATTTTCTACCTTATTCTTATCTGAGTTTTTCTCCAATTTCTCATTTTCTTCTAAAAGTTCAATGTTTTCATTTTCCAATGCCTCTAGTTGATCAACTAGTATAAGAGAAAACCTTCTAAGTCTAGGAAGTCCAGCCTTTAGAATTCTCTTTCTAAGTTTAGAGTAATTTACCTTGTCTTGATCTTCTTCTTCAGATTCTGACGTGTCTTTATCTTGCGCCATCAAGCAAACTTCCTCAAGGCATAGGTGAGCCATCTCATCTTTTGAGGGATCACTATTTGAGGTTTGATCGTTGTCGCTTAGCTCTGAGTCTCCCCATGCAGCAACAAATGCTTCTTTCCTTAGTCCTTTGTTGAACGACCTTCGGACAGGTTTCCTGACCTTGTGTTGTCCTCACGGGATTGTTAAGGACAGTCTTTGATGTGATGCCCACGCTTTGAGCACCCAAAACACCTATCACTGTTCTTTTTGCGATGATCATCGGTCTCCTTGGGCTATCTTCCTTACCTCATGTTGTTTCTTATGAACTTTTGAAAGTACCTCTTAACATAGAGGACCATCTCGTCATTGTCTTCTCCTATTTTGGAGTTTTCAGCTACTTGAAGGGCTAAGCCTTTCCCCTTTTCTTTTTTTGCGTTTTCTGAGGAACTTCCAAATTTGATCCTCGTTTGAGATAGTTCTTCCAAGAACCAACATCTCGTTGATCAGCTTGGTGAACCTTGTATGCATTTCAGAAATGCTCTCCTCTTCTTCCTTCTTAAATAGCTCCCAATGAGTGAGAAGCAACTCAATGCGAGTCTTTTATCTCATCATTCCCTTCATATGTGACTTCAAGAGTTTTCCAAATCTCTTGGGCTGTTCTAGCTGAGGCTATTTTGGAGTATTGCTCAGGTAGTAGTGCATAGTGTAGAATCCTTACGGCTCGAGCATTAAATACCATCTTCTTGATTTGATCGCCTGTCATGTTGTCAACAGATATGTCTTGTCCTTGAGCATTTTGGAAGGTATATTCACCTTGTGATATAATCCTCCACATCCTTGGATCATCAGACTTAATGTGAACCTCCATTTTATTCTTCTAGTGAGTGTAGTTATCTCCATTGAAAAGTGGTGGTCGGTTTGGTGCAGAACCTTCTTCTGAAGCTAGTAGGCTTGCGTGAGACATTTTGACCGTCTTCCAAAGTTGTTAGCTTTCTAGAAGAGACCCACTATGATACCTATTGAAACTAGCTAGCGCTCCTGATGCGTCCTCGATCAATCGTGGACGTATAGTGGACTCAATTAAACTTTGTTGGTTAAGGAAAGACACAGAATAAACTTAAACTGGAAACTCCATTTCGATTGAGAATTTACACGTAGAAATTCACTTAATCTCCCTCACCCTCACACATGGACTCCGGGACAGTTTGGGACTTTATCCCAAAGTCCTCTACCCTCTCCTGACAGCCGGCCTACGGTTCCCTAACCGCTCCCCGACTGATCAGTCAACCAATTCACAAAGTGTTGTCACACAACTCCAATCCTAACCAGCTCACCAACTCTCTAGCCTTCACACACATTTAAGTCTAACTCACACTTGCTCTGAATATCTCTATATTCTTCTCTCTTGTACAGGCTTGCTTTCATAAGAAATTAATGCAAGTATATATATAAGGTTAGTTAGGATGTAACTACCGTCCTATAAGATTGTAAAGTCAAGGAGTCTATTATACTTTCGTCCTATCACATAACAACCACACTAGTATTGTAGGGAGGCTTCAAGTTGATATGGAGTTGTCGGAACACATGTCGCCTTGCTACTGGACACGTCGGCGGTAGCTCTCTCGATTGGTCGAGCACCACTTGTGTGTCCCACTTGTCTGATCCTGTATGGCTCATTAAATGCTTATAAATGCTCATTTAGGGTTCGTTTGGGGACAGCTGCTGGGGGCTGCTGTTGGGTCCTACTTCTGGAAATTGAGAAGTTGTCTCCTGATGGTTTTGTAAAAGCTGTCAACTGTTACTTTTAGTGTTTGGTGGAACTTCTGCTGATGGTTTTAAAAAGCAGAGACAATTGTTAGGTCCTACTGCTGAAAATTGTGAAGCTGTCTACTGATGATTTTACAGAAGTTGTCAGCTACTGGTTTTGGGTGTTTGGTGAAAGCCTGCTGATTTTAGAAATTGACAAGCTGTCTGCTGTTGGAAGCTGTTCCCCAAACGAGCTCTTAGTCTTCATTACAGCTATGTAATTGTTCTGATAATTAGCCCTTTACTTATCTTGTCCATTTGCACATTAATGAGTTGTATTCTTGTCGTGTACTAGTTGATAGTGTGAATATGTGAGTCTGCATAGATATGTCGATCTTCTTGCAGTCTTTGTCTTTGATTTACTCCCGAAGCATAAGAGATATCTTCGTGTGGTGCCTGGCTTCTTGTGTGTGGTAGAAGTTCTAGCGCGAGCTCTCCTAGACAGGTGCCCGATTGGTTAGGCACATGTCGTGAACCGAGTGCGCTTGCAACCTTGCGTGCTAAGCCACTTTTTTGCCTATCTGTCTGTATCATAAAGCTTGACAAACATGTTAAATACACAACACAAGGTTTACTATCATTCAAACTAAAGGATCTTGACTTAACAGACATGTCTAGGTTTTTATATGTGTCATAAATACCTTTCCAAACCCACAAAAGAACATCCACTTGAATTCAAAATAATTTACCAGAGTTGAAAATTGACTTGCAGTTCACGTCTAGATTTCATCCAAGCCCAAAGGTCTGTTTTTAGTCCGAGTAAGTTCTTCACATGGGCTTCAAGATATTTTTCAGTTCGATAACTTGTGTTCTAGATAATCTCTTTTGGCTTCAATGCATGTTCACAAGGATTCATCGCTTCTTCCGGGCCCAGATTCCCATCCTCAGTCCAAAAGAGTTCCTAGCACAAATTTCAAATGATCCATTATGAGTAATTTATTTCAGTTCTGAGGCCTTACTTCATTATGGCTTACATATTCCACTTAAATGATTCACTGCTTAGATTCTAGAAACCGCATGGTTACTTCAGCCCAAAGCAGCACATTCATATACTTCGGCTCAAGTGCTTTACTTTCAATCCAAAGACACTCAGACCTGAGCGCCTATTCACAACCCAAGAAGCATTTAAGCCCGTGTGCCTCACTTTCAGTCAAAGACCACTCTGACTCAAATGCCTATCCATAAAACAAAACCCATCATGGCCCAAGTGACTCATTTACAGTCTAGAGACATTCCTAGTTCATACTTTTCCTTTCGTCCCAAGAGCCCACTCAGAATTTGGTATATTATTTTTGTCATGTTTTACTTGTTTCCATTAGTTGTGTAGGAATTTCCTGTTTCAATAGGTTTACCAACTTCTAGAACATTCTATCATTTACTAGCACTTTATTTGTTGTTAAATCTGCCATGTTTAGTTGTTTCCAAAAGAAAAAAAATAAAAACAAAAAAAGAAGAAAAAGATTACAGTAATCTTTATGTGCTTATAACAATACATTATTTTTTAAAAGCTCGAGTATTCTTTGCGCCAACATTAAGTATATTGGTGATACTCGAGTTCATTAAAGAGTTTTTAGGGTTCTTATGCATTCAGCTGCATAGCATGATTGATGTGTTGTCGTAGCACTTACCTTTTAAATCCATCACATGAACTTGCAAACAAATTCTTTTTGAAATCAAAGTTCTTCAAAATTGAAGTTTAGAGCTTTCAAAGAATGACTAATTTTGAATAAACCTCCCATATCGTCAATTATAAAAAAGCAATGGTTTTGTAAATTCATTATTTCCTCATGCTCACGAGAAATTGACTTTTTCAAGTCCAAAGCTTCCTGAATGACAAAGACATGATGAACTTTCTTTGCAAAGAACAAAAATTTCTAAAATCAATTCTTTCGAGACAAAGGTTCATAAAGCAATTATTTCCAAGCAATGGAACACAAAGACTTGTCTCTTGTCTTCGAAAGATGAACATGCTCTTTTGAACAACACAACTCACCCCAATTCATTGAAGCAACCCATGTAGTAGTAAAATGCAACACCCCTCTAGTTAATATCGTAGTAACACACTCGTAGCATAAATTAAAATCGTGTCGCAGCGGAAATTAAATTGTAACCGTCCTCAATCGGGTGTCACATGTCATTACTCACCCACGCGAGTAAAGAAACAAATACTTTAAACAATATTTAAAAACTACAGCCGTTGTGATGAGCGAGATAACATAGTACATAATCATCATAGTTCGATTCTAAATCCAAATTCAAAAGACAAGTGAGCAACTTCATATCTCAATATTTATAATACCATTTTCATACTGTATAATAAGTCTAGGAGTGCAATAAAAAATACAAAAGTCCTCTACCCAAGGTCCCGCACTCCGGCTTCAATGTGATCAAGCCCTGTAATGGGTTGCCGTATAGGCTCAGCAAACGCTGAATATGATAAAGCGTGATCTTAGACCCTTTAGGTCACTTAAGCCAATTAACAGTCTTGACATGAGATTAATTGCATGCTTTTCTGGTATGCAGTTTATAATAAGTACCGTAAATAACATAAGTAAACATCAAGTTGATCAAACAACACATTCACTACAATTCACAAGCAATCATTTGCATACACGAAAGATATTGAATAGTACGATAAAACGTGTAGTCGCTTTTAGAGAACGGTGTTTGTATTCATATTCATGTTTGGCCTTCAAGGCCCATCATTAATCATCAGTTGGGTGTCAAGTTAGAAAAACCCATAATTTACTTTTAATGGACAATCGTCCCACGTACGCACAAAGGTGCTCATATGCCAAGGATTAGGAGATCCTGGGACTTCCACTTTGCCTAATAAAGGCGTCCTTAAATGGTACAAACAGTAGCACACTCTGACCAACGATCAATCAGGCTCGTTGGAACTTAACAAGAGTAGACCCGATCCGGGTGTTAAACTTTAGTGATCACAATGCGCAACCGAAATTCGTAGACTAAACTGGATTTCCATCTCATACACCAATTCTCCATCATATGATTATGTGTTTAATTAATTACCTAAAGTATAGTCTTAGGTTGGAGAATTCATTTTAATACAACCACCTTCGAGGTCTTACGCAAATAGCTAGAAGTAGTCTAGGTCATATTCATGTTCGAGATCCAAGTTCTAGAGACCGGTATAGCCGAGTCCCGTTTCTAAGTGTTTTACTTAGGTAAATTTTAACTGTAATACTTGTCGTACTTTGATAAGTAACGACTTAATCAATTTGCTCGTACATATATAGGTCGAGTCCGGTGGACATTTGCGCACAATTAAACGTCGCAAGAAAGACGAAGAGGTAATACATTTTAATTTCACACATACATATAATCACACATATTGCTCTTATGCAATTTAAACACACAATGTCTGAACCCAAGGAAGCCCTCAGGATGTTCAGACCACACCAGTCACATACCTTACACCGTAATAAACGCTAGCATATTTATATCAACGCTCGTCCGGTGCTCCGTGTTGTTCTATGATCTAGAATATGCATAACGCTATGCGTTAATTCCTAATATCAACTTAATTTGGTATGTCCGAAAAATGTCACGTCCTGACTATTAATCCCCCCGTAACTATTCTAGTTAAGTTTGTTCGAGTTTTCCGACTGTTCGGGATTCATTTAATTCCTTGTTATAAGGTGATAATAAATTGTTAGTATTATCTTACCACTTAGGATTAAACCGTTATAATCCTCACAATTAACTTATAGAATATAAATCTTGATTTTATGTACATACTCACTTGTGTATTAACTGTACAAGTATCCAATTATGGATTTATATATATATATATATATATAAATATATATATAATAACATAGTTTCATGATTATATGTCACTCTTGACCTTATAATGTATCTTTAAAAACTATTTAATAGGAAATACCCCAAACTAATAAAATATGGATTAAATATTTAATCATATTGATTAAGGCCTAAACATGCCTTAAAAGTCAACTGAGAACAACAATGGTCAACACAAAGCAAGATGTTGCACCCTTTGACTGTTTAGGGTAAATAAATACCCAAGTGAACTTCTTAGGACCTAAAAATTTGTCCTAAGCTTATTAACACATTAATAAACATGTTACAATTGTTGGACAACACTCCAACACAAAGAACAGGCATTTACATGCTTCAAGGTCAAGTAGGGCAAAAATGTGCTCTAAGAATACCTTAATGGTTAAACGACCTCTAAATGATATAAAATTGGAAACCATGATCAAATATCATGTAAGGAACACAAAAATCTGTTCTCAAAGAAAACAGAGCTCAGAAACACCCTGCGACTCAAAATGTGCACTGAAATTCCTTAAAGCACGTTTTTCGTCTATGAGCTCTAAGATAATGACTTTTGTCACTGTAAAGACTATAATAAGTTCTTTATAACATTAATGTGACATGTTAGACTATATTATAAAGTCTAAATCAAATTTTAAAAATAAAATTGAAAATTGGCAATTTAGTATGAATAGTACCCAAAAATAACACTTAAGTACTTAATTTAACTTAAACCATGGTCAAAGCTCACTTATTGCCTTGACCAAAGCCAGCCGATTTCATACAGCTGTAGTACCCACTTGATTATCAATCTTCAATCAGTTATTCAATCAATTTAGTGACTCATCAAGTTACTATTCCAAAAGTAGCAAATAATGTCTAAAAAGCTAAATTAATCATTCTTTCTTCACTCACCTTCAACCTCAGCCGACAGCAGCTCCTTCAACCTCTCATTTTCTGCTCCAAAACCTTGGCTAACAAGCCATACTCAGAGAAGAACACCAATTGATCTTGGTAAGCTAATTAAGCCTTTAAATGTTCATTTTCTTCACAATTTCTTCCTCTTTCAATGGAGCAAAGTATCAACCACTTCCATCAATGTTCTTAGGTTGTTTTGGAGGTTAAATGGAGGTTGTATCTCGACATTAACAAGGGAAGAAGGTGGAGGAAGCTAATCTTGTCCTTAAGGTCTAAAAATGTGCTTTAAGCACATATCTTTTGATTCCCTTCAAATTCGGCTGTGAAACTTTGTTTCTAAGCTTATAATCTTCATCTTAACATACTTATCCAGTTGGTACATCAAGAGCTTCGAAGTATAACCAGATCCAAGCCAAAAACACCATTTTAGGCATTTTAAACAAGGTAAAGATTAGCTATCTTCTAATCTGAGTTATACCAGTTTAAAGCTTGGTTTTAGTAGCTCTTTTAACACTCTTTACCTACTGTAAATACAGGCCGAGATCAACCTTGTATACCTTGGTGTTCTAAGGTAAATTTTACCTTGAAAATTGACATTAAACACTTCTTATGGTTAGATCTTGATTGGAGACTAATCATGCCTTAATTGCTATTTGAAAACATGTAAACTAAGCTGTGGAAAATATATCTCCATACAGCCGTGGCCAAACAAGGCATATACTAGGCAAAAACAAGGTATAAATCACTTAAACCTTCACTTGGTATATTAATATGTGCTTATACATATTTATATAAATTGTGCCATGAGTGAACAAGGTATTTAAGGTCTTATTTTGACCTTAGGTGATTAAGGAATGGTTTAGTAAATTTTATAACAAATTAATTAGCATAATTGTCAAATTTAAGACATTATGTGGAAAATTGGTAAATAAAGAAAACATATGTGTAAGGGTCGAGAGTTTAAGGCTTTTATGGACATTTATGTGTAATTTATTTTATAAGCCAATGTTTGTAATAAGGCCATGTACTTTAGGCCATTTTATTTATGCATTTATAAGCTTTTAATTAAGTTTAGGTGCTAAATATGCATTACCGCATATTATTGGGGTTATAGTGTAATTAAATTAAAATTTGGGGGCTATAAAAGGATATAGCCGAAAATTGGAGATTTAAAGGAGTTTATATAAAAATTATAAGATTATATAAAGTTTTGGGGTTAAATGGTCATTTATGAAAGTTATGGGTGTAAACCGTAATATATAGAAATTAATGGTCAAGGAAATATTAAGGTGGTCAACCTTGACCATATGGTAGGTTTTCACCAAATTAAATAAGTTAGATAACTTATTTAAGGTTTTATAACAAGTTATGTATTTAATTGTAACAATTTTATAACATATGTGGTGAATATGTTATTAACGAAAATAAAGGGTGTAAAATGGTATTATAAACACCCATGGGCTATTAGGAATTTATTGAGTTGATTTTGGAATTAGAATGAACTATATATGTATAATATATAGTTATTATGTCATTATGACACTTTGAAATAAAAGATGTGGTGGAATGGTAATAACCGATTATATATGGGTTAGTAAGGGTAATTATAAACCTTCGGTGAAATTTGGTGATTTTTAGAATTATATAAGGGTATTTGATGAGATATATGTATAATATATAGTTTTAATGTTATTATCAAACTATATGTTATAAATTGGGCCAAATGACAATTATTGAATAATATTGGGTCTGTTCGGAATTTACAAAAAATATAACCATAGGTTATACCATTTTATAAGTTAAAATGTTATATTTTATGACATATAAATCATGGTATAAATAATGGGGTGAATTTGTAAATAAAGGAGGGTATGGTATATGAAAAGAATATGGTTTTTTATAAGGTGCCCATGCGGCAATAATAAATAGTTTTGCATAAAAACTATATGTTATAAATTAAAGGGAATGAAAATATCATAATATATGATATTAGTACATGGTATAACATTACATAATGTTATGTGGTCAAATAGAATTTAAATAAATTCAAGGGCTGTACCGAAATATTAAAGGTTGGAAAATGAATCCTAGCCTAAGTCTATAATGTTATAAATGTTATAACAATTATTTGTTTAGATGGAATTAATAAAAGTAAGAATATTCACATTAAGTAATGTGACAAACTATAAATAAATAGGATTCATAAACCAAGGAATTTGTTAATTAAACCCTGGGAGTTGTTAAGATACAACATAAAATGTTACATAATATTAGGATAATAATCTTAATATAAGTTGTACAATATAGTACAACTAAAGGGAAAAGGCATCTAATAAAAGATGATAAAAATGTAACATATAATATAAGAATTTATAACTCATGGAATTACCTATGTGGTAAATATATACACATACCAGAAAAATGTATATAAGGATGAAATATACTATGGTTAGAAAACCATGTATTAAAATGGGTGGTGGAAAAACAAACCTTAAGAAAAATAAATACTAAGGTGAGATGTATAATAAATGATTATTAGATTATACATGCAATATAGTGACAAGCTATACAAATGTGTATTAAATTACATGTGGTAACAAACGTTTAAAGTTAAGTATATTAATATACTCGACGTAACCACGCATGAAATATGACGTTGTTCCAAATCCCGAGTTAAACCGAAAACCCGACAAACGTTATCAGTTAGTAACGGGGAATAAACCGGGATGGATTAGTAATGGTACGGGGTACCGTAGTGTGTCGTTAGTATGAGATGCTGATGCATAGTGTGATGCACATTGATAGATTGTTAGAGACGACACGAGGAGTATCGGATCTAGCTGAATCATACTCCACCGTAATACTTTCAGGGTGAACGGTATGTTATTTATGTGGCTTGATTGTCTTTGAGGATTTCCTCAGTTCAGACATTGTGTGAAAATCTGTGATAAGATTGAATGTCTGTTTGTGTGAATTAATATGCTTGAGTTGTGTATTAATGCTGCTTTATTATTACTGTTGTACGATAACAGTACCGTTCGTATATATGAACATATTATAAAACGAACTAGCGGCAATGATGCTATCTTATATGTGTAATGTAAGTAACGTAAGTAAAATGTTGTAGCATCAGAATAATAAGATATATATTCTATCTGAGACTTATATACGGAGCATTGGCCTCATTAACGCCGCTCTCGTATCTAACACTGGATCCCGAGTCGACATACTCAGGATTGGACTAACGACTTTAGTCTGCTGTGTTAGGAAAAATAATAAAACGATGCGATGGTATAGATAAGTTTATCAAGAGGTTGTGGCTTACTGTGAACCGTGATCCATTAACGATACTGGGTAACCGTAAGTATCAGGATGAATTTCCAACGAACTACAGATTGTTCGTAGGTCGGAGACTCTACCGCTGGAGTGGCTACTGCCGTGGGTGACCCGCCATAAGAGATGGGTAACTTAGAGACACGTCGTTCTAACGAGACGTTGTCATTAGACATGACTGAACAATTACGAACGACTATATTAACTCGTACATTAGGCGAACATTATTTGGGCTTGTATGCCAAAGACGAGAGTTTATACTCGTTTATACTTCTCGTTGTTTCGCCTTGTTGTTCATTGGTTGTGCTTTGTGGTTATGTGTGGTATGTTGGTGGATTTGTTTGGACGAGCCATTGTACTCATATTGTGTGTTGTGAACTGGTTGTGTCGAGTCGCTGTACTCATGTGTGGATTATGGTTGATTGTTTGGTCGAGTGAGTCGCCGAACTCAATTATGAACTATTAAGTGTTTGTTGGAATGGAGTCTCTGTACTCATATAAGCGTTGTAACGCTTTCCGAGGTTTATTACGATGCGATGTGTGAAGCCGGGGGCTTGTTTGTTACTTGAGTTCACTGCAATATATATTGTTGCTTTACAGTTTTATATTAAACTACTTGCATGAAAATGAATTGCATGCTCTCGACCAATTAACTGAGGGTCTGAGGGGACATGACGGTCATGTAGTAGCATACTCAGCAGGGGCTGATTCCATACCACAAACAACCATTTTTGCAGGTATGCAGCTTCCGGTGTCGGCAAAGAGAGGGACGCGCTGGGTAGTTTAATTGCAGTTGTTTAAATATGCACTGTTGCATTTGATACAAACTTAGAAACGTGTATAGGATTGGGATACTTAGAATGCTCACTGTGAATGTATTTTTATTGGTTTGGGAAGGATAGATCTATCTCTTGGTCACTGCGAGAAATTGTTTCGTATTTAAGAGTATATCAGGAAGCACGTTATTACTCGTATAGGCGAGTAAGAACGGTGACACCAGTAGTTCAATTGTTGAGATTACCGCTGTGATTATATTGTTAAACAAGATGTTTAGGAGCCGATTAGAGTAGGGGTGTTACAAAAGTGGTATCAGAGCGGAGTACCGCTCTGATGACAAGAGATAGTAGGATTTATACAGTGAGCATAGGTTTTGGGAATACGGGAAACGTTGTGAGGATACGTGACCTTGCGGGGTTGATGCAATGCTTAAAGCTTGCACACCATAGCCGTGGAGGCACTTCAATAATAAATGACCGAGACTACGGTATTAGACCGAGTAAAGGTCTAACCCGTCCTCTTGACTTATGTCAGAGAGAGGTCAGGATAACAGTACTAAGGAAGAACACGGAGCAGCGGAAGGTGGTGAAGGTCCAGCAACCCCAAGTAACGCGAAGATGGTATGAACCGCTCGCACTCGATGTGAGAGCATCCCGGGAAACTTGCAATGGTACCCCACCCGCCGCAGCCCGTATCTCGAGTGCTATCTAGTCAGATAATGAAATGAGAAACACCACGGAGATAACTCTCCTGATCGGAAAGACCCGATGTGGATGCTAAAAGGGATTATGTTAAAGGTAGAAAATAAGACTTTGTGTTTTGATGTAATGCTTAGGACCGGGGGTCCTGGTAATGACGTAATGTCTACCATACGAGGATGAGATAAATAATAGACCGAGTTTGAGGAGAAACTCCCTGTAGGACTAATGGGGCTAGCTTGCTATAAGCAAGGCAACCCTGTCTTACATCCAGGAAGCACCGATGGTGCGCTTGGGGAGAAAAGAGGTAGAAACGGCGAGTAATGATTAGTTATGATATATGTAACGGACGGAATGGATGACCTTATAGAAGTCTCACCCGAAGCGAGTAACTCTAAAACCATGCAACACTGAAGGTTCAAGATGGCCCGACGTGCATGAGGAGGGATCATGAGAACTGTAGAAACAAGAACTCGCTAAGTTGCTATCATGCAACGCCTCGAGAGGGGAGTAAGACCTTACTACCATGGTAAACTTGTGGGAACGAGTGCGGAGTGAGACTGTATTAATTTGAATAAGAACTTTTGACTTGAACAGGAACCCGATTAGGGAATAGCACTGCACTGACACACCGTACCGGTGGCTCAGTCTGCATGGTGCACTTGCCCCTGCAAGTGCCACATTAACCAAAGCATTAAAATTCAACCTGCCTTGCGCACTTGCTACAGCAAGTGCAGCGACAGTAAACTAACCCTAAAGGACGTAGTGGTCCAGGCGGTTACCAATAAACACTAAATCTTATGTAAGTCCGTAATGCAATAAAGCAGGACAGCCTTCTTAAGGGCAGGGGTACGAAACCCTTGGGTTTGAGGTCGATAAAACCTCGGGAAGACCTAGCCGGTCTAACCATTAAACCTGAAAATAATACACCATTTAGTAGAATATTAAAAGGGGAGTAAATAAGAATAACAATAATTAGTGCCTACAAGCCTAACCCCAGTGCCGGTATGGACATTAAACGTCAATCACTACCGGTGGGGAGTGACGGGTCTTCAGGACCAGCATAACCATATTTAGAGAGTGCGCGACACTCGTGGTTAAACCACTACCATTGAACATTGCCAGAGGGTAAGAAGTGAGCTATACGAGTCAGGACTTTAAAAAAATTAATTAATAGGCAGATGTGAACGTGCAATAAAGGGGCCGATGTAATGCCCGCACCACACACACCGGAGGTGTTGTTGATCCATAATGCTGCTAGACTCCCGTATGGAGGGCAGTGGATATAAACTAAAAAGTGAAAATTGCCTGATGACGGAAGATACCGTTACCTCAAAGAGGATGGAGGGAATACTAGTTGAATAAGAGTAAGGACTACACAATGTAGAGCGATGATTAGCGGAACCCACTAAGTTGTGAGTATCCAATTGTGACCTGAGGAGAAAGTATTCGAACCATTTGGGATTAAATTAAATAGAAAGACCAATAATCATTCGACTATCAGAATAAGCATTGAGCCTGAGTATCGTATGGCATAGGCCTACGAAAGGATACCCTTAGTACCACCAAAATGACCCAAAACTAGGAGAACAAAGGTGATGAATCACAGGTACCGACTAATATCAGACTAACGGGACTACCATAAGACAGGGAAACACGAGGTGTCAACCTTTATCATGGAGTCCGAACTACACCATGGGGTGTAACCCAATGGATTGGGTGGAATTCTAGAACTGAAAACTCGTATCGGAGGGCGTTAACAGCCTAGGAGTGAACGGGAGAGGTAATAAGTAGTTACTGATCCCCACTCACAAATACCAGATGACGAGCATGTGGAAACCAGAATTAGGGCGATAAGTCGCAAACACCTATCTTAGAGAAAGTAAAGGAAATACACATTAATAAAGGAAACCATAGAACCTAATATTAGGGCCATTCTGACATTAAAGGTTAAGAATTGGCAGCATAGTTACTCAAACATAAATTACCGAGACTAAGAGTACGATAATCACCGGGTACGAACGCTACGAGTGCACTAAACGAGACATGGGACGACCGCACTCCTAGGAGCTTGTGGGCCTGACAAACTATATTAAGTTAGTTGGGTAAGTAGTAATGTATCAGTATGGTACCCCATGCATGTAAACGAGTAGTGTAAGGACCCAGGAGGTAATCAACTCTATGTCTAAGTCAGCGAATGGAACCCTGACTAGGTAAACCATGTAACGACGAGAGAGATCTCAGTCAAACTAGCAAGGTTAGGAAAATCAAGGATAGCTTAATAATAAAGTGACATAAGGTCGCAACTCCACAGTGGAGGAGTCAGAACATAAGTTTTACGGATTTTAGTAAACGAGGAAACTAAGGCCAATTTAATGGTATTGTATGTTTACAACAGACGAAGGGCAAAAGCGAACATTACAAGAGATACTCTAAGCTGGAGATTAGATACTCCATGCAAACCACAACGGCGGATAACCGTCCAATCGACTGGTACATGGTGCGCAACAAGCGACCATTATAATAACTGTTAACCGAATTATGTTAGTAAGAATCAGAAGGTGGAACATCAAAAAACAAATGGATTCTCCTAATCGAGAAGAGGGATGAACCATATATGTGGATACTAAAGTACCAACACACGAGGGATACGAGCTCACACTAGCAAAAGCGGACCTACAAGGTACCCAAAGAACGAACTCATTCAGGGGGAAATAACTTGGAGTCATGAGGCGCCAGTTAGATGCGCATGTCAGACTCGTCTTGATATTTTAGAGACAACTATTGCAAGCACTAGGTGCTAGAGCATAGCTCGACAACCCTTATACCGAAGGTTAGTTCGGTAGGGTGACATGGACTCATGGGAATATACCATGAGCATGTATAGAATTCAGGAGGGCTGAACAGAATGACTAGTTGAAATAATAAGCGTGTGTGACTAACGATACCACGCAGTCGAATAAATTACTCCATTCCCATAATTATGGAAGACCGTGTAAAAAACACCGTCACATGGAGTTGAAACCGACATGAAATTACCACCTAAAATGGGTAAACTAACCATATAGTAGTTGGGCAGACTGCTTACGGAGCGAGTAGGCCCATATTGTTTAGGTTTGACGTACCTAGCGGGTTTGGGGAAACAAATGATATGTTTACACCTCCCGATCAAACCGTATATGAATATACACACACCTAACCAAGACAGGCGGTATAGCCTGAGGGGCTAAATCCCAACCCTATAAAAGAAAAAGAAGGGGTAACGAAATATGTAGCACATTAGTGCACAAATAATCCCACTGGAATGGAACATCTTGAACTTATTAGATTACGTGGGCGTAATCATTTTTAAGGGGGGTAGAGCGATTTCGCACGTTAAAATAGAACCGTACGTAGGAGTACAGTAGCGAGGTACACATGCTGCAAAACTATTATTGTACGTAGAGTACAAGTGTCATGACTGTGTTATATTACTTGAGGTAATATTGTGATGTATTATGTGTATGAATATATATATATATATTAGTTCACATTGTCGTGACGAATAGGAAAGGGAGAACAGATAAAGTGTTCTTATTCTATTTCCGACTATTTATGCAAACGTTGCGAACATTAAACACATAAACGCCTAACTTGTTAGCTTCGATGGGAGATGGCAAATAAAAAGAGTAGAAAGCTCCATACTATATGATTTGTGACTCGGTATGAAACCGATTATTGGAATGCGATGAGTGAGTCGGCATCAGACCGATGTATAACCTAGTGGAGGTAAAATCTCTAGGAATTGTATGGATAATTATAAGTCGAGTGAACTTGGTACATGGTTAGGATACATGATCCTATATGCCGGTGATTAGATTAATTACACTAGTTGATTTGTGTATCTATAGAACACAAGGTGGCAAATATCAAGAGGAAACAAGATTAGAAGTGAATAAAAATTGATTGATCACAATTGTAATGCCCAACCTTAATCCAGAAATTTTTGCGCGGAAGCGAGAACCCAAGGGGCTCTTACGGATTAGGCCATAAGACCAATTAGGCATCACCGGCGTTGGGTCCAAAGACCCAACCAGCCTATTTCTCAGTGCAGATGGAACAACCATCCACTTAGCCACAAGCAAGAGTCGAGAGTGGACTTAATCCTCCCAACGACAAGTTCCTTCACTGACTCACATTCCCGTGGCCCAAATGCCTCGGTCGAATGCCAGGCCACAGCTCAGACTGAGTCAACTCCGTCCTTCTCCCTGCAGCCCGAGTACATGTGCGTCCCTTAGCGGCCGCACTCGTCCTCGGCATCGTCGGGCCTCCAACAGTCCAACAGCCAAAGACCCCAACTAGTACGAGTCAGTAAGGTGTGCTAACGCGGACCACGTCGCACCCTGTCTCCGCCCTGTTCCAGGACTCAACACTTGCCGAACCGTAAGACGGCTCTGATGTGCAATGCCCCTTGCACCTTTCGTGGCAGGAGTCATACAATCAGGACGACCCTCACTCGAGTCACAAGCTGACGCAACTCAGCTCGGCCCAAACATCCTCTAGTTGCTTCGTGCCTGTGGTGACACTGGCACTTGCAACCTAAGGGCAGCACTAAGCACAAGGTGCTCGTGCTATTGGAGTCACTACCAAGCCACCCTGGCAGTGTGCATACCCGAAGGTATACCCGGTCCTCACTAGGCCCAGACGGGGGTCCTCCACAACACCCGTTAACTCGGCCCTCGCTCGAGTCACAAGCATGGCGCAACTCAGCTCGGCCAAGACCAACGCATCGTGCCCTTCAACTGGTGCCCATCCCTCGGACCTTCGTCCTCGGGGGTCTCAAGCACCGTGGAACTTAAGGGGCTAGGTCAAAGCGACAATCAAGTATGGGATTGACAAGCTAAACCCAACACAAGTCTTAACGGGCACCAACGAAAGGGCAAACTGACATGGAGCTACTTGCAACCAAGTAGCTCGCCAAAAAGGGGCGTGACAAACCTCCCCCACCGAAGCTCTTGCCGTCCCCGGCAAGACACAACAATGAGTCTTAGCTCAGCTAAGAAGATTTCATCATGCTCCAACAGTTTCCCTACTTTGAAGGTATAACAACCCATAGACAATGTCTTTGACCACCACACATAGGCAACTGCCTTGAACCGTTAACCGGTGTGTTTCCCGAAGCTCAAATATTTTTGAGTTCTTCCACGTTCTACTTGAATGGGTCACCGCTCTAAAGAGCACCTCAGCGTCGGTGGCTTTTTGTGTCATTTTCTTCGCGACACATCGCCACTTGGTGCCCTGATGCTCAATCTGTTGTGATGTCCTGAGTCCTTCCATTCACGTCATAACGACACCAAGTGAACAGCAAACACGCTGCTGCGACATCCTGAGTCCTTCCATTCGTGGCGCGGCAACATTCCGATGTGGTGCAGTAATAGGTTCCCCACGTCTCTTCAATGTCAATGTCCTTAGTCCTTCAATTCGCATCGACACTTACTGCACTATCCGTCATCGGTGACATCAGCCCTGATAAGCCGAGCCTTCGCTGGCTGTGCCTACTACTGTGCAGAATTAGCACGAGTGACAAAGACCTTGACAAGTCAACGTCTGCACGCCAGATGGGTCGTTTCCTCTTAAGCTACGCCCGAGAAACAACCACCTCAAAGGAACCAAGTAGTTTTAGTGCTAAGCACCTAACTACGAGACGAAGGGCAACATCGAAGCCATAAGAAGGAACTTCCCCACCGGTCCTGGGACGCAAGTGCGTCTCCAACTATATCCAAGTACTATAACAAAATTCCCTAGGTTCCACCTTAGTGGAGCCCCGGGCCGAAGCCACACTTCCACTAGAACTCTGGGACTTCCCACAGGCATGGGGCCCCCAAGGGGACCGCACCACTTCCTGTTAAACTTCGCAATATAGTAACTATCGCGGCACCGCAAGGCAACTTGCAAGTGCACCCAACACTTGGTAGCACGAAGCTACATCGGGTCTCAAGTCCCATTTTGAGCCAAAGGTAGTTTGAGCTTTAGATCACATCACCCACTCTGCTCAAGGTCTCCGTGGTCAGCAAAGCTTTCACTTAAACCACGAGACCAAGCGAATCGGATCTCATAGTACAAGTAGACCGGCTAGAAAGATGGGCCAACCAGCCCCCTTTTCAACTTAATACGGCAACAACATCCCCAAAGGAACCAAGTAGTTTCAGTGCTAAGCACCTAACCACGATCCGATGTTCAAACATCTTCGTCTCTTGATCAGTGACAAGGGTTTTGAAGACTAGCAGGTCTTAAAGGACATTGTTGGAACGTTGCTAGAGTCGCTTGATGAACCTTTAGACATGCTGGTCAATCTTAGCCTTTCGGTTCATTTATGGATATGAATCGTGTTGAGGTTTTAGATGGTCAACAGAGGTTTGGCTTAACGGTTGCAACCAAGGATTGACCGAGCAAAGCGTTTGACATAGGTTCTTGCCCCTGCCATTGCTGGCAAAAGTCAAAACATAGGTGTTTTCGACGTTGCCGGTGAGTCCTCGGACTCCAGGTGTAATCCTGTGTTTGGTAGGTTCAACCATCTTTGGGTGGTTGATGGATGACTTTGTGTTGACCTATTGGCAGTGCGCATCAAAGAACTTGGTTATTGCGGTCCGGACCCGCCACTGAGATGTGGTAATTCGTGTTGAGCTAAAGGTTCACACGGAGATGTGCACAATGTTATGACAGTCCGATGGGTTAGCCTAAGATGTAAGATACACTGAATTCTGGTATAAGCTTCAAGAGACCGAGTCTGAGGGTGAACGTGCCTTTAGAAGAGAGGATCGGTCCCCTTGATTGATCATAGCAATTTGAGGTTGTATGAAATTGACGTGGGAAGTTGAACTTGATCCTGGTCCGATCAAGGGAAACCGAACACAAATTGAGGTGAGAGATAGTTCAACACTGACGCTGACCACGTTGGGGTTGAATGATTCTCGAAACTTCCTACAAGTGGACACAGATATGAATAGAAATTGAAATTTAGGGCGTCACTTGAAGAGCCGTGGACAGTGGAGTCCTTCGTCAT